>CM038673.1:207019782-207633532 GCA_021605145.1 Aegilops bicornis | reverse complement strand
GTTTGAGAAACGGATGACCGAGACACGCCTTCGTAAGCATTAACTCTAACCCCGGGTAGACAGTACCAACCTGCATCCCTCTACATCTGCTAGCCTACCACTGGAAGAGGTCATGCAACTTACTCAACTATGCTAGAGCCCATAATAGCTTGTGGCTGCAGACGGAAGTTTCTAGCATGAAATATCTCAGTTCCCTCTGAGCCTGGGTGGCGGACCTTAGGATTATCACATGGGTACTCCGGGATATCCTAGGACAACACTGGATTCTCCAGGTGCCCGACAAGCAATCCACCCAGATGTGTATTAAAGTATCCACCTTAAGTTGAACCATTAATTAACAATCTCACATCATCATGGATTCACTCACCCAAACCACGTCTCTGAGCATAGCATAGCAATATAAGCAATACGTAGAAGTAACTCCCAAGGGTTTGATAATAGCGAGGGCAATAGGTTCTACCTCATCAACTACTTCCCAATACCCACAAGTTAATCACATCCTAACCATGCAGTGTTTGAGGATTGGAGCTAATGCATAAATACAGGGTATTAAAGGGATATGATCAAAGTGTTACTTGCCTTGCTGACGATCCACAAAACCTAGAGACTCGTAGTAGCACGCTTCGCACTCCGGAAATTCTATCGCAAACAAACAATAGCATACATAAGCAATCAAGCAAAGATGCACGGGTAAAACTCAAATAAGAAGATCTAACCAGAAGGTTCAACTTAAGAACTCTGGTTTGCAAAAAGAATCAAATCAAACGAAGCAACGACACTCAAACTGCGAAAGGAACAAGATTCGTTTACTAATCTAGACTAAAGTCAAATTTTACAAGATGCAAAATCTTGTTCAAGTTGGTTAAGCGAAGAGGGCTTCGAGACGAAGATCTAGGCGCTTGAATCGCCTGATTCCAACAAATGAGCAAAAAGTTAAACTAAAACGAAAATCGGGTCAGAAATCACGATCGAGAATAATCGCGAAAAATCCGAGAAAAAGAAAAACTGACGAATAGGCTAACGCACGAACGTCATTGTCTCCATGGGTAACGGTGAAAACCGTTCGTTAAGACGAACGAACGAACAGGCGTTCGCTAAATAAATAAACCGACGGGAAAAACCGATTTAAAAGAATAAACCAATTTTTTTTAAAACCGGATCTAGATCTAGGGTTTACCGAAATAAACCGACGAGGAAAAAAATGGCGGCGGCTCCGGCGAAGTCGGCGACGGCGTCGGGCGCGGCGCTGTAGCGCTGTGAGCCGCGGGCGGGCGGCATCACTCGGGCGGCGGGTCGGGCCGGTGGTGGTGGTGTGGGGGAGGCGGGGTCGGCTCGGCCTTTAAAGGGCGAGGCAATAAGGCAAGGGCCGGGAGGAGGAGTCCTCCCGGACTCGGTGGCGACAGCGTCTTGATCAAACTCCGATCGAGTCGGCCGGGCGAGGTGGGTGGCGCTGGCCAATCGGGCCTCGGTCCGGCGGAAAAACTTTTTTTAAAAAAAATTCCGCGCAGAAAAACGCCGAAAATAAATACTAAACAGACGCCAAAAATTCCGAAATAAATTTTCCCCGTCCTCTAAAAATCTACCGGACAAGGTGAACATTTATTTGGGCCTAAAATGCAATTTTTAAAACGCGAATTTTTCCTAAGCAAATAAAATAGCAATAAAATCCCAAATAAAATATTTATTTGTTTTTAATATTTTTCCTCCCATATTTCATTGTTTTTGGGGAAGTCATATTATCCCCTCTCATATTTTTTTATATGAAATATTTTTGGAGAGAAAAAATAATAAAACAAATTAATCCTTGTTTCGATATTTGATAAAATTCAAATATGAAAACACTGAAATCCCCAACTCTCTCCGAGGGTCCTTGAGTTGATTAGAATTTCGAGGATCACGAAACGTATATGTAATAAAATATGATATGCATGAATGGTCTATGTATAACATTCCAAATTGAAAATTTGGGATGTTACAGTAGTAGTACCAACCACAAGAAGAACAGTAGTAAGACATACTAGTACGTACTAAAGAGTTCAAACAACCAGAAAGAACATACTAACATAGTTCTGCTGGGGGCTCAGCACAACACACCCCTGAAATAAAACTAAGCAACTAGTCCGCTTGACACTGTAGTAGAATCAGCATGAGCAACGACACTGCCACCTTACTCGGAGTCCTCGTGCTTTTTATTTCAATCATGCTTTTTATTTCAATCATGCTTTTTATTCAAGGAGTTATCGTGAATCTCTTCATAAATTTCTTCATCATAATTTTTGGTTCACAAATTTTGAGCAAAGCTTCATAAAGATAATCTAGTGCACAAAACTCACTAGCAATTGGTTCATCATAATTGGATCTCTTAAAAAGATTAGCAAGCGGATGAGGATCCATAGATCTAAGGTTCTCTGTTTAGCAATAAATAAGCATCTATTCCAACCAAACGAGTAAACGAAAGGGCAAGCAAAAGAGAGAAGAGAAGATTAGGAAAGAGAGGGCGAATAAAACGGTAAGGGTGAAGTGGGGGAGAGGAAAACGAGAGGCAAATGGCAAATAATGTAAATGCGAGGGAGATGGGTTTGTGATGGGTACTTGGTATGTCTTGACTTGAGCAAAGACCTCCCCGGCAACAGCGCCAGAAATCCTTCTTGCTACGTCTTGAGATTGCGTTGGTTTCCTCGAAGAGCAGAGGGTTATGCAACAAGTGTAGCGTATGTATTTCCCTCAGTTTTGAGAACCAAGGTATCAATCCAGTAGGAGGCTCCTCAAAAGTCCCACACACCTACACAAACAAACTAAGAACTCGCAACCAACGCAATAAAGGGGTTGTCAATCCCTTCACAGCCACTTGCGAAAGTGAGATCTAATAAAGATAGTAAGATAAGATAAATATATTTTTGGTATTTTATAATATAGATGCAAAAAGTAAAGATGCAAATAAAAGTAGATTGAAAGCAAATATGATAAGAGATAGACCCGAGGGCCATAGGTTTCACTAGTGGCTTCTCTCAAGATAGCATAAGTATTACGGTGGGTGAACAAATTATCGTCGAGCAATTGATAGAAAAGCGCATAGTTATGATATTATCTAGGCATGATCATGTATATAGGCATCACGTCCATAACAAGTAGACCGACTCGCCTGCATCTACTACTATTACTCCACACATCGACCGCTATCCAGATGCATCTAGAGTATTAAGTTCATAAGAACAGAGTAACGCATTAAGCAAGATGACATGATGTAGAGGGATAAACTCATGCAATATGATATAAACCCCATTTTGTTATCCTCGATGGCAACAATACAATACGTGGCTTGCAACCCTTTCTGTCACTGGGTAAGGACACTGCAAGATTGAACCCAAAGCTAAGCACTTCTCCCATGGCAAGAAAGACCAATCTAGTAGGCCAAACCAAACTGATAATTCGAAGAGACTTGCAAAGATAACTCAATCATACATAAAAGAATTCAGAGAAGATTCCAATATTATTCATAGATAAACCTGATCATAAACCCACAATTCATCGGATCTCGACAAACACACCGCAAAGAGAGTTTACATCGAATAGATCTCCACAAGAGAGGGGGAGAACATTGTATTGAGATCCAAAAAGAGAGAAGAAGCCATCTAGCTAATAACTATGGACCCGTAGATCTATGGTAAACTACTCAAAACTCATCGGAGGGGCAAGGATGTTGATGTAGAGGCCCTCCATGGTTGATTCCCCCTCCGGCAAAGTGCCGGCGAAGGCTCCAAGATGTGATCTCGCGGATACAGAAGGTTACGGCAGTGGAAATTGTGTTTCGTGGTGCACCTGGATGTTTTCGGGGTACGTAGGTATATATAGGAAGAAGAAGTACGTCGGTGGCCGCCCTAGGGGCCCACGAGACAGGGGGCGCGCCCTATAGGGGGGGGGGCGGCCTCCTATCTTGTGGCTTCCTCGGAAGCTTCTTGACTTGCACTCCAAGTCCTCTGGATCACGTTCGTTCCAAAAATCACGCTCCCGAAGGTTTCATTCCGTTTGGACTCCGTTTGATATTCCTTTTCTTCAAATAATCTGAAATAGGCAAAAAACAGCAATATGGGTTGGGCCTCCGGTTAGTAGGTTAGTCCCAAAAATGATATAAATGTGTAAAATAAAGCCCATAAACATCCAAAAGGGGTAATATAATAGCATGGAACAATAAAACATTATAGATACGTTGGAGAAGTATCAAGCATCCCCAAGCTTAATTCCTGCTCGTCCTCGAGTAGGTAAATGATAAAAAAGAAATTTTTGATGTGGAATGCTACCTAGCATAATTCTCAATATAATTTTGTTTATTGTGGCATGAATGTTCAGATCCAAATGATTAAAAATAAAAGCTTATAAAACATAAAAATAATAATGCTTCAAAGCATACTAACAATTAATCATGTCCTATCAAAATAACATAGCCAAAGAAAGCTTATCCCTACAAAATCATATAGTTAGGCTATGCTTCATTTTCATTACACAAAATACTCCCATCATGCACAACCCCGACGATTTAGCTGAGCAATTGTTTCATACTTTTTAACGCGCTTCAGCTTTTTCAACTCTTACGCAATACATGAGTGTAAGCCATGGACATAGCACTATGGTGGCATATGGTGGTGGTTGTGAGGACAAAAAGGGAGAAGATAGTCTCACATCAACTAGGCGTATTAACGGGCTATATAGAGATGCCCATTAATAGATATCAATGTGAGTGAGTAGGGATTGCCATGCAACAGATGCACTAGAGCTATAAATATATGAAAGCTCAACGAAAGAAACTAAGTGGGTGTGCATCCAACTTGCTTGCTCACGAAGACCTAGGGCATTTTGAGGAAGCCCATCATTGGAATATACAAGCCAAGTTCTATATGAAAAATTCCCACTTAGTATGTGAAAGTGACAACATAGGAGACTCTTTATCATGAAGATCATGGTGCTACTTTGAAGCACAAGTGTGGAAAAAGAGATAGTAGCATTGTCCCTTCTCTCTTTTTCTCTCATTTTTTCTTTTTTTTTCTTTCTTTCTTCTTTTTTTCCTGGCCTTTTTCTTTTTCTTTTTGGCCTTTCTTTTTTTTTCTCTTTTTTTTGTAAAGTCCGAAGTCTCATCCCGACTTGTGGGGGAATCATAGTCTTCATCATCCTTTCCTCACTGAGACAATGCTCTAATAATGAAGATCATCACACTTTTATGGATTTACAACTCAAGAATTACAACTCAAAGCTAGAACAAGATATGACTCTATATGAATGCCTCCCGGTGTAATCGATATGCAATGAATCAAGACCGACATGTATGAAAATTATGAAAGTGGCCTTGCCACAAATACGATGTCAACTACATGATCATGCAAAGAGCAATATGACAATGATGGAACGTGTCATAGTAAACGGAACGGTGGAAAGTTGCATGGCAATATATCTCGGAATGGCTATGGAAATGCCATAATAGGTAGGTATGGTGGCTGTTTTGAGGAAGTTAAATAAAGGTTTATGATACTGGCGAAAGTTGCGCGGTAATAATAAAGGCTAGCAAAGTGGAAGGATGAGCATGCATATATCCATGGACTCACATTAGTCAAAAAGAACTCATATACTTATTGCAAAAGTCTACTTAGCCCTTGAAGCAAAGTACTACTACGCATGCCCCAAGAGGGATAGATTGGTAGGAAAAGACCATCACTCGTCCCCGACTGCCACTCATAAGGAAGACAACCAAAAGAGCACCTCGTGCAACAAATTTGTCACACAACTTTTACCATACGTGCATGCTACAGGATTTAACAACTTCAACAAAAGTATTTCTCAATTTCATAATTATCCACTAGCATGACCCTAACATTACTACATTTATATCTCAAAACAATTATCAAGCATCAAATTGATCATAGCATCCAATTCTTTTTCTATGATAGTTTTTATTATACCCAACTTGGATGCTCATCATTATAGGACCAACTTTGTGACCATAGCAAATACCATGCTGTTCTAAAAGACTCTCAAAATAATATAAGTGAGGCATGAGAGACTAGAAATTTCTTCAAAATTAAGACACCACCGTGCTCTCAAAGATGTAAGTGAAGCACTAGAGCAAAAATGTAACGCCCTCGATTCAATCGTACACTAATCATACACGCAAATGTGTACGATCAAGATCAAGGACTCACGGGAAGATATCACAACACAACTCTAGACACAAATTAAAATAATACAAGCTTTATATTACAAGCCGAGGGCCTCGAGGGCTCGAATACATAAGCTCGAAAACACAAGAGTTAGCGGAAGCAACAATATCTCGAGAATGCATATAAGTTAGACAAGTTTGCCTTAAGAAGGCTAGCACAAAAGCAACTACGATCGAAAAGGCAAGGCCTCCTGCCTGAGCCTCCTAACTACTCCCCGGTCGCCGACGGTCTCCACGTAGTAGTAAGCATCGGCGGTGGCATCCGACTGGCTCCAACATCCGTTGCATCAACCGGAAAGAACAAGAAAGGGGGAAAAGGAGGAGCAAAGCAACCGTGAGTACTCATCCAAAGTACTGCAAGCAAGGATCTACACTACATATGCAACATTATCAAAGGAAGGTCAGATATGTGGACTGGCTGCAGAAATGCCGGAATAGAGAGAAGGCCTAGTCCTATCGAAGACTAGCATCTTCTGGAAACCACCATCTTGCAGCAAACAGGAGGGAGTAGAGTAGCATAACGTAAAGTAGTAGTGTTATCAACCTCGGCCGGAGATCCTTTCTCGACTCCCTGCGAGAAAGATATCCCAAAGCCATACTATCCAGTTTTCATCACAATCCATTACTCATCACCATCCAGTTCTCATCTCAAGTATTCAGTTCTAGTTGAATCGATCGGGATACAACTCCAAGTGTCCGCTATCAGAGGACAGGCTATCGATAGATGTTTTCTTCACCGCAGGGTGCACCAACTTACCCACCACGCCGCTTAACTCCGGCCGGACACACTTTCCGTGGTCATGCCCGCCTCGGCCAAACAATACGCCGCAACCCGACCTAGGCTTAATAGAGAGGCCAAGACGCCGGACTAAACCTATGCCCCTGTGGGTCATGGGCCATCTCCCGAAAACTCCTGCACGCTATGACGCTGCGGCGGTGAGCGCACCTAGCTACCTTCCTAAAAAGGCAGAGCTTACCAGTCCAACCCGGCGTCGCCGCCGATCGGCCGACGTCTATTAAGCTTCTACCGATGAATACGACGCAGAACGCCCATACTATGCCCACGTGATGGTTAGTGCTATCGTGCCGTAGGCCCCTCGGATCAAATATCCAAATCGTAGTGGATTAGGAACGCGGTAACAAGCGAGACTCACGAAAGATGTGACCCGTTGCCCGTCTCGAGGACTTGCGGCAAGGGCTAGGAATGCCCGCCACGCCTCGAATATCTTATGGCACCCTCCGTGTCAACCTGCTCTACATCACTCGCAATTAAGCTCGCGCGGGTACCCCTCAGGGTCGACCCGTCTTTCCAAGTAACAGTGGTAAAAGTCCAAGTAACCGTGTGTCCAAACATCAAGGGGAAAACCCGAGGAATCACCCCCGGTGAATTCCACTAGATGTAATCATCAAGGTGAACGTAAGAGGAATCACCCCCGAGGTTCACACTTGAGGGGTTGCACGACAGAGTCGTATCGGAAGTGGTTAAGGAGGAAATCACCCTCGATGACCACAACCGGATAGCTTTACTACAGGGTTAATATCAGAAGTGTTGTAGAGGTTTCACCCTCGGTACTCGATAGTAACCCAGTAGTGTCGAGCAACTAAGGGGAAGTGATGTGCGGTGTCGGGTCCTGGTCTTCGATCCCGTTGATCGGGTCTTCAATGATGAAGCAGGGGCAACAAGGACAATGTGGGGGTCACTGATGGGTCTCTAACCAACCTATACTAAGCAGTTTAGGATAAGCAGGTAGGTAACAATAGCAAGTTACAATAAACAGGCTATGCAGCAGAATAGGAGCAAACAATAACAGTAGCAAAATCTAGTGCAAGCATGAGAGAATGGAATGGGCGATATCGGGATGCTCAAAGGGGGGGCTTGCCTGGTTGCTCTGGCAAGGAGGGGTCGTCGTCGACGTAGTCGATCACAGGGGCGGCATCGGTCTCGGGGTCTACCGAAGAGAAGAGGGGGAAGAAACAGTAAATATAAAGCAGGCATAGCATCACAAAGCATAACATGGCAATAAGCTGTGCCGGGTGTGACCTAACGCATGGCTACACGATATAGGTGAAGGGGAATTCAACCGAATGTAATCCCTTGCCCGACTGTGTCAAACAGATGACCGGAGGGGAAAGTTCCATGTTCAGCATGCTAGGAGCATGTGACAGATGAACGGACCGTGTATTCGGATTCGTTGGATTTTTCTGAGCAACTTTCATATAGAAAACATTTTCATCGGAGTTACGGTTTATTTTCTATGAATTTTTAAAGTTTAAACAATATTCTGAAATTATTTATACTAACATAAATGGAAAATGACGTCAGCATGACGTAGGAGTGACGTCAGCAGTCAACAGGACGTTGACTGGTCAAAACTGACATGGGGGGCCCACCTGTCATAGACAGCGGGTTTAAACAGAGTTAAAACTAATCTAAACGTAGTTAGTAAAACTACTGGGCCCACCTGTCAGTGTCTAGTTAAGCTAACTAAATAATTTTAATTATAAAACCGGTTTAGTTAACCTAATTACGTGGTGGGGCCTGCGTTAGTGGTCGGGCTGCCAGTCAGCCGATTATTGGGCCAAGCGATCAGCCCAGGCCACCAGGCCCATCGTCGATGACTTCGAGGCGGGGCCCACTATGCCACGTCGGCGTCGGCCGGAGAGAGAGCTCCGACGACCAAGGCAACGGCGGCGCCTCGCCGGAGTTGGCTGGGGTCGCGCTACAGGGGGCCTCCGCACCTGCGGCTTGGACCTAAGGGCGCGGCTCGACGCCGCGCACACGATGGTGACGACGACCGTCGGGGACGATCGAGCATACGCCGCGGCGAGCGGAGGCGGCCACGCTGTTCGGGTTCGGTTGGGGACGAGGCTAGAGGGTACGAGGAGGCACGGGAGGAGGCGCGGACGGTTGGGAGGCCCCTGGAAGTGCTAGGGGCTCGAAGCCGTGCTCGAAAGCGAGCTCGACCGGTGGTGGCTG
Source organism: Aegilops bicornis (assembly GCA_021605145.1). Lineage (NCBI taxonomy): Eukaryota > Viridiplantae > Streptophyta > Magnoliopsida > Poales > Poaceae > Aegilops > Aegilops bicornis. The sequence goes on along the minus strand of CM038673.1, from coordinate 207,624,350 downwards.
AGACGGCGTGGCTCGGCAATGGCGACGGCTCGCCACGGCAGCAACGATGGCATACGGGCACGAGAAACAAAGTGGGGAGCAAGGAGGGGGGGTAAGTGCTCACAGGCGCTCAGAGGAGCAGAGCAGGCTCGGGGAGGCCTGGGGCAGACGAACGGCGCCGGTGGAGCTCCGGCGTCCCGAGGAGGAAGACGACGATGTGACGGTGCTGCGGTGCTCCCCAACTCCAGCTGAGGCCACCGATCGATGGAGAGGACGACGGCGGAGCTCACCGTCAAGGTCAGCGGGCGCGGGGCCGCCGGTGGCCGCGACAACGACGAAGGGCGGCGGCGACTGTGCTCGGGCCGCGGATCTGGAGGAGAGGAGGGGCGGAGCGAGCGCGTGGGCGAGAGAGAGAGGGGGGGGCAAGTGGGCGAGTGGGAGGCGAGGGGGCCGAGGCGTCGGGGCGGCCTTATCCCCTCCCATCGACGGCGAGGTGGTTCGGCGGCGACGGGCGCGCCTCGCCTCGGCCTGGTCGGAGGAACAGGAGGGAGGCGCGCTTTGGGGAGCCGGGCCGGCCAGCCGGGTGAGGTGGGCCGGCTCTTTGGGATGGGCCAAGCCAAGGGAGGCCAGGGCTCTGCCCCTTTCCTTTTTTGTTTGCTTTCCCATTTTCTTTTTCCAAAGCAGCTTTTGCACTTTCTTTTAGCCACCATTGACTTTGCAAAATTATGCCACCGCCAAAACAAACTCAAAGAATTAAAGTGCACCGCCTCAAAAAGGTTGGGAGGCTTTTGGAATAGTTGCCAATTTTATAAATTAAAAGGGCATTTAATTTATTGTTTAGGTCAACGCTTAAGTAGCTTAGGCCACTTAAACCTTTTGCAAAAATGTTGGTTCACCACCAATATAACATGTGGATTATTTGGCACATGATGAACAATTTTGTTGTCATGTCTGAGCATTTTGAATCTCACACAGAATTTGAATTTGAATTCAATTGGAATGTGAAAGAGCATGAGACAATAATGATCAGGCACATGTTTAGCAAAACAATTAACTTAACCCCAGGGGTTACTGTAGCATCATCACACCGGGGTGTTACAACTCTCCTCCTCTAAAAGAAATTCTCGTCCCGAGAATTAAGAGGTAGAAGGGAACAGGTCGGGGTATTCAGCCCGGAGGTTATCTTCGCGTTCCCAAGTGGCTTCATCCTTAGAATGATTTGACCATTGCACCTTGAGGAACTTGGTAACCTTCCGCGTGTTCGACGCTCAGCTTCTTCAAGAATGCAGATCGGATGCTCCTTGTATGTGAGATCATCTTGAATTTCAATCAATTCGGATCCACTTCACGTTCCGGATCCTTGAAGCATCGACGAAGTTGCGACACATGGAAGACGTCATGAACATGAGAGAACTGAGGTGGCAACTCCAGTTGATAAGCCACCAGTCCACGACGGGCGAGAATACGGAAGGGACTGTAGCGGGGAGCTAACTTGCCCTTGACCCCGAACCGATGAGTGCCTCTCAAAGGAGTGACACGCAGATAAGCTTGTTCACCAGGTTGATAAGTTGAACCCCAGTGTTTCCGGTCATAGTTGCTCCTCTGGCGGGACTGGGCCGCCTTGAGATTATCCCGACAATGCGAACCTGCTCTTCAGCTTGTTGAATAATGTTCGACCAATGAGTGCCCGTTCCCGCTTCGACCAATTCGTAGGGGTTCGCACTTACGTCCATAGAGCACTTCGAAGGGTGCCATCTTCAAGCTGACTTGATAGCTGTTGTTATAAGAGAACTCCGCATAAGGGAGAGATTCTTCCCACTTCTTGCCAAAAGAAATAACACAAGCTCGAAGCATGTCTTCAAGAATTTGATTGACTCGCTCGACTTGGCCTTGGGATTGGGGATGATAAGCAGTGCTCCAGGTAATATGAGTTCCCATTGCCTCTTGGAAACTATCCCAGAACTTTGAAGTGAATAAACCGCCACGGTCTGAATCGATCTCCTTCGAATGCCATGGAGTGACACAATTCGAGATATACAAGTTTGCTAATTGACTAGCAAAGTGATTGTTTCCTTGATCGGCGTAAAGTGAGCAACTTTCGAGAATTGGTCGATGACAACAAAGATAGCATCGTTACCTTTTCTCGAGACTTGGGAAGGCCTGTGACGAAATCCATTTGGATCTTATCCCACTTCCATTCGAGGATTCGGAAGCGGTTGTAGAAGTCCACCGGTTTCGATGTTCGCTTTGACGCGACGGCAAACGCCACATTCTTTTGATATATCGAGCAATGTCTTGCTTCATTTTAGACCACCAAGATTTCGACGGATGTCTAGATACATCTTGGTACTTCCGGATGAATAGAGAGAGGGTGTCATGCGCTTCTTTCATCACCTTCTCCGTCATAAGCTCGAACCGGGTACTACAATGCGATCTCTGAAGTATAAGGTTCCATCTTCACCAAGTGAGAAATCTCTGGATTTCTCTAAGGCAAGATCCTTTTCATCAAATCAATGTGAGCATCTTTGGCTTGAGCAGACTTAATAGCTTTTAGAAGAGTTGGTTCCAGTACAAGGTTATTCAGAGAACCCTGTGGAACTAGTTGAAGGTTTAGCTTGCATAGCTCTTCATAAAGGCGGGGTTGAGCTTTGTAGACCATGTGATTATTGCAATAAGACTTATGCTCGGGGCATCAGCCATTACATTAGCCTTACCAGGTATAAGATATACCGCAGCTTGTAGTCCGCAATAGCTTCCATCCATCGCTGTCGACGGAGGTTCAGATCTGGCTGGGTAAATGTGTACTTCAGACTGATGATCGGTGAAGATCTCGCAACGATTACGAGAAGGTACTGCCGCCATAGCTTCAAGTAAAGATAACCGCTGCAAGCTCAAGGTCATGAACCGGGTAGTTTTCCTCGTGAGGACGCACTTGACGGAAGCATAAGCAATCACCCTGCGCTCTTGCATTAGAACACAGCCTAATCCTTGACGTGAAGCGTCACAATAGATGACGAAGTCCTTGCGAGAATCGGGAGGAGCAAGCCTTTGGGGCAGAAGTCAGCTTGTCCTTGAGTGCCTGGAAACTTTCCTGACATTTGTCTGTCCAATCTAACTTAACGCCTTTGTGAAGCAGATTAGTCAGTGGCTTGGCGATCTTGGAGAAGTTCTCAACAAAGCAGCGACAATAGCTGGCTAGGCCGAGAAAGCTTCTGACTTGCTTGATCTTAGGAGGGTCCAGCCAAGAATAGCCCGAACGCAGCCTGGGTTGACGGCAATACCATCCTTGGAGATAACATGACCAAGGTAGGTGACTTCGGGTAACCAAAATTCACACTTGGAATACTTGGCATAAAGTTGATGCTCTCGAAGCTTTTCCAGAACAAGACGAAGATGTTCAGCATGTTCTTCTTTATTCTTCGAATATACCAGGATATCATCCAGATAGACTACGCATTTAACTTGTCGAGGTAATCCATGAATATGTAGTTCATCGACGAGAGAATGTAGCTGGAGCATTGGTTAAACCGAATGACATGACGGTGTACTCGTAAGAACCATAACGAGTGATTTAATGCGGTCTTTGGAATATCCTCTTCACGAACACGGATCTGGTGGTAACCCAACCTCAAGTCGAAGTTTAGAGAATATCGATGATCCAGCCAGTTGATCATACAGATCATTGATCCGAGGAAGGGATATTTGTTCGATTGTAGCTTGGTTGATAGGACGATAGTCTTGGACCAAACGGTTCGCACTGGCCCTTCTTGACGAAGAGAGAAGGTGCTCCCAAGCAGAGGAACTTGGACGAATGAAACCATCACGAAGAGATTTGTCGATTTCCTCCTTCAGTTCAAGGAGCTCATGAGGCGGCATCTTATAGGGCCGTTTGGCGATAGGAACGGTGGATCGCTTCAAGTCGATGACGAATTGACGGCCCGGGCAGGGGTATTCTCGGAAGTTCTTCCGAAATACGCCTTGGAAGTCGCGAACAACTGGAATCTTTTCAATTCCCTCAAGAGGTGCTGCGTTCAACGCATTCAAAGCATAAAGTCTTGCCTCGGCTTTTGAACAAGCCGAGCATGGTAGGTTACTATCTCATCGGAAGGATGTAGGAGATGAACAACCTTGGTGGCGCAAACGATAGAGGCGATATCGCCTTCAACCATTCCATTCCTGCATTAAGGTCAATATTGGAAGACTCTGTAATAATGGGAGAAACAAGGAACTCCAGCCCTTCAATCTCATCGGGAACGTCGCGACCACTCATTTTAGTTTGACATCGGCCCGCAGTGGTGATTACTACTATCGGGGTGTTCATGGCCTCGCATCGAATGTCGTGGGTGTATGCAAACCTTTCTGACATAAATGAATGTGATGCTCCTGAATCAAACAAAACAGAAGCTGGTACTGAATTAACCAGGAGAGTACCCATCACAGTAGCAGGCTGGTCTTGAGCTTCATTCAGATTAACATGATTAGCTCCCACCACCCACCATAAGGTCCGCATTGTTGTTATGGGGCTGGTTGTTACGGCCGCTTGGAGGTAGGGCCAGCTGGTTCTTTTTCTCGATTGCATCCTTTGGCAAGGTGACTGGACGGCCACATCTCAAGCCTGCAGACCATCATTGGGATCGGGAGTAGGAGCTTGGGATGGTACAGCTCAAGGGGCTGCCTTCATGATGGAGGAGGCGACGAGGTGCAACATAGGACTGTCTTGGTGCAGTGCGGTTGGATGATACATGCCGTGGGGAATCCATATCCGACGCTTCGCTACCGACGGGTTCAAGATGAGCCAACGTCGCGACTACGCCTAAGGGATCCCCGGTGTTCCTCAAGACCAGTCTCAACCTGAATAGCCTTGTCCACCAAGGTGGCAAAAGTCGGCAAAGTCATGAACGAGCAATGCTAGCTTGATATCGTGGTGAAGTCCATCACGAAACTTCTCTTGCTTACGAGCATCGGTTGCAATATCTTCTTCAAAGATAACGTGACAAGTCCGTAAATTCCCGTTGATAAGCATCTATGCACTTGTTGCCTTGGGTGAGGTTATGGAACTCTCGCTTCTTCCTGTCCATGGTTCCCCGAGGAATGAAATCACGGAAGGCAGCTTGGAAATCCGGCCAAGTAATGACCGTTCCAGCAGGTAGGGTACGCCTGTGGCTGTCCCACCATTGAGCAGCGGGACCCTTGAGGAAGAAGGATGCGAAGGTGACATAGCTGGCAGGGGCAACACTAGCAGACTCCATTTCATATGTGATGTCGCGGAGCCAGTCATCAGCATCAAGGGGTTGAGTTGAGCTGCGGTAAATAGTTGGGTTGAGGCGCATGAAGTCCTGCATAGTTACCGGGTTGGCTGTTGATTCATGTTCGACGAGGAAACCGAGCCATCATTCCTTCCATGAACTCGACGATTTAACTCAAACTGTTGCATCATTCCAAAGAAAGAATTCGGGCGGTGGTGGATCGTTGGCACCACGGCCACGACCAATGGTCTAACCATCCCGCTAACAGTAACAGGGGTAGTTCAAAGATTGAGCATTTGCAAAGACAAGGATCATTCATGATGAAACACGCATAAGGAAAGATGTACGATGGACACCGTCAGAGTCAACACGATGTGTGTGTACTATTCAAGAGGCTATTCTAAGTAATAACTATGGCTTTATCCAACTTCGGGTGAATGTGGTCACGGGATCCTAATGTTAGTAAATTCGCTTAACCCGAGTAGAAGAGAGTTCAGAGTCCCGAGTATAGACGAGGAGTAAAAGATGCTAATACCACCCAATGGCGGCGTGGGACCGTAAGCCACACAACCAATGTTAGTAAAAGTTTTTCGTCACTAGACTCAACTTCGCCAAGGAGTTAGAAAGGGGCTACCTACAGCAAATGGGCTCTCGATACCAACTTGTAACACCCTCGATTCAATCGTGACACTAATCATACACGCAAATGTGTACGATCAAGATCAAGGACTCACGGAAGATATCACAACACAACTCTAGACACAAATTAAAATAATACAAGCTTTATATTACAAGCCAGGGCCTCGAGGGCTCGAATACATAAGCTCGAAAACACAAGAGTTAGCGGAAGCAACAATATCTCGAGAATGCATATAAGTTAGACAAGTTTGCCTTAAGAAGGCTAGCGCAAAGCAACTACGATCGAAAAGGCAAGGCCTCCTGCTGAGCCTCCTAACTACTCCCGGTCGCCGACGGTCTCCACGTAGTAGTAAGCATCGGCGGTGGCATCCGACTGGCTCCAACATCTGGTTGCATCAACCGTAAAGAAGAAGAAAGGGGACAAGGAGGAGCAAAGCAACCGTGAGTACTCATCCAAAGTACTGCAAGCAAGGATCTACACTACATATGCAACATTATCAAAGGAAGGTCAGATATGTGGACTGGGCTGCAGTAAATGCCGTAATAGAGAGAAGGCCTAGTCCTATCGAAGACTAGCATCTTCTCGAAACCACCATCTTGCAGCAAATGTGAGGGAGTAGAGTAGCATAACGTAAAGTAGTAGTGTTATCAACCTCGTCGGAGATCCTTTCTCGACTCCTGCGAGAAAGATATCCCAAAGCCATACTATCCAGCTTTTCATCACAATCCATTACTCATCACCATCCAGTTCTCATCTCAAGTATTCAGTTCTAGTTGAATCGATCGATACAACTCCAAGTGTCCGCTATCAGAGGACAGGCTATCGATAGATGTTTTTCACCTGCAGGGGTGCACCAACTTACCCACCACGCCGCTTAACTCCGCCGGACACACTTTCCAGGTCATGCCCGGCCTCGGCCAAACAATACGCCGCAACCCGACCTAGGCTTAATAGAGAGGCCAAGACGCCGGACTAAACCTATGCCCCCAGGGTCATGGGCCATCTCCTAAACTCCCGCACGCTATGTGACGCGGCCGGTGAGCGCACCTAGCTACCTTCCTAAAAAGGCAGGAGCTTACCAGCCCAACCCGGCGGCGCCGCCGTCACGACGCCTATTAAGCTTCGGTGATGAATACGACGCAGAACGCCCATACTATGCCCACGTGATGGTTAGTGCTATCGTGCCGTAGGCCCTCGGATCAAATATCCAAATCGTAGTGGATTAGGAACGCGGTAACAAGCAGAGACTCACGAAGATGTGACCCTCGTTGTTCTGCCTCGAGGACTTGCGGCAAGGGCTAGGAATGCCCGCCACGCCTCGTAAATATCTTATGGCACCCTCCGTGTCAACCCGTCTCTACATCACTGCAATTAAGCTCGCTGGTACCCCTCGTGGTCGACCCGTCTTTCCAAGTAACAGTGGTAAAAGTCCAAGTAACCGTGTGTCCAAACATCAAGGGGAAAAACCCGAGGAATCACCCCCGGTGAATTCCACTAGATGTAATCATCAAGGTGAACGTAAGAGGAATCACCCCGAGGTTCACACTTGAGGGGTTGCACGACAGTCGTGATCGGAAGTGGTTAAGGAGGAAATCACCCTTGATGACCACTACCGGATAGCTTAACTACAGTGGTAATATCAGAAGTGTTGTAGAGGTTTCACCCTCAGTACTCGAAAGTAACCCAGTAGTGTCGAGCAACTCAGGGGAAGAGATGTGCGGTGTCGGGACCTGGTCTACGATCCCGCTGATCGGGTCTTCAATGATGAAGCAGGGCAACAAGGACAATGTGGGGTCACCGATGGGTCTCTAACCAACCTATACTAAGCTTTAGGATAAGGTGTAGGTAACATTAGCGAGGTTACAATAAACAAAGGCTATGCAAATAATAGGAGCAAACAATAACAAGAGTAAAATCTAGTGCAAGCATGAGAGAATGGAATGGGCGATATCGGGATGCTCAAAGGGGGGCTTGCCTGGTTGCTCCGGCAAGGAGGGGTCGTCGGCGTGACGAGTCGATCACAGTATGTGTCGGTCTCTCGGTCTACCAAGAGAAGAGGGGGAAGAAACAGTAAATATAAAGCAGGCATAGCATCACAAAGCATAACATGGCAATAAGCAGTGCCGGGTGTGACCTAACGCATGGCTACACGATATAGGTGAAGGGGGAATTCAACCGGGAATGTAATCCCGGTTCCGGACCTGTGTCAAACAGATGACCGGAGGGGGAAAGTTCCATGTTCAGCATGCTAGGAGCATGTGACAGATGAACGGACCGTGTATTCGGATTCGTTGGATTTTTCTGAGCAACTTTCATATAGAAAACATTTTCATCGGAGTTACGGTTTATTTTCTATGAATTTTTAAAGTTTAAACAATATTCTGAAATTATTTATACTAACAGAAATGGAAAATGACGTCAGCATGACGTAGGAGTGACGCCGCAGTCAATGTGACGTTGACTGGTCAAAATCGACATGGGGGCCCACCATTCATAGACAAATGGGTTTAAACAGAGTTAAAACTAATCTAAACGTAGTTAGTAAAAATACTGGGACCACCTGTCAGTGTCTAGTTAAGCTAACTAAATAATTTTAATTATAAAACCGGTTTAGTTAACCTAATTACGTGGTGGGGCCCGCACGTTAGTGGTATCGGGCTGCCAGATCGTGATTGGCCAAGCCGACCAATCGGGCCACCAGGCCCATCGGTCAAGGACTTCGGGCGGGGCCCACTATGCCACGTCGGCGTCGGCGCCGGAGAGAGAGCTCCGACGACCAAGGCAACGGCGGCGCCTCGCCGGAGTTGGCTGGGGTCGCGCTACAGGGGGCCTCCGGACCTGCGGCTTGGACCTAAGGGCGCGGCTCGACGCCGCGCACACGATGGTGACGACGACCGGCGTCGGGGACGACTGGAGCATCGCCGGCGGCGAGCGGAGGCGGCCACGCTGTTCGGGCGCGGTTGGGGACGAGGCTAGAGGGTACGAGGAGGCACGGGAGGAGGCGCGGACGGTTGGGAGGCCCTTGGAAGTGCTAGGGGCTTGAAGCCGTGCTCGAAAGCGAGCTCGACCGGTGGTGGCTGAGACGGCGTGGCTCGACAGCGGCGACGGGCTCGGCCACGGCAGCAACGATGGCATACGGCACGGAAACAGCGGGGAGCACGGGGGGGGGGGTAAGTGCTCACAGGGCGCCTGTAGAGGAGCAGAGCAGGCTCGGGGGAGGCCTGGGGCAGACGAACAACGCCGGTGGAGCTCCGGCGTCCTGAGGAGGAAGACGACGGCGTGACGGTGCTTTGGTGCTCCCCAACTCCAGCTGAGGCCACCGATCGATGGAGAGGACGACGGCGGAGCTCACCGTCAAGGTCAGCGGGCGCGGGGCCGCCGGTGGCCGCGACAACGACGAAGGGCGGGCGGCGATCGTTTCGGGCCATGGATCTGGAGGATGAGGAGGGCGGAGCGAGCGGGCGAGAGAGAGAGAGGGGGGCAAGTGGGCGAGTGGGAGGCGAGGGGCCGAGGCCGGGCGGCCTTATCCTCCCATCGACGGGCGAGGTGGTTCGGCCGACGGGCGCGCTCGCCGCCTGCCTGGGAGGAACAGGAGGGAGGCGCTTTGGGGAGCCGGGCCGGCTGTGCTGGGTGAGGTGGGCCGGCTCACTGGGATGGGTCAAGCCCAAGGGGAGGCCAGGGCTCGCCCCTTTCCTTTTTTTGTTTGCTTTCCCATTTTCTTTTTCCAAAGCAGCTTTTGCACTTTCTTTTAGCCACCATTGACTTTGCAAAATTATGCCACTGGCCAAAACAAACTCAAAGAATTAAAGTGCACTGCCTCAAAAAGGTTGGGAGGCTTTTGGAATAGTTGCCAATTTTATAAATGAAAAAGGGCATTTAATTTATTGCTTAGGTCACTGCTTTAAGTAGCTTAGGCCACTTAAACCTTTTGCAAAAATGTTGGTTCACCACCAATATAACATGTGGATTATTTGGCACATGATGAACATTTTTGTGTTCATGTCTGAGCATTTTGAATCTCACACGGAATTTGAATTTGAATTCAACTGGAATGTGAAAGAGCATGAGACAATAATGATCATGCACATGTTTAGCAAAACAATTAACTTAACCCCAGGGGTTACTGTAGCATCATCACACCGGGGTGTTACAAAAAACTACTAAGCTCAAAAGATTATCTGGAAGGTGTTGGTCATCTGGTGCTTTGGGAGTGTCTGGACGTCCGGTAAACATCGGTCATCCGATGGGTTGGGGTCAACTCAAGATCCGAGATTCGGGATGCGATTTTGGGCGGAAATTGATGATTTTGGGGTCAAAACTGATAAGATTCGTGGATGGAAAATGGGAAAACTTGTGGAGATGCTAGATCTACTTGAAACAAAGCAAATTCGCAGATCAAATTCAACAAAACATCACCAAACCAACAAATCACAAAAAATAGGGGGCTATTTTGGTGGGGATTTTCGAAATTGGACAAGAACAAAGCAAAATTAGGCGAGAAAACTATGGGGTAGGCTCCAAATTCGTGATCAACGTGGCTCATGATACCAAGATGATGTAGGATGGAACCCTAGTGGCCGATCTTTCACGAAATGGAGGGGATCCCACGAAGAACACGAGGGAAATCACGAGAGGAACACTCAAGAGCAAGTCCAATCACACATCCACTAGACTAACAAACACATGGATCCACAAGGTACATGAATAACAAAGGGAAATCAGTACAAGATAGAGTTCATCCCAAATCCAAAGGAGATGGGGTCTTGATGATCTAGATGATCCTTCCCACATGGGGGTCTTGAATCCCTCGGGATCTTCTCACATGGAGGTCTTGAACTCCATGGGAGTGGTCTCTCTCTCTCAAGAGGAGGACATAGGAGCAAAGCTCACATACAAATGAGCTATCATATTTGCTAACCTAGAAATGAGGAGGGGAAGGTCTATTTATAGTCTAAGCCACGAAGTGGTAAGTGGGAGAGGGATACAAGGCCAAAGGCTTGGCTACACACTGGCAGGCGCCAGACGTCCGGAGGACGTCAGTCGTCCGGAGGCTCGCGGGGGTCCGGATGTCGGGAGGGCGTCGAACTTCCGTCGTTTTGCTTCTGGACATGTGGCACCGGAAGTCCGGTCGGTGTCGTTCATACGGTCACTGGGACTGGTCGGACGTCCGGTGGTCGCTGATCGTCCGGCCGCTGTTGACTTGCCAGCTGCTGTCCTTTTGGTTGGCTGGGTTTGGGCACGTCGGATGTCCGGTGGACGTCGGTCGTTCGTGCGCTTTAGAGTGTCGGACGTCCGATGGCTTTCGGTCGTCTGACCGTTGTAGACTCTGCAACTACGTCTTCTTCCGTCTTCGCTTCCACACTTGCCTCACGGATGGTGTAGGTGTTCCTTGGCGCTTGCACTCCTTCTCGTTGTTCGTGAAGCTTCGACAATTCCTATGCATGCACATGAGTGGAGTGTCAAGTAGTATACCATCCTCAAACGGGTCAAGTGAACACGCGTAAAGGAGACGATTCACCTTTTTGTATGTGAAGTAGGTGTCGCATGTGTCCACTACAAAAAAAATACACTTCCGTGATGATACGTGTTTGTCACAGTAGGTCGCGTTTTTTGTCATCCATGTACATCCATGAAAAATTTATGACGTAATCAAGATAGTCATACCTGTCTTTGTCAGAGAAGTGTTCCATGACATTACCAAGATTATCATCATAGAAGTGTCCACTTCCATGACGATAAATCGCGCGTCACAGAAGTGCTTTCGTCAAGGGTGACCGACACATGGCATCCACCGTAACGGAATGTCGTTGAGCTATCGGGTCGGATTTTGGATCCGATAACCCGTTAACAGCCCTGACCAATGGGAAATTTCCACGTGTAAAATTCGGATTGGCCGAAGGGAACACCTGTCAGCTCGTCAGTGGGCCAGATGTCGCCCGTCCATTGGAGGAGACATGCCTATGATACATCGACACGTGGCTGGGCCCAACAGAGGCCCATATAGGTTAAAAAGGCCGCCTACCAAAGGCCCATAGAACTTAATCAGTACTAGTGGGTCAGCCCAATAACGGCTCGCTTAATAAAGGCCCATTTACGCCCGCCCAGATCTGGTCCCTTAATTGTTCGCCCATTATTTGGGCCCATTTACGACCGGCCGATCTGCCCGTTAATTGTTCGCCCAATATTCGGGCCCATTTATAGCCCGAAGCAAGATCTGGCCTGTTAATTGTTCGCCGAATATTTGGGCCCAACTACAGCCCAGTGACTTTCGGCCTGTTAGAGGCGTGATGTAGACATGGGCCCATTTCAGCCCGGTGTGACTTTCGGCCTGGGAATGGCCCGTGCTTCCCATGGGCCATATATGGTCCGACGAGACATCGGGCCCACTAATGGCCCGTGCTAAAGGTGGCAACAGTTAAGCCCAACATGACTTTGGGCCTGTTAAAGGCCTGTCGCATAATTCGGCCCGTTGATGCATGTGCTAAGCTTTCGGCCTCTTAAAGGCCCATGATATTAGTGGGCCAACTAAGGCCCGATATATGTTTCATCCTGGTAATGGCCCGTGAGCTAACTGGGCCCAAAACGGCCCGGTCTATATTTCGGCCTATTGAAGGCCCGTCGACGACTAGTGAAAATTGAGGCCCAACATGCATTTTGGCCTGCTAAAGGCCCGTGGTTTCATCTCGCCGTAATAAAGCCAAGACAATATTCAACTGTTAATGGCCCAACGCTACCTGGGCCAAACTAAGCGCTGGTCGACAAAAGGCCCAACTAAAATATAGGCCGGTGTAAGTTTGGGCCTGGCGCAATGTGTGAAGGCCCCAATCATTCGGGCCCAAGAAAGACGCAGGCCGGCCCAATTGTGGCCCGTTAAAAACTTGGCCCGTTAGAGTCGAATGTTTCGATCCGGTCGACTACATCTGATTTTTTTCAGATAGCGAATGATGGCAGTAACTAGTAGGAATTAAGAACAAACCTACTCTATACAATAAAGAAATTACGACATAGTAACTAAGAATAAACCTACACTATACAATAAAGGATTTATGGTATATTACATCCACTGGGCATCCAAGTTCGCCACCAGTGATCATAAAGCGCAACGAAGAAGCAGATTACAAAAACTGGGCACCATTGGAGCGTAACAAAATAATACTGAACCGAGACCACTTCCAAGACAGTTCAAGAAAGGTTAGCCTTGCGGGGGAACTATTGCGCAAGCTGCTTAGCAAGGCTGTGAGACCGGCCTAGCATGTCGGTCATAGCTTCCGGGTGTAGCTATTTAGTGATGAGGTTCTCATTGGTGTTCTCCGCAATATTTCTTAGAGATAGGACTTCAAGTCAAAGTTGAGTTGCAGAATGCCTTTCTGCTAGAACTTGGGACTGAAGAAGTCGAACTGATTCAGACAACAAATTATGTGAGCTTGTCTGACTGTTAGTCTCAAGTAACTTGAACACTGCATCAAGACAAGACTTTGGGGTTGTCTTGCTATCTTCAAGATGTTTTGCCTTCTTTGCTGCAATATATGTTGGGTTTGTCTGACAGCCTTCAGCAGACTTGTGCATACTATCAGGCATATCACCTTGAAACAAGGCAGAGAGATGACAGGTTTTGCACGTGTATAAACAAAGATGATAACTGTTCTGTCAATTCTATCCAATTTCAAATTAGAAAATAAAGAGTAAGTTCAAAATATCAATAGCATAATTTGGCATTGTTCATAATGCGGGAACTTCACCACACTACTGGATTACCATGTCAACATAACAAGCATAGATGAAGGGAAAGAAAATCATTGTATCTATTTTGGATAATGTGCATGGCATGTTGTTCATATCATCACCACATCAAGAAGATAAAACAGGAGATGACAAGGTGCAAACGTTGGTCGCTTCACCACACACTGGATTATAGATCCACAAAAACAAGCATACATATAGGGAGTATTAAGTAATGTGCATGGTATGAATAAGGAATTTTGTTTTACAAGTAAAACTTAGAACTTCTTCGTTCTTATGAACATGCATTTTGGTAGAAGCAGAAACTAAACAAAGAAGAAACGATAGGGAGTATGAGCAAATTAAACAGCAGTTGAGGATAAAGGCTTTAGAAGGACTGACTTACATTAACATTTAACACCGGCTTTATAATGCCCTTCTCCATGTCAAGGGAAGGATAACTCAAGAATTTGAGCACATAATCTTCTTCATAAGCATTGCTTGTACTCTACATTTTGTAGAGATTAACTATAGATATGATAATACTGGAAGGGATAGAGGATAATGAAGATAAGATGCAGATTGATGCTACATAATCAACTACCAATCCCTGGAAGTACAAGCGGTACAGACAAAATGTCTTGACAAGAGCAATGGGCTACACTTCTCGTGACCGGCATTGTCTGTGTATTCTACTTGTTGGTAAGATTAAATATAGATCTGATCTTTTTAGTAAATGGTGGGCGAGGAGATAAGATGCGAATGCTACAAAATGAACAAATCCCTCTTCCCATAATACAAGAGTGTTTTGAACACCGTGTACTGTATAAAATGTTCTTATATTATGGGACGGAGGGAGTAGTCTGTTAATGCAAGTACGTTGATAGACCACGTTCAGTCCTTACAAGAGGACTGCAGAGCTAAACCTCTTCAAAAGCATTGGGTTGATTCTAAATTTATGTAAGAGTCCATATGGATCTTATAATGTCCACCAAATGGATGATTACGAGGCTAACATGTGCAAAGGATGCTACATAATCAAACAACTATGAAAGTAAGTATGGTCATACAGGCAAGAGGTACTCACAAGAGCAATGCAAAGGTGCGGTATAGTTGCGTAGATTCTGTGGTCCCTTGAGAACGAATGTTCTTACGCTAACATTTTCGTACAAGTGAGACATTAAGGCAAATGCGAAATGTAGTTCAAATTGTAATGTGATATCATAGATGTACCTTACACCGCAGCCGAGACCAATGTGTAACAAGATTATTCCAAATCGCCGGATAAATGTAGCACCGGAGACTTTACAGAAATTTCGCTCGTAGGCTTGCCATCGAAGTGCGCTTGCCTCAGGTAGGAACGATACTTCATCGACGAGTGCTTGAAAAGCGCAACCAACCCTTGCTCGTCATCACAATCCAGTTTGCTCCTCGCCTTTTTAAAAGAATGAAATCTTGTGTCTTCTATCAGCAGAAACATATGCGGTAATGACCATGAATAAATTAGTACATTACTTACACGTAAGTTGCGGAGGAAGACTGGAAATTGTTCTGTGTCTGCGGTATAATCTTTCCATGAAGGAAAGATGCGCACAAAGTCCCTGACAACAACATAAGCTTCGCCTTCTAAACTGGGAAGAAATGGAACAGGGGTCCTATTTGCTGCAATTGGGGCTCTCTACGTTCGAAAAGGGATTTGGCAACCGGATTTGGTGTACTCTTTCTTTGGAATAGGGTTTTATGCGTCAGACTAGTGCTATGTCAATCGGCATAATCATCTTGCTTTGCAGCTTGGGGTCTGCTGAGTTGGGCATCGAAATGACCAAAGGTAGTAGGGCTAGAGTCTGCTAGAGTTGGGGTATTTTGTGGGTCGTGTGATATTGCAACTACACCTAATGGGCTATTTGATTTATCAGTGCCACTACCTTTTCCAAATACTTTGCTTGTGCTCCTCCACGATCAAGAATCGCCCTCTTCCTTTTGAACGTCGATACACAAGAACAACATTTGAATGGATAAATATGGTATGATGACAGATGGAATATGTACGAAAATGGATAGGCATGGCGTATTCACATACACGATGTGTAAACTAAGCTAATGGCAGTTCAACAAAGTAGAAGCAATGCAAAGCATCGCTGCAAGATATGTGCGAGCAATGTAACCTTGGAAAGTTAGAGCAAGTACCTTGATGGGTGAATAAGATAGGGCATCTTCCTCCGACTCCTCCACTAGGGAGCTACATTGACTTAGGTCTCCCTCTAGCTCGTAATCACCGTTAGGATCATATTCTAGCATGAATCAGAGGTGGAGAGCGTTTGCATTGCATTGCATCCAGCCTTGATTTCAGACCCTTAATGCCAAGTTTGACAGCCATGGCATTGTTCTACTTTATTCTTTTCATGCGCCGCAAGCTCATAATCATTATGATGCTGTTCGTAATCTGAGATTCATGAAAACATAAAAAGTAGTCAGATTATCTATGGAATGCATTATGGATTCAACTCGGAGAGTGTCTCCCTATAAACCCCTGCATATGCAAAGTTCACCTCCCCAACCGTCTTGACTGCACCACACACGTAAATACAAACCCCTTATGTCTCTATAACAAAGTGTGCACATATTTCAAAACTGAAGTAGGAACATTAGGATCATATGAAATTCGTATTTGAACAAATAAACTAAGCAATTATGAGTGGCGTAATGTTTAGCTTCAAGGGTAGAGTGTTGGTAGTGCTACACAAAGCAAGTAGGCAAATTGTATTCCATGTAAAAAAATCGAAACCTATGTAAAAGCTGGAAATGACACTTTCTTTCTATACAATGTAGTGTTCGTTACCCACACATGATGGAAAAGATCACATAGAGAAATACTATTCACTCATGTCTATGGTTCCAGTATTTAGAAACAGGGTGGTCCACCCTAAAAGAATATTGACAACAAATATGACAAGGCAAGCATAGATGTAGTGAATCAATCATTTACTTGTGAGCTTACTAGGACAAGTATGCAGAATTGTAACTGCAGCCCGTCCAAAATCTGAATGAATAAGTTTGTCTAGCACTTATTGTTTGCAACTAATCGACGTGAATAATTGGATATTATATCGAATGAGTAAGAAAGACAAGTAAAATTGTCAACAAACCTGGCTTGCAGTAGTAATCTGGGTCAATGTCACTACGATCCAAAATGACTAGTTTCTGTTCCGAGGGCTGGAATTTTGAAAACCCTGTGAACTTTAGAGGTACTAAAGATTACCGAAATACATCTGAACCATTAAGTGTAGGTAGCACTGAGCACACAACAAACCCTAATGACAGTCCTGCCTAATGAGTAATGAATCAATTAGAAAATGGGTGATGAGGAGTGGCTGCTGAGTGTTGAGGACGTATCTCAGGATAAATCGGGTTGGCTTGGTGGGTGCTGCACGCCTGAGCCCTGAACGGACTGGGAAGGTAGGCACGGCGGCGCGCCCGGGCAGCGGTGACGCTGTTGGGCGAGCGGCTCCTGGCCTCCTGTTAGTCCGGCGTCTCCTCCTAGAGTCATGTCGTCCAGGGACAGCAAGTCATTTGGCGAGGCAAAAGGCGCAGTAGAGATCTAAGAGCGCAAAGGTAACAGAGGGGAATCGGGGCCTAGGACGACCCAACATCCCAGTGGGCCAGCCTGCCACTGGGCACCTTGTAGAGATACACACCCCAACAAGTAACATGCATTTTCGAAACTAATTTAGGAACATTTAGTTGACCAATTAAACAACTCTGTTTTAATAATATCAGATTCATATTTCAACAACTAAGCTTGTTTAGCTTGATGGGTGGAGCAGTGTTATTATGACACGAAGCACGTATTTTGATCGTATAGTGATCATAAAAGGGGGAAACTCTAAGCATATTTTTTTAGCAAAAGAGGGTTTCCCCTCCGATTTCTATTAAAGAAACCACCACGGAACCAACATGATCAATTAAACCCTAAGCATGATCAATTAAACCGTATTATGGCCGTGCCATGACAGATTTGAAGCTGCAAACCGAGAAATGATATTTAGCATCCATTGTTTGCTTGAACTAATAACTAAATTCTAAGAGCTGAAAAGAAAGTAGAGTAACCAAGTTAAGATCTATTTTCTGGTTGAGATCAAAAAGTTGAGGAGATATGAAGTACCACCTCTCTTGCGGCGCCGTGTAGGCATCGGGGGTGCGATGGTTGTCGGTGGCGTTGAAGCAGATCTGCGATGGTAGACGGGTGCATCGGGGGATAAGTCCCGTTGTGGTGGAAGAGAAGGTCGTGTGAGCGGCCCTGGCAAAGAGGACGACGGCGCCGATGAATGGAGAAGACACGATGCAAGGCTATTGGTCCGTCGCCGTGGATGAGAAACGTCCATCTCTAGCAGTGGACGACGCGGTCTTGGTAGGTGCTCCGGCATGGTGGAGGACAGCGACGATGGATGGGGTGGCGGACGGAGGCGGGTGTGGGGATGGGGTGTTCTAGCGCGGATGGTGTATGAATGGGAAAATGGAGGGAGAGGTACGGTGAACCATGTTTTTGGGACGCGCCTGTCTGAAATACGGGAAAGTTACGAACTTAGCCCCCGTTTAAAATTTGGATGTCTCGTCGGTTGGGGATAGGACGGTAATCTCGCATATTGCCAATATTTGCCCAGAGCGATTTCGGGCGAGGAGAGGGTCGTTGGCGCCCATGGTTGGCGCCCACGGTGTATGAACCGGGCTGTCAGGTAGGGCGCTTGTGTCACGTCTGAGTGAAGTTACAAACCTGCCCCTATTGAAAATATTTGCCTACATCGATTTCGGCCGAGCCGAGTTTGTTTTGCCGCCCACCGTGTATGAATGGGGAATGGAGGGGGAAACAGAGGTCTTTCGGACGAGCTTGAATCAAATGAGTTTTGCCGCCCATGTTTGACGCCCACCGTGTCGGAATGGGCTCAGAGGCGGTCGTGTCACGTCTAATTGAAGTTACTAACCTACCCCTATTTAGAGCAGTAGAAATCGGGCTGATGGATTGTCCGTGTAATGGGTAGACAGTAATTTCCATCTCCCAAACACTTGGCTTCGGGCAGCCGACGTGGGAGTGGACATTTTGCTACTTCTTTCGAATTTTGGGACAATAAGCATCCACGTTTACCCTGGCAACTAAATTCAAATCCATTTTGTATTCCTATATGAATCTTTATAAATCATTCTATGTGTTTTTATATATCTTCAAAAGGACGACAAAGATGTATTCCACTGTCATATATGAATATGGTTTACAAATGCCGATACTCAAATTCAGAAACTAGAATCCAGTTTAAGGTGAATTCGAATATTTGGAACACTTGATGTCCAACTTAAATGTCACACGCAGCATAATGTGTACTCCCATTTAGATTTGTACACAAGCGATGTATCAAGATTCAAATACCGAGTCAATCAACCAAGAATGTACAGAACTGATAGACATATAAACACTTATAGAGTATATGGATCAATAATATCAACTAACATACATAAGCCAGGCCGCTGTACTTTTTTTGGCTACAACAGCATCCTTTTTTTAGCCAGCATCTTGGCCCTTTTCGATGCGTGCCACTTATGGTCCATCTATACTACTACTATTGCTGAATGCACATTCAGCCCGATTGGCATATTTGTAGGTCTGGCACAGCAATCCAAGTGAAATGTCTCCGAGTCTTATCAATTAATACAGACTTGTGCTCAAATAAAATTACAAACAAAAAAACAAAAAAACAATTATTACATGATGTTGACACACAAACACGTCACGTGTACCTTCGACACCGGGGGTGATGCACCGCAGCTCACGTCGAAGGATACCCGACCGACAGCGCGATACGCAAGACAGTCGACGGGCGCTTTTGTAGACCCGAAAACCCCACACCCCCGGGAGGGACCCCGTCAGGGAGTGCGGCGGCAATGGGCTGCCCTAGTTCGATTCGCTCGCCTCTAGAGCCTTGTGGGTCGCTGCCCTCCAACGCGAAGAACGAACGAAGAACGAGAAAGAAAGATACAAGGGTAGGGGATAAAGATAGATGAACACAAAAGTGTAATAAATTGATTGGTTCGATTGGTGTTGTTCAATCGGCCATCACCCCCAACATATATAAGAGGCGGCTGGACTTCCCGAACAAGTAAAGGATCATCTAGGCTTTCCTTACAAGAAAAATTACATCAATTCACGTCCTAGAGTCCTAATTCCATTCCAACTCGGATTCAGTCTGAATCTGGCCCAACTTCTGTCTTCCTCCTTGCGCGGGCCGTTGAGCTTGCACATGATCTCCGATCAAGACGGCCCAAATATCAAACTTGTGCGCCTCGATGATACGAACAACAATCATGTTGATCACTTTTTCAAATAAGGCCATCTTGAATACTTTTCGAGGTCATCTTTACCTTCCAGTCGGACTCGGTCTTGCAGTAGACTGGATTATCCGAGTCTTGTAGTGAATTTGCAGGCCATATACTATCTCTGATGATGATGACTCCAAAACCAAAGTTTACTGTCTTGATGATACGCACAACTTCTGTATTGAACACTTCTTCATCCGAGGTCATCTTGATAAACTTTCAGGCACATGTTCAGTTTCACTCGGATTCGAGCTCATCGACTCGGATATTAGAGACTTTCACTCGGGTCGTCCGACTGGACTTTTTCACTCGGAAGACAATCTTTCACTCGGATAACTATATTTCCACTCGGATGACTATATTTCCACTCGGAAGGCAATTCTTACTCGATCGGCAAGTTTTCCTTCTGATGGTAATCTTTTCACTCGGAATATTTTTACCTGGGGGACAATTTCACTCGGATGACTATATTTTTACTCGGATAATAATAAGTTCATCCGGTCAGCAAATTTTCACTCGACCGGTAAATTTTCACTCGACCGGTAAGTTTTCACTCGGATGGTAAGCTTTTTCACTTGGATTTCCCGACTGAAAACACAGCCTGATCTTGATTTGTCCCTCCAAGTCTCATATGACCTTGGATTGAGACGAATTATATATGAAAATCGACCGGCTCGACGAGACGAAACTTTTTCGTGTTGAAGGTTTTTCGATCAAAGGAAGTATTGAGGGACGAATTGTTCACGCATTGCATCAGACACTCATCAACATGTGTCTGGTGTCGAGAGTAATATTTTGGTCTCTGGCCGCTCCAGACCGTTTTGGCTGTAACTTTTGCATACGATCTTGGATTGAGATGATTTATATATAAAAATCGATCGTCTCGATGAGACGAAGACAATTCCTTTAGGGATCTCCTTTATCTGAGGTCATATTGAGGGCATAATCGGCCGAAAAGCACTTAGAACACTAAATTTTGTCACTCGGAGTACAGTTTCGGCCACTGAGATGAGGTTGAATGGCGATAGGCTAAACATCAAAGTTGTTCCACTCGGTGACGTGAAACTTTCTCATATTTAAAACTCTTTCATTTGAAGCCATCTCATTTCCTTCTATGTCGTGCCAAAATCTGGTGTCAACATATGCCCCCCTGTTTTCTGGCAGAGCTTGCGTGCCAGAAAATACTTCGTACAAACACGATGTCAACACTACATCGGCTCTGCATGCTGAGGACGATAATTGTTATCGGCCATATGCTCGGGCTTGTTGCTGCTTGAGTAGAACTTCTTCGGATGATAGTCGTCTGAGAACAACCATTGGATGTTACAAAGGCCTCCACACAAATTTCTCATGTCAATTATAACCTTACTTTGTCCAGGTAGTCCTTGGAGATATTATAACCGCTCGGCGATACATCGCCAAGCCGTCTTGCCGAGCAATTATAACCATGCACCTCAAAGGAATACCGACAATTGTTCGGTGACTCAACTCATTGTTGATCAAAAATACTCTGTCAAGCCTCCGTCGAACAACGTATGTCTCTTGGATCCCGTTTGGCGAGTCAACAAGGTCAACATTCAAATGATTTGACGATGCATATAAAGATGAAATCCATTGGACAGCTGGCAACGAATCATGGTGAACCTTGATGCATGCCACCCCTGCAACGAAAGAAGTCCTCTAGCCTGAATAGCACAGCATATTCGGCTTGATTATTAGCGTGTAAGCTCTAGTTGGCATGAAGTCTTCAAATCCAGCCCATGAAGAAATATGTGAATAACGCCGATTTTGGGTACTGCTTAACTGAATCCTGAAAATAATCTCAATGGCACTTTGACTTGGCGTCTAGTGAGCGCCGACTGATAAATGGGATGTCACGCTCCTTTCTTTCGGTCTCCTGAGTCAAAATTTCCTTGCTCCCCGAGTGAACATAGCTTCATTCATCTCGGTGACACACTTTCTCTAGGTCGTGCGATAAACCAACAATATGAGTCGACAACTTTTGATGCACTAGATCCTCGATTAGTGGCCGAATAATTAGTCGGCCTTCCAGTGTTTGGCAAAACTAAGAATTGGCTTTGGGAATATGAGATACACCACAATGAGCACAATTATTCAGATGCCAACTTTGTCAACATAATGTACTCTTAGGGCGATATGCAAATATCAGCCATGTGTCCTTATCTCAAAGGACATGGTGAACCCGTCCACCAAAGTGTGAATAGCCGAAATAATTCAGATGTTTCAGCTGGGATTAAGCTCCGGGACGCTGGCTTTGATGGAACGGTCGAAGAACATGGATGATGTGCCATTTGGAGTCCGCTATAGTGAGATGAAAACTGTCGACTCTGCCTACCGGCTTCACACTTGTCCTCCTTTACTCCTGCCGCCAAGAACAGAGATGTGATTCCGCTCTTGACTCGAGGATTTCTCTTGGGAACCCAAGCCATATTCCTCTTCTCCAGCTCCTTGACCCTGAGCCTCTTAAGTTTTCTTTCTTTCCAATGTGATAAGCCGAGTGAGCATCCCGGCTGTGATTTTGTTTTATGCACTAGCAAATTCTTCCTTGCTTTGGGCATCTCCGCTTGGCCTGTCCAAACTTGGCGATTGGATCCTTGAAAGTAACCTGCTTCTCTTTGTTGTCCTTAGTAGCCAACATAGACTCGGCTGGCTTTTTGTCATCTCGTAGTCGGATCTGAAATAGCACACTTGCGGCCATCCTTTTCACTCGGTAAACTTGCTTGACCACGTCCATCTTCTTCATCGACTCCGGACCGATTCTTTTTGGTTGAGTCGGTCTTTAACATGTGGTTGTTGAACAAATGATGATCCTCTCGAAGCTGCATAATTTTTGTGAGGTGGTTTATAATACGATGGATAGTGTGACCTTGATTTACACTTGTTCCATGATTGATCTGAATAATAGTCAGCATGGGGAGGTATGCATGCCATCGGCATTGGTGGCCCAAAAGGAGGATATGGAGTGTGTTTGCTCAACTTCTTCCTTCACCAACCCCAGTCTTCAAATTTATGACTTGGGGGTGACTTCGATGCTTTTGTTTCACTCGACCGATAAGCACTCTTTGCCTCACTTATCTTCTGATATTTTTCTAATAACTACGCGAAAGTGACTTTCGGCTTTTTACCTTTGTGCTTACCATTGCGTCTGCTTTCTTTAGTTGTGCGTGCACCAGTCTTTGAATTTTCCCGTTGCCCCAAAGGCTAGATGTCACTATTGTAGCTTTGATGGAGTTCCTGTCTTCAAGATTTTTGTTGATGCACTTTTTAACCATATCCTTGCTCGAAGACTTGACCCGTCATCCTTTGGTGTGTACCTGTTGACCTTTAGATGAATCGGCTTGAGATAGCCGAGTCAACATTTGTTCGCCATCAAGGCCAATCTGATCTGACTTGTTATATGACCGTGCCTCAACAAACTCCAATCGTCTCGATTGTGCGGCTTGATGAATCACATTGTTGTCTTTGATATTCTCTTCAAACAAATATTGCATTTGTTCTTGTACTGATGGCTCGACATAGTGACCAATTATAATAGGATTACTCGACGATACACCAATGTTGTGATCACCTATGCCCGGACTGAAGGTACACTACTCGTCCATTAACTGATACTTTGATACTGGCTCTGAAACAAAACAACCGAGCGGTGTCAGTTTAACATCACCCGACTCGGCTATGCATTCATTTTTGTCCTCCTTTCCCGATGCTCTTGAATCGGCTATCCTGGAGAACTTTGAACCTAGCTTTATATTCCTGCAACCAAAATAATTACAGAATATACGTCTCATCTGAGACCAAATGTTAGCCAGTCATGAAACAAACAAAGTCGTCCATATGAATATAAAGTTCAGTCGACATGACGGGAACAACTTTGGTTGCGATAAGTTAATTAGAATGATGACATGTGTCGATCAGCATGATTAGTGACAAGATAATTCAAAACAAATAGACTACTCATCTCGATTGGTCTTTCAAAATTAATTAGAATCTTACCAACGGGTGCATCAACAATATGATTTTGACCGAATCGAAAATTGAGTAAACTCTTGGCTAGATGTACCTTTGTGAAGTCAATGGAAGGAGAAGATAGTTGCACCATTGTAACAATACCTTGCTCCACTTCTGAATAATTCTCCAATGCCTCTTCTTCTTTTTCTGTATCTCATGCAACACTCAGATTGCCTGAGTAGATTTCACTCGGATTACCCGAGTACATTTTAGTCGGATTGCCCGAGTATATTTCGCTCAGATTGCCTGAGTATATTTCAGTCGGATTGCCCGAGTATATTTTTGTCGGATTATCCAAGTGGATTTCACTCGGACACTCTTTGTCAGTTGAACTTTGCTCAGGTGCACGCTCTGGTTCTTGATCTTCATTCCTAGCCAAACTTTGTTTGGCTATATAACTTTTCTCTTGATGCTCGTCAATTTCTTTGGCACAGAATTCATAGGGCAGCATGTAAGCTCCCTCATATCTAGAAAAATTGAGCACGGCCAATTTGTTGTGTTTACCGTTCCTTTGCTCGGTGAAGCTTGCATCTTCTATTTTGGTACACGCGGCAATAGTTGGCTTGATGCACTCGGCTTTAGCCGGTGATGCACTCGTCTGGAACGATGCACTCGGCTGGCACGATGCAACGCACTCGGCCTTAAACGTCTCGGTGCTCAAGCCGGTTTCAATTGAATCCACCATTGTTTTGTCACTAAATGAACCGTTCAACTCGGTTGTAGACGACTTGGTCACATTTGACTCGGTTTCAACCGAATCAACCGTATTAGCCGAGTGAACCCTTTCTTGCTGATTTGCTTGCATAGCTTCTTTCTTGGCTTGCCTCAACATCACAGAGGAGCCATCATGATTGCTGGAGGGAAGAAGGGACTTGACATATTCTTGCAAATATTTCTCTCCACGCCTCCTCTTAAGTGCTTCATAAACTTGTTGATATTCTGTTGGTAATTCCTCAAGACTTGGCATAGTAAAGCCATTGACGCTATTCCCTGTGAGAGTTTGCTTGACCCCGTTCATTCGGGCGACATATTTTTCTTTAGACTCAACCCTACTTCGATCCGCTTGCCCCCCAATGCTCTTAGGATCTTTCGGCAATGAATTGATATTGCTGAAATTTTGCAATTGTACAGGGGGTGTTTAACATGCTGCAATGATAGGTGAAGACGTATGCATTGTTGTTGAATATTTTCTCTCAATCGGAAACACTACGTCTTCTTTCAAAACCCTAGCTCTTATTGCCTCATAATCAGGAACCAATCCCTTTTCGTGCTGCTCAAGGAAAATAGCACTAACCTTCTTATTTTGGGCTAAACTTTTTAATGCAGCCAGAGCCACCTTATCTCCTGCAATATTAGGCACATATGCTCCTATAGAATCTCCATTCACTCGGCCATAACCGTGAAGGTGAGTCGAGTCATGAATATTTTTAGTTTCATACGCCACTGAACAATTAATCTGATGAGGTGTAGTATATGATGTTTGAGGATAACCGGCCAAATAGCTAACAGAAGCATGGCCAATTCCCCCATTCATCGGCATGTTTGGGGATGAACCTGCATATTGCGAGTCGGCTGCCGATGGATAAAACTTTGAGATGCCCTCCTGTACATGAGGTGTCCTATATTGATCACTCTAACAAATCATGTTGTTCACCGGCATATTGGAAGATGTTGCCGATGCACGAAAGTTCAGATTCATAAGTTGCATGTCACGATTCTGTAAATTCCAAGTTTCTCCAACGGAATAACTAGTCGGCCTTTGCTCATTAGGGCTAGCCGACATCACATGACCGTTGAAAGATCTAGCAACATCAACATATTGGCTATTTGCATCTACGCAAGGAGATTGATGATACATGTTACCGTTGTAGATTGCAGCCGCTTGATGACGCTCTCGTAGCAAGAACAGGCTGGAGACTGTTCAAAGCTTCGTCCCCAGCGGAGTCGCCAAAAAGTGTGTTGACACACGAACACGTCATGTGTACCTTCGACGCCGGGGGTGATGCACCGCAGCTCACGTCGAAGGAGACCCGACCGACAGCGCGATATGCAAGATAGTCGACGGGCGCTTTTGCAGACTCGAAAACCCCACACCCCCGGGAGGGACCCCGTCAGGGAGTGCGGCGGCAATGGGCTGCCCTAGGTCGATTCGCTCGCCCCTAGAGCCTCATGGGTCGCTGCCCTCCAACGCGAAGAACGAACGAAGAACGAGAAAGAAAGATACAAGGGTAGGGGATAAAGATAGATGAACACAAAAGTGTAATAGATTGATTGGTTCGATTGGCGTTGTTCAATCGGCCGTCACCCCCAACATATATAAGAGGCGGCTGGACTTCCCATACAAGTAAAGGATCATCTAGGCTTTCCTTACAAGAAAAATTACATCAATTCACGTCCTAGAGTCCTAATTCTATTCCAACTCGGATTCAGTCTGAATCATGCCCAACTTCTGTCTTCCCCCTTGCGCAGGCCGTTGAGCTTGCATATGATCTCCAATCAAGACGTCCCAAATACCAAACTTGTGCGCCTCGACGATACAAACAACAGTCATGTTGATCACTTTTTCAAATAAGGCCATCTTGAATACTTTTCGAGGTCATCTTTACCTTTCAGTCGGACTCGGTCTTGCGATGAGATCTGGATTATCCGAGTCTTGTAGTGAATTTGCAGGCCATATACTATCTCTGATGATGATGACTCCAAAACCAAAGTTTACTATCTTGATGATACGCACAACTTCAGATTGAACACTTCTTCATCCGAGGTCATCTTGATAAACTTTCGGGCACATGTTCGGTTTCACTCGGATTCGAGCTCATCGACTCGGATATTAGAGACTTTCACTCGGGTCGTCCGATTTGGACTTTTTCACTCGGAAGACAATCTTTCACTCGGATAACTATATTTCCACTCGGATGACTATATTTCCACTCGGAAGGCAATTCTTACTCGATCGGCAAGTTTTCGTTCTGATGGTAATCTTTTCACTCGGAATATTTTTTACAGGGGACAATTTCACTCGGATGACTATATTTTTACTCGGATAATAATAAGTTCATCCGGCCAGCAAACTTTCACTCGACCGGTAAATTTTCACTCGATCGGTAAGTTTCCACTCGGATGGTAAGCTTTTTCACTAGGATTTCCCGACTGAAAACACAGCATACGATCTTGAATTGAGATGATCTATATGTGAAAATCGATCATCTCGACGAGACAAAGACAATTCCTTTAGAGATCTCCTTTATCTGAGGTCTATTGAGGGCGTAATCGGCCGAAAAGCACTCAGAACACTAAATTTTGTCACTCGGAGTACAGTTTCGGCCACTGAGATGAGGTTGAATGGCGATAGGCCAAACATCAAAGTTGTTCCACTCGGCGACGTGAAACTTTCTCATATTGAAAACTGTTTCACTTGAAGCCATCTTTTTCCTTTTATGTCGTGCCAAAATCTGGTGTCAACATATGATCTCCAAAACAAATGGTTATTCAACTATGGAAAGAACATTTCACCTATGATTTACCAAGTAGGAATTTAATTTCCTTTTTTCCTTCAGGACCTTAACAATATGGTCAGTCTCAGCTTGCTTTGTTTTGAAAGCCACCAAATATTTAATGGTTGTCTTGAGTACTGCTTGTGATTGTGTTGTTTGCTTCCTCAACATGTCAACTTCATCTCTAAGTGCGAAGCGAGAATCTCTTTCTACCACTAGTTTAGCCTCTAGAGCATCGTAGTTGGCAATTCATAATGCACGATTGGGCGGTGCCCTTTCTTTGTGGGATGATGCAACATCCATGGGGACCTCGTTCTTTGATCTTGGGCGAACCTGTTTTGCCATTAAAGTTCCGATTGGATTCAGAAAAGTTGAAGTTAGCAAGACATCTCAATTGGGAGTTATAACAGCAAACCAGTTAAACAAACAAGGAATTAAAGAATTTCAATTGGATGCTGAAAAGTAGTTATTAACATCATTGTAACCCACTGTTGCAGCAGCAAAGCAGTTAAACAATGAAGTAGATATTTAAGTTAGGGCAAACATGTAATTCTTAACAGTAAGTATCAAACACATAGATAGGCGCAGTCTACAATATGATTAACAGGTTGTGCCATTATGTAATTAGTAGCAAACTAAATTAAGCCAAGCAACGTAATTGAACAATTTTGCAATAAGTGGCTAACTAAACTTCCGAGAAGCAGGTAACTGAACTTACGCAAGTTCATTGTACAGGCACACTGCAACTTCTATTTCGCATACAAGGTTATCTGAAGGAGTCCATGGCATCAATTGCTTGGATACGCAGTCCCAATACTTCTTTCTTCCCACACTTTGCATGGGTAAGTCGAATGGTTAATCTGGTAAGATGGTGCGTCCTTGATATGTTATATGAGGGCGTGTAGTCGGAACTAGTTGTAGCCAAGCACATCACTGACTTTTCTTTGTATATTTCATGCGATTACTTTTGGCATATCGAGATCTAAGCAATCTACAATAGGATGAAAAGATGGTATCCTTCACATTGTTGGCGAACTCGGTTCATAGAAACAAGCAATTCAACCATTCTGTGGGTAAATCAAAAGCGCCCATGAAATATTTTTCACTATCCAATCATACGCATAAAGGCGGCGCCACCATAGGGGCTGGTATGGGCGGCCACCTCGGTGGCTGGAAAGTGTGCACCTAGTTTGAGTCGTCGAGTTGGCCCATGATAGTTTTGTTCGTCCCAACGCATGAGCAGGCAATGTAAAAAATGAAGAAAAATGTTTCAATTTGGATGGTCCAATAACATAAGTGCAAGGCAGGCCCTATAGCAGGCTCGCGGCCCAAACGAGCGCCTCCCATATCGAGCGACAACAGGAAAAATCCATATTCATTCGCTCCAGCCTCCAGTCTGGTTCGCTCCTAACCTAGCGGCTGCTGGACAGACCGGCACAACACTTCCTCGTGCCCTCGTTGGAGGGCGGTCACCGGGCTTCAAGAGAACGGAAGGACAAGAAGATGAAGATCCAACCCTGGGTGTAGCCTGCGTGGGAGGCAGCGGCGGCAGCACGGGCATGGCATCGAGCTTGAGCAAACGGACAGTCGCAACTTGCAAGAGTAGCATGCGCAACGAGCAGGTACATCACATCCCTAATTATATCTAATTCAACTCTTCATTTTCTGGCCAATAGTTAAACCTGACGGTGTTGTAAAACTGCTTGTATGTAGGGAATCTATGAGAAAATGAAACCAATTTCTACTTATTTTATAACTCCCCCAATCAATCGAACTGATTGAATCGATGTATCTAATCAAGTTTCCGGTGCAAACATACAAGCTCATGTTGTTCTTGAGCACAAGTGTCTAATGAACAATTTGCTAATGAAGGATTTGATGCAAACATTTTACACCTCACGGTGATGAACATATAGTGTCTAATGAGGGATCTAATGCAAGCATTTTGCAAGCTCATTGAAGGATTTAGTGTCTAATGATGATCTACTATGTTGAGAGAGACAGAGATTTGCGAGGCATTGATGACAAGAAAATTATAGTGCATTCTCATAGCTTGAGGAAACGTCGAGGCCATCTACCAGAAAGTCCCCGTATCATGACATCATAGCATAAATACTTTTCTAATCTGTTGTTTGAAACTATTGACATACTTGTGCAGGATAGATATATTGATATGCAGTTTGCACTGGTTATACGTGCAATTACACTTCGATATTTTCAGCCAGAGAACGAATAATTCGAGCAGGTACAGACCATGTTTGTAGTCCTTGTACACCATGTTGCATTTTGTGTTTTTTGGTGCTTGCATCATTTAGTGTTTATAATCTGAACTACTTTGGATCATTAGCTGGTTTTCAAAGTGCATGTAGCTTCACATTTCTCAAGTTATGTTGATTTCAGTGCAAGTGCCTTCGTATTTTTAAGTTAAATGTTCGCCCTGGTAACTTGAATTCATGGATCAGCCATCGCACACAAATCATACCACGAATGCCGGTCTGAATTAAATGAAATGCAGGGACTTACGCTAGCTCTTTGTACAGGCTCACTGCAGCTCTGCTTGCGCTTGGGATGTTCCATGTATAAGTCCATGTTACCACTTGCTTGGATGTGCAGGCCTTGTGCTCCTTTTGCATCCCCCTCTGCATTTTTGACACGGCGAATGGTTGATCAAATAAGAGGAATCGGCCTTGTTGTTGTACCGGAGGACAGATACTTACAAGGTTATACGGCTGTGCAGGATGTGTACCAGATCCCTAGCGCCGTCATGCTTCGCTAAAAAATGGATTTGCTTGTTTCAGATGATATCTCGAGAAGAAATAAGAGTTAAAGTCAGAGTTGCATAGGCGTGTAAGCTAAGAGAGCAGTGAAAGGATATCCAAACATCGTCGGAACAGTGCACAAGGGAGTGACGAGTGGATACCTAGTTCGCGCCGTCGTTTGGGAATGCTCGCCTAGCTAGAGTCTTGGTCACTTGAGCCATTGAGGGTGATGCGCTGGCATTGGCTGGCCGTGCACGGATGCAGATCTTGAGTGGCAGCAGAGCGCTTCTGATCTGGTGGACGAGACCGTTGGTGAAGCCCCAACGGCCTCGAAGCGGAGGTGCGACGATGTGCTCGTTGAAGTAGCCCCGGTGAGCTGGGAGACGGCGTTGGTGAAGCGCACCTGATGCGGTGGAACTCGGTGTCTCTGAGGCACGTCGGTTGCGGCGGCCGACGTTGTCGGTGGACCACCTGGTGCGGTGGACGAGGGCGTAGATGAGGTAGCTCCGGTGCGGTGGTGAAGCGCGACCGTCGTCTTCATGATCGTCGTCCGCATGCAGGTGGGGAACGATGGGGAAAGAGACGAGGCGAGGCGATTCGAGGGTTGGCGGCGAATTAGGGATTTGAGCAATCTGGCGCGGAAGGGGACGGTGGAGAAGAGAGATTTTGCGGGGCTGAAATTGGGGCTGCCGGATATTTCAATCCGAAACGTGGAAGCACGAACTTATATTGTCGTCATCCTTTTTTTGGGGGAGGGTGGGTGGCTGGGTGCTACGCTGTCTGCGACACACGCGACCACCCCGACAGACTATGCTTTGGTGCCTTAAGGCACCTGCATTTGTGTCCATGACATGTGGGCCCAATAGGTGGCTGGCCCACATGTCGGTGACTCCAAAGGCGATTGCCTTTAAGGCACGAAGCAACGTCCACCCCGACACGACCACAGTCTGCCTGGTGCGCCTACATTTGAGAATGCAAACGAATCTTCTTTCATTTGCAAACAAATCTGTATGTATTACCATGCCCGTGTTTTCCTTGCAATAATTAGTCATTTGAAACGAGATACTCCATCCGTTCACTTTTGTAAGTCGTTTTAGACAACTTAAAATGAACTGTTTTGCACATTGTCTGAAATGTCT
Organism: Aegilops bicornis; assembly: GCA_021605145.1. NCBI lineage: Eukaryota > Viridiplantae > Streptophyta > Magnoliopsida > Poales > Poaceae > Aegilops > Aegilops bicornis. The sequence goes on along the minus strand of CM038673.1, from coordinate 207,592,982 downwards.
TCAAGGTCTTATAAAAGTGAACAGAGTGAGTACTATAAATTAATTAATGAGGAGTTATTTGAAAAAAAAAATTGAAACGGTACCCACGCTAACGTGGATTAGAGCGTGTGTCACATAATTAGTTATTTGAATTAGAGTGTGTGTCACGTAGTTAGTTATTTGAATGAGAGTGTGTGTCACGTAGCGATCTCCAATTCTAACGTGGATTTCGCATTTCACCGTATCCACGCTTACTTTTTTAATACAAATTCATATGTATATGATGAACACCATGGTAGTGAGAAAACTTTTGGATGGATTCAAACATATGACCTACAAAATAGCACAACAAACTAAGTCAATGTCAACTGTTCGAAACTTAGTATGGCACGAATTCGAAATAATTACCCGTATGCCTGGTCCTCGGTTCAAATTTTACAATGTACACCGAATTGAAACATCGATATTAAGTCGCGTACTATGTACATTCAAATGTTGTTTTTAGTGCCCCCCCCCCCCCGCACAAACGCTACATACTTCCTCAGACGGGTCAATCGTCCTCTCCTAACGACTTTAGGAAGCTATCGGTTTCCAACACACGTTCATTCTTTCTCTCCATGTTTCGATCTCTAAGTCTCTCAACTACACAACCCCTTTTTCCACTCTGTTACCAAATGTATGTACCTCACACACCCGCCATTGCACCCGTGTGCGAGCTCTCTCTCACCCCCCTCTCCCTCTCACCCTCTCGCGCTAAATACATGAATTGCCTATCTAGCCCCCCCCCAACCTCTCCGCACGCACGCACGTTGTATATCTAGGTCACTCCCTCGAGACTGTCTCACTCTTTCTTCCGCACGGCAGGCCACACTCGCTCAATCTTTCTCTCTTTATCCGAGTCTCGTTTAACCTCGTTTTCTTTCACACACAAATGATATATCTCCCTGTTCGGGCCTCGATCGACACACTCTATACTCTCTCACGCAGATTGTCTATCTAGGTCAGTCCATCCAACCGCCACCACTCTTTCGACCTCATGGTGGGCCATGCTCACTCAATCTCTCTCTCTCTCTCTCTCTCTCTCTCTCTCTCTCTCTCTCTCTCCGTATGTCTCGATTGACCTTGCTCTTTCTCGGACAAAAACGATATATCACCATGTTTGAGCCCAATTTGACCTATTCACATTGTATACTCTCTCACGCACATCGTCTATCTAGGTCACTCTCTCCAACCCGTCTCACTCTTTCGATCGCACGGCGACCCTATGTGATCGGTTGACCTTGCTCCCTCCCACGCACAAAATATATCAACACGTCTGTGACTTGATCATCTCTCAAGCTCTATCTTACAGCCCTCACCCTTGCCAAAAAGCTCAATCGGACAATATCTATCCAGAGCATATATATTTGTTCAATGAATGTCGGACCACACTCACTTTGTCTCTCTATCTATATGTCTCTCGATTGACCTCGCTTTCTCACACCGTATCTTCCACGCGTTGAAGCTACTACCTCTCCATCCCTCGCAAAGCCGGAGCTATTACATTGTGAGGGGCACTCCAACCTTGGATTAGTTTGTGTAGGCATTTATTCCGGTCGGTTTAGATTATATTTTCGTAGCATTCGGCCCACAACTACTCCAAACATCAAGGTAAACCCACGCAACTCCCCTAGTTGATTTCGCTCTGGCTCGGTCATTGCTCTCTCGCACGTCCTTTCTCGCCTTCAACATCGCACCATGGTATTATTGAAAAAACTATGTTGTTCTCTTTAATTATTATAAATAAGCTACAAAACTACACACCGATAGTCCACTTGGAATGGAACAAATTACGATCCACAAATTAAAGTGCTAAAAACTACACACCGAGGGGCCCACATGTCATAAAACAAATTTGGACCCATATACAAATTAAAAAATAAAAGACGAGGATCGAACATGCGACCGCGCCTTCAAGCCGCACGTCAATAGGCAACATACGTAGAATAGCAATGTTTGCCTTTGTTCAAATAATGTTTTTATATTACCACATCCTAATTGATGGATAACATGTAATATTATTTTTAGTACTATTCGCCTTCACTTAATGGTGGGTTCCATGTGTGCTCTCTCTCTCTCTCCTCCCCTTCTGCGTTTAGGCCTTGCGGGCAACAAGGAAGAACTTCATGGGCGATGTTGCCGTTGACCATATCTGGACGCGTTCACAAGTCACGGCACCAGTTTCACGTACTAGCTGCACTAGTGAGTGTGTACGTGCAATGCACGTTAATTTGGAAGTATATTAAGTGCATGCGGATATTAACTACTAGGATATCATTTGCGTGTTGTCATGTGATTAACACTATTTTTGGCATGAAATTAACTGCACGCTAAACGTGTTGAGCGCTCGACATTGAAGCAGTCTAGGTCGTTAGATGACAAGGAATACATGTGGTTTGATGACGTTTTATATTTAATTTGATACGACTCTAGCAGAACATTCAATCGATCAAACCATACATTTCGTTCAGTCTGACACCGACTTTAAATTACACGACAATCAATAAACGGAAATGATAAACGTTCGGATTTTAAGCATGGCAATCCGAACATTTTTCATGGCAAATTTAGATTACGCGGCGGCGGCGGGGGCGTCTCGCGATGGGAAGCGGCTCCTCTGCCGTGCTCTGTGTGTCGTCGGGCCACTGACCAACGGCGACGGCGGCGTCTTGCACCGTTGTTGGCGTACTCCTGGACGTTGGCCTAGCTTCAAGGAAGGACAAAATCTTCTGGACTTCGGAGCGAGTCAACTGGCGGGAGGAGGCGACTGGTGTTGGTGCAAGGAAGCGGTCGACGGCGGCCATCCATGCCGTTGAGGGGGGCACTAGCACCCGCACGAGGACAGGCGTTGTCCACGGCGCGGCGGAGACATTCGTGTGCACGGGCACCGGCCGGCGAACGCCGCGTCGATGCATGTGCGAGCACATGCACCGGCAGTGCACGGGCACCGCACGAAGGCGCAGCGTCTGCGTCGATGCCAGCGCGGTATCTTGTTGGCAGGTGCACGGGCGCGTGAAAGTCGGCGTGGACCTCGTGGAACCCCGTGGGATCAAGCTAGGCGATAATGTGCGGCTCCCAGCCCATCAATGCCACGGGGATGGGCGCTGGCACAGTCGGGGCGACGGGAGCCGGAACGGGAGTAGGGACAGGCGCGGCATCTTCCCGCAAGGCCAGTTCAAGCTCGTCCCAAAGCGCCTTATGTTCTTGAGACTCCGGCTAGGTGTCTTCCTCAGGAAACTGGAACACTAAGGGCAGACCATCGTGATGCGGCATGGCGTACGTTTAGGTCGAGCTAGTTGGAGGTAGACGACAGGAGAATCGAGAGAGGAAGAGAGGATTGTAGCAATCTTTGGGTAGTGCAGGGTTGATTTTAAAAGCGGCGCCGGCGACATTAAAAGTGGGAGCAGTTTGGGCTGGCGGTGGGCGGCGGAGCCTGGTCAAAGGGCTCGCCTCCCGGTGAGCACTGATGGTCTGCTCGCCGCGCCTCCGTGACTCACACGCTTGCTCGGCACCTGCCGATGAGAAGCGAGGACTCGTGGCGGCACGTAAACGCCCATGGTTTCCAATAGTGAAAGCGTTAAGCCTTAACGTGATGTGTCTTTGTTCTAAAATACCTTGGCTCTTCATTTGTGCAACTTGTCATAAGCAGCTTGTCTCAAATTGAAGAAAAAACTTACGAAGTAATATTTGCGTCATATCACGTGACCATGCTTAGTTTCAAGAATTTATGCTCACTTTTGGATTTTCTGAAATTTAAGATCCAGGATTCGAAACAATATCATAACCTGCATCATGCAATAAATTTTCAAGCCGCACATCTGTCTGTTGTATTTCTTAAGAATGGATTTGGTCAAACATTTTGCTTAGTTAGACTTCGACAAGTTATATATGCAGAGTAAAAGGATAATCCCTCCGCATTCGGTGCATTGCACGATATATTAACTCAAGTAATAGGCACGAACAAACAGGCTCAATTCTGTGCTCATCCTGGTGTAGTAGTAGTAGTACTAGGCAATGCAGTTGACGGGTGACCTTGACGAGCGGCGACCGAGGGAATTGAACCGTGCTCGACACGGTAGGTAACGTTGTCTAGTTACTAAAGCATCCCTCCGTTGTTCATCGGTAGTCATTATGGACCGGGGACATGAGGGGAATTTCCTAGTGCTGGAATTCTGGCCGCCATATATTTCGACTTGAAACGCTGAGGCTCGACTGGTTGGGGTTGCCTAATGTGCGTACCACGCACGCCACCGAAGGACACGAGCCCGGTTTTTTATTTAGGATCAACACGAGCCAAGGTCTGGCTGGTACGCCGTTGGGTACCATCGAGAATATGAAAGGAACCTTTTAAATTGCCGAAGGAATCTATGTGTATTACAATACCCGTATTTTCCTTGCAAATACCAATCTCAACGTGGTAATTGATTTATGACGAGTTGTTGAATTAGAGTGAGTTTGTGATATAGTGATCTCAACGTGGATTTCACATTTCATGGTATCCCTAGTAAGTTTTCCAATGCAAATTCAAATTTAAAAGATGAACAATATGGAGGTGAGAAAACTTTGTATGTATCAAGCATATGACCACACACACACACACACAGAGACACACACGCACGAACACAACAACAATCCAATAAGTATAGTGCATCTATTTTTCCAAACCATGCATGTATGACACGAATTCAAAAATACTCCTTCTATTCCTAAATATTAGTCTTTTAGAGAGTTCAACAAGTGACTACATACGGAGCAAAATGAGTGAATCTAGACTCTAAAATATGTCTATATACATCTGTATGTGCCGGTCCATTTGAAGCCTCTAAAAAGACTAATATTTAGGAACGAAATGAGTAAAATGTAAGACATCCATGGTCCTCAGTTCAATATTTAAAATGAACATGAAACTGAAACATGAATATTAAGTCTAGTACTACAGTACATGCAAATGTTGTGTTTAGGCGGAGCTATGATTGTCGGGGGTCAACCCCTCGACCTTATATAAAATTGTGGAGCTCTGTTTAGGGTTGTTTAGATTATATTTTTCCACACCCTCCCAACCACCGGTTGGTTGTGCACCCCCACCCCTCCTCCCCGGGAGAATATCATGTGCCCCCATACCTTAGATGCTATATGCCGATACGAGTTGCTTGGAGCTTGTAGATTCCAGATATAGCAGCTCACATGATGTGTCTTAATATTTTTGCAGGAAACCTTGATGAGTTTGAGAATTGCACACAATTTGTACAAAAACTACTTAGATGCCCTTTGATCCCATATCCAACGACCTCGAAGCTCGTATCACCGTAGCATCTAAGATGAAGGAGGACATCATATTCTCCAGTATGTAAGAATATCATGTGCTACCACACCTTAGATGCTTTGGTGATACAAGCTCTTCGGAGGCGTTGGATTTGTGACCGAACACCTCCTAGGTGGTTTGAATGTTTTTTTTTGCAGAAAAGCCCCAAAAGAGTTCGGCCACTGCTTACAAGCACAAAGACTACTCAGATGCCATTGGATCTCAGATCAAACGACCTCCAAGCTCGTATCACCGTAGCATCCAAGCTGCAATAGCACCTTATGTTTTCTCGCACGGGAGAGTATGAGGTGCTCCCGCACCATAGATTCTATGGTGATATGAGTTCACTGAGATCTAACGGCCCACGATGGGAGGTTTGAATGTTTTTGCAATATACGGTGATAGAGTTTGGGAAATGCGTAGAAAGTACAAGTACTACGCATGTGCCATCGATCACTAATCATACGACCTAGATGCTCATATCACCGTGGCGGGTAATTAAGCTACGGGAGCACCTAATATGAGCACCGGGAGCCATTGGATCGAAGATGCATGGCACACATGAGGCCTGAATGTTTTATTTGCAAAAACCTTTGGAGAGTTTGGAAATTAGCATAATTACAAAGACTACTCCCAAGCCATTGGATCTCACTTCCAACGGTGTAAACACTCATATCACCATAGTATCTAAGCTACGGGGTGGATATGATATTCTATGCTGCTGTCATTTTTGTTTGTAAACTTGCAAAATACGTGTAACTCGTGTCGTTACTTGTCTAACCGCGCAAAGTGTTTGTTCAAAAAACCCATCCTACACTGAAATATCGGAAAAACACATGGGGGTCCCACTTGTCATTAATAAAATTTGGACCTAAAACTAACAAATCTGAAAGACGAGATTCGAACTGACAACCTGGACTACAAAGCGTAAGTCGATAGCCTGAAAAAATGAACGGTTGTTGGCTTTGTCCCATAACTTGATTTTATGCAGTACTTGCATTGAGTAGAGTAGAGGGAGTGCCTCGTCAAAACGTGTATGACCGTTGTCTCACTTCTTTGGTGGGTCCTGTGTCTGCGATCTCAATCTCTCTTCTCTCCATTGTCTAACCTTTGCACGGGCACACACGAAGAGCGGCACTAGCTTGCCGTGGTGTTATTACAACTAAAAAAAAGCTTGGAAAATAGAAGAATCGCCTAGAACAAGAGACATTGTGGCTGGTCGAGACGGAGCTAACCACATCTATCCTTCGTGCCACGTTTGCATGATGAAGCTGTGTGGCTAGTGGGGTGTTTTCGACCGACTGGCTGGGTCCCGAGGTCGAACCATAGGTACTACGTCTGATACAGTATTTTTTACACGCACATTTTTCCTCCGTGCCGAGACGTGGCACACCCTACCGCGCGGTTTCGGGGTCCTCCCGGGTGGTGCACGCATATATTCTTCCTGACGTGGGACGCCCTACGCACATTTTCTGGGTCCTCCTCGGTCGTAGCGCCGAAGCAAGTAAATGAGTCGTCAAATCACGAAAGACCACCTTTCCCGCCGAGTACATCAGTGAAGCACGGTGGCTAGCTAGTTGGGCTAGTTTGACCGATTAGCTAGGCCGCTGCCACATTTGTTTTTTCACCCCTTTTTTATCTACTTGCCGATAGGTAAATTTAAATATCCACCGCGACGTTGCTCTGGTGTTTGGGTGCGGCAGGATTTTAAATTTTTTGATTGACGGAAGCAGGCGAGGCAGGATTTTAATTTTTTGATTGACGGGAGCAGGCGCGGCAGCAATTAGTCAGGATGACTCCGCCTGTAAAAACCCACTGCTCACGATGTGAGAAGTCGCCGACTGGTGTTTTACCGTGGTGAAAACCAAAGATTCCCGCTCCTCCGCCTTCCCGTAGATTGCATTGCCTTTCAGCCGTTTTGCCCCCTTTGCTTCCTCTCCCCATTGCTTCTACCTGGTGCCATGGCGGCACAGCAGATCACGGAGTCTTAGGTGAGGCTCCTGACACAGGAGCTCCATGCCAAGGATGCGGAGCTCCGTGAGCTCAAGGAGGAGAGGAGTGCCATGCTCCTCCTTTATGTGCCGGAGTTCACGGAGCTTCAAAAGCGGCAGGCGTCCACCACAAAGATGCTCGAGGCGTCGGCGGCGTTGCTGCAGAAAGCGGGAGATACGATAGGCTGTCAGGGGAGCCGGCTGGAGCGCGAGCGGGCCGATCGTGACGAGGTCCAGGATCACCTCAGCCACTTGGTGAACCAAGTTGCCACGCACGTGTTGCGGCTGCGCGATGCCTACCATCGTGCCAGCGCGACGATGCCGGCCTTCGGGCTAAACCCGGTCGACTTCAACGAGCTGTGGCTTCCTGACCTGGTCTCCTTCTTCACTTATATCTCCGAGGTGCTGAGTCGTCTCCGCGCGATGGTGGGGGCTGAGCTGGACAAGGAGGGGTTGCAGACTGCCGTCACCGTTGCCGGGCGAATCCTTTCAGGGCTCCGTCACCGGAATCCATTCGTGCCATTGGACGCCGTCTTTGACGAGCTAGCTCCCGCCGACCAGGAGCGGGCTCTACGGGCGGTTGCACCCTGCATCACCAACGTCGTGCGCCTCGAGAAGCAGAGGGACTTCGGTGGTGTTTAGGCGCCCTCTGCATGGGCATGTCCATGTCTCGGTGCAACATGACTGTTGTATCAAACTCAGACGGTGCAGATCAGTCACTGTAGCACAAAGTGTGTGGGTGTGTTTGGTTGCATTCTCATCTCAATATGGTTGTTTCCTCTTCGTGTATTTTTGTCAACCTACTAGTGTGGACTCATGCAGCCTTCATGCACTCTGCCAAACACCCAAAAGTGGGTCGAAAAGGGAACTTTTGCTCCCATCCCGTGCACCCTTCATACACCCTGCCTAACACTATTCATGCTTCATATGGTTCATGTTTCGTGGTGTACTGTAGCACCGTACTCTCCGTGCGTTGTGGACCTAGTTCTGTTAACATTGATCTCACCGTTCATTCTCGACCGGACAGTCGAAAAAGCAGTACTATGTTACATATAGGAGTAGTTGACATGCGCACAACATCATTTGTTATCGTCATATCTTACTACACTAGCAACAAGATTGTGTAGTACTCCCTCCGGTCCTTTTTAGTTCGCATATAAGGTTTGTCTGAAGTCAAACCTCGTAAACTTTGACCGAATTTATAGAGAAAAATACCAACATTCAGAATGTGAAAATCAACAACATTAGATGCGTCATGACTTTAGTTTTCATATTGTATAAATTTAGCATTGTAGATATTAATATTTTTCCATATAAATATGGTCAAACTTTATGAAGCTTGACTTGCACAATTCTTATCTGTGAGTAAAAAGAACCGGAGGAGAATCTTAACGTATGAACCACTGCACATGCCTAGTAGTAGGAGCACTATGTATGTTCAAGTGGCTGCCGTGTTTCGCACTCCTCCGTCGTAAGAGTGGAAACGCTTGCTATAATCATTTTTTTTCTTCAGAAAAACAGTGGACACGCTCTACTGTGCGGATCCTCCTCCAGCCATGCACTAAATTACTCACTTTCGCCGACGTGTGGGACAGCCAGCACCTGGGTCCACCAGCCATGCACTAAATTACTTCGTAGTAGAGTGACGGTAGACTACCCCGATCGAACCGCCCAGTAATGCCCAATGAGCCGTAAAATCACAAAACCCCCTCCTTTCCAGCTGTAAGTTGGACGGACAAAGCAACCATCATTTCACTCTTCTCTCTTAGCTTCCTCTCTTGAAGAAAACCCCCACTCGCTTCGCTTCTCCCTCCTCACGTTCCTCCTTTCACTCTTCTCTCTCAGCTTCCTCTCTTGGATGGACGTCGGAGCACCGGCCAACGTGATGTCTATGGCTCTGGCCAAAACCGTCGAGGCTCATGGTACAAAGAAGCCCAAGCACCCCGCCGAGACTACCGCAGACAAGCTCAAAGCCATCGCCCTGTCCAAGCCCCCCTCTCCGGGATCCCTCATTAAGCAAGTCCAGGTAATGTCTCTTTTTGAAGATCTTTTTCTCGTTATTGTTCGTGTTTATTATCTAAAACGCAGTACTAGTACTGGTAGTACAACTTTCTTGGTGATCTTGCATGTGATTTTAGTGTGCCAAATGACGGTTCTAAATTCTTCTTTTGACCAAACTATGCGAGAGGTTGACACTGATTTCTTATAGATTACTTTCAACTATTTCCCTCATCCCAAATTTCTTGTCTTAGATTTGTCTAGATACGGATGTATCTAATACTAAAATGTAACTTGATACATCCGTATCTAGACAAATCTAAGACAAGAATTTTGGGACGAAGGAGTACTTTATGAACATCAATGCTACCTTTTAAGAGGGTATATTTGCCTCAGTAACTTGTGTTATGGATATTGCATGTGATCCCTCTGCTCTCATGCCTTTGAAGACATGTTCTAGTGTCTTTGTTCACTCATTTTTGTGCATATATGTAGTCATATATGGAGTATAATATCGAAAATCATCTTATATTTCTGAACGGAGGTAGTAATAAAATATGGTTTCTGTTTGAATTAGAACCAGGTCCGCGGTGGAGATGAAGTTCTCAAAGTCATGCCGTGTGAACTGGAAGACCTGATGATGAGTTCTACTCTTGAACTATCCAATTCTTTGTGTCCTTGTCGCCACGTGTCCTGAACTAGTGTTTTCCTGTAGCATTGTTGTCAGGCGTGTTCTCGAGGCTGTACTTGACCACAACAATTTCCTGGTTGTGCCTTCGATTACGAAGAGTGTGGTTCTTGTAAAGCTTCCCAACAAATCTGATGTGACCTGTCTTCATCATCATGTTTATGAGTGGAAAGACCACTCTGTTAGGTTCTCCAAGGTTGACAAGATGGTGATGGTGCATGTAGACATCTCACACGAAGTCCATGGCCTAGTCGATTATCTTGGGGTTCATCCCGTAGGTCGGTGGCAAGAAATAGTCTGCAGAGTTTAGTTAGTGCAACTTTGCTTGTCTGTAGTAAGTACTTTTGTTTCAGTACTTGATTTGTGTTTGTGAACCCTGTATTGTTTATTAGTACTGCCACTTTTGGTGTGTGGTCAGTCCTGAGAACGGTCTATGTTAATGTCTGTCCACTCAATTCAGTATGTATATTTTGAAGTATCCAGATCATATTTTTTGTGAGGACGGTTTATCAATTATGGTTACACTCCAATATCTGTATGCATTGCAGGGTTTATCGCACCCACCAGGATTTCCAGTTCCATGGATGTTCAGTCCATACGATTTCTCACGACCTTTGGACTATCCTGCTTGTGGGAGTAGGCGGGGCCCTGCATGCCACGCGTAGTTGGACGTTCAATCTTCTATTTAGTACTTCAACATAGTGATTTCCTGGTAAGGATTCACTCGTGTCACATCAAGTAAATCTCATTGATTTACTACCTAAATCTTATTGATTTAATGTCATGTTTTCTTTCTTTTCCTGCAATTTTACGATGCAGGTTTTGCCATGTGACATTCATCATAGAATAAACCGTTTGGTTTGCTCTACGATGGCTATTTTTGCAGGTTTCACTTCTTATGTCGTGTCAGTAACGAAGGCACTGTCCATCACTTATATTACTGGAAAAAATTGGATTAGTCTGTTGTCTGAGTATAAGCTGAATCCCTATGATGAACTGTAGTTTGGTTTAACAAAAACACCACAATTAGTCCTTCTCGCGTTTAAAGAAATGAAGAAAAAAACTGGATGACGGTCACGGATCCTAGTCAAGTTAGAAAGCGGATAATAGCAGACCAGACACGATCGCTGCTGTCTCGCACAGATCGAGCACCGGCAGTTTCTCTAGCACTGACAGCGGCAGCAGCTCAGTCTGATCCAGCTGAGGATTGGGCACACCGTCCGCGTCAGCGGATCAGTCTGATCTACCAGAGGATCGGGCATCGACACCGGCACCTGCTCCAACACCAACACCAGCTCTACAAGGAGCACCATCTCCGGCAAGGCGGCTTCGCACTGCACCAACACTTGCACTTGCATCACTCCGGCCCGTGCAGTTGCATCGGCAATGATCGGGCTGCGATTCGCACTTCATATACCAAAGTCCTTACAAAAACCGACATGTCCACCTTCTTGGTAAGCATTGGCCGCCCAAGTGCTTCGTTCTTTTTTCTTTTCACGTTGTTTCACATGATTCACTGTGTTGATCTAACTGTTTGGGTATGTCTTCTTGTTTGCAAACAGAAAATTCCTAGAGCAACGAGGGAGTCGTTCAACAATCCGGGTGACCGCGGCCAAGTTTCTCTTACCATGTGCAGCCTTGGTGTGAATGAACCTGCTCAATATACCGTAAGTACAAAGGATGGTCGCATGATGATTGGTGCTAAAGGATGGTCAAGGCTCAAATCTAAATCATATCTTGTGGTAGGGGATGATGTCAAAATCAAACTTTCTCGGCAAGGAGAGCTGGTCCAAATCAACTTTGAAATTCTTGATGGCGACGCAACTGCCGAACTGATCTATCCTCCGAGAGATTTTGATGTAATAATGTGGCATGGTGAAACAAGTGTCCTGTGTGTATAAGTAGTACAACAGTATTATTTATCACATGGTATATCGTTGATAGAATTGCAACTCTCGATTCTTTGGTTAGGAACTGTCGTTCAATTTCATTCCAATAGCTGACGTGCTTTATTCAATTTTGTGTATTCGCCTTGCGACAGCATCTAAAACCAGCGCCATACCGATCGTTTGCAATATGAAAAGCGTTGAGGTAGAACACATGGGCCCCCAAACATGCAGGGTCGGCGTCCATTAAAGTCCGAGAACTGTGAGCCTATCTCGAGTATTATATTCTCAATTTGAACCCTCGTAAAAAGCTGAACCCCATAATGCTCAAATGCGTTGCAGAGGGAGTATATTTCTCGGCAAGGTGAGCCTGTGATATAAAATATTTGTATATTTATTTACAGAGGGAGTATCTCTCTGTCAAAATATATATTTATGTGTAACTAGTTACTCCTGTCTTTCTACTTCCTTTCGCTGATATGTGGGGCAACCGGCAACGGGGTCCACGTGCAATATGCACAAATTAGAGTGCACAACTTCACGGTAGACAATATTTCACTGGGCCTGAATCCCCTTCTCCCTCGTCTACTTGTTCAGAGAAAACCCCCTCTCGGCGATTGCATAGGGTTTTCTCATGGAGAACCAGGTACGAATTCTTCATCCATCCCCGATAAATCCAAGTCCCTTGGTCGCAGGTAATCCTAGGATGGCAGCCGCCCATGCTGATGCATTTTTCTTCCCATCGAATCTAGTGTGTTTCATTTGCAGTGCCCAAAGTGCGAGTACCCTACAGGTTTCTGCGCCCTCGGCGAGACGCCACACTTGTTCCTTCTCATCCTAACACAACATTTTGAAACACGCACAGTATGTTCCTAGAATCCTCTTTTCTATCCGGGAGGGTGGGGTTTTTTTGAACATGCTGTGTTCTCATATTATTTTTCATGCAGTGTATTATTTGCTCTGCCAAAACACATGTACTCAAGATGCTCGGCCTTGCCATAACTGAATACACTAGTTTAATGGTCACAGTGAAGACAAGCCATGGATATAAGTTCCAAGTTGGGTTCATGAACCAAGAAGATCACTGCTTTTTTTATGGCCGAACTTGGATAAACTTTCTCAAGTGTTACAGACTGAAAGTTGGTGCACGCATGTTGATGGAAATAGCATAACCTGGTCTCATCTTCACTGTGATCTTCCACCCCGACGCCGTTCCAATTGTTCATCCATGTTAGTTTTGTATCTTATTCTTGCTTGTTGCCTCGATTACTTTTTAATCCACCTATTTTGTCTAACTAATCACAATTTAACTTTAGAAGTAGCTATCTCTCACGAAGATGCTACTTCTAACTAATATTTTCTTATAATTGGTGGCACGTGTAGGTTTTTCGAGTTAAGCGATGCTTTCGTTTGTTACTCTGTAATAACTCGGCTGTTACTAATGGCACAGAAGTTGAATGGATCGACATCCACAAGTTCCTACACTTTAATGATTGTCTTGAGGTCCTTGTGGGGCGCTTCAATGGTGGAAGGCCACGTGGGATATGTTTGCCACTGCTGCACTCATTGAACATGTCCAACTGTGTCGAGAAACTTATGGTACGAGCTGTTTTCTGTTATATATGTTGTTCATAAACTATTGCTTATACACAGTTTTACAAATGTGATCTTCTTGAAAGCAGGAACTCCGAGTTCTATTGTTCCTATCTGAGATGCACGACCATGGTCGGGTCAGACTTGCGCTTGGTCACAACATGATGTTTATGTCGACCTACTCAATTCCCCTTGGAGGTGAAAAGATACTTATTCATGGGTGGTCTCAAATAATGAAGGCCCATCCATCTTGGAGAATAGGACAGAAGATTATGTTCATGCTTTTCCATGGCTCTAAAGCGAATATCATGTTTATTGACCACGTTGCGAGATGAAGCCGCTTTCAGAAGGTTGTGGATGCGCGGGGTGGCGCCTGGGCCTTGTCCTGGGGCTTGGCGGCCTCACCCTTGGTTAACTGTAGGCAAAGTAGCACTTTATTGAGGCATGCTTTATGCAGTTGAACACTGTATAAGTACTCATCTTGCTTTCGACTTTTGTTGTTAAGTGCCCCTCTTGGTTTTGATTAAGGTTGTTAAGTACTCTTGCTGCTTTTACGATCTGTCATGTTTCTTTAGTCCTGTCTTCCTCCGGCCGCCAAAAACCAATCCGGTAGCGTGAACTTCCTTCCGCCTCCCACGGCTGGCTGTACCTCAGCGCACGCATCGCTGCCCCACCGTCTCCAAAATCGTTAACGCCGACATCCTCCGCGCGCTTTGGTGCGCTCGCTGCGGCACCGCCCTCTAGCGTTGTCAACATGGTCAACAAAAAACAGGAATCGGCAGAAGTACGTGGAGAGGATGACAATAGGGGCCCACCACGTCAGCATATGGAAAAATAAAATGCTTCCTCCTAGTGTTTTCCTGACATCTGGGACCCACGACATTGTGAGCGTATATAGTCAATAGACAAGAGAACAACACAAGATTGGTCGACACAGGACATAGCTACTCGAGCAGTATTTTTTTGTTTGGTATTGTTGAGACGGGCGGGGTTTGAACGGGTTGTGGCCCGTCTAGCCCGAGCTTATATTTTATGTTCACCATGTGACCAGCCCAGCTATTTTTACTTTGTGAAAATGAGCCCAGTTTATTTTTTCTGAAGAATACCCAATCCAGGCCTACTTATTTTTCTATGCCCTGATGGGCTGCAACCCTTTCAAGATGCCTGCGAATCTTGAAAGTAATATGAAATGGGTCGTAAATATAAAAACAGATGACAAATTGGCAATTACTTTATAATTTCTGAACTTTTTCACATTTTTAGATTTCTATTTCACTGGGCATTAACCTAATTTAAATATATCTTCAAAGTACTTTAAATCTGGCTCGACATTTCGGTATTAAAAATAGTTTGGAGCATACGGAAATATGCGAAATTGGCCCTGGCCAACCAAAAAAAAACGACTGCAATAAATTTCATAAGAAGTTGCCATGAGCTATATATAAATTATTAAAAAAAGAGGGAGTGGTCTGACTTGTGGGCCTGTTTAGTTGACAAGTATGCAAGATTTTTTAGTTATTATATACGTTAACAAACGATGCTAGCAGACGTAACCGTTGGATGTCAATCCAACAGGCGTCGTGTTTCTTCAATCTCTGATCTTCTTGCTCCAGCCGCCGTAAGCGGCGCCCGGCGGGACTGCCTACTCCGCCTCCCGTGGCCGGGCTGTGCTCTGCCTTGAGCCTCGGCGCCCCTACTACTCCCACCGCTGGCCAGGGAATCCCTCTACTCACCCACACCCCCTATTATTCTGCGGTGACGACAGCCTCACACCGCAGCCGAACCGGTGAAACCTCGTACTCCTCTTTGCGCGGGCTTCCACTGCCGCGTCTTCCCCAGCTCCGCGTCGTCTCCTTCCTAGGCCTCATCGCCGTCCACCGTCGTGGTGCTCTCGGCACGGCATGGTCAACGTGGTCAATGACTGACTTCCATCGGAAGAGTAGTGTACGTGGAGAGGCTGACAGCTGGGTCCACGGCAGCCGCAAGGAAGTGTATCCTTATTATGCGGAAAATAATTATTCCTCCACCTGACAGCAGGGACCCACCGGACAGGCCACCAGTATTTCGTGAAAAAAAACGTTTCCCCCTGACTGCTGGGACCCACAGGACAGGCCATCGTATTTCGCAAAAAAACGTTCCCCCGCTGTCAGCTCGGACCCACCGAAGTGCCTCCATATTACGCACAAAAAATGAATACCCCCCTGCTAGCTGGGACCCACCTTGGTGGGAGGCTGACTTGTGGGCCTACTAAGTTGACTGGGACGGAGGCCTTTGTCAACTTTAGTCAATATATGAACGATTCTAGCTCCAGTGACCGTACAATGTCCATCCAACGGCCGTAGTGCTTCTTCAACCTCTGGTCTTCTTGCTCCAGCCGCCCAAAGCAGCGCCGGTCGTGCCGCCTGCTCCTGCCGCCCGTGGTCGATCAGCGATGTCATGAGGCCTCGCCGCCCCTACTACTCCCACCATCGGCAGGCCATCCCTCTACGCACTCCACACCCCTATTATTCATCGGCGGCAGCCTCACACATGACGAGCAGGTGAACCCTCATACTCCTCTCTGGCGTGGGCATCCATCGCGTCTTCCCGGCTCCGTGTCGTCCCTTCCTAGGCCTCGCCGTCGTCCACCGCCCTGGTGCTCTCGGCGTGGCGTGGTCAACATGGTCAAGGAATGGCTTCCATCGGACGTGGATCGTACATGGAGAGGTGACAGTGGGTCCACGGCTCTGACAAGGAAGTGCCTCCTTATTATGCACAAAATAATTATTCCTCCACCGACAATGGGACCCACCGGACGGGCCACTGTATTTCACAAAAAATGTTTCCCCACATTGCTGGGACCCACTGACTACATCTTCGCACGCAAGGAAGTGCGTCCAAAAAACGATTCGCCCCATCACGGGACCCACCATTACATCTTCGCACGCAAGGAAGTGCGTCCGGGCAAAAACAAAACGATTCCCCATCGCGGGACCCAGCAGCTACACCTTCGCACACAAGGAAGTGCGTCCAAGGCGCAAAAAAAGCGATTAAGCCCCACGGCCTTGGGACCCACCAGCTACATCTTCATAAGCAAGGAAGTGCACGACGGTCGGGACCCACCTGGTCGAAGCGTGCGTCGTGGTGTTGTCATTCTGGTCGCGAACGTATGCGTACATCTTGGTTGATGTAGAGGCACGCACGCGTGTCATAGTAGAGGCGCGCCGTAGCATGTACACGCACGCATAACGCCAGGGTGCAAGAAAGAAAATCTGACCCACGTATGTGTACATACGGGCGGGGTCTCGAACGCCTACTCGCGCATACGTACGGCGAGGGCTCGTTGACATGGCTGGGTCGGAACAGAGAAACAACGTCGTCGTCGTGTTCATGGGGAGGCAACGAAATGCGTCGTGTTCATGGGGAGGCAACGGAATGCCTCGTGTTCATCGGGAGGCAACGGAACGCGTGGGAGCCAACCGGCTGAGTCAGAACGGAATGCGTGGTCCTGTTCATCAGGAGGGCTTGGACGGAACATGCGATGGAAACGAGGCCTGGCGTACCGCACAACGGAGGAAACAGACCTCCTACGTTCAGAACGGGGTCCTGTTGATCGGGAGGGGTGTGGCGTACCGCAAAACAGAGGAAACATACCTCCTACGGTCGAAACGAGGGTCCTGTTGATCGGGAGCGGTGTGGCGTACCACAAAACGGACGAAACGGACCTCCTACGGTCGAAACGGGGTCCTGTTGATCGGGAGGGGTGGCGTGCCATAAAGCAGACCAAACGTACCTCCTATGGTCGAAACGGGGTCCTGTTCGCCGGGAGGGGTGTGGCGTGCCGCAAAACGGACTCCACGAGATACTGTTCATCTCCACCGTCGACCTCCTCCGGCCTCCACAGGCTACCGCCGACCTCCTCCAGCCTCCAGGGGCTCCTGTTCATCTAGCCTCCACCGCATGCTACTCCACCGGCTACTGTTCAACCACCCCTCCACCGTCTACTGTTCATCCAGCCCTCCACACCACGGGGTCCTGTTCAACCACCCCTCCAAGGGCACCCCTCCCCCAACTCCTGTTCATCCAGCCCTCCACCCCACGGCGTCATGTTCAACCACCCCGCCACGGGCACCCCTCCCTCATCTACTCTTCATCGAGCACTCCACCACACCACGGGGTCATGTTCATCCAGAGGCAACGCCACCGCTCACTGTTCATCCAAGCCCCCCCACAACGCTCACTGTTCATCCCAGAGGCAGCATCGATCGGCTTCAGTTAGCAGCAGTAGCGAAGGAATCGCTCGATCGGGTTCAGTTAAAAGCCATCGATCGATCGCTCGGGTTCAGTAACGCGTAGCCTGCAGTGCAATCGCTCGGGTTCAGTTAGAGCCCAACGCCTCGCTCGGGTTTAGTTAGAGCCAACGCCTCGCACACACACGCGTACGTGTACGAGAGAAACGCGCATCGCTCGGCCCCCGACCTCCCACCGTAACCGGGAACTCCCCGAAATTTTCCTCCCCCTCGCTTCTACCATGGTTTTTTCCGTCATGGACAGCCCAAAGAATGTCATGTAGCTGCGTCTCCGGCCCGCCCAGGACGAAAAGCCATTTTCTGTCATGATTTTCTGCCATAGAAGTAGGAGCCCACCACATCTATGATGATATCGGATTTTGTCACAATTATCGTCATAGAAGTGTCATATGTATGACAGAAAAAATTTCGTTCGGCCCAAATGTTCACGGATGTGTCTTTTTTTTGTAGTGGTCACTCGCGAAATGGACTCTTGAAATTGTGATGTCTGTAGGATGCTCCTCATCAAAACCCCAAGTTACAGGAGAGCGCAAGCATGCCAGCAAGGTGCTCGGGAAGTGCACCTACGTAGTGAAAATGGGCAGGGTTTCGATCTTTGTTAAGGTTGCCATGGGCCTCCTTTTATAGATGAAAGGGGCTACTACAGTGGAAAAATAGTAATTACAAGAGATGAACAATATCTACAGTGTATCATAGCTAACCCTGATGGATTAGGACAAAAGCAATAAATGCTCCATTAGGTGTCATGCTAAGGAGGAATGCCGGTCCATCTCCACCTTTGGCGCTCACCTAGCTACCTTCTGTTCTATCAACACGCCATTTGGACGAGTGTCAATAAAGTTGCTTCTGTGGCAATAGGCCACCATGTGCCCCGACAAGTTTCACCTAACCACCTTCCCGCTCGACACCTGTCGGCAAGTCTCTGATTGTTGCCATGATGGAGCGGTCAGACGGAGCTCGTCGGACTTGAGGTTGCCGGCCTGATGCTTGCCGGTGTCCTAATCTTTAGTACTTCTTTAGTACTTCTCGATGACCTGCTGAAAGGATCGAGAACATGGGTCTAAAGGGGGGTGATTAGACCCTTAACACGCAATGTTGGCAGTTTTTAGTTTCTTCAAGTTAAGGTTGAGTTTTATCACAAGTTAACGCATTCTCAATACATTTCAAGAAAGCATGACAAGAGTATATATGCAGCGGAAAAAGTAAAGCATGCAAGTTGCAAGAAAGTAAAGGGATGGGATTGAAGTTTGCAAATGCAATGGAGACATGGAGATTTTTGGCGTGGTTCCGATAGGTGGTGCTATTGTACGTCCACGTTGATGGGGACTTCAACCCACGAAGGGTAATGGTCGCGCGAGTCCATGGAGGGCTCCACCCATGAAGGGTCCACGAAGAAGCAACCTTGTCTATCCCACCATGGCCATCGCCCACGAAGGACTTGCCTCACTCGGGTAAATCTTCATGAAGTAGGCGATGTCCATTTGATATAAAGTGATATCATGATGATTGGCATAGGCAAGTAAAATGTGAATGGACTCAAGTCTAGCAACGGGGGCATATGTCTCACCATAGTCCATACCTTCGACTTGAGTGTAGCCTTGAGCGACGAGATGAGCCTTGTTGCGTACAACTTGTCCATCCTCATATTTCTTATTTTGAAACACTCATTTGGTTCCAATGACATTGTGCTCATCGTTGGGCTTTTCAACCAATGTCCACACTTGGTTCCTCTCGAAGTTGTGTAGCTCTTCATGCATAGCGTTTATCCAATCTGGATCCTCAAGGGCTTCTTCAACCTTCATAGGTTCAATGCTATAAATGAATGAGTAATGTTCACAAAAGTTAGCTAAACGAGTTTTAGAGCGAGTAATTTTACCGGTTTGGATGTCATCGAAGGTTTGTTTGACGGGGTGATCTCTTGAGATTCTTGCTCTAACTCGTGGAGGATTTTGCTTGGGTTGAGGTGGAACATCCTCATCATCATCATCATCATCCTCTTCTTCTTCATTGTTGTTGGCATTTTCGTTCTCTTGTCGAGGTGGAGAAGGAGGTCGAGGTGGATCATCTTGTTGTACTTCCTCATTTCCTTCATCTTGTTGAGTTCTACTTGTGGATGCCTCCAAGTCTACTTGTGGTTCACCTTGATGTGAAATTGAGGCTTCCACTTGAATGGACGAAGTACTCTCCTTCACCTCCGTTGGACGAATCTTGACAGTAGACAAGTCTTGAATGGCTTCCGATGGATCTTTGTCTCCTACATCAATTGGAAATTGCTCTACTTGCGAGCCATTAGATTCATCAAACTTCACATCTACCATCTCTTCAACCTTTCGGGTGAAGTTTTTGTAGACACGGTAAGTGTGAGAGTTTGAGCCATAACCGAGTAGGAAACCCTCATGAGATTTAGGAGCAAATTTCGAACGACAACGCTTATCAAGAATGTAACACTTGGAGACAAATACTCAAAAGTATCCAGCTTGGGGTTTGTTACCGGTGAGTAGCTCGTATGCCATCTTGTCGAGAAGCTTGTGAAGATACAGTCGATTCGTAGCATGACAAGTTGTCTCAACCGCTTCCGCCCAAAAGTGTCTTGGCATCTTGTATTCATCAAGCATCGTTCTCGCCATCTCGATAAGTGTCTAGTTCTTCCTCTCAATAACTCCATTTTGTTGAGGCGTGTACGTAGCCGAGAACTCATGTGAAATCCCCTTTTCTTCAAGAAAGGTATCCACATTTGTGTTCTTGAAATCTGTTCCATTGTCACTTCGAACCTTCTTGACCTCCACTTCAATTTGGTTTTGGGCATTCTTGGCGAAGTTCTTGAAGATCTTTTGGACCTGCGATTTGTCATCAAGAAATAACACCCACATGAATCTTGAAAAATCATCAAAATGACCAAACCGAATGAGTTACCACCAAGGCTCTTATAAGCATTGGGACAGAAAAGATCCATGTGAAGTAGCTCAAGTGGTCTTCTCGTGGTCATGATGTTCTTCACGAGTGTCAGTGGGAACGACACCTATGGGGTCACCGAGATCCCTTCTACGGTCAGCGGGCGCGAGGTTGTGCAAAGAGCAGGTCTGACAGGAAGCACATGGGTTGTTTACCCAGGTTCGGGCCGCGAAGATGCGTAATACCCTAGTCCTGCTTTGGTGGATGTATTGAGTGTTCTTGAGCTCTCGAACTAGCTACGGTGACTGCGTAGTTCCAAAGAGCCGAATCCTTCTCCTGGTCGCCTCGGGCCTCCTTTTATAGTCGAAAAGGGGTTGCCACAGTGGCACACGGGAGGTGGAAAGGTGTACAGTGCGTGAGCTTATCGCCCGGCATTACGGCACAAAGTGCATTAAATGCGCTACTTAGGTGTCCATTAGCTTTATCGGGGACGGGAACGAGGCCCGTCCGTCTGCCGCCCGCCGCCTCGACCGCAGCGCCCAGGCCAGCGATGTGTGCAGTGCCATGTAGGCAGGCAGGCTGCTAGGCTGGCACGATGGTGGAGCCTTCACGGAGGGTTGCATGTCACCACGCAGGTGCTTGCTGAGTCGGTGTAGAGGCCGCCCGTCGCCACGCAGGTGCCTGCCCAGCTGGTTGAGCTAGCAGCTGCTTGGGGACGGTGGTGGAGTCTTGGCTGGTGCGGGCCTGATAGTGGCCTCGCTGATGCCCTCGGCAAGGGTCTTGCCGGGGGCCCGGCAAGGGTCTTGTTGTGGCGTTGCAGTCGTCCCCGGCAAGGCGCTTGCCGGGGGTCTTGTGGATTTCCTCGGCTAGGATCCGCCGAGGGTCGTTGATACGTCCATTTTGCATCATGCTTTTATATCGATATTTATTGCATTATGGGCTGTTATTACACATTATGTCACAATACTTATGCCTACTCTCTCTTATTTTACAAGGTTTACATGAAGAGGGAGAACGCCGGTGGAATTACGAAATTTTGGAAAAGGAGCAAATATTAGAGACCTATTCTGCACAAATCCAAAAGTCCTGAAACTCCACGGAAGTTATTTTTGGAAATAATAAAAAATACTGAGCGAAGAAAATACCAGAGGGGGCCTACACCATGGCCACGAGGGTGGGGGCGCGCCCTACCCCCTGGGCGCGCCCCCTGCCTCGTGGGCCCCCTGGTGGCCCTCCGGTGCCCATCTTCTGCTATATGAAGTCTTTCGTCCGAGAAAAAAAAATCATAAGCAAGCTTTCGGGACGAGACTCCGCCGCCACGAGGAGGAACCAATCTAGGGCTATGGCGGAGCTGTTCTGCTGCGGACACTTCCCTCCGGGAGGGGGAAATCATCGCCATCGTCATCACCGACGCTCCTCTCATTGGGAGGGGGCCAATCTCCATCAACATCTTCACCAAAGACCATCTCCTCTCAAACCCTAGTTCATCTCTTGTATCCAATTCTTGTCTCTAAGTCTGAGATTGGTACACATGGGTTGCTAGTAGTGTTGATTACTCCTTGTAGTTGATGCTAGTTGGTTTATTTGGTGGAAGATCATATGTTCAGATCCTTTATGCATATTAATTCCCCTTTGATTATGAGCATGAATATGCTTTGTGAGTAGTTACGTTTGTTCTTGAGGACATGGGAGAAGTCTTGCTATTAGTAGTCATGTGAATTTTGTATTCGTTCGATATTTTGATGAGATGTATGAGGGAGTCGGCATATGATTGCGCTGTAAACACGTAGACTCCAGCCGCTCGTTCACCAGCATGATATCAGCATCAATCGAACGAATTCGCCTGGTCAGTTCGGAAACTTCAACGGACTGGTCGGCGGCCGGACTCACAGGTACCTGCAAGTGTTTACAGTGCAATCATTGATTTATGATCCCCCGTTTGCCGCCTAGGGCATGCAACCAGAGTCTCAGGGGCTACTATCTATATGGAGCACACCTAATGCGTGCCTCACAGCCAAAAACGGTGTATTCTTCACTACATACCTCAAAGCCTTTGAGCAGACTTGTAAATGCTTCATTTAAACTGCTTGTAGCGGAGGAAATCTTCCTGAGCACTATGCTCATTAATGAGCGGTGCTCCTCCGAAAGCGCAGCTCGCTCCAGTAGGCCCGTCAGTACGTCCGGCCGGACATTGAACTGTGTCGGACCCTTCCCATCACCACTCGTGGGAGCCAAATGCTCCGGGCTCAGGGGGCTGACACATTGGCTTCCGGCCTCGGAAGATCCGGACTCCTCCATGACGACACCTTAGTGTCGCACGCTTCATGAGCCGGAGAGGTGGGTGGGGTCTCGCTCTCCATCATCTCTGGAGGAAGATCCCCCGAAGAGGAACTCTGTTGAGAAGGGCTGCTAGCCGGACTGCGAAAGACGAATCCTGGTTATTGATCTAGGAGGAACGCAGTTCCTTCGAATTAAAAATTAACTTACAGCTCGGTGGAGGGCTAGCCCGTTGGTGGGCACGATGTCGTGAGGGTGCCCGTTGGGGCAGAGCCCCCTGGTGTTATCTTTTTCCCGGGTGTGGGCATCTCCGTCTCCGAGTCTTCGAAGGCGGCCCTCTTCTTCCCGCGCGGGGAGGAGGCCTTAGCCTCCCCTTCCTGACTATCCTCCCTAGAGGAGGCAACAATTCCCCCGGTTCGGATGCGTAGCGTGTGAAGCTCGGTTTCTTCATTCTTCCGCTTGTCTTCCCCTGAGGGCATTCTGCTGAGCACCCAGTCAAGCATCTTGGCCATGGTGGGACCGGGCGAGCCCTCGGGAAGTGGCGCCGGACACCTGATTCTCTCCGCCTTGCTGAGCCATTCCTGGCCACGGATGATTTTCAGAACAAACAATCATGACAAATACAAAATAGGGTGTCCGGCATCAAGGCTACTTACTTGGGTATCTAGGCGATTGCAGCTTAGGCCCGCATCCTTGACGGTGTATGGACACTTTACTTTCCGTCCGAAGAATAATTTGCACATCGCTTCAAGCTTCAGGCCGAAGAAGTGCTTGACGGTCCGCGGACCCTCCGGATTGAACTCCCACATCCGGAGAGGCCGCCGTTGGCATGGCAACATCCGCCAGATCAACATCATTTGCATTATGCTGACAAGATTAATGTCCCTTGCAAGAAGCTCCCGGATGCGATTCTGCAGTACTGGTATATCACCAGCGGGTCCTCAATTCCGCCCTACGTCTGTCCAAGACGCCAACTGTGACGGAGGGCCCGAGCAAAACTCGGGGGCAGCTGCCCACTTTGTGCCTCTGGGAGCCGTGACATAGAACCACCTCCGCTGCCATACATCGGATACTTCTGGGAAAGAACCCTCTGGCCACGGGGCATCGCCGTTCCTGCTTATTACGGCACCTCCGCACTCCACATGTCGCCCCTCGATCATCTTCAGCGTCACATTGAAGGTCTTGAGCCATAAGCCGAAGTGTGGGGTGACATGGAGAAAAGCCTCGCACAAAATAATAAACGACGAGATATGGAGGATAGCATCGGGAGCCAGATCGTGAAAATCCAACCCATAATAGAACATGAGCCCCCTCACGAAGGGATCGAGGGCGAAACCCAGACCGCGGAGGAAGTGTGGGACAAAAACGACACACTCGTTGGTCTCCGGTGGGGATGACCTGCCACTGGAGCAGGAGCCTGTCTTTGGATATCTGCGGTCAAGTATCTGACCTCCCTAAGCTTTGCAATGTCCTTCTCTTCAATCGAGGAGGCCACCCACCGGCCTTGAGGGTCAGATTCGGACATATTGGAGGATTCCGGAGGGGTCGAGCTTAGGTTTTGGGTGTTAGAACTCGAGGTGCGAGAAGGCGCGATGAAGGTGAAAAAGGAGGCGTAGGTCTCGACCCCTTTATAAATAGGGTGAATATCAAGAGTCACCGGTGTGACCGTTTGAGGCTTATCTAGAAAACACACGGGTTATACCAACAGCCGTCATGGGGTCACGCGTGCTCATATTGATGGAAAATCCCGTAATAGGAGGAACACGATCTCTGCCTCGACGGGACGTGCCAATAAAGCCGCCTCGCAACACGAGTCATTGTGGGGCAGGAAACATCAGTTCGCATTGGACCAAGCCCTGATGCAAGGGCACGACGCACGAAGATTGCCAGCAAATCAGATCTATACCATACAAAAATCATCTTGCAGATCCAGACACGGTCTACGTGTCCGATGACCACTTTGGAGTATTCAGAGGAGGAACCCGCCCTGCAATGTCGAAGACAAAGCTGCGCGCCGGACTCGTCATCATTGAAGCCTGGTTCAGGGGCTACTGAGGGAGTCCTGGGTTAGGGGGTACCCGGACAGCCAGACAGTGTACAACGTCCGGACTATTGAAGCGTGAAGATACAAGACTCAAGACTTCGGCCCGTGTCCGGATGGGACTTTCCTTGGCGTGGAAGGCAAGCTTGGCGATCCGGATATTATATTTCCTTCCTTGTAACCGACTCCATGTAAACCCTAGCCCTCTCCGGTGTCTATATAAACCGGAGAGGCTGGTCCTTAGAAGGCCGATCACAATTACAATCATACCATCATAGGCCAGCTCTTAGGGTTTAGCCTCTACGATCTCGTGGTAGATCTACTCTTGTACTACCCATATCATCAATATTAATCAAGCAGGAAGTAGGGTTTTACCTCCATCGAGAGGGCCCGAACCTGGGTAAACATCTGTGTCCCTTGCTTCCTGTTACCATCAGCCTTGACGCACAGATCGGGACCCCCTACCCGAGATCCGCCGGTTTTGACACCGACAATGTATGTTGTCTTTCCTCTAGTGGTGTTATGTGAACATCGACTACATGACACTTCACCATTATTTGGGCCTAGAGGAAGGCATTGGGAAGTAATAAGTAGATGATGGGTTGCTAGAGTGACAGAACTTTAAACCCTAGTTTATGCGTTGCTTCGTAAGGGGCTGATCTGGATCCATATGTTTCATGCTATGGTTAGGTTTACCTTAATACTTATTTTGTAGTTGCGGATGCTTGCAGTAGGAGTTAATCATAAGTGGGATGCTTGTCCAAGTAAGGACAACATCCAAGCACCGGTTCACCCACATATCAAATTATCAAAGTACCGAACGTGAATCACATGAACATGATGAAAACTAACTTGACGATAATTCCCATGTGTCCTCGGGAGCGTTTTCCTTCATATAAGAAATTGTCCAGGCTTGTCCTTTGCTACAAAAAGGATTGGGCCATATTGGTGCACTTTATTTTCTTTTGTTACTTGTTGCTCGTTACAAATTATCTTATCAAAAAGCTATCTGTTACCTATAATTTCAGTGTTTGCAGAGAATACCTTGCTGAAAACCGCTTATCATTTCCTTCTGCTCCTCGTTGGGTTCGACACTCTTACTTATCGAAAGGACTACGATAGATCCCCTATACTTGTGGGTCATCATTCGTCGTCTTCTGATCCTCATCTGATCTTGTGTGTTTATGATCTTGACGAAGATCTGCATGCCACCACAGAGGCGCTTCCCGAGCCTTGGTTCCAATGTAGTTGGTTGGGCTGGAACCCGTGGGCTCAAGGGTGGCTTGTTCCGCTGGCATTGGGTAGGCTGCCCCGGCAAGGCTCTTGCCGGGGCTGCGGAGGCTGCCTCGGCAAGGATCTTGCCGAGGGAGTATACCTCGCCCTCTTGCCCTCCTGTGTTTCTGGTCTTGGCATTGCCTTGGTTGTCTTGTGCTTTGGCTTCTCTCCGGATTCCCTCCTCTGCCCTGCTAAGTGTGGCTGTGGCACGTGGGTCTGACTGCCCATGCACAAGTAAAGGGGTCAAAAGGAGAGCCCCTACTTTTGTACACCGACAACAGGATGACTTCCTCCAACTTGTTTTCCTGCTTGACAAACACTGCAAAGTCTATCCTTGTCAAATATAACATCTTTAACACCAAGGATATGATCACCTTTAATAAGCTTATCAAGATTTTGCATGCCAACATGACCTAACCATCTATGCCATAACCATCCTTTAGAAGATTTAGCAATTAAACAAGTGTGAGGTTTGGCTCTCTTAGTGAAGTCAACAATGTATAGATCACCTCTACGAATACCGGTAAAGACCATATTATGATTATCTCTTTGAAAAACTTGACAATCTACTTCAGTAAATAGAGCACTGAAACCAAAATCGGTTGATCTAGATACGGAAAGTAGATTGTAACCAAGAGATTCAACGAGCATGACATTTTGAATGGAGCTATCGTTAGATATGGCCACGTTACCAAGGCCAAGTAGCTCACCCTTGGAGTTGTCTCCAAAAGTGACATACTGTTGACCCACAAGTATATGGGGTCAATTGTAGCTCTTTTCGATAAGTAAGAGTGTCGAACCCAACGAGGAGCAGAAGGAAATGACAAGTGGTTTTCAGCAAGGTAATGTCTGCAAGTGCTGAAATTGTAAGTAACAGAGTAGCTTGGTAGCAAGATAATTTGTAACGAGCAAGTAATGATAGTAGTAACAAAAGTGTAGCAAGATAGCCCAATCCTTTGAGGCAAAGGACAGGCCAAAATGGTCTCTTATAGTAAGCAAAGCGTTCTTGAGGGTACACGGGAATTTCATCTAGTCACTTTCATCATCTTGATTCGATTCGTGTTTGCTACTTTGATAATTTGATATGTGGGTGGATCAGTGCTTAGGTGTTGTTCTTACTTGAACAAACCTCCTACTTATGACTAACCCCCTCGCAAGCATCCACAACTACGAGAAAAGTATTAAGAATAAATTCTAACCATAGCATTAAACTTTTGGATCCAATCGGTCCCTTATGGAATAGTGCATAAACTAGGGTTTAAGCTTTTATCACTCTCGCAACCCATCATCTAATTACTACTCCACAATGCATTCCCTTAGGCCCAAATATTGTGAAGTGTCATGTAGTCGACGTTCACATGACACCACCAAGGGAATCACAACATACATACTATCAAAATATCGAACACATATCAAGTTCACATGATTACTTGCAGCATGATTTCTCCCGTGACCTCAAGAACAAAAGTAACTACTCACAAATGATAATCATGCTCAAGATCGTAGGGTATTAAATAGCATAATGGATCTGAACATATAATCTTCCACCAAATAAACCATATAGTAATCAACTACAAGATGTAATCAACACTACTAGTCACCCACAAGCACCAATCTGTAGTTCCGGTACAAAGATTGAACACAAGATATGAACAAGGGTTTGGGAGGAGATGGTGTTGTTGAAGATGTTGATGGAGATTGCCTTCCCCAAGATGGGAGAGTTGTTGGTGATGATGATGACGATTATTTCCCCCACCGGGAGTTCCCTGGCGGAATCTCTCTCATGGGAGGGCAAAAGTGCTCCTGCCCAAGTTCCGCCTCGAGACGGCGGCGCTCCGTCCCGAAAGTCCTCTCCTTATTTTTTTTTCTAGGTCAAAATAACTTATATACCAGAAGATGGGCACCAGAGGTGGTCCGAGGGGAGCACAACCCACCAGGGCACGCTTGAGCTCCCTGGCGCACCCAGGTGGGTTGTGCCCACTTGGTGGGCTCCCTCTGGTACTTATTGGCTCCAATATTACTCATATATTCCATAAAAATTCTCCGTAAAGTTTCAGCTTGTTTGGGCCTGACGTAGCTTTTCCATGTCCAGATTTCCAGCTACCGGAATTCTCCCTCTTTGTGTGTACCTTGCATATTATGAGAGAAACAACATTAGAATTACTCCAAAAAGCATTATTATGCATAAAAACATCATAAATTACAGTAGGAAAACATGATGCAAAATGGACGTATCACATACTTGTGTGGACCATCATTCTTAGCAAGCTCGCGGAACATGTCTTTATCTCCGGTCATGTGATCGGTACATCCACTATCAAGAATCCACTCTTTTCCTCCGGTCATATAGTCACGAAGATTAGCCATGAGACCAAAATGTCTCATCGACTCCTCAAGGTCAAGGTCACTATCTTCATCCTCATCATAATATCCATGCTCAATATCATCATGTAATTAATCATCACATGGAGCAAGTGATTCATTAGATATTGATCATGACACACTACTGCAGGATGCTGCTAACGAGACACTACGATTAGAGACCCTTCTACGAAACTGTGTACGATGCCATAAGCGCAAATGGTGGTGTAAAAAACTGCCAAAAAAGGTGCAAAACGTTTGCGATGACGGATGCATCAAACACGGTTCAGATTTTAGTTACGTGTGCGAACCAGGGCATACGGTTGATCCACACGAACTGTTTGTGATTAGACAGAACAACAGAAACAAGCAGCCATATTAATGTGTGTGCGATATACAGCATACAATTCGCTCCGATGAACTGTTTGCTATTAGGGAAAGCAACAGAAACAGTCAGCCAGATCAAGGTGTGTGTGATATACGGCATACGGTTCAGTCGAATGAACTGTTTTCGATTAGGGAAGAGAACATAAATGGTTCAACTTAACAAGATGTGTGTGATATGCGGCAAAAAGGCCCGAAGGTTAATTCAAGAACAAGTACACAAAGTTTAATTTGACATACATGACTTATAAGTTTCACAGAAATCATATCACTTTATTTGGAAAACATTTAATTGCGTTGAATGTATATAATGCTCCGTCCTATTAGTTGAATTAACCTCGTGGTCCATGTTTTGGAAACATGTCATAAAGTAACGGGAGTTCTGTTAGATGAGCTATCGGTAGGGAAGCTGGTCCTTGCTACTGTAGGATCCCTCTTTCCATCCTTTATTGGGCACCCGGATGACCGACTGTTGCCGCCCAATGGTCAATGCCACGTCCCCCGCATGGCAGTTTTTGTAGCGGGTAACTGCATCGTCGCGCCGCGCCCGGTGCAACCGCATGCACACGAACGTGCGTGATTGTGCGCCGGCCCCAAACACTGGCAGCACAACTTATAAATTAAAGGATGGATTACTAGTTACAGTGATGCATATAATTAAGCAAAGGGATCGCACATGTCTGTATTGACTAGAACGAGAATGCAATAGCACAGTAAGAATTAAGGCCACGATGATGCTATCGCAGTGGTGGTTACAGGAGGCAAGAAGAAAGATGCATTCATCAACGTACGACCTCCTCCTCCTCAACTCAGTGCGGCGGGCCAGCATCCGGCGGCTAACGAGTGGCGGCTTTTATGGCGAGGTCAAGGTGCTTCTCATCTAAGGCATCCAAGGCTTCCAGCCGGTTGAAGAAGGCCAACGTCGTAGCGTCCTCACTGGCCTTGTAGATACCTATGTACACGATTCGCTCATACACATGAATGTGTAGGTCTATGGTTTCTTGCAGGGCGAGGCGCCTCGCGACGAGCGCGACCTCCAGGTGAACATTCTTCTTGGCGTTCGGCGGGCAGTTGCAGGGCCACCAGTCCTTGAAAGAGGTTCCGACCATGGAGGCCGATTAGGGTGGCAGGCAATGAGGAGCCCGGGCGCGCGGGCTGGAGGAGTACGGCGATGTCGTCCACGAGCTTCTTGACAATGGTGAACCTGTTGGTGGTGTGAACGATCATCTGGTCGTACCGAGAGTCGTAGCTGGCGTCGATGGCGTCCATCCACCAGCCGGTCGCCAACACCGTGTGGAGACGATCCATGGTGCCATGCCGCGGGCCGGCGTCATGAACCATCTGGCACAGCCGCTGGCCGCTCACGCGCATCGCTGCCATGGGTCTGGAGTGAGCACTTCTGCGCTTATTAGTGTAGGTGCTTAGGCAAATGCTTAGGTGCGTACGATGTGGTAGATGCATTGGAATGGAGGGGCGCCTTTATATGAGTGCAAATTGCATTGTATTCACATTGTGCTACCTCTTTTCCCGGTCCTCATCCCATTACTTCCCTCATGCATTCACACGGTGCTAATTGAAGGAGGATGCATCATTGGCCGTTCAACATTTCGGGAACCGCTACCCTCTCCCTCGTCTGCATTAAAGTCAGATTCGAACTGTGGTCGCCATTGTCAAATCAAATAGTATCTTTACGCCACGCTGCCTTTGGCTGAACACGCCTCCTCGCCTCCATCTATGCTTAATTACTGAATTTAAATTGCAAAAATTAGATACTGCTAGTGATTTTTAGCTTCATATTTTGACAAATCGCAGTGTTACAAGGTTGGTAAATGGCAATGTTACTAGATCAACAAATGTCAATCTTTCTAGTATGACAACTGGCAACATACCCAATATGACAGATGCAAATCGCACCAAATTGTTTGTAAGTGGTTCACCCGGGTCATCCTAAAGAACCGTTTGTGTTCAAGAGATGCACAAATCATGCTCTCACTTTGCATACGGGTGTTCTATCTAAAACGTTTGCGATCAAGAGCCATTAAAACCTATAGACATTAAAACTAAGACACACGGCGTCACGTGAATGGTTAACATAATGCACACGGTTTGAATTATACAAACGTTTGAGATATTAAAGTGGCAGCTATTTTTTCAAAATGCCTTTGTTGGCTGTTATTCAAGTGCCCATTCTCTCAAAATGGACACGAAAAATACCACAGCATGTTGGGTGCCATTCCATTATAGCATGCCAAGTTTCATAAATTTCAGACGAGTTTTGGATTTACTAGAATTTAAAAACAAAGTATCTCAATGTTTTGCCGGCAATCAACGTTGCCCTGGTGTTTGAAATTCATTCCCATTTCTTGCATTGGACCTAAGCATGCACCCAAGGACAAAGATTAGATTTCAACCAATTTATATGCGCTGGAGCATGTGCATGTAGTTCAAATTTGAATTATGCACATAAATGCATTGAGAACTCAGTTAATGCATAAAAATGTCCAAACGAACCCCGAAAAATCACAAAAAATAACACAACACTCTTGTTGTTCTATGTTGACACGAGAAAAAAATTTGAAGGCAATAAGAGGCAATGGATATTGTTTCGCCCCAAAAGTTGGGGCGTTCCATATCGAAACCATCATGCTTGTTGTGAGAAGCTCTGGTTTGTGACAAGCATATCCCCAAACCTGCCTCAAATGAGATAAAAAAATTGCCACGACATGTTGATGCCACCCCATGATAGCATGCCAAGTTTCATGAATTTCAGACGAGCTTTGGATTTACTAGAATTTAAAAACCAGGTATCTCAATGTTCGCGGCCGAGTGACCGCGGCAGGGTGTTTGACATTCATTCCCTTTTCTTGCATGGGACCTAAGCATGCAACCAAGGACACATAATTGAATTTTCAACCAATTTTATATGTATTAGAGCATGTGCATGTAGTTCAAATTTGAATTATGCACATAAATGCATTCAGAACTTAGTTAATGCATAAAAATGTCCAAACGAACCCCGAAAAATCATAAAAAATAACACAACACTCCTGTTGTTCTATGTTGAAATGAGAAAATTTTGAAAGCAATAAGAGGCAATGGATATCGTTTCGTCCCCAAAGGTGGGTGTTCCCTACCGAAACCATCATGCTTGTTGGGAGAAGCTCTGGTCTGTGAGAAGCATATACCCAAACCTGCCCCAAATGGGACAAAAAATTTACCACGACATGTTGATGCCGCTCCATGATAGCATGCCAAGTTTCATGAATTTCAGACGTGTTTTGGATTTACTAGAATTTAAAAACAAGGTATCTCAATGTTTGCGGCCGAGTGACGGTGGCAGGGTGTTTGACATTCATTCCCATTTCTTGCATGGGACCTAAGCATGCACCCAAGGAGAAAGATTTGATTTTTCAACCAATTTATATGCGCTGGAGCATGCGCATATAGTTCAAATTTGAATTATGCACATAAATGCATTGAAAACTCAGTTAATGCATACAAATGTCCAAACAAACCCTGAATAATTCCAATTCTTTTATGACACACATATAGTTGCATGTTCGCTGCAGATAGAAGGTCTAGCAATTCAAACACCGTCCATGGCCGCTGTGACCCCATTATGTAATTCAAATCAAGACGAAAAATCAAGTAGATCCCACACAGTTTATATAACCAACCGTGTGAGATGCAGCACAAAATATCTTGGAGCACCGTCGGAGTATAGTACGCATACGGCTTACGCTAGAAGATGTGCAACAACTACAGTCCACAGCCCGCTCTGAATAAGGGACCATGTATGATGACACTTTGTGCGCCATTTTTTTTGCTGAAGCGATTCCAAATTTTCGGCTTCCGCAGAAATATCTACCTCCCCGCCCCCTCCCCCTTACCAAAAGCCACATTTCCCCTGTTTCCGCCTTCCTTTCCAAGTTGAAACCTTCACTCCTTGCTTGCAGTGTCGCCTCCTTGCTGGCGACTCTCCTTCACGCTACTCGGCCTCGCCTATCCAGGCAGGTAATCCACACCCGACCCCCATCCTCCTCCTCCTTCCACATCCCACATGCCCCGATCACGGCCCAAGCGCGACACCTTCCACCCAAATCACCGACCCCTCCACCAAATAAGCGCCGCCCTAAGCCATGGTGCATGCAGTATAACCAGGATCTCAAGGAGAATTTGGCAGCGGAGAAGCAAATCGCGGCTGCACGCATGGATGGGGTCGCAATGGCTGCCATTTGTGTGGACCCCCAGATCTTGGAGGAGCACCTCGCCGTCGAGGCCACCGTTGACGCCTCGCGCGCCGACGTCGCGACGTGGTTGGCAGCTTTAAACGACACTTCATGGCGTTTTCTCGAGGCCACCGTCGGTGCCTTCGACGAAGACTATGAGTAGTTTTCTCAGCGTGCACGTGCTTACCTCATCTTAAGAGCCAGCAGGTTGGTGCCCGGAGCGGCTCAGGCAACTCACCACTACAACGAGGGCACCCACGATGCTGAGGCCTCGCCCTCTTCCATGTCCAAGGAGCCAATCGTCATCGGTATCTCCGACAATGAGGAGTAGCTTGTCTTATTAGCTCACTATAAGGACCCATGTTCAGTTTGCTAGCTACTGCCTTTCCTTAACAAATTCTAGTGAATTGTGCTATCTACTTTTTTTGACACTTGAAACAGTAGGAGAGGCTCCTACTGTATGTATTAAAATAAGTGACAAAAAGTCTTACAGAGTTATAACCTTACATCCATAGCCATGTTGTAACTAAAAAGGGGGGGTGATAACTAGAAAAAGGGAACAAAGGAATAAATTTAAATACTATTTACAAAAGAGGACAAAAAGGGTTGAAGTTTCTCTCCTACTCTGTAACGAAGAAGGGAAAGGCCCTCTCTCAACCTAGCCAGCCAGGATGATTTCAAAGGTGAAATCCCTCTGAAGTGTTTGTTGTTTCTCTCTTTCCATAAGCTCCACGCAGCCTGTAGGAAGATTTCCATGAACATCGGGCTATTCCACGTAGTTTTCGCGTGCTCAATCCATTGAAGTCTTGTACCATGTGTTACCCAGAAAATATTAATATGTGACCAACACTCTTGGCTAAATGGACAGGTGAAGAAAAGGTGCTCCAAAGTTTCTTCAATAGGAGAAGAACACAGCAGACAAGTGTGGTTGTCACCAATGTTGTAGTGTCTCCTCTTGAGCATGTTTCGTGTGTTTAGTCTATCGGAGAGGAGTAGCCAAATTTAACACTTTTATTTTCATGGTGGCCTTAGATCTCCACAGCCACTTGTATGTATGGTGAGCTCTTATTTCTCAAGTAATATGAGTAATATTGGCTCATGCAGTAGTCTCCTTACCCCAAATGCATGTCCATTTATCCTTTCCGTGGTCCAAGGTAATCGGAGTCAAGAATTCTTTGAAGGTCCAACAGCTCTGCATGAGCCTGCGTAGAAAGGGGAAGATGGAAGGTTTCCCCCAACGTGTCAGCTGTTAAAAGTGCCTGGACAGATATATCTTCATTTTTGGAGTACAAAAAGGCCCTGGGATGGGTGCTATCTACTTTTATCATGCAATCTTCTGCTATAGTGTATATGTTCTATATGTCGTGCAATGTGGTGCTCAATTAACTGCTTGGTTCAATTCTGAAAATGTGATGTTCAATTCTTCAGGGTGTAATATTTCCAAGTTGTTAAGCATGCTTGGTTTGGTTAACTTTCTGATCTTCTATTACAAGTATGTTATATTATGCAATATGGTGCTCAGTTACCGTTTGGTTCATTTGTTGTGGTGTTTAGTTAACTGCTTGGTTCAATTCTGCAATGCGATGTTCAATTGTTGTGGTTGCATTCTGTTATTGTATACCATGTGAGGAATAAATCGAATTTGGCTGTACTAAATACATGAGAAACAAATACAATTGCTATATTTCCAAGTTGTTAAGCATGCTTGGTTTGGTTAACTGTCTGATCTTCTATTAGGAGTATGTTATATTGTGCAATGTGGTGCTCAGTTAACGTTTGGTTCATTTATTATGGTGTTTAGTTAACTGCTTGGTTCAATTCTACAATGCGATGTTCAATTGTTGTGGCTACATTATGTTATTGTATACCATGTGAGGAATAAATCGAATTTGGCTGCACTTAATACATGAGAAACATATACAAGTGCTATATTTCCTAGTTCTTAGTCATGCTTGGTTTGGATAAATGGGTTTTCCATGTGATTGAATTAATCTGATGAATCTGCAATGTGCTTATTTATCATCAACATATTTTACTGATAGCATGCGAACCCTTACTTAACCTGATGACTAACTACCTTACATGTGTTGCAGGGAAACAATGGGAAGCACTGAGGTTTACAAGATGGTACTAACTATTATACGTTGCCTTTTTTTATTCCTCTGCCCCATTTCCAATATAGAGAAGATATTTATGCACATCCTTGTTTTCATGCTTCACTGATGATTACCTCTCAAACCACCTCTGTGGCCAGGAGGCGAGGAAAGTTTTCATACAACACCCATGGTTCAATATTGAAGTGTTCCTGAAGAGGTCGAACGATGGACGGTCAATCATCCACAGGCAGTGGCCTAAAGTTGCAAAGATCTTCAACATGAATGAAGGCTCAATATTCGCCTTCCGCTCTAGCAATTTTCCAGATGAGATGCATCTCTCTATGTACCGTCTATGATGCTAATTTTGAAAGGTTCTAGATGTTGCATGTGAAACTTACTCTTTGATGCGATTGTGTAATGGGCTAGTTGAGTGCTGAAGCTATATCATGTTATACTCTGATGTATTTCAGTTATGAAATCCTGCTTCCTTAATATGAAAATGGAATATATTATGTGCTTAATATGAATGTCAATTAGATTAGTAAATGGATTATTAATAATAGGGCAATTAGCCCGCTAATTGGCCAATAAGCGGTTTTCCTATTGCAAACTGTTATTGAGAAAACACAATGGGCGATGACCTCAGGCAATGCACACAGTTTCTAGGAATAAACCGTATTGGATCAATGAACAATCACACACGACATTCTCTTGAAAATTGTTTGCCTTACGCCACCTTACGCAAACGTTTTCATTGGAGTGACTATGTGGGATGTATATACGAACATAAACGTTTAGCGGTGACTGACTGTGTGGGATGTACTTACGACCGGAAATGATTTTGCCTGTATAATTGTATTTTTTGAGCACTACTGTACTACTTCTGTATTTGAGTGCACGCCGGTCGCACACGACCTCATTTTGCCGAGCGTGTGTGCCAGGAGGGCATATCCTCGACGGTTTCTGGGTCGTGTGGGAAGGTCCCCCTATCGCCCACACTCACTAGGTGACGGTTCCGAACGCCGTCGCGGAAAGGGGTTAAAAACCGTTTGTATAGCACCGCCGCGTACCAGTGACAATGTTCAAGTTTATGGATTCTAATTGTCTCCGAGATGATGTTACTAATAATTCCAACGTCACCCTTGGCACGCATAAGATCACGGAGCTCAAATAGACATTCATCAAACTTGGGATCACTAGGACTCATCTTATGGAAAGCAATAGACTTTTGAAGAATTTGATCTAGATTCATCAAGGAATAATTCGGAAAGCATTCCTCAAGATATTTCCATATAGTATAAGCACATTCAAAGGTAGGCAAGCACAGAAGCAAATTTCTAGGCAATCCTCTAATGATAAGATCGGCAGTCCTAAGATTGCGAACCATGTCAAGATACTCATCGGGTGTAGGATGCAAAGGGTCAACGGGAGGCACATAAGGACTAGTATTGTACTTGTTCAAATTATATTCATTGAAAATCACAAGCATGTCATTTTTCCAAGAACCATAAAACTCCCCATCAAGAATAGGTACTCTATGTCTAATAATCCCGAACGTAGACTCATCCATCTTCCTCAAATGGTGATTAAACCAAGGGACAATTACATTTGAGCCCTTAGTTGTGTCACACCCGTTTGATTTGCCCCTAAATTCAAAAATACCCTTGTTTCTGTCCAAGCCCGTTCGCTCCACTTATGCTTTTGCCCTTTGACCGTTTGACCGACACTTTGAAAACTTCATAACAAATTCATACCAACTCCAAAAAAATACAAATAAGATATCAAAATGTTCAAAAAAACATCACCTATGTGTGCATGTCATTTGTATTCATGAAAAAGTGTTCAAAAGCCCCCATCCCAGTTTGAGCTCATATGATCTTAGCATGAATAGTAAAATCCAAACAAAATGGTAAAAAAAAAATTTAAATATTATGAAATTTTTTTGTGGCAAACATTGACAAATGTTTTCAGCACTTGGAAAGTTTCATAAGGGAATGCCATAGATGGAAGTCGTGGCAAAAAAAAATCAACACTCCAGAATGCTTTGTTTTGGAGCATCAATTTAGTTTTTTTGCCACGACTTCCATGAATGTCATTTCATGATGAAACTTTATAATCACTCAAAACATTTGTCAATGTTTGCTACACAAAAAATTAGAATTTTCTGAATTTTTTATCATTTTGTTTGAATTATACTATTCATGCTAAGATCATTTGAGCTCAAACTGAGATGGGGGCTTTTGAACACTTTTTTCATGAATGCAAATGGCATGCACATATAGGTGATATTTTCTAAACATTTTGATATCTTATTTGTATTTTTCATAGTTGGTACGAATTCATTATGAAGTTTTCAAAGTGTCGGTCAAACAGTCAAAGGGCAAACGCATAAGTGGAGGGAACGGGCTTGGACAGAAATGAGGGTTTTTTGAATTTAGGGGAAAATCAAATAGGTGTGACACAATTAAGGGCTCAAACATAATTGTCTCTTAAATCAAAGCAATGGAGACCAATGCTCTGATACCAATTGAAAGGATCAAGAAGAGGGGTCCAGAGGGGGTGATTAGACCCTTAACACGCAAAGTTGGCAGTTTTTAATTTCTTCAAGTTAAGGTTGAGTATTATCACAAGTTAAAGCATTCTCAATACATTTCAAGCAAGCATGACAAGAGTATATATGTAGCAGAAAAAGTAAAGCATGAAAGTTGCAAGAAAGTAAAGGGATGGGACTGAAGTTTGCGAACGTAATGGAGACACGGAGAGTTTTGGCGTGGCTCCGATAGGTGGTTCTATCGTACGTCCACGTTGATGGAGACTTCAACCCACGAAGGGTAACGGCTGCGCGAGTCCATGGAGGGCTCCACCCACGAAGGGTATACGAAGAAGCAACCTTATCTATCCCACCATGACCATCGCCCACGAAGGACTTGCCTCACTCGGGTAGATCTTCACGAAGTAGGCGATCTCCTTGCCCTTACAAAGTTCTTGGTTCAACTCCAGAACATGTCGGAGGCTCCCAAGCGACACCTAACCAATCTAGGAGGCACCACTCTCCAAAAGGTAGTAGACGGTCTGTTGATGATGAACTCCTTGCTCTTGTGCTTCAAATGATAGTCTCCCTAACACTCAACTCTCTCTCACAGATTTGGCTATGGTGGAAAGATGATTTGAGTGGAAAGCAACTTGGGGAAGGTTATAAATCAAAATTCTTGTGGTAGGAATGGAATTTCTTAATCTCAACACATGAGTAGGTGGTTCTCTCTCAGAAAGTGACTAGTGGAAGTGTAGGCACGTTCTGATGGCTCTCTCTCAAATGAAGAAGGGGGTGGAGGGGTATATCTAGCCTCCACACAAAATCCAACCGTTACACACATTTGACCCATACCGAATAGCTAAACTTGGTGTGACCGATTAGTTCAAATGTGAATGTTAGGAATCTCGATGGGACCGACTGGAACAACTCGGTGGGACCGATGTGCAAGGGCTTAGGGCAAACATCAACTCGGTGGCGCCGATTGCATCAACTCGGTGAGGCCGAAGTGAAGCAATAAGCAACAGAGTGAATGTCAAGCCAACTCGGTGAGACCGAAGCGAATGCAATAGATCACAATGCGCTGGCAAGACCATCTCGGTGAGACCGAGATCCGTATCGGTGAGACCGAATTGCTAGGGTTTTTGGCTGTGGCTCTGCCATATGAACTCAGTGGCGCCGGATAGAAAGAATCGGTGGGGTCGAGTTGGAGTTTAGGTTTTGGACATATTTGGATGGAGAAAGTAGTTGAGGGTTTTGGAGCAATATCACTAAGCATTTGAGCAAGCAAGCCATTAAGCAACACCTCATCCCCTTTTAATAGTATTGGCTTTCATATGGACTCAATGTGATCTTGGATCATTAAAATAAAGATGAAGAGTCTTGAGCTTTTGCCAATGTATTTCCTTATCATTTTGAAGGGGTTACACGTCCTCTTATCCTTGCCACGCCACTGTTGAACTTATCTGAAATATACTAGATAAAAGTCCAACAAGAGATATGTTGACATTAATTACCAAAATCACCCAAGGAGCACTAGTGCTTTCACCTGCCCGGAGGTCTTCTTCATGGTTTTGATTAGAAAGTCTTGAGTATTGATAAGAGCCATCCTCCGACAAGCCCTTGCCGTTGAGAAGGCTGCAATTGTCTGTGCATTAGTCAGGGTATAAATACCCATGTTTAATACACCGACACCTCCAGATGGGATCGCGAAAGAACAAAAGCCTACGACGGTGGAATAATTGTTTTGGGTGTCACTCTGGTGTTTTAGGATTTATGGGAATTTATAGAAGTAAAATTAGGTCAAACGGAGCTACAAGGGGCCCACGAGCTCAGGTGGCGCGCCCTCGGGGTGCGTCCTGTGAGCTTATGACCCTCTTGTAAGTCTTCTAGCTTCCTCCCGAAGCTTATAGGGTCCCTTCTGGTCTAGAAAAAAATCGCCATAAAGTTTCATCACGTTTAGACTTCGTTTGGTACTGTTTTTCTACGAAACAATAAAATAGGCAAAACAGGAACTGACACCAGGCACTGAGTTAATAGGTTAGTTCTCAAAAGTGATATAAAATTGCATATAAAGCATACAAGATTGATAATATAATAGTATGAAACAATCAAAAATTATAACTTAGTTGGGTCGGCTTAGGTCTAGGTCACTTTAGGCTTTTCTTTTTCTTATTTTTTTGTTTTCCATTTTCTTCCTGAATTCATATCTATTTCGAATTTGAATTTATTTCAAAAGGAAAACTTTCTCTAAATTCCTTAGGGAATATTTGCAGGTTGTGAGACATTTAATTAGGGGTTTTTGGTCATTTATTTTTTGCTAAAGATTTATAAAACTTGTTTAAATAGTCCATTTGCATTAGTTCCAATTTGGATTTTATTTGTTTTTTTTGCGAGGTGATTTTATTTGTTATTTGAATTTTAATAAATTGACATCCCGGTAATTCTTTTAATATTTGAAATGCCACCTTATTTTGGGGATTTGTTTTATATCTAAATTTGCCCCTTTAGGGTCTCTTCTTTAAATCCAAAT
Source organism: Aegilops bicornis (assembly GCA_021605145.1). Lineage (NCBI taxonomy): Eukaryota > Viridiplantae > Streptophyta > Magnoliopsida > Poales > Poaceae > Aegilops > Aegilops bicornis. The sequence goes on along the minus strand of CM038673.1, from coordinate 207,552,599 downwards.
GGCTTTATGGTTTTCTTTTTAGAACTAGGGTTTAATTATTTGGAATTTTGGAATTTTAATTCCAATCTATCACTAGGCATACACATGTGGCTCCATTTTAGGTTTTATTATTATCACCTAAATAACAATTTAGCGTTTCTGAATAATTCCCAATGCTTAACTGGGTCGCATATCCCATCAACCAAACAACTCCTATCCTAATTCTAGCTAGAGGCAACAATCATAACAGTTTCTAGGAAAAAAAATTAATTCCCCATGAAGTTTTAAACATTTCATATTTAAGACAAAGCTGGGATGTGACAGTTTCACTTGTTCGTCCGCCAACTAAATTCCTTTTTGTGTTACGTATCGGCATTTAGCTAGTTTCATTAGCGGCGAAGACCACTAACTCCAGATTAATCTATACCTACTAATAAAAATATTGATACTCTTGGTCCGTCATTTACAAAGAAAATCCCCCACCTTTCAGATAAACAACCCACAATCCATCTTCTATAATGACCACAAATAACCAAATAATAAACCAGCTAAAGTTCCTGCCTAAACCTTGATCTGACTTATCTTATTTTACTAGCCCCTCCTAAGGCACGTACCATCACATCTATGCTACTCCCTCCGTTCTGAATTACTTGTCTTGGATTTGTTTACATATAGATGTATCTTGACTCATTTTAGTGCAAGATATATCCGTATCTAGACAAATCTAAGACAAGTAATTTGGAACGGAGGGAGTACATATACTCACGAGCACAACCAGCCCTACAATTAGGAAACTTTACCAAATCTTACTATGCTATAGTTGTACTAGATCAACTAGTTGTACTAGATCTTCCCGCAAAAAAAAATAAAAAAAATAGTTGTACTAGATGTATATGAAATCTTGCTATTTTCTACATTAATAAATTAACTAACTATCACTAAGTTTTTTTTCTTTTTTTCGAAGGGGGGGGGGGGGGGGGCAACCCCGCCGCTGCATCAGAGTGATGCGTACGGCCATCTTATTAACCAAAAATTAAAAAGTGCCAACAAGGTTCCAAAGTCTCCAACTGAAAAAAAGAAAAAGGCAGCTCACACAGAGCCTAAAAGGCTACATACACAAACTAGCCAGGAAAAGACGCCACAACCGGCTGGCTAAAAATAGATAGGTAAACTAATTGCCTATCCTATTACATGACCGCCATCCAAACCGGTTGAAGATATCTCGAGCTACCATCTCCGAATGGATAGATCCAGTAACCAAATGCTCCCTGGCCTCCATCGGAGTGAGTAGCGACCACGAATGGATCAATGCTGTAGCTCGGAAAATAACCTGCAAAAAATGAATCCGTGATGTTCGTTAAAACCAAATCATTTCGCAATTCCAGATAGTCCACAACAAAGCGCAAACTCCAACTGAATATGTCTTGCTAAGTCAAGCTCAACCCCATTAAGCCATGTCCCAAATAATGCGTTGATGTAATTGATTGGAGTAATATTAAAAGCAATATGGACCGTCCGCCAAATAACTTTGGCCAACGGGCAATCAAAGAATAGATGCTTAATCGTCTCATCCCGATCACAGAAACTACACCTAGTAGGTCCTGTCCAATTATGCTTTATCAAGTTGTCCTTTGTTAAAATAACTTGTTTATGGACAAACCACATAAACACTTTAATTTTTAAAGAAACTTTGACAGCCCAGACAAACTTGGAAGTTGGAATGGAGTTCGAATTAATAATATCAATGTACATTGATTTAACTGTAAATACTCGGATCTAGTCAACTTCGGCGTAATCCATCGGGTTGGTGAGAAAGTTGAACCTCCATTAGTCTCCTAACTAGATGGAGCCATTCTTCCCAACGATTGCCGCTAAGGACCGTCTAAACTGAATATTAAGGGGATAGATTGAAATACCGTTGCCACGTAACACCTCACGTCGTTGAGCAATCCGATATAAAGATGGATATTGAATGGCTAAAGGTGAATCGCCAAGCCAAGTATCCTCCCAGAAACGTGTACTTACACCGTTTCCAATAACAAACCTCGTCCTATTGAACATTGATTGTTTGACTTTCATTAGTCCTTTCCGTAAAAGCGAATCAGTTGGCTTTGGCCGTGACACAGGACAATGTTTTAGTTTGGAGGTACTTGCTGCGAAGGATCTGCGCCCACATGGCCTCAGTCCCGGAGGAAAGCTTCCATAACCACTTACTAAGAAGGCATCTGTTCTTAACTTCAAGATTTTCAATACCAAGACCCCCTTGGTCTTTCGGTCGACAGATGATGTCCCATTTAGCAAGCCGGTATTTTCTTTTAAGTTCATCACCGCCAAAAGAAACGCGACCGATAGAAGTCCAGTCTTTTCCTAACACCAATCGGGACCTCAAAGAACGATAAGAGGAACATAGGCATACTCGTGAGCACCGAATTAATCAAGATCAAACGGCCTCCGTAAGACATTAGCTTACCCTTCCAAAGCAGCTCGCTTTCTTCTCAAATCGATCCTCGATGCACTTCCATTCTCTATTTGTCACCACGATGGTGTATCGAATACCAAGGTATGAGAAAGGTAAACTCCCCAACTCGCACTCCAAACAATTGCCTATAAGACTCACGTTCGCCTTTGGCTCTACCAAAGCGTAACAACTCGCTCTTATGAAAGTTAATCTTTAACCCGGTCAATTGTTCAAAAGGCATAACACCAGCCTTCATATTTCTACTTTGGCCAAATCATGCTCCATAAAGATGATTGTATCATCGGCGTATTGAAGGACGGATACACCTCCATCAACAAGATGAGGTACTAAACCACCCACTTGACCATTCTCCTTAGCCCTTCCTATCAAAATTGCTAACATATCCACCACAATGTTAAACAGGATAGGGGACATCGGATCTCCTTGTCTGAGGCCTTTATGTGTCTGGAAGTAATGACCTATATCGTCATTCACTTTAATTCCCACACTCCTTTTTGCGTAAAGGATTCGACATCGGCGCCAGCTTCATCAAAACCTTTCATACGCAATGCCCGTTGGAGGAATGGCCACTTGACCTTATCAGACGCTTTTTGAAATCCACCTTAAAAATTACTCCATCTAATTTTTGGAGTGGATTTCATGGAGCGTTCATGAAGAACAACCACCCCTTCAAGGATGTTTCATCGGCATGAAAGCGGTTTGGGATTGTTGCACCACGTAATCGCGCAATCTGTGTGAGCCTATTGGTCCCGACCTTGGTGAAGATTTTGAAACTAACATTGAGGAGGCGGATCGGCTCGAATCGCTCAATTCTCACAAAGATCCGTTTTCTTAGGGAGCAATGTGATAGTTCCAAAATTCAAGTGAAATAATTGAAGCTGTCCGGAGAAAAGATCATGAAACATAGGTAGTAAATCCCCCTTAATAATGTGCCAAAGACTTTTATAGAACTCGGTAGGAATCCATCCGATCCGGAGCCTTATTGTTTTTCATTTGTGCAATAGCATCAAACACCTCCTTCTCCGAGAATGGGCGACCAGGATATCATTATCGGCACCGCATAATTGAGGCACATCCTCGATCCTGGACTCATCGAGGGACACACAATTATCCTCCGGAGGTCCAAATAACTGTCTATAATATTCGGTAATATAGGTTTTGAGATTATCCTGGCCTAAAATAGTACCCTCATCCTGTTCAAGTTGAAAGATCCGCTTCTTTACAGGCTTACCATTAGTAATGAGGTGAGAGAATTGAGTATTCGCGTCCCCTTGGACCACTTTGCGGACCTTAGCTCGCAAAGCCCACTTCAATTCTTCTTCGCGGAGAAGTTCTTTCAACCTCTTCTCCGCCTCATTTTTAACCTGGAGCTCAGGAGGCAGCAAAATCGCGGATTCAGCTTTTATGTCCAGGTACAAGAGAAAGGAGCCTATCCTTCTCGATCTTATACACCCCACTGAGGTGCTTAGCCCAACCCCGCAAGAAGCTTCTCAAATGCCTAATTTTATTCTGCCAACGCTCGACTGCCGTCCTACCTCCTACACCCTTAGCCCATTCCCTGGCTATGAGGTCTAAGAACCCCTCGCGTTCGAACCAGGCCATCTCAAATGAGAAGGTGATTTTTGTTTCCCATATGGTTCGGCTCCCCTGAGTTGACGAACAATGGTGTGTGATCGGAAATGCCCCGCGTGAGAGCTTGAACCGTAACAAGAGGGAACTTCTGTTCCCACTCCACGCTCACGAGAACTCGATCAAGCTTTTCATATGTCGGGTTTGGCAGAGAATTAGCCCAGGTAAACTTTCTACCAGAAAGCTCTATCTCCCTCAGATCCAAGCTTTCAATAATGGTATTGAACATAAACGACCACCTGCCGTCAAAGTTATCATTATTTTTCTCCTCTCTCCTCCTAATGATATTGAAATCACCCCGACCAAAATCGGAAGCTGCTCGGACCCTGATTCGAACTAGGTCCACCGTAAACTCCGGTTTAAGCTCGGGCATGCGGCACCATAAATCGCCACCAAAGCCCAGTTGAACCCATCAACTTTAGACCTAACTCGAAACTTTACCGAAGTCGCCCATTACTACACTCCGGACTTCAAGGGAATCGCATCTCACACCCAAAGAAGATACCTCCCGATCTTCCTCGTGGAGGAGGCAATGCCAATCGAAATCAATACCACCCGCAAGAGAGGATAGAAATCACAAGCAAAATTATCTCTCTTGGTTTCCGATAGAGCAATAAAATCTAGCCGATGTTCCAGAGAAGCCTCAGCAAGAAACCTTCTTTTAGCCAAGTCTTTTAGACCTCTGCTATTCCAAAAGATTCCTTTCATATTTCGTCATGGAATTTTTTAGTAGTCCGAATCCTAGCAGTCCTACGAACTGCAGAATCGGGATAAATCTTCCGTTTCCACTTACGCTTTGGCTTAGTGGGCTCACGCCGGTCCTCATAACTCGCTCAATGGAAGTAATACCGCAACATCTAGGGGCACATCATCGCCCTCCGACTCATGATTAGAAGGTGCTAGATCCGCACATGCATTATCTAGCACTCTAACCCCTAACGCATCAATCTCCTCATCATTCATGGGTTTAACCGCTGCAAGATTACAAATAGTCTCTAAGACACGTTCCGCCTCCAAATCTAACATATCATTCACCGAATTGGAGATCTCACTATTAGTAACACCTAGTGAAACTCCTAATTGGCTTGCATTATTAATAATCTCCTTATGAGAAAAATGCAATAAAGAATTAGATATGTTGACGGACATACCAGAAGATATCGCGGATCATGAAGCTTGGCCGCCCTCATAGCGCACCGCTGCATATCATCCACCTCCTAAGCTCCTGAACGCGAGCACTCATCCGCCTCCCACGAGACCGGGTCCGGATCCCGCCAAAGGCCACTACCTCCTCTCTAGTAAACAGAGGAGGCGGTGCTGCTCCCAAGCCCCTGGACAAGTGCCCCACGGAAGGGCAAGAGATGGGACACCGGGCCACCGCCCGCCTCCTCCTCCCCGCCCCATCCTCGGCGCCAAGTGGCGCCCGGGCCTCGGCGAGACGGTCCTCCCGACCGCAGAAGAAGGAGGAGTCAGGCCACCGCCTGAACCTCCCCCCCGCCACAGAGGTCGCGGGCACCGCCGCCGCCATCGGTGATTTAAATGGCCGAGGCCACCGCCTCGGGCCAGCTGTCGCAACACCCGCTGACGCCTCCAAGACCTGGATCACCGATGACGGTAGAGAGATAGGAGTTGTCGAGGCCACCTGCCCCGACTCCCCTCCCCCAAGCCCCAACTCGGGCGTAGAGATCATCTCCGGAACCTCGACCACAGGTGAGACAGAGGAGGTGAAGCAACCAAGGGCTCAACGTCCCGGCTCAACCAAAGTCCTCGGCAAGCCGTCTCCATAGGTCCGTAAAGACCCGCCAGCTCCCTCGAACTCCAACAAACGGAGCGACGCTCGAACACATCATCGTAATCCACCCTGCCGCTCCAAAGTGCAGGAGGCGGGAGGTCGCTCGAAGGACCCAAACCTCGGTAAGTCATAGGCACCGATGGTGAAGGTGCCGGCTCAACCGGACCCAACCCCGCAACCGAGCATCGGTGCGTAACCGTTAGTCCCTCCTCGCAGACTCCTCGTGTGCCCCCTAGCACCAAGACCGTCACCCTCGTGCATATCCACGCTATTCCCATTAATGGCCTCAAGAAGCGGATCGGTGTCCTCAAACTCAATCTCAAGCGGGAAAACCTCTCCCCTATAAGTCCAGTTGACCTTATCCGGTACAAACTCAATATCCAGAACACTCACTAGAAGCCGGGCTACTCCATGAGCTTGAGTAAAAGCCATATCTACTCTTTCCGTCTTCCCAACCATAATACCCATGCTGGCCACAACACGAACATCCTGCAATGGTTTGGACTTCCTCTGTAAAGATATTGACATTTTCGTGCAATAACACTAACTACTACTAAGTACTTCCTCTGTAAAGTAATACCAGACGTTTTAGGTCATTGGTAGTATTTTTTATGCGAAAGCTGCTCATCATGAAAGTTATTTATGTTTGTGTATGTGGCAATATGTTTTCTTCAGTTTTTACCCTTGTTTTTCTCTTAGAAATTTGCAGTTGCATACCGAACTCAAGATTGTGCTGTGATTTTCTAGTACGAGAATGTGAGATATTTTTTTCTTCCGTCGCAATGCATGGTTATATTTGCCAGTAATATTAATAATAATTCACTAAACCAGATATTGACATTTTCGTGCAATCTTTGTCCGTACAGGCACCTTTTGGAACATGATGTTTTCTTGATTTTTTTTGAGATATAAGCAATAAAAAGTTAACGTGGTATGACAAAATAGGGCTGCCCTAAAAATACGGTATTAGCAATGCTGTATCGTGCTACAGCATGCTATTAGCAAAACTTATCCATCGATTTATTTAATGAGACATTTCTTAAAGTCAAAATGTTATACCGTGCTATTAGCGATGATATAGTCATTATTTTTTTTAAAGTAGGGGAGACATTTTTTATTTTTTTGAGGGAGGAGACAGCTTTGCTGGAGGAGAAAACCGAGAAAGCAAAGCAAATAAGGCTAGCCATAGTGGGAGTAATTTAAATAATAACATAGCACATCCCAAGAAAAATAGCTTATGTGGCATGGAGTTAATGAGGAAAGAGATGCTTGTGGTAACATAATATGTTACTGTAACATAACACACTCCGAGATAAAATGAGTTTATATATCAATTAATGAAGGCTTGCATGTTACCATCCATATATTACTACTCACTATGAAGATAGTAACATAGACTAGTAACATATGCATGTTACTGGTCTAAGTTACTCCCCATTATGACCAGCTTAAAGGCCAAACCCATCTAGAGAGACACAGACAGACAGGTGGTACGGAGGGCGCGCGTGCTTCCTCCTGGCGCCGCGAACCAAATTCCTTGCTTCCCCGGCGGCGGCTCGAATCGGAATACCCATTTGTCCATCCCCTCAAGCGCTCTTCCACCGCCTCCTCTCCCAATGGCGTATAAATCGTGTCCGAGCCCAACGTGCCCCCCACTATCACGTTTGTGGCGATGGCGACGGCGACGGCCTCGACGTCGATGGTGGTGAGGCGGAGGCGGAACGCGCTGGCGCAGACGCTGGCGTCGCGGAGGCTTCCGGAGGGCGTGGCGGAGCCCGGGGAGCGGGTGCCCGAAGCCTTGGCCCCAGAGGTGATGCCATTCATCCGCGCAGCCGACGAGGTCGAGCTGCTCAACCCGCGGGTCGCGTTCCTCTGTAAGTCACGACTCACGACCACCCCACCCCACCCCACATTTTTACAGCAAAAAATGATGCTAGCCCCCCTACGGACGAGCACCAAATATGATTAGGCTGTGTAGATACATACATGTAGGCTATTCAAGTGCACAAGCAAAATGCAGACTGACCCACGAGTCCACCACCACTTCAACTCACAACAAATCTTGCACTTTTCAGTGGAAAATTACTTCTCATACGATGATACGATGCTACTCGGCACAGCATTGAGTAGTAATTAGGTGCACCGTGCAACACTCCACACTGCTTTGTACTAACATTAATCATCAATCCATTCATTGTCAATTTTTTTCCGAAATGGAGGGTTTTTCCCAGGCCTCTGCATCTGGTGATGCACACGATCATCCTAACTAAAAAGGAACATACCAAAGATCCACACCGTTATACAAAATTGAAAAAGAAAACACCCCACCAGGCCATAACAAGATTAGATGACTCAATCGCATATCGTCATCCATACAGGCTGAACAAATCCTCCCACCGGTTGCACCCAAAGTTCGTTGATGCCTGGGCCTCTGCACGAATCAGGGAGGACCAACAACTCAGTGTCACTCTACAAATCACATATGTTTTTCACCTATAGTTGGGGGTGTCACACTCACACACCATAAATATGGATTAATGTATAAAGGAAAATGATCTTGACTCGGTGCCCTGTGCACCCTAGTAGTATAACCTAGGTACGCCCAAGTACGTATCCATCCTGTAGCTCTGAATGATTTGTAATTTTTGTTGTTGTTTGGATATGTTAATTTTTTTTTTGCAACAATTCCGTATCACCCAGAGTAAAGCACAAATGCCCACACGTATTTGTGCCTTAAGCTTATTTTTTTCGAAACAGAGGCATAAGATTTACCTCATCTATTAAATAAGGAGAATAGAGTTTTAGAGTTTTACAAGTACACCACGGTTACGACATGACAATTACCCGTGCAATACAATATGCCCTAGCTGCTTAGCGTCCATGGTAATCCAAAGCTTTGCCTCGTCGCTAATCAAACGCAATAAGATGGGGGGGCTTTTGCGTCGGAAGACGAGAGAATTCTCTCATTCCAGAGGGTCCAAGAGACAAGCATGGCAAGAGACGCCATTGCTCTCCTATTTGGGGTTTCCAAACCGGTTCTCTTGTCCCACCAATCCATGACGGAGTCCTCCATGTGCTAAGTCGAAGTGTCGACATGAGCAAGGCCAAATTTCTCGGAGACCAAACCCCAAAGCCTAAGTGTATGGAGACACTTGAAGAATAGATGTGGTCCGGTTTCTTGCTTCCTCTTGTGAAGAGGACAAAGGCCGCAATTTGCCCAACCCCGCCTTTCCAACCGGTCGTCTGTTCAAATCTGATCTTGAAGTGCAAGCCATGTGAAGAATTCAACTTTTGGGGGTCCTCAAACCTTCCACACCATGTGTTCCATTGGGGAGAGGGTTATCCCAAGGAATTGCGCTTTGTAAGCGGTGGTCGCCGAATATATCCCATCATTTGAGTGCTTCCAAAGAATGTCGTCTTCCACAAGGTCATAAAGATGGAAGTCATGAACAAGCATCCAAAGAGTGAAGAACTCCCGGACGTGGGCACCAGAGACGATGGTGTTGTGGTTGATCTTGAGGATCCAAGCATTATCTTTAAGGGCTTCGAGCACCTTCCAATTCTTCTTGAGGCTTCAAAAAACAGTGGTGCGATGTCCTTAGGCTTGCGCCCAAGGAGCCATGGGGAATGCTAAAACGACGTTTTCGCGCCATTGCCGACAATGATTGTGGTGGAGGCATAGAAAAAATCAAGGTCCTCCTCATTGCATGGGTTTCCAAGCATAAGCCACAACTTGTTTGGCTCTTTCAATTTATACCACGGCTAATGAAGGCGAAGAGCACGGGCAAATTTGTCGGTGTTGAGGACCCCAAGTCCTCCATAATCCCGAGGGCGGCAAACGACCTCCCAATTGACCTTGCGTTTGTCACCGGTCGTCTTATCTGAGCCGGATTAAAGGAAGGCCCTCTTGATTTTGTTGAGGTTTTGGAGAGAGCTCGGTGGGACGGTAAGAGGCGTGATCGAGAACACCGCTTGGGAGGTAATGACTGATTTGACAAGGGCCGTCCGACCAATGGTATTGATATTTTGGCCCTCCCAAGTGACCAATTTGCCGGCCGCTTTGTCCTCAAGATATTGAAAGTCCAGCTTGTTGAGTTGTCAAACCAAGATACTGAGCCCCAAGTATTTCACTGGGAAGGAGGCTCTAGCCGCTGGCATGCTCTGGAGAATGTGCCCCAAGTGAAGATGATTGCAGCGAATGGGCACCACCGAGCTCTTATGAAAGTTTGTGCAAAGGCCCGTCACCTCACCAAAACTCCTTAGGATTGCTGAAAGGTTCTCTATAGCCCTCTTGATTGGGGCCATAAAAACAATCGCGTCATCCGCGTAAAGTGAGGTTCTCACCGTGGCACCCCGGCCACGTATCTTATGGAGAATGCCTTTCCAAGTCGCCAGCTCAAGGATTTGATGAAGAGGATCAATCACAAGGACAAATAGAGGGGGAAAGCGCGTCACCCTGCCAAAGCCCACGAGCATGCTTGATGGGGGGACCGGGGATCCCATTCTGGAGGATGCACGAGGAAGATGTGGATAGAAGCGCCGCAATCCAACCCCGGACGTTGCTTGGGAACCCCTTCCGTTGGAGGAGGTCAAGAATGTACTCCAACTCGACCGTGTCATAGGCCATGATGTCAAGCTTGGAAAGCAGGGCGGGGATTTTGCTCTTGTGTAGCCAACGAGCAAAATTCCAAATTTGCATCAAGTTGTCATGTATACTACGCCTCATAATGGATGCACTTTGAGGGTTGGAGACGAGGGCGTTCATGTGGGGAGCAAGGCATAAGGAGAGGACTTTAGCAATGATTTTGGCCACCGCGTGGATAAGGCTAATGGGCCTATAGTCGGAGATGCCCTCTGCGCCCTCCTTCTTGGGCAAGAGCACCACATTGGCAGAGTTGAGCCATTGAAGGTTGGAAGTGTGCAGCGAGTCGAAGCTTTGGATGGCTCTCATAATGTCGTGCTTGATGAATCCCCAACACTTTTTTAAAAAGAGACCCGTGAAGCCATCCGGACCGGGAGCCTTGTCACCGGGAAAGTCTTTGATGGCCTCCCATACCTCCTGCTCAGTGATAGTATGGCCAAGATCATGCAAGTCCAGTGGCTCAATGTTAAGCTCCTCCCAGTTAAAATCCTTGGTGCACCTATCCCCTCGACCCACGACCTCCGAGAAATGGCCATGGATGATTTTCTCCTTTTCTCCGTGCTCGGTGATCCAACCATACACATGCTTGATCCTGTGAATGTGGTTTTTCCTCCTCCGGGCGTTTATGCGACGATGGAAGAAATTGGTGTTTGCGTCTCCATCCTTTAGGTTTGCCAACCTCTGCCTTAAGCTTATGATGAACACCACCCAACCAGTTGCCGAACATATTCGCTATGCTAGTTGGAGGTGGCAGGTTGAAAGCTACATGGACGGTACGCTAAAGATGCAAGCGGACATGACAGGAATAAATGATGGCTTGTTTCTCCTTGTCACATAAGCAACATGTTCTACATCTCTGCCAATTCCGTTTAGCCAGATTGTCTTTTGTTAATACCACACCTCTGTGGAGGTATCACATGAAAATCTTTATCATTAACGACACTTTGTTTTGCCAAATATATTTGTGACGAAACACTGGTCCAGTATTAATCAGATCAGAATACATTGACCTGCTAGAAAAAACACCGGGAGTATTCAACTTACACCGAAACACGGCGGCAACATCCGACGATAGGTTGACCGTCATCAACATATGGATCAGATGTAGCCACTCTGTCCACTTGACCCCACCAAACGCCCATTGAAATTCAATATTCAATGGAGTCGTCCCCATCGCTGACGCAACTGAAACGTCTTTTCGTTGCATGATGTTATAAAGGCTCAGATATTGGAGGCCAAGCGGCGCTCTCCAAGCTATGTATCATCCCAGAAATGAGTATTGAGGCCATTGCCTATCGCAAACGACCCTCCGCAAAAGAACTCAGACGTCACTCTCATCAATCCCTTCTAGAATGGGTAGTTAGTTGGTTTTGCGTACACTTGGGATAATGTCTTGGAGGCCGGGTACTTGTTAGAACTACTAGGTTCTCACCCAGGACTCTCTCACTGTTTTTCTCACACCCCCATGCACACAAGGAACAAGTATGAAGCTCTGTAGGTTTATATCAGCAGCAACAAGCTTACTATTACAAACAGGGGTACATGCCCTTTTGTAGGACTATGCAAACCGACCTATACTACCAATACTTAATAGATAACCTAGGACAGCTCAGTGCAAGCTTTTACTGCAGTCTAGGACATACTGCTGTCTATGTACAACTCAGTCAGATCAGACTTTGCTTCTTACTGTTGACAGCTACTATAGTGCTAAAAAAAACTACTATAGTGCTACCTGAAGAGTCTGGATGCATGCCTATAGTGCTAGCTGCTGCTCTTTCGCGACATGCAAGGCTGATAAATAGCTAGCTAATTTTGCATGTCATTATACAACATCCACATAACTAATCATCTTAGCAATGGTAGTTCTTGCATACTGGGGATACCAAATCCTGTCATACCAAACTCACCGGTATGCTGAATTGTCTTATCTCTTGCATATCGGTTAGGCTTCTCATATTGTATGATCACATCTGTGGAGTTTTCAGAAGAGAGAAGGAGGGGGACGTGATCGGAACCAATCCGAGTAATCGCCCGGAGCGACGCTAGGGGGCAACGAATGTCCCACTCAGGTGATGCGAAGACCCGGTCAAGGACCGACCGGGTCGGTCAGCGTGGCGATTGGTCCAGGTAAACCTGGCACCGACTCTATCTAGCTCGCGGAGTCCCATGTCCGCGATGTAGTCGTTGAACATTTGCATCCGGGGGAAGTTGATCAAGTTATTGCTCTTATCCTCCTCCGACGGGATGGGGTTAAAGTCGCCGCCCACCCCGACCGGTAGCTGGGCGGCCGCGACCTTCGCGCGGAGCTCGGCGAGGAAGGCCTCAGAGCGGCTATGATCCGCAGGTCCGTAGACGGCAATGATCTCTAACTTGAAGTTGAGAGCCCGCTCAAAGATCTCCATGCTGACGAAGAACTCGCCCCGGTCCATGCTTCCTACCTCAAAGGTGGCATCCTTGACTCCTAGAAGGATGCCACCCGAGTGGCCTGCGCTCCCACTAGAAGGGAGCCAGTGCCAAGCAAAAAAGTCGGAACTCAAATGCTCGAGTTCCGAGAGTGAGAATTCGGTGCGCATCGTTTCTTGAATGGCCACAATGTCTATTCGCTCGTTACGCATGTATTCGACCAATTGGCGGCGCCGACCATCTTGACCGAAGCCGCGGATGTTCCAGAAGTGGGTTCGCATCACGAGATCATCGGGGGGCTGCTTGACCCCAAGACTCGGGATGCGCTCTGTGCGCGGAAGGCTGCGGTGCGAGAGCGAGTGCGTCCCCGGATCTCAGCCGGGTCAGCCACTGCACGAGGCTGGGTGCCCACGGAGGCATCGGCAGCGGTGCCGGAGGCGGCTTGAAGGCGTGCACGGGTCTTGGCAAGGCGCCCATCGAGGATCTCTCGAGCACGGATCACTTCAATCTGGACTACGGGGATCCTATTTCACCTCTGAACATGATGGCCGAATCTGCTGGCACCTTTGCGAGGTGGCCTAACGGTGCCGACTCAAGAGCAGAGAACGAGCAAGTAGCGGGGGTAGCTGGGATGGGAGGAGTACCTGGCTCGAGGTTCCGGCACGCTCGAGCTCGCCCGCTCTAGAATAGGCGGTAGCTGCCCGCCTCCGGCTGGCCGCCTCGATCCTGCATCATGGCGCGAGGACGCCACCGAGTCGAGGTCGATCTGCCCGCCTGGAGCGGGCTGCAGGCGTGAGTGGGGTGGCGGCCACGGAGTGGTCACCACCGCCAACGCCCCGTCGGACGCGGTGCACGAGGTGGCCAGGAGCAGGGCTGGTGGAGAAGCGATCTAGATCGTGGTGGAGGCGAGCGGAGTCGGGGCCATGTCGGCGCCTGGGAGGGAATCGGGCTCCTCCAGGTCCGGCAGGACCGGCTCGTCGAAAGGGGCCGCAGGAGGCCGGTCCGAGGCCACCCCCACCACCTCAGAGGTCGCAGCCGCCGTGGGAGGGAGCTGGGGTGCTGGGGTCGAGTCGCCCACGGTGGAGACGGCCGCGAGGGACTCCGGGGGAGTGGGGGCACGACGTCGGGAAAACCTGGAGGCTCGCGTCGGACGCGCACTGCCGTCGGGGGGCGGCGTAGGTGCCGAGGAGCGGGAGCGGCCAGTCCCGGCGCCACCCCTAGCTGATGGAGCGGCAGACTGGTCGCGGGGCGGGCTGTCCTTGGAGTCATCGTCGTCCTCCTCCGAGCCGGAGTTGCGGCCGTGGCGGGGGTCCCGGTCGCTGCAGCGCCCCCCCCCCCATGCCACCATCTGGGCCACCCCCCAAGAAGCTGTCGTCAGGGATGCGCGGGCGGCCGATGTGGTTGGGCGGCTCGGGGGAGATCCTGAGGTCGAAGCCCTGGTCGTTGAAGAACAATCGGACCTTGGCACGGAGCTTGGACGAGTCGAGGGACTTGACCTTGACACGAACCTCCTCCTTGCGGAGAGAGAGCTCGTCCACCACGATCACCTTGCCGAGAATGCGGGACATGTTCCAAATGACCCGCTCCGAGCGTGCGATGTCGGGGAGGCCGCCGATGAGAATCCATGTCGTGTCAAGCACGACGACCGCCAAGGGGTCCCGGATAGGCACCGAGATGTCCACCACTAGCTTGTTGAGAGCCAGGGTGATGTCACCACTGCGGGTGCCGTAGCCGTGGCTCACCACGTCGGGGAACACGACCGAGAACTGGTTGCCGTCCAACATGGTGACCTGCCAATCCCAGCTGCAGTGGTAGAGGTGGTTGAGCTCAGCCTCGATCATATCCGGAGAAGCCACCCCCTCGCCCAGCACGGTGACAATCGCCAGGAGCGAGGGCGAGGGCGGAGGGATGTCAGGCACCTCGATGTGGAAGTAGCCCATGCCCGTACATCATCAACTCCTCCGACACTGGGCGGTCCGGGCATAGGAACGCAGGATGCCCCGGATCCGAGAATATGTAGCAGCACTGTGGGCGAGTGCATGCGACCTGAGAGTGGCCGGCGAGGCCGCAGTTGAAGCACTTCTAGAGGTCCTTGGGCTGGTTCTCGGGGCGGACTGGACCGGGTGTGGTGTCCGACGGGTCGCGAGCCGGACCCGTGGTCGGAGCTGCGCCGTTACCGCGGCCGAGTCCCCTCTTCTTATTCTTCTTTGCCCCCTGCCGGCCCTGGCCAGCCCCATTGGTGTTGGGAGGGAAAGCTGGTTCGCCTCGTGGGGGTTGGTACCGGCGGGAGGTGGCATTGGGCGCTGGCTGCTGCTGCTGTTGGGGGCGTGGAGGAGAGCGCGAGCGACCCCCGCGGACTGGGGAGCGGCTACTGTCTCGGCGACGCTGCGGAGAAGGAGAGCGGCGGCACTGGCTCCTCCATTCCGCAGTAGGAGCAGGCGAGCGGGACCGGGAGCGGCCCCGGCGGTCAGCCCGACCCGGCGAGCGGCACGGAGGGGAGCGGCGGTCGGAGCGCGGCGGGGAGCGATGGTCTGAGCGCGGCGGGGATCGCCGGCCGTCCCGTGTCGAAAGCTGCCGGCGAAGGTCGTCTTCGCAGCGCACTGCGTCGGGGGAAGGGCACGCGGCGTCCCGGCGTCCCGGCGGTCATCGGTGCGACGCTTGGGGCGGGTCTCCTCGTCATCCCACTCGTGGGGCATGGGCGCGGGCTCAGATGGCGCGGCCGCAGATGGAGGCGGCGCACAGAGCAAGCGGGGCGGGGTGGCGGCGGGGAGGGAGGATGGAGCGACTGCTAGGGTCTCTGGAGCGGGTACTCGAACCCGATGCGATGAGGGGGGCCTAGGGAAGCCGGCGGGAGGCCATATCGATCGGCCCATCGGGATGGCCGGCCCACGAGAGGCCACGGGCGGGGAGGGCCTGCTCGTGCTAGGCGCGGCCCACATGCCCGCGACGGGCCCAGGCCTCGGCCGGTCCGACTGGGTGCAGCCCAGCCAACAGGGTAGGGAGGTGGCTGCGAGGGTTTCCCCTCCCGCCACCACCGCCGCCGCGGCCGGCGCCGGCACCAGGGACGAGGAGGGATCGAGCCAGGGGCGTCGGGGTGCGAAGCGGGGCGAGAAGCGGAGGGCAGAGGAGCCGAAAGCCGCTATGAATGGCCTGATGGGAGACCGGCGCAGGAGAACCGGAGAGTACGTCGGAGCAGTGACCGGACGGCGCGGCGAGGCTCCGGACAAGTTGGCGATGGCAGCGGAGGCGGCGGAGCACCACGAGATGCGGGCACTCCCTTGGTCGGACCGCCCAGCGACACCCCGCACCGGAGCGCGGCGGCGGCGAGCGGTCCGAGAGCCCAAGGCGGCCTTTTGGCCAGGCGTCGGCGGGGGAGCCGCCGCAGCGCGCCGGCGCGACCGCGAGAGAAGGCCCGAGCTGCCACGCCGAGGTGGCTGCTCGCTCTCCACGCTGGTCACCGCCAGACGAGCCGCGGGCTCCCGGCGCACGATCGGCCGGCCGGCGGCCTCGTCGTCTGCCTCAGCGAGGTCGGCCCAGCGCAGCACCGCGGCCAGCGCGGGGGTCGGGTGGGGGGGGGGGGGGTGTTCGAGGACGGGGCGGCCGCGAGGAGGAGCTCCGGCAGCGGGGAAGCCGGCGGCTGGGGCGCGGGCGGCGAATCGCCCTCCGGGCCGCGGGAGCAGCTGGCTTCCTCCATCCTCCTCCTTCTTTCCGGTATTCACTAGCTGCACAATTTTCATACCCATACAAACATAAGATTGTGAACAACCATTTGCTGAGCAAACACTTAACTTCAAGGTCCTCAACCGCAAACCACCTAAATCTCAAACTGACATTGGTTCATTGCATGCTTAGTTTGTATCATGAACCAGTTTGTTGCTAGGCTGGCAGTTCTAGTGTCCATCTAGGTCTTACCGTCTCGGTTCCTTTCTCGTATATTGTTACGTCAAGCAGTGCATGCTATTCTGATATGAAACAGGATTTACCATGCATGTTGTACCAAGGTCGCAGATATGCCTACAAGAAAGTTCAAAGAATGGATCCATCATCCATCCAACGTGGGGTTCGGCAGTTCAAAACATACATGTCACTTAAGCTAGATCAGGTAACCATGTATCTGAACTTATGATGTTGCTACTACCCTTTCCTCACTGTGGCTGAAATCTTAGCATCACGCTTGTGAGAATTTTATCAACAAAAAAACTTACTGCATTTTTTTGTAGCTTATTCATGTTCTGGCCAAAATGGGAATCCATTGTCTGTTAACTCTTGTTTTAGTTTTCTTCTTAACCTAACACCATGCTAGTCTTCTTCTCTAATGCATATTTATGATATACATTTGTATTAGCTGTTTCTTAGCCTCACAAATGGGAGTAGACTGTGAGCTCCTCACAAAGGGGAGTAGACTGTGAGCTCATTTCAGGAGTCTGACTCATATGAGATATAGTATGTCCTTGCATTCTTTCATTCAGTTCGATATAAGAAAAGTGAATAAGTGATGCTGGACGTCTGATGTCTGAAGCAGACATGACCGTGTTGTGACTATGCTTGCAAACTTTCTTTACTGTGACTAAACTTACCTCTTTTTTTCTCCTTTTGAGACCTACCTTCTTTGTCATCTTCTCTTCAGTGGTGAATACCTGACACTATTCTATGTTTGACAGGATGACACGCAATTTCCTTTAAATGATTCAAAGGAGATCCAACGATTTTATAAGTACTACTGTGAAAATTTGAGCAGAACTTCTGAAAAACAGAACTTGTAAGACATAATACACTCATAATCAATTTCGTTTGTGGTGAACTGCTTTAATCACCTTCTTTTTTGTGTTGAAAACTCAGTGAGGAATTGGCTAGATATTACCAAGTGGCATCTGCTCTTTATGAAGTGTTAAGGGATGTAACAAACAACAAGGTTGATTCTGAGGTACTCCATTTTACATAAAATTGCTTTACATAAGTTTTCGTTCATCTGTTCCCTTGGTGAGTTTCTTCAACACCGTCTCCCAAACTTTGTTTTGTAGGTGATGAAACGTGCTAAAGTAGTAGAGGAAAAGAGTGCTCATTTCAAGAGTTACAAGTACAACATAGTCCCCCTCAATTTTCCTGGTTCTGCCGAACCAGTTGTGGAACTCCCGGAGGTTAGTTATAATTCCTAGTACTTATGTTTGCTCCTCCCACTCTTTCTACTTGTTTATGAAAATCTGCAGCAAGTTATGATCCTATTTGTGCTGTAAATGGTGTAGATAAAAAGTGCTATGGATGCAATACGTAACATAGACGGTCTTCCAAAGCCACACATGTCTTCAATGCACAGGGAAGGAAAATCTATCTGGGATTTACTTGACTGGCTTTCGCTAGCATTTGGATTTCAGGTAAATGATTACTTTCCCAATTATGTTCTGATATTGTATCTGAGGTGATGGAATGTCATCCCGTCCAGTCTTACTGGTTCTCATGGTATTATGCTTGACAAACATATTTAATGTTGTGCTACATGCTTCCTTTTGTAGAAATCGAATGTGGAAAATCAGAGAGAAAATATGGTGTTACTGCTTGCAAATATTAGCACAAGGACCTCAGGACAGGAAGGGCATCCTTTGGTAAGATATATGTGTTGAAGTGTATATGTGGATTGCCTAGCCCTTTCCATCAGTTTGGACTCTTGGTTGCGTTGGCTAGCGCATGAAGCTTAACATAGTATGAGAGCTAAGGTCTTGAGTTCAAGTCCCCTTTGTGTCCACTTATAGGCCTTTTGAGCCATAGTGGTTTTTGAGTCGCCGAGTCAAGCCAAGTCGCCGAGGCTGCGGCTAGTGACTCGCTAGCTTGAGTCAGCGACTTGGCTTGATTAGTCGCCCCAAGTCGCCATGGCACAACAGTACATAGAGCAGCAGAGCACATAGATATACAGCAGCAGAAGAGCACATATACAACAGAGAAAATATACTACATCTAAGCAGAGCACATATAGAGCCCACCCTGCACTCTCTTTCATATACTACATCTAAGCAGAGCACATATAGAGCCCACCCTGCGCTTTCTTTCCTTCGGTCCTCCTCCTTCCCCAGTCCCCACATGATCACATATACAGCAGCAGCAAGCCACGCGAGCCAGCGAGCCAGCGAGTCGTGCGACTAATCGCCCCAAGTCGCTGGCGAGCCACGCGAGTCGCGCGACTTGCTCCCTGAGTCAAGTCGCCTGCGCGAGCCAGCCACACCGCGACGACTTGGCGATTAGTCGGCGACTCAAAAACAGAGCCATACCTCCGAGTCTATCCACGTGTTGACTTCCCGTGTCACATCTGAGAGGGGTGTTGAAGTGTATATGTGGATTGCCTAGCCCTTTCCATCAGTTCAGACTTTTGGTTGCGTTGGCTAGTACATGAAGCTTAACATTATATCAGAACCTAAGGTCTTAAGTTCAAGTCCCGGCTTTCGCAATTTATCTAAAAATTGCTGCTGCCCCCCTTTGTTTCCACGTATAGGTCTCTTGAGCCATACCTCTGACTCTGAGTCTATCCATGTGTTGGCTTCCCGCGTCACACGTGAAAGGGGGCGTTGAAGTGTATATGTGTGGATTGCCTAGCCCTTTCCATCAGTTCGGACTTTTGGTTGCATTGGCTAGTGCATCTTAACAATATGTTCCCTGTAGGTTTTGTCACAACCATTTTATCTTCTATTTTAAACTTGCCTATGCGTTGCTCAACAAAATCTTTTGCTATGGACTTATAATGTAAAAAATTGACACTGAGCTGGCATGGAATTTCAGGTCAACACTGTGAATGATTTGTGGGAGAAAATATTTGGAAATTATGAATCATGGTGTCGCTATTTGCATGTTAGTTCAAGAATTATGTAAGTGGTGCATGGTTTTGTGATTTTGTTTCATGCTATCACCATTAAATCTCCTGTTGCATTTAACATTTCTTAATACCATTGCTCTGTTTCTTAGGATCAAATATGATGACACAGAACTAAAGAAGCAGCAGCTAATGCTTCTCCACATTGGATTGTACCTTCTTATCTGGGGTGAGGCTTCAAATGTTCGGTTTATGCCTGAGTGCTTATGCTACATATTCCACCATGTAAGGCCCCCTTCAAAGGAATTGGCTTTTCTAGCTACCTTCAAATGAATATACTCATGCAATTGAGTATCTTACTTTAATACTGTAGCTTATTGGTTGTGATTGATCTATTTAAGTTACATGTATATGTTCCAGCCACAGTTAAATAAATTGTATTGTTGAACTGTTGGTATATGGGTTCATGATTCCTAGAGACTCCAACTTATTTGCTCTAACAATTTTATTTGCAACTTTTTTGCACTTTTGGTAATAGTGTGCTTGTTTGTAGCTCCTTCAACATTTACTTAACTGGCATGCCTCTTGTCTCACTGCTACTGATTTTAAGAAATACTCCCTCCGTCCGAAAAAGCTTGTGAGGGACAAGCTTTTTCGGACAGAGGGAGTATGAGCTATTTCATTTCCGTCAGTTCCATCACCTCAAGGTTGTAAGAAATGGCTTTAATCACTGACCAGCTACCATGAATATGAATATCACATCATGGCCCAATTATAATTTATAAGCATGTCTCTTTGAATAGTACCATTTTACGAGATAATCATAAAATAATGAAGGTGGACTAGTATAGTTTACCATGAGTTTTACGTCCATTCAGCTAACCTGTTATTATACACAAAGATTGGCAATTCATGGAAGTTTTTTAA
The DNA here is from genome assembly GCA_021605145.1 of Aegilops bicornis. NCBI lineage: Eukaryota > Viridiplantae > Streptophyta > Magnoliopsida > Poales > Poaceae > Aegilops > Aegilops bicornis. Next base: position 207,531,952 of record CM038673.1, on the reverse strand, counting down.
TCTGGCAGATGGCAAAACAGTTGAATCAAATGGTTGAAGAAAGTTATTTTCAACCACCACCTGGGTTTGAGGCGGAGGGATCATTCCTAAACATTGTCATTGAACCTATCTATAAGGTTCTGCAGAAGGTGAGTATGTAAAGTTTTAAACACAACTAGATTATCCTTGCAGGAGAATATATTGTTCTTACAATTTTGTTTTTTCTTTCACTCTAAAGGAATCACAAAGAAGTAAAGGTGGTACAGCTGGCCACTCAGCTTGGAGAAATTATGACGACTTGAATGAACAATTCTGGTAATCTTATTTTCTTATTTCTTATTTATATTTTCCGTCCGACATAATATTTTCTTCCTTGTAGGTCAGAGAAATGTTTTATGAAGCTTGGCTGGCCATGGGATCTCAGTGCAGACTTCTTTCATCAAGAGGTATGTCATAACTGTGCTTAATTTGATACATCAGCCAGGGCAACTGCCTATTTAAAAGGCTAGAGTACGATTGTCTTACTGGGGAGTTCACTGTCGAGTGTTTGATTAACCACATTATGGCTTCACCTTGAATGAGTAAGATTTTTTTGTGACGTCAACTTAGTGCTCACAAGGCCGTGGCAGATCCACGGTTTTATGGGTGGGACTTGGGGCTTACAACTATTTAGTTACATTGTGCGCACTATTTAAGTTGAACTGTTTCTGATTGCAAGGATCACAACGACAGCAACAGAAGGAAAATATGATGCCTTATTCTTAAGTTATGTATATAATAGAATTCCCCCGCAGAAAAAAAATTATATAATAGAATTTTGTGAAAGCAAAGGAGGAAATTCACATTGTACCCTGTGTAGCAGAATCAGTTCACTACTCCCACACATAGGAAAAGGCTAACTCTATTCAAATTCCTAAATTTTCTGAATCGCAACAAGATCCAAATTAGAGCAACGAGATAACTCTAAAGGTTATATGTCTGTACGAGCCATCTTCGGACATTTTTTGGTGCCCAGCTACCCATGCCTCCCCTACCGGAACCACCATATCCTTACAGCGTGTTTGGTTGGGGAACCAAGTAAAATCGAATGAAATGGTTCCGTTACCCAACAAATGAGAGACTGGAATGGTCCTGTCTCTTTGTTTGGTTCGGAAAATAGAGTTGGAACAAGATGGTTCCTCTTTGTGTTTGGTTGGGGGGATTGGATGGAATGGATATGGTTCAAGTCATTGCATAAGAACGGTGAGGTTACCTCTATTTGATAAACATCAGCAAAGCTCCTTTGCAACTGGGCAGCAACTACTTCGATTTTTTAAAACATTTAACTTCTACTTTCGTTTTATATGCAACAATTATGAAAGTATATGTTGTTGTGCTGGCCAATTTGTACGTAACAATTGACAACTAGTATTAGCAGGGAAAGTTGACCAATTTGATGGTAATGTTTCTACCGTACCTCACTAGATTAATAAAATGCCTTGCCCTCTCTTGTTATCACAACTCCCGATTTGTTTTCTCTAGCTACTTCTCTTCTAGTATGATCCAGGAAAGAAGCAGACTTCGAACTCGGTGGCCGGCGGTAGTAGCACCAGATGTGTTGATCACTCACAATGGAGCCTCCCAAAGCAATTCATATCCAAGCATAACCATTTATTTCTCTTGAAAGTGGGCCAATGGAAATATATAAAGTGTATAAAACAATTCATATCCAAGCACTGATTCCATATCGACCACACAATCGAACGGCTTTTTATGTGGGTGCCTAGGCTAAATGGAACCATCATACCTCTCAAATGCCTATACTTGTTAATTCGAATCTTCAAAACTTAAAGGCCTCATGTTCACTTGAAACTAACTGTTATGCTAACTGCTATTTTGATATTTTATTATTTGGTTTCTTACAGGGTCGTAGTGCAAGAAAGCCCAAAACAAATTTTGTTGAAGTCCGCACATTTCTGCACCTATTTAGAAGTTTTAATCGTATGTGGATATTTTTTACATTGGCTTTCCAGGTGATTCATCTTTCTGAAGCACACAAAATTCTTGTAACCTGTAAATATTTAACTTAAATGGCTTGATTTTTTAGGCGATGCTAATAGTTTCATGGAGTTCCTCTGGATCTCTTTCTGGAATTGCTGATGCAACTGTATTCAGAAGCGTTTTAAGTGTCTTTATAACTGCCGCTCTACTCAACTTCATAAAAGGTGTAGTAATTTATCAGTGCTTTCATTACTTGATTATGATGCAGATCCACTTTGTTCTGTATTTATCATGTCATGGTCTTCACTAAAGAGATGCTATTTCTGAAACTCCTTAGTTCAACTATTGCAGTGACTTTGGATATATTGCTTACTTTCCAAGCATGGGGAAGTATGGAGTGGACACAGATACTCAGATACCTACTAAAATTCTTTGTGGCTATTGCTTGGATAATAATCCTTCCAGTAACATATTCCAGTTCAATTAAAAGCGCATCTGGTGCTGGCAAACTCCTGAATAGTTTGACATGGAATTGGTACAACCAGTCAGTATATAATTTTGCAATCATCATTTATATGATTCCGAACATTTTGTCTGCCTTGCTTTTCTTGTTGCCACAACTTCAAAATATAATGGAACGCTCAAATTGGCGTGCAGTTATTCTTCTTATGTGGTGGATTCAGGTCAGTCTTTCCTATTTGTAGCAAGCAAATTGCTGTAAAGTGAGCATTGTTAGTGCTTACATAATATTTTGTTGCCTTTCAGCCAAGATTGTATGTTGCACGTGGTATGCATGAAGACATATTTTCCATTTTTAAGTAAGCGTGTCATATGTCTATCAAATTATTGTTTTTCCCTTCAGTTGAGAATGTCAATTCAATGTGAATCAACAGATATGTCTTCTTTTGGGTTGTGTTGCTCACCTCCAAGCTTGCATTTAGTTTCTATGTTGAGGTAAATTCTGAACACTTCATGGAGTACTTTTCCGAAGTGAATACATCTTTAGAGTTTGGTGATTTACTATCTATACTCTTCCACAAGTTCAGGTAGAATAAAACCTGGGCATACTATTTTTTGTTATTTTTTTAATATAGGCACATGCCATGAAACAAGATTGATCTTGGAAAGAGCTAGTGTGAGGTCATGGCCTGGATATACAAACTGAATGAGTATGGTCTTTGATGAAAACAAATTTGTTTGCCTATTTGAACAAATGATTTCTAATCCTTACTTTGATTTTATGTGTTTTCTTGACTGGGTATATTTTGGTAAAATAACGTAGCATACACACAATCTGGCATATAATTTTGCACATGGGTCTGAAAGGTCTTTGTCTGCTGATTGTTATACCTTTCGAAAAAAATGAAAAAAAAGATCATGCTTTATTGCTTCCTTACCCTGTGCAACATGTCCCATTTTCCCACAGATATCCCCCATGATTGAACCGACGAAGTTCATTCTTGATCAAGTAGTTGGGAACTATGAATGGCATGAAATCTTCCCTTTCTGTAAGTGTTGTGATATAGCTAGATTAGATTAATGCACAATTTTGGCCCTCTTGCACAAAATTTGGTTCAAAAGTTTCATCTACTTCAGTGATGACATTTTTTTGATTTTGTACATTGTTGATGCAACATTTACCCAAAAAAGCTTTCACCCCGCTTTATATATAAAGCAAACCACCACAGCCACAAGGTGATGCAACATTTATGCTGCGGTGCAATAGATATAATTGAAAATTAATCATACCACAAGTTCCAATGGTGCAATAAGCTTCAGAATTTTTTTATAATCTTTAATTATGAAAATTATAGAGTACTAAATAGTTAGTGCGAGAAATAATATTATTTACTTGAAAATAGAATAACTTAATTTAACATGCGTATATATCGATTTAAACAAAAGAAAACTGCTTGAACAAAAGTGGATATATAGTAAAACCTTACTCAAATTTTAATATTGAGGATTTGGCAACTTTTGCACTTTTCGCATGAATAAATCAATTATGTGATTTTTGTTTAAATTATATAGCTGTCTATTTCTAACTCGAATAACCTTTTCTTCTTTGTCATCTTTTGACAAATTCTGTGAATTTCCTAAGCATTCATTTTTCATTACTTTCTAATGTTTTGACTTCAGGAATTGGTGCATGTTTTAAAATCATTTATTTATTGCGTTATGTAACTTCAAATCCTTATCATTGTTAGTTTCTGATAATATTCCTTGTGCTGATTTTTCCTCAAATATCCTTTACTTATTTTCTAGTTTTCTCTTATTTCATTGGAACATGACACAAACGTTTTTATGTGTATAGTTCAAAGGAAGGTAATATTTCAAGCATAGAATCAAGCAAAATGTTCTATATTAAACCCCGAATTCTTCTAAAGTTCACTTTCAACCTGTGAACTCTAAAACCGTCTGAGTTACAACCTTGAACTATTGAAACTGTTCACTTTACAACCTCATGTGGGTTTTCAAGTGGCGGCTGATGTGGATCACACCATCAAGCAATCAATTCACGCTGTCATGTTGACTGGATCAGCAGGGACATTGAGTTCTCATCACTATCTCATGCCTTATGTCTCACTCGGTTCCCTCTATTTACTGATTAGTGAGATTAGTGATGTAGTGAAGACGTTTTATCCAACTCAGCCAAAAACCACTTGTGAATCCACCCAAGGTTGTAAAGCGGATGATTTTGGTACATTTAGGATGCAATCAAATGATTTAGAGCTCTGGGCTGAAGTGAACATTTTTGCAAAGTAGATTAATTCCTGTACCTGTGGCGATATTTGACTTGTTAATTTCTCTAGAGGGTCAATACTCTAGTTACTAATAGTATTTTTGTTAACTTTCTGTAGTGCCGCACAATCTCGGTGTTGTTATTACTATATGGGCACCAATTGTTTTGGTATGTAATAACAGCTACGGAAGTTCTAACATAAAAATTAACTAATGGAAGTTCTTATGCTATTCTTTTTGTCATACCAACTACCCCCTCGTCTTGTAGGTGTACTTTATGGACACACAAATATGGTATGCTATTTTCTCCACTGTCTTTGGGGGCGTTTCAGGTGCCCTCAGTCATGTCGGTGAGGTCAGTCATCCTTTCCTCTGTCCTTTATCGTTCCCCTGTGTTTGGGGCCCCTTTTACGGGATGCATGCGTGTATGCTAAACTCTGGTGGTTTCATTCTGAATGGAACTAGCGGATGGCCTGCTGCTCTTAAACGAGTGTTCATTTGTAAGAAACATTAGTTATCAGATCTTACCTTTTGCTTTTGATGCAGATACGTACCCTAGGCATGTTGAGAGTCAGATTCAAATCAATGCCAGATGCTTTCAGGAAATGTCGCGTGGCAGCACATAAAGAGGTTTTGTACTCGCAAATGTTTTAGTTTCTTTTTAGTTTTTTGTAATCATCGTTGGCCCATGTGTCCATTTCGAAAAAGCGTGCAAATGTGTTATTTCTTTGCTCAAAATACTCGGAAGTTAACCCATGCTTGCTAAAGACATGTGGTTTTGACCGACCTTGATATCTACTTTCCAGCAAGCACTTGATGTGAGGAGCTTCTTTTGTGTTTGGAATTCATTCATCAATTCCTTACGAGAGGAAGACTTCATTAGTGATAGGTTCGCACTGTGAACTTTCTTATATACTAATATAATATGCCATTCACCTCCTAAACCTTTATGACTTTATTTCTCAGAGAGAAGGACATGTTGATGGCTCCATCATCTTCCAGTAATTTACCTGTTGTTCCGTGGCCTCCTTTCCTCCTTGCTAGCAAGGTGGGTAATAGGCATATGTGCACAGATAGATAATCGAAGGCTTTTTGTTGCTTTTGCAGAGATGCTCATGTACTTTTGAATATACCAGGTACCAACAGCTCTCCATATGGCCATGACTTCCAAAGAGGGGGATGACCATGAGCTGATTGAAAAAATCAAACTAGACAAGGACAGATACAATGCAGTTATAGAATGCTACGAATCCTTGAAAATAATAGTTGTTTGTCTTCTGCTAGACTATAATGATAAAAGGTAAGAACAATACTCGTTTATTTCATTTCGAATTCGAATTTGACATGGGTTAATCCGTTTTATTCTTCAAATATTCAGAATTGTCGATGATATCGATAAAATAGTGCGAAATAGTATGCAAAATAACACACTGTTGGAGGACTTCAAGATGGCAGAGATCGGTAAAGTCAGCAACACATTGGTAAAATTATTACAGCTATTGGTAAACACTAAACACACTATTGTTGATTGATCAATTATTTTTTCAGCACAAAACTCATTTACTTTTAGTTCTTTCTGCATAAAATGTAGGTTGTTCTAAGTACTAGTATCTAATATTTGCAGAAGAGCGAACCTACTGATGATACTACAGAGAGAAAAATCGTCAATGCATTGCAAGATTTTATGGAAATTGCTACACGAGATTTTATGAAAGATGGTCACGGGTAATAACTATTTTGTGCTAGCATTGTAAGAAAATTTGCTATATTTGAATTATAATGTGTAAACTTGTCTGGACAACTGCATCAGCATTTTGAAAGATGAGAATGAGAGAAAGCAGAGTTTCATGAGTCTAAATATGGACGTGATAAAGGATGCATTTTGGAGGGAGCAGGTTGCAATCATTACTGGTTTATTTTGTTATAGTGTTAATGCTAATTTTTTGTACTGAACAACCTGTTTTGGTCTCAGTTTGTCCGGCTGCATTTATTGTTGACTATGAAGGATTCTGCAATGGATGTACCTACAAATTTGGATGCTCGACGTAGGATCACCTTCTTCGCAAACTCACTTTTTATGAAAATGCCGAGAGCATCTCAAGTGCATGATATGATATCCTTTAGGTGTGTATTTTATCTTCTATGGTACTGTTATTTCGAAAGTATGATGATGTACGCACAGTTTATTAAACCATATGGTTGTTGTACTTTTAATTATTGATTTGTGGGAGGGGGGGGGGGGGGGGGCTTAGGCTATATCCCACCCTAAGGGATGTCTCACAGACAGTCAATGAGGCATCTTTCCAATAATGAAGCTATAGGGTTGCATGCTGTTGAAAAGGCAGCAAACTCCATGAACCTGCAGTTTACTGCAATCAAGTACTAGTTACCTAGTTACAGTAGTAATTGGTCTATTATGAAACCTCTTTTTAATAGTCCTTTGAGTATTAGATTGCATCATAGTAAATTGCATTCACAAGTTGATGTTTCCATTTGATTCTTTACATCTGGCACAAACTCTTCCACATAGCTGTGAGAAATATTATTCCTTTTATGAATTTACTGTCTTCAACATTCATTTTGAAGCTCATCACATTCTAACAAGATTCATTGTGCAGTGTTTTGACTCCATATTACAATGAGGAAGTACTTTATTCGTCTCATGAACTAAATAGAAAGAATGAAGACGGTATCTCGATTTTGTTTTATCTACAAAAGATTTATCCAGGTGAGTTGCCAATTCTATTTTATGTTTCTTAAACAAAATGTATCAGTTTTTAACTCATAGTAAAATTTAATGATGCTTGTCACTTTCTAGATGAATGGAAGAACTTTCTAGAACGCATTGGAGTTGATCCAGATAACGAAGAGGAAGTAAAGGGATGCATGGATGATATCCGTATATGGGCGTCTTACCGGGGTCAAACACTTGCCAGAACTGGTAACATGAAGATTATATCTCTTAAAAGCTGACATTTTTTCTGTATTTCTGCTTATCTTATTGTTTGCATCTTGAATTATCTAGTGAGAGGGATGATGTACTATAGACGAGCTCTTGAAGTGCAATGCTATGAGGATATGAAAAGTGAACAAGGTTAGCCACATAGGGTTTTGAACACTGGTCCTGCACCTCATTTTAGGTGAACACACCTGAGAAAATACAGCCTTGGTCATGTGCTGACTAATGTGTTATTTGGTTATACTTTAGCAGATTTGGGTGGAGACGAATCTGCAAGGTCCAAGGCCATTGCTGATGTCAAATTCACTTATGTTGTTGCTTGTCAACTCTATGGCATGCATAAGGCATCCAAGGATTCCCGGGAAAGGGGTCTGTATGAGAACATCTTAAATCTGATGCTAACGTAATTCACTTACCCTCCTTTATTTTATGAAATATATTTTCCGTGGCTCCCTTGAGTTTCATATACAAAGTGTACAGGTATCCAGCTTTGCGTATTGCTTACATTGATGAGAAGGAAGTGCCACTACCAAATGGTAAAATGGAGAAACATTATTACTCTGTTCTTGTGAAAGGTGACGATGAGGTACTGAATTTACATTTCATGAACTGAAATGCCTACTTTTTTCTGTGACATTTTTATTATCGATGGTTAGGGTTTATTTTCACCTTTGACTTCATATTGTATATCCTACTTACTAGTTGGTAATATTTACAACATAATTTGGAAGAATATAAATAACTATAGTCTCACTAGTTATGCGTCAACATTTCAGGAAAGTAACAGCATATTGATTATCTACTCTACTCCGTTGATTCAATATGTGCTTATCTAATATTTTGCATGCAAAGAATATTAGATCATAAACAATTATATAGCTTGATCTTTGCTGTGAGTTTGGTCAGGGGCTGGACTGATTACTGATGCGTGACCACCTAATATTTAACCTGTTTATAGGAAATTTACCGGGTAAAGCTGCCTGGTAAACCAACAGAAGTTGGAGAGGGAAAGCCTAATAATCAAAATCATGCCATAATCTTCACTAGAGGAGAGGCACTTCAAGCAATTGACATGAACCAGGTAAATGATCTGTACTTTTTTAGTATTAAGTCTAGTTTATCAGTATATATTACATTTTGTGCTGTCTAGGATAACTATCTTGAAGAAGCATTTAAAATGAGAAATTTGTTGGAAGAGTTCCTTATTAAACATGGAAAGTCCAAGCCAACAATATTGGGTGTTCGCGAGCATATCTTCACAGGAAGGTTAGTTTTTCTGTTGGCTACTAATCGTCTCTTAAATTTGCTATATCTTTCTTATGCGTAACTATCAGCACACTAAATTTAACATTCTCACTTCACATGCAGTGTTTCATCACTTGCCTGGTTTATGTCCAACCAAGAGACCAGTTTTGTTACTATCGGCCAACGTGTTCTTGCAAACCCTCTTAAGTATGTTTCTTTCCAATTTTAAAATTCAGTTGACCGTTTCATTTTGTATAGCTTATAAAATGTAGTCATGGTTCAACCACCCAAGTATTGATGGATATCTGTAGTTTCTCTCCACTGTTTTTTCACCCGAGCGTTCTTGCTCTTCCACTCAGACACTGCCAAGCAAAACAAACATATATTGGTTAGTTAAACAAGGAGCTATTAGTTTTGCTAATAAACAGTCAAGATTTACTGTGATATTTCCATAAATTAAAGATTTCTGTGAAATTTACTAGTTAAGGCTCAAGAAATTTCACCTGAAACAACAAAATATTGAACTCCTACCAAAGACTGCAGGGTTTAATCAGCACAGAAATCTTCCATTTATGCATGGGTAGCTTTAACAACTAGATTACCGAAAAAGGCTTTCGCCCCGCTTTATATATAAAGCAACGACCCTCGTACAACCGAACCATACAACACAGCACCCAAACACACACACACACACACACAAAGCAAGATACAAAGGTGCCGGAGATCAGCTAAGCCAACTCGAAGCGGACAACGGATGTACAACAAGCATCACTACGAAGATGACGGAGCCCTCCACCGAGAACAAGCCACCGTGAAGAACATAGCTGACCGCCGACGAACCGCAAGCTCCAAGGTAGTGCCTTCAGGAAGGGCACAGCACCGGAGCGCCGACACCACCCGATCCGAAGATCAAGATTTTCATCCGGAGCACCACAGAGAATCAGGAGAGACCGCGACGGAGCCTACAGGAAGGGAACGACGCCTGCGGACGCCGCCACCGTCGGTCTGACCGCAGTCAGACAAGGCTTTCACCCCGGTATACCTCTCCATCTCCGATCACCACGGGTCGCCGAGCCCGAGCCACCCCGCCGCCCACGCGACCAAGGTCGCCAGTCCGCACCCGAGCTACGAGCTCTGCTCACGAACGCCGAGCCGCCGCCCTGCCACCCGACACCCCCAACGACCACCGAAAGGAACGAATCACCACCACCAGCTGACCCCTGCCATCGTTGGAGCCGCCAACGCCTCGACAGATGAAGCCGGAGGCAACCAGGCCAGGGAAAAGAGGAGGGGGCGGAGCGGTGCGAGACCTCGACTGGCACACCCCTGCGCCGGTGACGGGTGGGCAGACCAGCCATCCCTCCAGCCAGCCTCCTCATGTTACCCCTGCAACGCCCCACCACGGTCTCCAGGTCAGATCAGCGAGGAGCCCGCTGGACATCCGGCCGACGACGAGGACGCGCGGACGGTCAGATCCGTCCCAGAGACGACCATGGGAGGTGCCATGCCGGGCCTTGCACACCGGCAGCCGCGCGAGCCGCAGCAGAAGCATCGTGCCCCACCGGCGAGAGGCCCGTGCCGTCCAAGGCCGCCGAACCACAGATCTTAACAACTAGATTATATGCACAGTATTTGATGATGGCTAAGCATATCCTGCTCAGCTATATGACAAGCAAATTTGTAATTGTATCAGCATAATCTGGTCGACATAGATTCCTCAGTAAACTTGAGAATACCATTAACTTCTTACGTAGCTGTTAACCAAAGTTTAAAGGGAAAATCTAAGCTGCAGCGTGCACACCGACGTCGTCCCGTGCGGCGGCATGGGGACACGCGCGCTCTGCATCGCACGGCCAGGAAGAGACATCATGCATAGAGAGGGGCCCACAGGTGGACGTAGTCATACTGATTTTTCCTATGAGATTCCCAGTCTGACACAAGCCTATAGGGTACATGGAACTGCTTCTAGCAATCACGTAGTAGGGGGGTGCAGGACACTGCAGGCTACAGGCAGCCTTTTCTGCTCATCTCACAGAGAAGCTTGATCTGCTGCATTACACAAATATACTCCGAAGGTTTTGCAACATCTCACTCTTCCTTGTTTAGTCACTGAAACCCAACTTTGAGTAGCTAACCCAAAAGACTTAATAATTAACCTGTAACCTATTTTTTATCTCATAGATTTAACCTGGAACTGCACATTTTTTTCCGCTAAACCCGACAACTATAATTATTTTTATTAAAGTCCGGCAACCACACCCGCCTAAACCTGCCGAGTACATCTGTTTAAGCGTGGCAACCATGTGTATATATCTTGGTAATTGCACCCGCTTAAACTTGGCAACTACACCTGCTAAAACATGGCGAGTGGCACAATATAAACTGTTAATATGACAAGTGAGCATAGTAAATCCGACAAGTGGGTATAATGGCAAGTGGCATGGTTAAAGTGTAAATATGGAAAGTAAGCACAATAAATCCGACAAGTATAATGGCAAGTGGCACAGTTAAAGTGTAAATGTGGAAAGTAAGCACAATAAATCCAACAAGTATAATGGCAAGTGGCATGGTTAAACTGTTAATATGGCAAGTAAGTACAAGAAATTTGACAATAAGTATAATGGCAAGTGGCACAATTAAACTGTAATATGGCAAGTAAGCACAATAAATCCGACAAGTAAGTATAATGGCAAATGGCATGGTTAAACTGTAATATGGCAAGTAAGTACAAACTCCGGTAAGTATAATATCCTGAAAAGTACCGACAAAAAAAGTTGTTGAAACAATGCCAACATAGGACTTAGTTTCCACCGAAAAGCCAGTAATTGAAACTGATCATCATTCATATCAACGGTTTGAGAGATAAAGTGTTACACTTACCAATCTTTTGTAAAAGTAGATAAGTACATAGATAATCAAATAATGGCAGGCTGCTCTTAGCATAGGGTAGTACTAGTAGCAACTCTGTTTTGAGGGGGAAAAATCCTGCTGAATTACATGCATGTGGTGCCAACATTTTAGCGTGGGGAAAGATGAAAGCGATGGGAGAAGAGAGGACATTGGCTCGCATGTGGGGAAGGGGTGAAAGCAATGGTCATGCATGCCACGGCCTAGTAGTAGTAGGGGTGATGCCCACCGGGGGACATGTTTTTTTTAAGGGAACCGGGGGACATGGGTACAGTCCTTTTTTGCGTCAGATAACTGACTCTTTATCACATACGCGCGCGCCACAGAGACATGACTAGCTGTCCCGTACTAAATCCACAATTAAAAGGGGTGGTTAGCAGGGCCGCTGCACGGGAAGCCCTACGTGCGGCGCCACAACTTAGTCAAGTCCAGTGAATTAATGGCTGACAGTCAGCATCACCATTACTGTTAAGAGTTGAGAAGCACGAGTAAGTTCACATTTGAGCTAGTCATTTATATATCTTGCACAACGAATCTTAAGAGGAAATTGCATCCGGCTGATGTTCTCTTCAAAGCTGTTGCAGATTGCCACATATATTTTTGAAGTGGTAATCATATGTTGTTTCAAATGTATGTCATGCAGGGCTAAGGAAAAGCTGGAACTACCATGTCCCTGCTGTTTTTTTTGGAAGAGGGGGCTGAAGGGGGGGGGGGGGGGGGGGAGTTAGATTGATTACCTATTTGTGTGTTTTTCTTTAGAACGAAGACGCGAGACACGTACCTATTTGGCTATTCATACCGAAGTTTGAAGCTCCTCACAGGTTCCAACTGATTGGCAGTACCATGGGTATATTAGGGAAACTGGTAGACAACCGACTTGTTTCAAACCAGCGAGGTCCAGTCAATTTTCTTTCTCGAATACACACGAGTGTGTGTATCATTCATTAAAGGAGGGGGAAGACTCCCCAAAACTCCATGGTTTTATAAATAATTTACATGTGGATTTACATCCAACACCACCTCATTTACCTAAACGAACTACTCCTGATCTACCCACGTTGAGCCATCCACCTCAAACCCCTCTACCTCACCTTTGATTAGTCCTGCCTTCACCCATAATCTTCCTTCCTTCCCGATTCGTTGAGTAGTCTGTGCTATTGACGGAGCCACCCCATTGAAGACGATGTCCTTCCGATGCTTCCATAACATCCACATACCAAGGAGGCACTTGGCGCGTGTAGACCTCCGATGCACCCTGCTTTGGTCTTGCCTGATGCGAGGTCCAGTAAATAGCGTTTCTAATCTCGTAAGCTCTGCTAGATACAGTCGCTAAATGAGACTTGTGGGTCTAAGTGGTAACTGCGCAGTTCCATAAGTAAATATAGGAAATATAACGAGTAATAGATAGGACCAGAGTGATTTAGGTGCACCTTTCTTTTGGAGATCATTGTGCCATGGACATTGTATACTTATTAAATTTCAACTTGTGATGCAGGGTACGATTCCACTATGGTCACCCTGATGTTTTCGATAGAATCTTTCACATCACAAGGGGTGGCATAAGCAAGGCCTCAAAGGTTATTAACCTCAGCGAGGACATCTTTGCAGGTACCATATCCAGAGAATATGCATTATGCAGTTTTTCTTCCTATTCCAATAAGCTAATAATTTTTCTGATATATTTAAGGGTTCAATTCAACCCTGCGACAAGGAAATGTTACCCATCATGAATACATACAGTTGGGTAAAGGACGTGATGTTGGAATGAACCAAATATCCAACTTTGAGGCCAAGGTGGCAAATGGAAATGGTGAACAAACTCTATGTCGTGATGTTCATCGACTAGGACACAGATTCGATTTCTACAGGATGTTGTCTATGTACTTCACCACAGTTGGCTTCTACTTCAATAGCATGGTATGAATCTCATGCTTTCACATATCAACTTTATATGCACTTCCAGGAGGTAAAAAATCAGATTAATTTACTTTGTGAGTATATAACAGCAGACCAGATATAGACTCTTCTGTTTTGATTCCTCAGCGATCATACTTGCAAATAGTCTTGTTGCTGAAATCAGTAGCTACCGTTGTTACTTGTTTTATAACGATTGATATCAATATTTTGACTTGAGCTTATGTTGATGCACATAAGACCATGTTGCATCATGCAAGCATGTTTTCTTATCTCTGCATTTTATTTGTTTGAGATGATTTGTACAAAGCTCTCTCACCTCATATGGATTGATGTTTCTATTTTTTCAAGCAATGGCCAACATATAGAAAGTATGATGTGTTCCGTTCAAATTACATAATAAGACACATAAATCATTGTGAGTTTTGTGGCTTTAATTTTCAGGTGGCCGTTCTTACGGTGTATGTATTTTTATATGGGCGGTTATATCTTGTTTTGAGTGGCTTAGAAAAGTCGATTCTCCAAGATCCACGGATTAAAAACATCAAACCCTTTGCAAATGCACTTGCCAACCAATCGGTATTCCAACTTGGGACGTTGCTCATCCTCCCGATGATAATGGAGGTCGGCTTGGAGAAAGGGTTTGGTAAAGCCCTGGCTGAGTTTATAATCATGCAACTTCAGTTAGCTCCTATGTTCTTCACTTTTCATCTCGGGACAAAGACTCACTACTATGGAAGGACTATACTTCATGGTGGTGCAAAATATAGAGGAACAGGCCGGGGTTTTGTTGTACGCCATGCGAAGTTTGCTGAGAATTACAGAATGTACTCACGGAGCCACTTTGTGAAAGCATTGGAGCTGCTCATCCTCTTGGTTGTTTATCTAGCATACGGGAGTTCTTACAGGAGCTCAAGTTTGTATGTATACGTCACAATTTCGATGTGGTTCCTTGTTTTCTGCTGGCTGTTTGCGCCTTTTATCTTCAACCCATCATGCTTCGAGTGGCACAAGACGGTTGATGACTGGACTGATTGGTGGAAGTGGATGAGCAATAGGGGTGGTATTGGGCTGGCACCTGAGCAAAGTTGGGAGGCTTGGTGGGTGAGTGAACATGAGCACCTGAAGAATGGAACAGTACGTAGCTTGCTCTTGGAGCTGGTTCTGTCGCTGCGCCTCCTGATCTACCAATATGGTATTGTGTACCACTTGCACATAGTGCACGAGAACAAAAGCTTCATGGTACTCATCCTGTTTAAATCTCCTTATCCTCTAGAAACATTTCATTCATTTCAGGTAGAATAATAATGCTGCTTTGTTTGTTCCACCCAGATATATGCACTATCGTGGCTGGTTATTGGCATCGTTCTTGTTTCGCTAAAGGTAACAATAGATATGCTTGTGTATTGCATCCATATATATTCCCATGCATGTTATGGTACATTTGCTTAGGTAGACTCGTGTGTTCCAGGTTGTTTCACTGGGGAGAGAGAAGTTTGTTACCAAGTTTCAGCTTGTGTTCCGTATACTCAAGGGCATTGTGTTTCTTGTCCTCATCGGCTTGATGGTGGTCTTATTTGTTGGTTTTGATCTCGCTGTGTCAGACGTTGGCGCCAGTGTCTTGGCCTTCATCCCAACTGGCTGGTTTATTCTTTTGGTGAGTGATTTCTTTCTTTTATACAATTATTACTAGCTCTTTTCCCCTTTTGTCATGAAAAGAAGACGGCACGTTTTGGCCAAGATGGCAAAGCAATGTTAACAGTTCTTATATAAGTTTATACTACTGTAACATAATTAATATCCCCTTGTGTTCTAGATGGCACAAGTATGTGGACCGCTGTTTCGGAGGTTAGTGATTGAGCCACTTGGCGTGCTGTGTTGCTCCTGTTGCCGCGGTGGAGCATGCCGAGGGCCTTGCTGCGCCAAGTTGAGGCAGAGGAGTGGGGCTGTGCTCCGTAAGATAGGGCCATGGGACTCCATCCAAGAGATGGCAAGGATGTACGAGTATACCATGGGGATCCTCATCTTCCTGCCCATCGCCGTCCTCTCGTGGTTCCCCTTCATGTCCGAGTTCCAGACGCGTCTGCTCTTCAACCAAGCCTTCAGCCGGGGCCTGCAGATCTCGAGGATCCTCGCTGGGCAGGACGGGAGGGGTACCATTACCAAGCGTGAATGACCTTTGCTTGCTTGCAAACCACCCTGCGCTGTCTGTAGCATGCATGTTCACGGCGTTTAATTATATTGTATTGTTGATTTGGAAGGATGTACTGGGGCAAAATCGGATTTGTTCTCACCGTTGAACCAAAACTAAAATAAAGCTACAGTACATATTTGGATTTCCATTACACCTTTTCTTGGAGTTTACAATTAATCATCTAATATTTCCCACTTACTATGGAGATGGTGCACTTTTCCTATATAACTAGTAATGCGTTGCAATGGAGAACAAAATCACATGCTCCTTTATCCAATGAGAATGTGCGTCATGGTTTATATTCCTTCCCGGCCCTGCCTATGATGGCCGTGGTGTCCACTTAATCACAATGCGTCTCAACGTGCTCACTCATAAGGGAATGATCTTGACCATCGCATTGCATAATGCACAGGCTTCGGTACAGAGCAAACACCAACTGCCATGAACTATTGTCCTTTTTTGCCGAAAAAGCTTTCGCCCCGCTTTATATATAAAGCAAAGATCATCAACAACCTGGTATAAACGCACGTCAACACAACCCACACACCTAAGACAGGATACAAAGATGCTGAGCGCAGCGACATCACCCCTACCACTACAAGAGCAACCGAAGATCTCGGCCGTGAACACGCCACCGCAAGAGGTGAAGCCGCATATGGCGAACCGTGTGTTCCAAGACGGCGCCTTCAGGAAGGGAACGACACCGGAGCGCCGTCACCACCTGACACGAGGGTCAAGGTTTCCCCTGGAGCAACACGACGGGTAATGAAGGCCGCGACGACGCCTTTAAGAAGGGAACGATTCGCCGCCGCCTGTCCGTCCGAAGATAGAGCAGGTTTTCACCCCGGCCGACAATCACCACCACCGAACGCCACACCCCGGCAACCATGCCGCCCACACGGCCATGGTCACCAGGCAGCACCAAGCCATGGGCTCTGCCCATGAGCACCGTGCTCCCACCACGAGGGCCGCCACCCTGGCATCCAAGACCTTGACACCACCTCACCTGAGATCAGCCGCTACTCCAACCAAAGAGACGAGTGGAAAGGCCCCGTCTTTCGCACCCCTGGGCAACCCACAGCGCCGAGACCCAAGAGGCCGGCCAAAACTGGCCTCCATCGTCCTGTCCTGCTGCACCGGGCGCGAGACTGGCTCATTCCTGCTGCCGGGCGCGAGACGAGCTCGATCCTGCTGCCGGGCGCGAGACGAGCTCGGTCCTGTTGCCGGGCGTGAGACGAGATCAATCCAGCAGCACCGGGCGCAAGACAGGCGATGGACCGCAGCTGGGAGAGGGCCAGCCCTTTGACGAAGGTAGCGTCCGAACACCGAGGAGAGGAATCAAAGGCCAAACAGGCCGCTTCCCGACGGGCCGACGCCGGAGATGTCCGGCCGCCACCGTGAAACGACCCAAACCACCGCGATGAGCCACCACCATGCCGTGGTAGCCCACATCCATCCGGGACCCCGAGGGGCAGCCCCGAGCCGCCCTGTAGCGGTTGTGGCACGCCGCCGAGGCCGCAGCCCGCCCCCCGCGCCGCCCGTCTGCGCCAGATCCCAAACCGGGAGCCGCTGTCGCCACGAGCACGCCAACCACCGTGCAGCCTGCGCCCCAGCCCCGCCGCCACCTCCTGCACCGCGCCGGAGCAGACCGGAGTCAGGTCCGGCCGGACCTGACCAAGGACACCCCACCACGACCAACAGAAGAGATCCCACCTCCCGCGCCGCCTGGATCCCGCGAAAAAAGGACCGTCGCCAGCACCAGCGCGCTCCACCGCCCCCGTGCAGCCCTCCACACCACCAGGAGACGCCCAGCACCGCCGCCGCGCCGTCCCGCACCACGACGCGCCCCAGCCCGATTGGATCTGCCCGCGGCGACCCCACCCCGCGAGGGGAGAGAAATCGCCCCGCCGCCGCCTAGGCCGGCCGGGCTTTGCCCACCTGCGGGAGCAGGCAGCGGCGAGGAGGGAGGAGTAGAAGGAGGGCTGCTGGTGGGGGGTGGCTAGGGTTCCTCCCCTGCCGCCCGCGAGAGCGACAGAGGAAGGAGCGGGGTCCTTTCCGGTGGAACTTGATGGTATTCACCTTGAGATTTTCCCACCTGAATATATTATCACTTTTTTTGCGGGAAATATATTATCACTTAGCCACATTGTTTTACATTACTAGGGGGCCTCAAATCTAGACGAGAGGTAAGATAGCTGTCAGACTTGGCCGCGTCCTTCGATGCGGTGTTCTTGAACATGAAGATCCAGAGAGAAAATCTAGTACACTTTCATCACGGAAGAGCAGAGCATTGCGGGAGTCCCAAATTTCCACATGATGTTGAGCGCCACATGTCGTGCGTACGATGATCTATGGGACTAGCAAAAGCCCCTTTGCGGTTCGACTGGGGAGATCGGCAAGCACAAAGAGCAGGGCTAGCAGAACACACGAAGTTTACCCAGATTCAGGCCGTTGTGAAGCGTAAAACCCTACTCCTGCTTTAGTATATTGGATGTGTGAGCGCAAGTACAAGGGAGCGCAATCCCGGCAAGGTTGCGCGGGAAGTGCAGCTACGCGCGTGTTTGTGCAAAGTGTCGATCTTTGTCAAGGTAGCCATGGGCCTCCTTTTATAGGGAAAGGGGTCACGACAGCGGCAAAAACGATAAATATACACTGTAAATAGTGGCTACAGTGTCTCACACCTAACTTTGACGGGTTAGGACAAAGGCATTAAATGCGCCATGAGTTGTCTCGTGGATTGAGCTCCCCGGCAAGGATCGCCTCTCCTTCTGTGCCGTTCGCCCATCTACCTCTTATTATCTTGACACAATTCTGGGACGGGTGTCATTAAAGTCATGTCTTCGGCGGCGAGCTGACACGTGCCCATACAAGATTCACCTAACTACCTGCCCGCTCGACACCTATACGACAAGTGACAACCTGATCGATGAGGTGGAGTGGTGGCAAGGTAGTGGTATTCTTGCCGGGCTCAGAGCTTGCCGGGTCTTCGCTTGCTTGCCGGCAAGGATCTTGCCGGCGACCATAGCCTTGATCTTCTGTACTCTTCTATAGTACTTCTCGGTCACCTGACTGAGGAATCTTCTTTGTATCTTGTCAACTAATCTTGATCTTGTCTTCAGTTGCCCTCCGCAAACCTTGTCATCAAGAAGGCTGCCACTGTCTGTGCACAAGTCTGGGGTATTGAAGCACCTAAACTTTAGTACACCGACAGGAGCCCCCGGGCCTGGGCCACACGCGCATGCGAGGCGTCGTTTGGCTAGGCCCATATAGTGCACAAGCACACGTGTCGGAGATTAACTGCCATAATTTTCTATCTAACCATGCCCCCACGACGCACATTAAATGTGTGACGTGGGATAAGTGAGGCGAAACGGTCACAGTGGTAGTGCGCCTGCAAGAGCGCACCCACATCGGACGAAACAGTAAAGAGCCAACCCCCGCGCCTTCCCCATAAAAAAGAATCTATGGAGGGCGTTGCTCATTTACCTCCTCTGCTTTCAATCTAGTAGTCATTTTCTTCCACCTTGCACCCAAGGAGCACTCTTCATCCATCCTCCATCTTCGCGCTCCTGCTCATCCTTAACTCCACTTCTGCACCGCCATGGCGCCCAAAGTAAGCAAGGACAAGGCGGAGAAGGTCGTTAACCTAGAGGTCGGGCCGAGGAAAAAGGCCTTGGCGGAAGCCAGGAAGAGCAACATCGTCTTCCATCCTTCGCTCAACAAGCACGACTTGGTCGAACGGTACGCACTTATGTGGGGGAGAAAGAGAACGGCTCATCCTGCTCCTTGCATTTCCCCTGGATCTGCCAAGGGCAATGCCAATAGATTACCTTTCTTTGTTGCTTATTCTATTGCGGGCTCTGGCTCCCTTTCTCTGATTTCTTCAATGACATCATGTACACCTTCGGGTTCCATCTTCTTGATTTCACGCCGAATGTTGTCACTTGCATGTTGGTTTTTGCTCATCTTTGTGAGAACTTCGTCGGAATCCCTCCAACACAGCCCTCTTTCGCCATTATTTCTACCCCCGCATCGAGACAGTAGATGCCCTCTCTGGTTCTAACACTTGGATCCCAAGGGGCTGGAACAAGGACATCTATCCAGGTGGGAATTTGCACAAGAAGTGGGAAGATTGGCGGGGGCGAATGGTGCTGGATTGAGGAAAAGGATTTTCCGCCATTTTTCTTGCCCCGTCGAGTGAGGCCATCCCACCGAGACAAATGGAGCGACTTCGACCCTTAGGACAGCAAGCTCACAGTCGCCATCATGAGGATCACTCGTCTCCGGGATGACGGGCTCACTATTGAGATGGTGGGCGCCAATTTCCTCCATCGCCAAACGCTCCTCTACAGAACAAAGGGAGGCCGACGTGGGAATATAAAAATGTTGCTGACATCATGAGGCTGCGCCCTGGACTGAACAACAACCTGACAATCATGTAGCATACAACTCTCCGCCATGCTCTGTTCAGACCTGACTGCAAGACCAAGCTGCCGGCAAAGATTATCCCTCTCTACAACAACTTTGCCCTCTCTGCCCTCAGGGCCATGATGCCGGACTGCAATGCTCACAGTGTTGTTGGGTGTTGGGGATATAACTCCGAGGTATGACCCGCCCAGGGGGGGCCGGGTTATACTGTTGGCGATTCAGTATGAAGGAGTCCAAGGAGGCCCAAGACGTGAAGACGACGGCTCATGGGAATAGGCCTAGAGAAGGCCCAGAACAGGGGCTTATGAACCGCCATACGATGACTTGTCATGTAAGGCAATGATTAGTTACAACTCGAACCGGTCACGGTGTATGAGCCGGCCGGGACTCTGTAAGCCGTCTGGTCCGAGCCTGTGTATATAAAGGTGAGACCCGACGGCGGGTTAACTCAAGAAACAATCAATTGAGAACTAGGTCAAGCATATTCGTTCCCTGGTAATCGAAACCCAAGCAGTACAGTTAAAAGCAGGAGTAGGCTTTTACCTCATTGAGAGGGGCCAAACCTGGGTAAACTCTCTATGTCCTTTGTCCCGTTCAACCCCTTTAAGCTAACCTAGTTGCGATGGCTCCACACCTAAGTCCTTTTTGCTAGGGCATCTGTCATGACTAATCCACGACAGTTGGCGCCCACCATGGGGCCAGAGCACGGTGGTTTCGAGTTCTTGAATGGCAGCTTCTCAGGGATCAAGGGATACGCCATGGGCCGGATGACCAAGAGTCATCGCGGCAAAATCTACATCGACGACGCAGGATAGGGGCCCGAGGCCGATTCAATCGAATACGGGTACTGGGTCTCCTTCGGCGGAATCCACATTTTCATCGGCAAGATCGGCGAGTCGGAGCTTGATCCGGACACCTGCACCGACATCATCGAGATGGCTCGGCGCGCGTGACCCACCAAGGTTCAAGCCGCCGTGAAGCACACTTTTGTTGGTTTAATTCATGGAACGGATCTTGAGGAAGGATCTGTATCCGGTGGAGAGACAACCATCTACTCTAATGATGAGTTCTCAACCGGTGAGACTAGTTCAATGTATCAACTGCAAGACGGCGGGCTTGGGGGCTATGCCGATGGCGACAGTATTCCGGACCCCTATGAGCCGCCGAAAAGAGTTGCGATCTTCATGGCCGGCATGCAACCGGTGCTGAATTCATCAACTCTGGCGGCTATGACTTCCGGTTCAACGGCTGCGACAACAGCCGGGGCAAGCGGCCCAGTGCACCCGCTGGCTCAGGTTTTATCTGAGCTCTTGGACGCGTTGGCAACATTATTGGCTGCATAGGTAGCCCCGGCGACTCAAGCACATCATAAGGTGGACATCGCGAAACTACGAGATGAGATAGCTCAGGCCAAGGAGGAGCTTAATGCTGAGAATGCTAGGATGGCGACAGAGCGAGTCGCCTTGGACGCAGAATCGCAACAGATTCAAGCAGAGGCTTTTCAGTTAAGCTTGGATCAGATTGCATCAAATGCTATTATTCGCAGGAGGCACCAGAGTCGTCTACCTCCGGAGTTTGATGCAAGGAATCTTTTCAATACCCCTGGGGCTGGACCAAGTAACCCGCCCGAGGTAACCCGGGCTGTCGAAGCGCCTGCGGCAGGGGCGACGGCTCAACCACGTGTTGTGGATCCGCCTCGTTTGAATTTAACCCCGCCTCAGCAAGTGTCAATACCGCCAGGTCAATTTTCTAACCCTTTGGATAACATGATTGCTGCAGCGTCGCGGCTGGCGGCTCTTCTAGTGCAAGGTGAGTCTCCCACGGCGGTTGAAGCCCGGAAGGCCGTGGAGCTTCTTCAGACGGTGATAGCTCAGCAGGCGGCTTATTCATACAGTCGCGAGCGGATTCATTCGACTCCACGCCCTAGTCGGAGTTACAGCCGGCGTATTGAGTCACCGGCGGATTCGAGCAGTGAGCGACACCGTAACCAACCCCGTGGGCATGACCCGCCACGTGCTGATAACAATGCTCAGGTTTTGGTGGATCAAGCCAGGGCACATCGAGGGGCGGAGCTAGCGGCAAAGCTGGCGGCTCATAAGCAACCTCGGCATAATCCATCGATGTCCGTAGAAGCTGGGATGACTTCTAGGACCGTGGGTGTACCGTGCCTGGTGCCGGCGTTGCGTAATGAGCGTCTGCCTAAAGATTTTAAGGGCCCTCGCAAGGTGCCCAATTACACAGCTGATCAACCTCTGGAGGAATGGATTGAGAGCTATGAGCTGGCCATGGAGATGTTAGACGTTAACGATGCTGTGTGTGCTAAATATTTCACCATGATGTTGGATGGACCGGCTCGCACCTGGTTAAAGGGACTGCCTCCTAACTCCATCAGATCATGGGCTGAATTGAAGACATGTTTTATTCAGAATTTCAAGGACACATGCAAGCAGCCTTTGTCGATTCTTGATTTAGACACTTGTATCCAGAGGGAGGATGAGTCAACCGCCCATTGGGTGCGCCGGATCTCGGCCATTATCCTCTCATCGGAAAGAATCAACGCTGGCTTAGCCGTCCTAATTTTGGAGAAGAATTGTCGGTTCCTTCCCCTCAAACAGAAGTTGGGGCGACTCAAATGCCACTACAATGACATGGGAGAGCTCATGGCATCTCTCATCAAATATGCCGATTCTGATAACACTAAAGACCCTGATTCTGATCAGGAGAAGTCTAGCAAGGGGAAGAAGAGCGGCAATGGAAAGGGACAACAACACAATGCGGCGGGTCAGAACCAAGGCAATAACGGTAACCACAAGCAAGCTGACGGTGGTTTAGACTTTGTGGCTAATACCAACACGCAGACTAACAATCAACATCGTAAGGGGAAATCCTCAATGCCCCGGTTTGGCGGGCCAAAGTTCAACCTTGAGGCGATAATGAATCAACCTTGTCCAAAGCATGGTTCTCAAGACAAACCAGCTACTCATCTATGGAAAGATTGTTTCATCATGAGGGAGTATAGAAATTTCGGCTTTTATCAGGACCATCATGGCCAGAATGGCGGGTCAGGATCCAGCTCTCACGGGCCCGGTTTTGGAAGTGGCGGCTCAAACTCTGGCTTTCAAGGCCAAGGCAATCAAGGCGGTTTTAATCAGCAGCCCAGTCAAGGTAATCAGCGGCAGCAGTCCGGCTATCAGAGTAATCCAAAGCAGCTGAATAGTGGCCAATATCATGTTTTTACCACGAGTTTGTGCAAGCGAGACCAGAAGATTCATAAACGAGTGGTGAGCGCGGTTGAGCCGGCAGTCCCTCGATATTTACGATGGTCAGAACATCCCATTGTATCACTACAAAAAATACACTTCCGTGATGATATGTGTTTGTCACAGTAGGTCGCGTTTTTTGTCATGCATGTACATCCATGACAAATTTATGACAGAATCAAGATAGTCATACCTGTGCTGTCGTAGAAGTGTTCCATGACATTACCAAAATTATCATCACGAAAGTGTCCACTTCCATGACGATAAATCGCGCGTCACAGAAGTGCTTTCGTCAAGGGTGACCGACACATGGCTCCATCGTAACGGAACACCGTTAAGCTATCGGGTTGGGTTTTGGATCCGATAACCCGTTAACAGCCCCGACCAATGGGGATTTTCCACGTGTAAAATCATCATTGGCTGGAGGAGACACGTGTCAGGTCCGCGTTGGCACAGGTGTCACTCATCCAATGGGCGAGACGCGCCTATGATATGTTGACACGTGGACCGCCCATCAAGTTTAAATGGGCGGCCCAACCGAAAACCCACAAGTTTTTGCGGACCATAATGGGCGGCCCGACTAAAGGCCCATGAGATTTTGCGGGACATAATGGGCTAGCCGACTAATGGCCCACAAGATTTTGCGGGCCATAATGGGCCGGCCCAGGTAAAGGCCCACAAGATTTTTGTGTGCCATAATGGGCCGGCCCAGGTAAAGGCCCACAAGATTCTTGCGGATCATAATGGGCCGGCCCAGCTAAAGGCCCATGAGATTTCGCCGACATTAATGGGCCGGCCCAGCTGTAGGCCCACAAGATTTTGAGGACCCTAGTAGGCCGGCCCATTAAGCGGTTGCCATGTTTTGGGCCAAATGCCGTCCCATATTTGATCCGATCCATTAATGGCACCTGCCACGCTCCGGGCCTAATAGTGGCCCATATGAGATCCGGCCCGTTAAGCGTACCACGTTACGGGCCAAATTACGGCCCCGGTCGGTCCGACCCTTTAAGAGGCTTTGGGCTCAATTATGGCCCATATCAGATTCGGCCCGTCAACTGGACACTATGCTTTTGGGCCCACTTGCTAAAGGCCCACTTAGTAATTTGGCCTGATATTAGTTTTGGCCCGTTAAGGGCGTTTAACATTTCGGCCCTATATTAATTTCGGCTTGTTAAAATCCCGTCATATAGTTGGGCCTAACTACGGCCCGGTTTGCATCCGGCCTACTCGTAGCCGATATTTGATTGGGCCAAACAAGGACCGAGACAATTTTGGCCTGTTAAAAGCCCATGATTTGATTCGCACAATCATGGGCCGGGGTTCATTTCGGGCTATTGTCGGCCCGTGAGCTGTTTTAACGCGTTCGTGCCCAACCTACATCGTGATTGCATGACGGCCTGATTATGTACCGTAATTTTACGGTTTGGCCGGTTTACTGCAAAGACAGAATATATATACAGTAAAATAACTGTAGCATCGTGAATAAGAAAAACCTAGACTATACAATAAAGAAATTACAGCATATTACATCCAATGGGCATCAAAGTTCGCCACTATGATAATAAAGCACAAGCAGACAATAGATTACATACATTGGGCATCAAAGATCGCCACCAGTGCAAATAAACACGCCGACAAAATAATATACAAAACCGACAGCACTTCAATAGAGTTCAAGAAAGGTTAGCCTTGCTAGGGAGCTGCAGCTATAGCGGTGAGCAAGATGATGAGGCTGCGCTTGTTCAACACTTATATCTTCCTCACTCTGAAAGATAAACAAGCGAAGACGGATGACAGGTTTTGCACATAAAAGTATCGATCTTGACAATTCATCACATTTCTCAGCAGCGAATAAAGTGACACAGTTTAAAATTGCATTAACACAATATGGTATTGTTCAGGTCAAGACATGGCAGGAAATGACATTGTGAAGGAGTTGGCGACTTCACGACACCACTGGATTACGGATCAAGAACTCATAAGTATCAATGGTTAGTGTCTTTGTCAATTTATACCATTTCAGATTGGCAAATAAAGAGGCGGTTTAAATAATAGTAGAATGATATGACATTGTTCATAGTTAAGACATTGCAGAATATGACATTGCTTGCTGTAGTGGGTAGGTTCACCACACCAATGGATTACGGATGAAGAAACGAAGCATACATTCAGTGCAAAATAAGATCACTTGCTCTGTATAGTTTAATTTACATGGTATGAAGAAGGAACTTGGTTGTACAACTAAAAACTTAAATTGAGAAAGGACAAACTTTTGTTTATGAACAACATAATAAACTTTAAATAAGCAACTTGATGCAAACACCAAAAATAAACTGCTGTTGCAGTCATGCCTAACCAAATATATACAACAAAGTTTGAAGGCTTGAGATGGACAAACTTACATTATTGGCGAAGACAGGCTCTATAAAGGCCTTGTCCATGCTGATGGGGGGGGGGGGGCAATTCAAGAAGTTTACCACAGAATCTTCTTCAAAAGCATTGCCTTTATTCTACATTTTGTTAAGAGTAAATATAGATGTGATAATATACGAAAAAATGGAAAATATTTAAGATAAGATGAAGAATGATGCTACATAACCAAGTAGCTATAAATGTAAGTGCAGCGTCTGAGGCAAAAGGTACAACCAAGAGCAATGCACAGCTAAACTTCTTCAGTACCAACCTTATGGTAAGAGTAAATATAGATTTGATGTGTAGAAAATGGAGGGCAAAGGAAAATAAGCTGCAGAGTGATGGTACATGAACAACTACATCATTGTAAGTACCTTTGGTAAAGGACAACATGTACTTACAAGAACAATGCAGAGCTAAAAAAACATTTGCATTGGATATATTCTACACTAATGTAACCATTCATACATATCAGATAATTTGGAGCGAACAATTGATAAGCAAGCTATCATGCATACTGTTGTCACATAATGAACCAGGTATGTATGCAAGTACAGTGATACAGGACAACAGGTACTAACAAGAGCAAAGCAGCGGGCAACATATTTGCGATATCCTGTCGTTCTTGTCAAACCGGAATTCTTCTTCGAGCAGATTTACTACAAAAAAGATCCGTAAGGCACATGCGGAAAAGTAGAAGTTCAAATTGTCATGTGATTTCATAGACAGTACCTCATCACAGGAGCAGAGACCGGTCAGGTCCTGGGCTAGTGGTGTGGCCAGTGAAGTATGGGTACAGTCTGCTGGAGTCGGTCCTACGTTTTGTGTCACTGGTTGTACAACCAATATAAGTGGGTTGTTGTCTGATTTATCCGGCACAACCACGTTTTTCAAGGACTTTGTTGGTGCTCCTTCAGGTTCGGCAATCACCCTCTTCCTTTTTGATGTCTGATGCACAAGAACAACATTTGAGTGAAAAACATGGTATGATGATGATGAAATATGTATTGATAATGGATGGGCATGGCATCTCGACATATATGATGAGTAAACTAAGCAGATGGCGGTGCAACAAAGTAGAAGAAATGCAAGACAACATATACAAGATACGCGCAATCAATAAAACCTTGCCAAACTAGAACAGGCACCTTGATGGGTGAACATGACAGGCCATCTGCCTTTGACTCCTCGAGGTTAGAAT
Organism: Aegilops bicornis; assembly: GCA_021605145.1. Taxonomy (NCBI): domain Eukaryota; kingdom Viridiplantae; phylum Streptophyta; class Magnoliopsida; order Poales; family Poaceae; genus Aegilops; species Aegilops bicornis. The sequence continues at coordinate 207,504,731 of CM038673.1, read as the reverse complement.
AGTCATTAGGATCATATTCTGAACAAGAATCTACAGGTGGGGAGCGTATGAGTTTCATTGCATCCAGAATGGCACTCAATGCTTTGGTGCCAATTTTGTAAGTCATTGCAGTGTTCCACAATATTCTTCTGATGTGCGGATTCTGATATTCACTGTAATTATGTATAATATCTGAGAACCATGAAAACATAAATAGTTGTGAGATTATCTTTGTAATGCAGAGGATATTCTAATATAGGTGCGCCCCTGTAGACACTTGTGTGCTATCACTGGATTCTGATGAGAGAGCTCATGTGTGCTGTAATATGGTGCGTGCATTTATATAATCTGGCACAAGTACACAAAAAATTAGGCTCCAGAAGTAAGGATAGTTGGCCGATGATAGGTTTAAAATATCTTTGTATAGAGTTTATTGCCAAACCATGATAACAAGAGCACACAACAACTAGGCAGATCATAGTGTACATAAAAGGGGTACACCATAACGACGAGATATAAATCGGGAAAGTGGAACTGGCTTGAAAATACGGTGTTGTATTGCCGCTAGTAATTGAGAGCCTATCGATCACGTACAGGCCAACTCTATGAGCTGTTGACTGCAGATGTCCCTGCTCACCTTCCTGACAAGGAACATACTGTACGTACTAAATACAGAATAACAAAAGAGGAACATGTTAAAGAACAGAAAAGGAAGCATATTCTTGAGGTTCCGCTTAATTGCATATACAATGTTGGTTGCCCACTCATGATGAATCCACGGTGCCCAAAGAAATGCAATTCAATGTTGTCTCTCTATATGTGGCAATTTTGAACAAGAGTCATTAGGATCATATTCTGAACAAGAGTCAGCAGATGGGGGCGTATGAGTTTCATTGCATCGAATGGCACTCAATGCCTTGGTGCCAATTTTGTAAGTCATTGCGATGTTTAGCTTCAAGAGTGGACTGCTGCTAGTGCGACAAAAAGCAGCTACACGGATCATAGTGTAGATATAACGGAAAACCGTAAGCATCGAGTAAAATCAGCAAAGTGGAACTTGCCGGAATATATGTGCTAGTATTGCCGATGCGGCTAGAAAGGCTTCGGATACCATCTCTCTTCAACTGAAGGTGCGGTCTTTATTAATATCGATTGTAACTCTCAAAGGCGACACAAATCCCGCATTTCCTTGCTATTCTTATAGGATTCGGTGGGCAGGCCACTACAAATCCTATTCCCATGTTTACAAAATCCTACGAATCAAAGAGGCCCGAAGAGTTCAAAGTGTCCATCACAACCGACCGTATAGACCTCTACACTGCAAATGTCCCTGCTCATCTTCACTACAAGGAACATACTGTACTACTATCATACTCCCTCCGTTCCAAAATATAAGTCTTGGTAGAGATTTCCACTATGGATCACATACAGATGTATCCAGATACATTTTAGAGTGTAGATTCACTCATTTTGCTCCATATGTAGTCCATGGTGGAATCTATACAAAGACTTGTATTAAAACGGCGAAATACTTATTAAAGAAGAACGTAAGAGGAACATGCTAAAGAAGAGCAAGCAGATTTTGGATAATAAAATGTTAGATTGCGTAGTGCCCACACATGATGAACCAAAGCGCATCAAGAAAGCAACTCCCTGCTGTCTCTCTATATGTGGTGCACGTGCTTTTCAAAAGTAAAGTAGGAACATTAGCTGAACAATTAAATGTTTTCTGTTTTAGTAATATCAACATCATATCAGATTCGTACTTGAGCAACAAGTTTGGAATTATGAGTGGCACGTTGTTTAGCTTGATGGATTCAGGAGCAGTGCTAGGTAGGTACGATGATGGTACTGAATATAAAGGCATGTATGCATGCAAGTCACGTGACTTTTGTCATTTGGGTCAGTCGACCATTTCAGGCGGTTGGATGAAGATCCTACGTCTCCTAACCCTTCTTCTTCCTCGTCTCTGATTCTTCCCATACAGAACACCGCACGGGCCGCCGGCCGGACCACCGCCCCCACCGCATGTGTTCCTCCGCCACCCCCGCCCCAACCCCCACCCACATCGAGTTTTCTTCGTTCGGCGAGGCCCCACAACCACCCGAGGCCCTTCGATCGCACCGGCGAACTCCGGCGAGCTCTGAAAAATCGACTGACCCAATTTTGAAATTTAGTCTACTGTGATTTAACTAGTGTGGAATATAAAAGGGAAAACCATAAGCATTGGGAGTATAGTGTTGGCGTGCCATGTCGGATCTGAAGGTGCAAACCGAATAAAGGCAACCGCAACCAAGACAAGAAATCAAGTAAGCGGTGGCGATCTATTTTCTTCTTTGTGATAAATAAGTTGAGCGGAATCTGAAAGAGTACCGCCTACAGTGCGGCGTCGTGTCTTGTCCTGCTGAGAATTTGACGGTGCTGTGGTAGCGATGGCTGTCGGCGGCGTGGAAGCAGATCTAGGAGGGTAGACGGTGGCGGTGGGGCGCGGTGGATGAGACGGCCATAGGAGCGGCGCCGGCAAGGTGGACGACGGCGGGGATGAAGCGAGAGGACGGGATGCAAGGATCCCGGTCCGAAGCCGTGGATGAAAGAGGTCGATCTCTTGTAATGGATGGCGGTGTCGGGGTATCAGCTCCGGCATGGTGGAGGAGGACGGCGGTGGATGGGGTGGTGGACGGCGGCGGACGGAGGAGGGTGGGGTAGAGAGGGTGTTTTACGCCCACGAGTCTGAATGGGGAAAAGGGAGGTAGAGAGGAAGGGGAACCATGTATTCAGTATGCGCTTGTCTCAAATGTGAGGAAATTTACAAACTTAGCCCCGTTTCAAATTTCTACTACATCACAACAACATTAGTCGGTTGGGGATAGGGCGGTAATCTCGCATACACGAATATTTGCCGACGAGAGTTTGTTTTAGCGCCCACCGTGTATGAATATGAATCGGGGAGGGAGTCGATTTTGGTCGTGGACACACTGTGTTTTGGCGCCCACCGTGTATGAATCCGGGTGAGAGGCGGTTACGTCACGTTTGGGTGAAATTACAAACCTACCCCTATCGAAACCTATAGAAATCCAGCAGATAGGCTTTGCGTGTAAGGGATAGGCAGTAGTGATTTCCATCTCATGATTTTGGTTTCGAGTGGTTACTGCGACTTTCCCCGCTTCGTTCAAATTTTGCAGAGTGCACGTTTACCGTGCCAACTCAATTCGAATCCCGTTTGTATTCTATTTTTTTTCGGGCGGGATCCATTTTCAATTGGAATTACATTCTATATACATCATTTTTTATATATACTTTCAAAAGCACAACACCATTTATACATAAATATGGTTTACAAATGGCATGATCTCAGATTCATAAGGTTGTATACATCAATTTGGATTTTCAAATATTTGAAACCACTTTATGTTGAAATCCAATGTATGCATTCCTCGCTAAGCATCTCCAATTAATGTGTGTTTCATGCGGGTTTTTACTTCTCAAACATGTATAATGTGTTTCACACGCAACATATAATGTAATCCCGTTTAGACATTAATTGCATATAAACCATGCATTGTTTGTAATTGAAGAATCTATGGATCACCAATATTGATAAACTATATAACATTACACGTGTGCCCAAATTCAAATGAATATGCATGTTTGATACACCAATTTGCGTTATGATATTATCGATGTCGTGATCTCCGGTTTAAATATTTGAATCCCCTTTAATCCAGATATTAAGTCTCATATAGCTATCACTCATGCTTATATAGGACTATCTCTCTGGATCTATCTGGCGTTCATCGTCTCTCGGTATCTCTCGTGCTACACTGTATGTCGACAATGATCTTTTATCTTCGTAACACTGCTTGACGGTACTCTCTCCCTCGACCTTCATCACTCTATCTCTCTCTAAGTATATCTCGCTCCCTGCTACGTGTCTCTAACTATGATTCTCCATGTGGAATCTCTTTCTCTCACACAAACACAAAACTTTGTCTCCGGGGTCTCATTTCTCTCTACTATTCCCATGTGTGCCACTCGCACACCCCTCATCTGAGATGTCTTTCGCTCCTTAGATATGAGAACCTATGACTCTTCCTCTTCAATATCTCTTTCTCACACACAAACACAAACTCTGTCTCCCAGGGTCTCATATTTCTCCATTGTTCTCTTGTATGTCGCTCACACACACCCTCTCTCCCTAGAGATATCTTGCGTTCCCTCGTATGTCTCTCTAACTATCACTCTCATTGTGAAATATCTTTCTCTCTCATGAGACACAAAACTCCGTCTCTCTGGATCTCATTTCTCTGATATCTGTTTGTATGTGACTCACATGCACCCTCTCTCTATCTCTCTCACACCCACACACATAACCCAGCCTTCTGATCCACTCGACTCCTATCTCTAACGCACACTAGCTAGCATCTTTACCTTTCTATTTATCTGTTTCTCCATCAACCTTCTTTCTCGCCCTCACTCTTGATTCCTGTCACGCACACTACATATGTTTCTCTCTACATGCAGTCAAGTGTCCTCTCACACACATATATAACTTCACCCTTTGAATCACCGACGGTCATCTCCAACACCCAAACCAGCGGATGTCCCTCTAGCTAGCATCTCCATCTCTGTATCTATCTATAGTTTCTCCGTCAACATTTCTTTCTACTTGCAGAGTCTTGCTTCCTATCACCCACACTATATATGTCTCTCCATACATATGCATTTATAGGTTGGTCTCTTTTGCACAACCGTTGCGCCCCACTCCCTCTGCTCGCCATAGATGCATGCTCCAGCTCACGCCACTATCTCTTAAAGACAAAAACACATGCTCAATTGTCGGGCCTTCTTCCCTGCATTCTCACATGCATGCATATTGTCATACCGATCCGTCTCTCCCATGTCGTTGATCTTATGACTTATGTCTTCTTTCTTTTATCCCGATCATGCGCGTGCGCACACACACACACACATCTCACGTATACATGTATACCTCTCACACATGCACGTTCAAGGTCTCTATGTCTCCATACGTAGTTAATTACCCTCAATCCTAACGCCACATCGAATCGTCCTCCTCTTTTGTGCACATAACTTCCGACTGGATGGGTAAAACACACACTCACACTTAACAATCTCCTTCTAGCTACACCCCCGCCTCTCACTCTTCCCCTATATCCCGAAACCAATAAGACCATCCCTTTGTTTAATTCCGCCTACATGCACCATCGATATATAGTAGTCTTCCTCGGTGTCTCTCGAACAAACACGTTCTCTCGATGTCGACTCCTCTCACGCGCACACACCTTCTCTTCCCTCTCTACGGGCATTTTCTCTCTCGCACCCCATTGTTGGTGGCCTCTGCCATACACATCACCTCTCTATGATGAAGCCATGCACACTTAAATTATATTCGCCATAGAGGACCCCGCGACACACACACACACACACGCACACACACACATACACGCACGCACGCACCCCCCCCCCACACACTAAGACTCCATCTCTCTCTCTCTCTCTCACACACACACACAAACACACACACACACACACACACAAACGCATGCACACCCCCCCACACACACTAAGACTCCATCTCTCTCTCTCTCTCACACACACACACAAACTAAGACTCCATCTCTCTCTCTCTCCTCTCTCCCTGTCTCTCTCTCTCTCACACACACACACACACCCCACACACACACTAAGACTCCATCTCACACACACATGCTCTAGGCGGAGCATTTGTTCCTACCACCCTTCATCCAACCTTACCCGTATGATAAACAATCACCTTTATTTACTTGCATAACATGGACAAATTCCACTTTACTTTAGTAGTAAGCAAACTTATCATCTGCACCCTTATAAAAAAATGAGTTGGCGGTGATGGTGTGCCTGCCATCTTGTAATACAGACCGTATGATCTATATCTGAGGATAGAAAGCAAACTATGATAATTTTACAAAAGATACCCGCACCTCTCTCCACATCATTATCTCCCACAACCTCATTGCTCAGCAATTAAAAAAGGAATAAGTCTCTGGAACAATCCAGCATGCATGGTGGCCGCTGCCGCCTGCCGGCCGCGTCCATCCCCATGTCTCCGCCCATTCCGACCACCAGTCACCACCATGCTCCACTCCTCCTCGCCTTATCTCTCATCTTTCATTTTTTCGATGACATTCTCGAGATACCAGTTTTCCGATAAAATTCTCGAGATATCATTAGTTCTTACACATGGGATTACTCCTGCATGGGTCAATCACAACAGGTGTCTTGTAAAAAAATGCATATTTATGTTCCGTGCAATGCACGAGAATCTTGCTTGTAATTATATAAAGCAAATCACGAGCAGGAAGTGACATTTTTTTGACACAACCACGTTAACATGGCCACGTAAATCACTAGCTAAAGTAATACCATTATACTTATATCCCGATGCAAAAGGTTGAGTACATGTCCGAAGAGTAGAGTCGCACACACGCACTCTGTTTCTCACAATCTCTCTCTCACACACACACACTAGTTACGTGACACCCACTTAAGCAGACACGTATGTTACAATTTGTGCAGCGGTACATGTGATCTTTGCGCATTTATTTAAGCCGGAAGGCAAACCCAAACAGTAGCTGCATTCATTCCCCTCCCGCCGCCTCTTCTCTGGTTGCCGTCGCCCGGTAGCCATGGGCCGGCCAAAGGTAACAACATACGCCATACTCCCGCCGGAGCGGCGCTTTAATATGGAAATTTTAGTGGTCATGCATGCATCTTTTTGTGCTAGCACTCCTATATAAGGGTTAACGGACGCTTCCCAGACGTCTTGTGGCGGTGGAAGAGGAAGGAGAAGGGAAGCGGGCTGTGGAGTAACGTTTTTACCACAATTTCTTAGGAAACTGAGTGCAATAATTGAGTAGTTTGCAAACTACCATTACTACACCTGAAACGGTTCAAAACCTATATTCCCTTGCCGGTAGCGCGCTTCCGTGTAAACGGTCGGCGTCAGGCGTCGATCACCGCATTAATGCCCGGCCAGGCGGAGGCGACCTCTCACTGGCGCCCGGCTTTGAAGTGGCGCGACGACGAGAGCACCGCTTCCGGTGCCTTGTTGCTCAGCGTCGAGGCCAGCCATAGGCCCTGTTTGGATCCATGGGTTAGAGTTAGTTTGAGCTAGTTGGGGCTCAAATAGCCCTAAAGTATTCAAGCATGAGGGTTTAAATTGGAGCAAGTTGCACCAAACCCACCAAAAAAAATTATCCCACCCAAGAGGTGCTAACTGGAGATAGTTCTCATTGGGACCACTGAAAAATCACTTTTCTCTCTTCATGAAGTGCATTTATTGTCAATCTAACCCTGTCACCCAAACACCTCTTTGGCTACAGTTAGTTCACGGTTAGTCATGAGTTAGTCTAACCTTTAGCTAAGTTAGAGTATCAAGCAGAGCGATATAGGACATGCAAGTTGCTCAAAGCATACGAGCAAATTAAATGCGTGAAAGGATTTTTTCTTTTTGAAAGCGGAACGTGAAAGGAATTTTTTAGAATGCTCTTGGCATGTCGCTAACATGTGATAGTTAACCGACCTCAATAGGCGGCGAACGCCAGCCCGCCGCACTTTGATAGAGACGAGGAGGGAGAAGCGTCTGAGGCTTGGATTACTAGTTATAGGTGTCGCACGGAAGACATGTAATAGTGTGATAGCGTGGGTTATACATGTACTAGTATGATGTAACTACACTTTGGGCTGCCGTGTTTACGTACTCTTGCAGTCCTTTGTGGAGATGATTGGTTAATTTTATATCGCTGAATAATATTAAATATTATGAGTGCAGGCGGCTCCTGACGAGGTTCCTTGCTCCTTTTCGGTCGTCCGGAATCTATGTTCTTCCACTCTATTTTTTTACGTGAGCTTTGTTCATCCTTTTGCCAACCACGAGACATCTAGCATCAAGGTGCACGTGTTATGCAAGGATCGTTCCATCTATATGAAGAACATGTGGGAATTTGGAACTACGAGGCGGACATGTACCCGAGGTGGACGTCTGAAACTGAGTAATGTAGCACAGTAAGTGAAGTAGAAAGGCACAAATGGTATGAACATGCATGGAATATAGGGTGTGTTTGGTTGCGTTCTCGTCTCAGCATAGTTGTTCCCTCTTCATGCATGCTCAACTCAACACCCCTCTTCATGCATGCTCTCTTCATGCATGCTTCTAGTGTATTTGTGCTAAAATAGTGTGGACTCATGCACCCTCCATACACTCTACCAAACACCCAAAAGTAGGTCGAGAATTATGGAGTACGTGCCTAAGTACTCTACTACTACTATATTCGTTGGAGGCACATATTAACTTTTATATTTGTTTACGTGTATGCCCCGAGACCTTCCAACTAGACATGTCTTTCTCTCCAGTCGCACTTTGTATCATTCATACCACTAAGTACTACTACGTGTGGTCTCCGAGAAGTGGAAGAAGTGGAGGCAGCTCTACCACGCAGTTTTTTATCTTTGGGCTCTACCACGCTATTCATGTCCCACTCCTTTCGGGCGTGTGGGACATCCGGCCGTCTCGTGTTTGGCACCCTTCGTCATAAGAGTTGAAACGCTAGCATTCATCGAAATAAAAATAATTATAAATCGGCAGTGATACTATGTTTTTGCGAACCAATCAGCAGTGATACTATACCACGCGGTTTCCTTGCTCCTCGATATCGGAAAGAATACTTCCGTTTGCCAACATGTGGGACGTCGACCATCCTAGTCCACTTGCCATGCACGTAAAACTCCAAGGGAGAGTCACCCAGGTTGTCGCGCCGCAGTAACAATGACTAATGAGCCGTCAAATCACAGGCCCACTTCCCACTTTGAAGTTGCTCGGACGAAGGAACCATCATGACTTTGTTGAATTCCGCTTCTTGAAGAAAACTACTGTACCCGGCAGATCTTGCTAGCTCTGATGGTTACTCCAACAGAGGCCTCCTTTCGTTCATAGGATAGGAATATGAAAATCATAGGAAGTGAGATGACATGCATCTTAATTCCTATAGAGAAAGAGATGCCATTTGATGCTTAGGATATGAATTTTTCCATTTAGTCTAGGCTAATGTACTGGTAATTTGCTCTCAAAACTACAGTAGTAACTAGTAGTATTGGTACATGCTCGTACTCAGACACAGACACACACACTAACTACTAGTACTACTACTTCTCACATCTTTGGCAGACGTCGTCGTTCTCCTTCCCGGCTTTGTCGTGACACCCCACCGTGCTTGGATCTCTGCCGACCTCTCCGCAGCAGCGCGTGCGTCCTTTTCTTTCTTGCGGTGGCGGGCCTCTCTTTTCTTGAGTGCTTTCTGACTTTTCCACTCCCTCTGTGCGGCTTTGGCCGCCTCTTGCTCTACCGCCCATTCGGCCTTGGCATCTTCAAATTCCTCCCACATAGTTGTGAGGTCGCGGCGGCGATGAACTCGACGGCGGGATGCCATCGCTTCCCTACCATTTTGTGTGCGGTGCGTGGGCGGCGAGGAACTTCGGCGGCGGGATGCCATCGCTGCCTTACCGGTTAGTGTCTTGTGGTGGCATGAACGGCGCTTGGTGAGAGCTACGGGGTGGAGTGGCGGACAACCGTATAGTGCATTGGTTTGTCAAGAGCTCAAGGACGGAAGATGAAGCAAATTTGGATTCCCCTTCAATCCTGGTCATTTATTACCGAGTAAAATGCATTGGCGGTCATCGAACTTGTCTTGATAGCTCACTTTGATCATTGTATATGAGATATGGTGATTATCACGGTCACTTTGGCTCAGCGTATAGCTCCGTATTTGTCTAGTTGACCGGTCAAATAGTCCGCATCGCCTCATCGGCTCGTGTTCTTTATCTATCTCTGGCGGGCCTACATCAATGGAGAAATAAATGCTGTAAAAACCAAAATTATGCGTATGTGAGGAATCAAACCACGGACTAGCCGCTGCAACGCACCCTCGTCAGCCAAATGAAAATGAAATACTTCGCGTCAGACACTCACGCTCACGCTATCAAAGCATGCTAATGCATGCACGTCGCCCTCTAAATCAAAGTCCTGCTCATTGTGCAACGCAAACAACGAGCCCATCACCTGCGCGCCCTGGCGGTGCCTGACATTACTGTTTAGACGTTTGATGGAGGCCTACGTGAACGCCGAGCATGTATTCACCTGGCTCAACACCAGCGGTCATACTCGGACCGCCTTGCTCATGTATATCGTCCATCACAATGACAATATATAAAATAGCCTAAGTTAGAGAGGGTACTATGGTAGTATGGTACGAAGTATGTACTATCATGAGCGACCGATCTTAGTGCCACTGAACACCGAAACCCTTCCATCGCTAGCGCGCGCTTCCCGCCTGAAACGGTCACCGTCTCTCCAGAATGTCAATGCCGCATTCACCAGACTTAACTGCAGGTGCAATTGGTGTGTCACTGACATGCGGGCCAGATGCCCGTTGGGCCCACATGTCGATAACCCAAACGCATCTAAAGTTAAGTCAGCAAGCGGCGTCGCATTCACGCCCGACGAACCTACTCCGGCGCCCGATTGTCCATCCGTCTGCGCGGCTCATTGCCATTCGCCCGCTATATTAACGAGCCCCGGCTCCAGCCATAGCCAAAGACCCACACTTATTCTCCTGCGGTCCCTTCATACATCGGCACCACTTCAACCATGGCCTCTGGCGCTCGAAGCTCTCTTGGGCGTCTTGTCGCGAGGAAGCGACGAGGAACTTTGGCGGCTCCGCTCTGGGCGCGCTCCAAAGCTCTCTTCGACGTACTGTCACAGGAGCAAACAAAGGAGATCACCGGCACCCCCCTGGTCGCCCTCCGCCGCCACGACCATGAAGCGGCCTTGGCGTGGGCGGCGCCCAGCGAGGAAGAGTAGTACACGGTAGGTCGCCGCCGCTCTGGTCCCGGGAAGGCCGCCGCTACTCCACTCAGTCGACGCCAAGCTTGGTGGGGTAAACATCAGCGACCGATTAGCCGCTTGACGGCGTGGAGGCGGAAATCTTCAGAACCTTGTGCTCCGGAGGAGGAGGTTATCGAGGCGGATGAGGAGGAGGCAAAGGCAATGGTCGACTTTCTTGGGTTCATGGCCGGACATGGTGGAAGGGCACCGGCGATCGTTTAGATTAGGTTTACAGTAGGTTTTAGTATGGTTTGTGTGAAATATGTAATGAATTTTGTCCAGATTGTAGGAAAAGTTTTCGATATGTAATGAATTTCATCCGGTTAATTTGAAATTTGCTTTGTTTGCATGAATTTCATCCGGTTAGTTCATATAGTTGTCGAAAGGTATGCAGGCAGCATCGGATGGCATCCATCAGTGTCCTCGGACAGATGCCGGTGTAAATTTGTGGGCGGTATTTGGAGATGGCATAACTATCATGCTATAATCGCTAACAATCCTCTATTATTTGGCAAGGAACAGTTATCCCTCGATCAAAATCAGATCCACGGTGTTTCGCACTCCTCCAGCGTAAGAGTGTAAACTCTTGCTTACATAAAAATGGAGCAAGTGGGCGGCAGCGTAGCACGTCATATCACTCGAACTAGCCCGCCTAACGGCGGAAAGCACCGCCCTCATCATTTTGTTACGGATTTGTATCGATCAATCGCGCGAAAATGTTACGCTTTGCAAGTTCTAAAGGAAAAGCGGCACACTTACGACTGTCGTCGCGTCATAACCCGACAGTCCGGCTTTACGCCCGCTCACCGGAGGGACACGCGTTGTCTTGCAATTTCAGCGACATGTGGGACCGTAATTGAATAAACCGTCGATAGCGAAATCTAATTGCTCGTGAGCGTCGGCTAAGAAGAGAAAGCGGGGAGGAGAAGAGATCGCCCGCCGCCTTGCACGGACTCCAAGAAATATATGGTGATAATGTGAGGTGGGCCATGCTTTGGAGTCCGGACCGCTTCGAGCCCGCTCTCACCGCCACAGCCCCTCAAGGCGCCTTGACTGCTGCCGCATGCATGCATAGCAAGTAGTACTCCTTATGTGGAGGAGAGAGGCATTGACAAAGTCAAGGAGTGGGCTCTGCAAGAGCCCGTCTCTACACGTGCTCCTAGGTATAAAAAAACAATTCTAAAAAGGCACAAAAAACAATTGTGTCTTAAAAAAAGAAAGGTAAAAAACATTTGAGAGGAAATAGATAGAGAGAAAGTGAGAAAAAGCTGTAACCTGGACATACATGAGGAAGGAGGGAGTGGTGCACATGCCAAGTTCACTGGGCTGCCGTGTTTCACGCTCCTCCGTCGTAATAATGGAGACAATAGCTTTCATCAAAAATAAACAATGAATACTCGTTGCTCGTCCTCTATATCGGAAAGAATACTTTCATTCGCCGACATGTGGGACGTCGACCATCCTGGTCCACCTGCCATGAACAAAATTATCCTGGTCTACCTCGGTCGTATTGCAGGCCCAACCTTTCCCACTGTAAGTTGTTCGGACGAAGGAACCATCATGACTTCGTTGAATTCCGCTTCTTCAAGAAAACTTGCTGTACCCGCAATACTTCTACCACACGCAAAGACTGGACGGCACTGTACCAAGTCATATCACTAAAACCCACTAGGCCAAACTAGACCGCCTAGGTCATCTATTTTGGAACGGAGGATGCGTCTACTGCTTTGCTATGATTTTGTGTTGCACGTTCTCTGTACTTTTGCTACAATTTTCCTACCCTATGAACCAAATGAGGCCTGAATGTATGTCGACTATTGTCTGATCGATTGCTAAGCCTACAATTTTAGGAGCTAGGGCTATTGGTCGATTGACGAGGGATAAGTATAAGCGTACCACGAGCTCATCAGCCCCAGCGTTTCTCTTCGGTGAGTGTTTTGCAAGTACTATAGCTTGCACAGTAGCTAGCCTACTAACGCCAAGAATCATCAAACAAGCCATGCTGATATGATAAACAGTTCAAACTTACATCTAAGCATGCCATATATTACATCAAAAGCTGGTGAGGATACATCTGTTTCCATAACTCAGAGAGGGTTCGCACGATTCATCGCATGATTCACTATCAAACAAAATTAGCAAGATCCTCCCACACAAGATAGTGCACTAGCCCTAAGATGGTTTGATAACATGCATCGTTCTGGTAATTAAACACAGGGCGATGCAAACTACCCTGAAGGATTAGTGCGACCAACTATTTCTTGTCATCGATCTCTCGGGCAATGACCACAACACGGACAGCGGCATGGGAATCGATTTTCTGGGGCAATGTCCACAGGACTGACCGCGACATCGGAATCGATCTCTGGGGCGATGTCCACAGGATGGACAGCGGCATCGGAATCGATCTCCGGGCGATGCCAACATGACAGGCCACGACATCGGAGTCATCAAGGACGTCCACCGACACCTGCACAACCCTAACATATTGGCAAGCACATTGCAAATAATCAAAAACCAATACTATGGTAATAAGCCATTATTTTTTACCTTGTGCAGCTCACCGGGGGATCTCATCCCTCCGAGGGCCATCTCCTCGTCCTCGATGGGGGCCATCACCTTGCCGAGAATCTTGCTTCTCAACGGCGACTATCTCCTCAAACTCGGTCTTGAGCCTCACATAGGTGGCAATCGAGTTCTGGGGTAGGCACGGTGGGGCCCTTCTTTGTTCTTCAACTTTCTTTGAGGAGTTCATCCATAGCGTCCTCAACTCTTTGGCGGTGCTTGTTTCTTGGAGTTCTTCGTCTCCATGGGTTGGCCCGCCAACATGGTCAACTCGTTGGTCGGTGCTTGCTTCACGGAGATCGCTGTCTCTAGTGGGTTGTCCATGGCAACTCTTTGCCTAGTGCTCGAGGATCCATCAATGAACCGACAAACAAAAAGCAATCAAAAGAAACCACAATCGCAATGAAAGCAGGAAAAGAATAGGATGTGAGAATCGATCGATTGCTTCGCAAAAAGAAGATTCTTGGAATGAAAATATAGCAGCATAACTGATTCGCCCACCTTTCCTTCGCGTCACGGAAGAAAAATGGCGAAGTGAGTAGCACAGGTGAGGTTTTCTTCAAGAAAGGGAAGAAAGGGCTTGAGCAGCGTTCGGTGAAATGATGGTTGCTTCGTCGATCCAACTTGGAGGCCACCTTACCACTCTTTGGTAAAGGTGTGGGTTTTTGATATGACGGGTCATGGCGGCCACACCGGGGTGACAATTGAGTCTCATTGTAGCACCTCGCTATGATTTGGTGGATGGCATGCGGGCGGATGCTTTGAAATGTCCGCATGTAGATAGGCGGCTAGTCATATAGGAGTGCTCAATATTGTGCACCGCGACCAAAGCGGAGAGGAAAATGAGAGAACTACGTAATTAATGCATGAGTTTAATTAGGGTAGTTTTGTAAAAGTCTGAGATACATTCCTCCAATCATAAAATGCCTTGGTTCATGAGATTTGAGATTTGAGCCCTATAAAGCTGGAAGGGAGGAGAATCTTGCTGCACGGTGTAGTCTAGTCACTTGTTGAAATCTCTATAAAGGCAAATACTCCTTTCCGGTTTACGAGGGCTATACTACTCCCTCCGTCTAGGTGTGTAAGTCATCTTATGAAAACCAAATAGTCCCAAAACACTTAGGCGGTGCATTAACTTCTACCTTGTTTCTTGTTTCTTGACATATCAACCAATAAGAGATGAGATGTGTGCATGCTTTTAATGTATTGCAATGGCTAGTTAATTGCATGCAATGCTATTAATTAGCAAACAAACATTGGTGACCCAGGAGGAAACGGTGCTAAGCGCGTGGACCTATCCAGAATGAGTATCAACCAATGGATAATGGAGTTTAATTGTTAAACAATAGCAATTTTGTCTCATGTAAGAGCACTGGCTAGTACTCCAAGGAACCGCACCACGGCGTTACATAGCGCCACGTTCGGGTTGCGCTTGGCTCTTCGCCTCTTGAGAAGATGAACAATGATGTTACTCCTACTTCTCTGATATCAAATCCTTTGCTGCATGTCCGTCCACCTCGTGCGGGAGGGATGGCGTGTGGCAGCTTCTACTTATGCTCCTGCCTTTGCGTCTATGACAGGTGGGCCCAGCGGTGGTTGGCCCTCTGTCATGCAACCAAAGGCAGGTGCGGTAAAACACCGAAGCTCGATCTGCGAGGAGAGGGCGTTGTAGTAATCAAATTTCTCGGTCTTATGCGAGTTGGCCGCGACACATCAAAGCACTTTTCGATATAAGTCTTTTTACACATTTCAAATGGGCTACTTCATATGTAGGAGTAGACATATTCTACTTCGTATGTAGTCACTTGTTGCAATCTCTAAAAAGACTTATATTTGGAAACGGATGGAATACAACGCATGCATGCATGCCGTGACCTCCCTTTTGATACTTGCATGTGTTGATTTGATGCACCTTGCCAAATTTTGACTATAAATTTAACTAATCAAATTTTGATGCATGTCACAAAAGATTACGGGGATGTTTGGATTGTGACTATGTTTGTCTTATGTTGCCACATTATTTTCCCCACACTTGCCACACTTGCCTAACTTTGAGTTGCTCAAATTGTTAGACACACTTTGGCTTGCCTAAGGGAATCTTGCCACAATTTTTGTGTCTATGACATGTGGGGTTCACTTTGCTAATAAAAAAATTCTTGGCTTAGGTGTGGCTAATAAAAAAGAATTATATTTAGGAACGGAGGGAGTAGAAAATATAAATAATAATGCATGTTGGGGCAACCCATGTTTCCGCTAATTTTAGCCATGGGCTTGTTCACAATTTTTACGAGGGGTGGTTGTTCATTTAATGGAGGGACTTGTAGTACTAGACTTGAACGATACAAAGTGCGACCTGGCACACCGTAACACCACTTGGAACAAGCGGGTAGCTATCTCAAAAAACAATCAACAACTAAAAAACCGCGACCTGGCATGTAGTAGTACACAATTTTAAACGATTGTTTTGATGGAGTGAAAAAGGAAAACTACCCCACTACGTATACCCACTACGTATATATAGGCCGGAGCATCCGCGCTTGCTTGCTAGGGTTGCTCTATTCACACACTCTCATCCTCTCCAGATCTAAACAAGATAGGGTTAGTAACACTGTCTTTCTCCCTTCAAAAACAACGGCTTTCTATCCTCACGCTGATTCTGAGATCCGGACGTATCCCCCTCCGCCCGGTGAAGGGGAGGAGGGCAGCATTTAGGCCGTCGTCGACAGCGAGGAGGAGACCTTGCCCGGCCGCACCGTTATCTCTGGCTGGCCGGCGGCGGGAGGTCCTCCGATCCCTTCGCCGTTGCACTGTGCGGATCCGGCCTCCCACCGCCCACCTATCCACATCCCGGCGACCTTCAGGTATATCTTCGTTTGAAACCGCCTTAGCTCTACTTCCCCAGCTCGCTACGTCACTGCATGTGCATCATTTTCTACCTCTCAGCCCCTCTCGATTGGATGGTCCAACGTCACATTTTTTTCTTCTATTGTTAGAGGTAAAGCTACTTCATGGAGTTGAATCTTGTACTCCCTCCGTCGAAAATACTTGTCATTGAAATGGATGTATCTAGATGTATTTTAGTTCTAGACACATCCATTTTGATGACAAGTAATTCCCCGGAGAATACTTGGTTCAAACAAGAAATAAATTGGGG
Organism: Aegilops bicornis; assembly: GCA_021605145.1. Lineage (NCBI taxonomy): Eukaryota > Viridiplantae > Streptophyta > Magnoliopsida > Poales > Poaceae > Aegilops > Aegilops bicornis. Next base: position 207,488,094 of record CM038673.1, on the reverse strand, counting down.
GTGGGGAATTTAGTATGTACATCGGACTTGGTACAAAGCAGGAAGGAAAGGGGTGAAAGTAGTGCAAGTCATCCAACCGGTCTCTTGGTCGAAAAAGGGAAATATAGGGGCAACGCTATACGAGTGGTATGACCGGGACTAGATTTGCTATCCACACATAGGAGTAGGTGGCTAGAGTGAACAAAAATGGGACCAACCGGATATGTTTCTTGGATGTTTGTTTCTCGGGGCAACAAACGATGAATCACCACTTTATGCCCCTGTTTACGTACATGGTGCTGGATTGCTGGTGCACCCACTGTCCCATGCCCTTATACCAAATATTTAGGCTCCGTTCGGAACAAAGGGGCAGAAAACATAGGTCTTGATGAAAATAGAGGAGTAGGAAAGGAATGTAGGTATAAAACTATGGAATAGCAAACCGGAGGAAACTCTCAAGAGAATGTGTTCGGATGGACTACGAAATGTACAGATTTTTTTTAGAGTAGCATGCTTGGCAGTATGAGATGCTATTTGTTTATTCAGCTGCACAGTGACTACTCTTGTCCTCACCTCACCTACCACACATAGGTTGATTTTCTTATTCCGGCAACACAGCACAACAACATGTCTAACGCATGGCAGCGAGAGCCTGCCACGGGCATCCGCCCAAAAAATGAGCAGCTCGTGGATGTTTATAATCCTATGGAATCGGTACTACCGGACCAGCTTTCCTATGAAACACTATTCACCTTTCCCGTGTTCCAAAGCGGTTGGAAGGAAAAGAATACCATAGGAATTGTGTTCCTCTGAAAATCCTGCACCAAACACACATGAACGAGCAGCCTTAGCTGTTCTTAATCTAATGTCCACTGGTAAAAATGAAGCCATGCCACCGTTATAAGCCATGACAAGTTTAGCCAAATGTTTTTTACTGTAATTGTTTGAGACTCATTTGTTTCCTCTGTGCCTTTTTGTGCAAATAGGGATATCCAATTCACACAGTTCTTTGTTGTGACCTTTTGGTGCCTTTGCACAAAACTCTTCTTAAAAGAAGTGACTTTTGTGTTTTTAAGCTGGAATGTCGAGAATGGAGCAGTTGGTTCATTTTGGTGGAACTGCACAAAGGGAGATCTGTGTTCCAATCCTCATCATCCATATTGGCGCCATAACCTTCCTTTAGGTAAGAATGATATTTAATGCATGTGTTCATCTCTATTTTCCGACTGCCATGAGAAAATAATGCTATTTTTTACTAGTACACTTGTACTCCCTCACTGACAAAACCAATTATGAATTAGAAGGCCAATCATGTACTTGGTTTCACCAATTGGTGAGGAGAAAGAGAAACATAGCATGAAGAGGAAGAAGAAGAAGAATAAGCGATTGCCAAAGGCGATCTTCTTTGAAGCGGAGGCCTCGATCGAGGCCATTCAAGGGCTCCGACAGCGACTACCTTACATGTGAGGCGATCCTCCGAGGAGCCCTTCCACTTCTACTATCTCACTTAATTAATTAGGAGTACTTAAGTACCACTAATTTATTCTTGCCTAATTTTCTGTTGGAGTTAAACAAATCTTTAGTAGGAACCTATCTTTGAATCATGCGTGTGTATGTTTGTCTATGGAGGTGAATCATGTGGTGGAGCAGGAGGGAATATTATTAGTGTCATGACATAATAGTGCTATTGTTTTGCATGTCAATTTATTGCCATTGGTTCAATGAGGCAATGTTTTGCGTATTGTCCATCATGAATTTGATGCTCTTGTTTGAGTAATATGCTAATGTCTTCCAATCCTTTCTCACTAAGCTAATGAAGGTTTCACCTTGTTCCTACTTGTGCAAACAGGGATCATGTTGTGCCAATCATACATTTTAGTGGAACTACACAAGACAGTACAATGAAGCTGTATCCCAGCCGATTGCTTTAACTCTGCTGGAAGTTCTTGATAATCTTTCGATATAATCTCAGCACTGGTAAACAAGAGTGATTTCAACCATACATTTGAAGTGCACAAAAATATATACTATTTTGTGATTCATGTGAGTGCTTTATGATCTCTTATGGGACTACATGAATAAGCTTTTTTCTCGAGGTTGATGCAGACTAAGGCCTTCATCCATATTAGTTTGTTGTCATCTCTATTTGTATCGTACTCTTGTCATGAGAAACTCCTTTATCTTTGCACGTTAAAGTTTTGCAACCTATGATAAATGGCAATGCTTTGAGTGTTGAGTTGAGCTAATTGGCAATCGATTAAATAAACTAATACCTCTCTTTAAGCAAGACTACTATGTTGCTAACTTTACCCATTAAGATAATGAGGGTGCTTCTATTTGTTAGTGTATGTTTCATCAACTAGTCCCACTATTACAGTAATCTCACTCTCTCAATATATGTGCCAACAGGATGCTCGATTTTGGTGGGCGCACAAAAACTTTGGGTGCTTCATTGCCTCGGCTGACTTCCGTCCTTTCTGTCGATCGCTAATCTCCACTTGCTTTCTTCCTTTCTTTGTCGATCGCTTGGCTTATCTCGACTTCCGTCAAAGGAAATAGTAATTGATATGCTACCTCACACAGGTTGGTCTTGGTCTTTATCCTGATTATTGTGCTGTCATATGTATTGGTAATTTGGTATTGTGCTCTTGTTTGCCGATTTCATAAAGGAGTAATTTGGAGCCTGAACTTCATGAGCAAATCATTACATCGGGTGATTTCGGTAGAACTGCACAAAATGATCGGATGGACAGGTACTTATGCTTTGCTATGTACTCCAAAGTTCACTCGGACAAGCATCGATGTTGACAAGAAGTGCCTATATTCATTCGAGTATCAATCGGCGTCAACCAATTGTCAAACTCAAGTATTAGGAGAGTGCGCCAAAAATATTGCTTGGTGCATAGCCCGGAAAAACGCAGTCCGATCTTTGGTCCCCAACTTGTGCCTTTTGGTTATCGGCACATATGGTAGCGAACTATATGGCATGGAGTCTAAAGATTCCGGACAAGTTGTTTGTGGCGTATATTCATCGGCATAATCGATCTGCACGCCAAGGATGCTCCATTTCAGCTTGAACTGCACAAAAATTTGGGTGGTTCATTTTCTCAACCGCCTCCTTTCTAAATGCGCAATGTAGAATTTTGGCGAGATCTGAGGACCAAGATGAGCGATAAACTAGTTGGATGAAAGTAGTGGCCAAGTTGCTCAAACCTCCCTCGGGACGAGGCCACTATTTGAGGATAAACCTACAAGCAAAGTTCAGATTATGCATGCTTTGCCTCTTATGTACTCAAAAGTTTACTCGTACAAGAACTAATTTTAGCAAGAAGTACCTCCGATTGAACACCATTTACCTGTCTGTACCCTAGGTAATTAAAGTTCGTCCATGGATCATATTGGCTGTGATCTCAATAATTTGGATGCATAAACATACTGAACATGTGTATATCTGAATCTTTTTGTGAATTATGTATGAATATTGTCCTGTGATCTATCAATCATTTGGATGCATAGATATCTTTGAGCTTGTGTATATATGAATCTTTTGAGTTGTTGATAGTGAATGTTGGCTATGAATATGAGCGTGTCCTATGAACCTGAGTTTGATATGAATGTTTACCTTTTACATTGTATTTGTGTGTGAACTTGTTAGTATGCCTACCGTGGGGTATAAAAGCATGAGTCTCTTATAAAAGGAATGTTGTGTCCAATTTATGTTTCCCTTCTAACCACATTATATATATTTATATTATTACTATTATCATATATTTTATAGAGACTTATATATACATTATAAAAACATCCCACGTGTTATTAACTTATAAAAGTAAATGTTTAATGGAAGTTGGTAAGGAAAATCCTGGTTGTTTTTGACTCACAGGCAAGGAAAATCGTGGTGATTGCGTACAAAAGCTTGCGAAGATTTCAAGGACCAATTGAATAATAACGCGCTCATTTTTATTTTGAGCAATAAATCGCTAATTTCTTTATTATATATATAAAAAATGTGCCTCTCCAGTTTATTCTTTGATATTAATTGCTCCTTCTAACATAACATTATATATATAACGAGCCACCTAATACGTGTATTTCAAGGAAGTGCAAATGGGCTGGGATTTCTTAGAAAGTATAAATGGGCACGATTGGCCTTGAAATTATTTGTTCACCCAGCCCAGCAAATGGACTGTACATTCTAGAAAACATGGGTTATATATATGCCACATTTTTGCAGGCTGACATGTGGGCCAATAGGTCGAAACCTACACAGGGCGTTGTCAACTTGGTCAACAAATGATTGTGTCATCCACAGCAATTGGATTTATATCCAACGGCCGGCATGCACCTTCAATCTCTCGTCTTCTTCCTCCAGCGTCGCCAGGACCGCCTGGTCCGGCCACCGGCGGCTAGCGGCTCTGCTTAGCACGCATCACTGCGAAGCGCTACCCCATCGCCGGCCAGGCTATCCCTCCACCCCTCGACACCTCCTGTTATTCTCCACAGACTACAACCCCACGCCGCAACAGAACCAGTTATAACGCTTCTCCTCCTCTCAATCTGCGACTCCACTGCCGCGTTTTCCCATCTCCGAGTCGTTCCCGTCCGGGGCCTCGTCGTCGTCCACCGCCTCGCTGCGTTCGGTGTCGCGTGGTCAACAAACGAGAGTCATCGGAAGAGGACTATACGTGGAGAGCCTGACGGCTGGGACCCATGAGGTCCATGGTCACACGCAAGGAAAGTTCCTCCACCTAACAGCTGGGACCCACCGGCTGTATCTTCGCACGGAAGGAAGTACCTCCTTGTTTTGCGAAAAAAATATTCATCCCGTTGACAGCTGGGACCCGTCAGATTTGGTGGTGACTTGTGGGCCTACTAAGCCGGCGATGTCACGCGGCTTTGTCAACTTAATCAACAAATGATTCTAGAAGCTGGACCGTTGGATGTTAATCCAACAGCCGTGCTCCTTCTTCAACCTCTGTTCTTTGTCCTGTCTCCGTAAGCGGCTTTGCCATGGCTGTCTTGCCGCACACCCGAACCGATGAAGTTTCCCACTCGTCTCCATCTGCGACTCCTTTGCCCGTCTTCCCCATCTCCGGTCGTTCCGATCTGGGTGCGCTCGACGCAGTGTGGTCAACATGGTCAACAACCGAGAGTCATCGGAAGATGACCGTATGTGAAGGCGGCGGTGGGGGCGCGCACCGCCCATGGGCGCATGCATGCAAGCGGAACGTGGCGAGGTCAACGTGGTCGAGCGACTTCCATCGGAAGTATATCTTTGCGTGGAGAGTCTCGGTGGGTCCACGCCGCAGCAAGTAAGTGCCTCCTTATTACGCGGAAAATAATGATTCCTCCAATCGACGGCGGGGACCCTTGGGCCGGGCCACCGTATTTTGCAAAAAAACGTTTGCCCCCTGACTGCTGGGACCCACCTGAAGGGCCACCGTATTTCGCGAATAAAACGTTCCCCCCGCTGTCAGCTCGGACCCACCGGAAGTGCCTCCTTATTACGCACAAAAAAATTAATACTCCCCCGGCTAGCTGGGACCCACCTTGGTGGGAGGCTGACTTGTGGGCCTACTAAGTTGACGGGGATGAAGGGCTTTGTCAACTTAGTCAATATGAACGGTTCTAGCTCCAGTGACCGTACGATGTCCATCCAACAGCCGTAGTGCTTCTTCAACCTCTGGTCTTCTTGCTCCAGCCGCCCAAAGCAGCGAGTCGTGCCGCATGCTCCTGCCTCCCGTGGCGGTGTCTTTGCTGGAGGCCTCACCGCCCCTACTATTCTCGCTGCTGGCCAGGCCCTGCGGCGACGGCAGCCTCACACCGCTGCCGAACCAGTGAACCCTCGTACTTCTCTTCGCGCGGGCTTCCACTGCCGCGTCTTCCCCGGCCCGCGTCGTCCCCTTCCTAGGCCTCGTTGTCGTCCACCGCCGTGGTGCTCTCCGTGCGGCATGGTCAACGTGGTCAAGGAACGACTTCCATCGGAAGAGTCTTGTCATGCGTGGAGAGGTGGCCAATTTGGGTCCACGACCACATCCCAATTTTTTGTGATTTGCCAAGTAAGTCACTTTGTCGATACTGTTGGGCTGCAAATCTTTCAAGACGAGGAGAGTTTTCATTAATTTGGCCGAGAAAATGGCCCATCGATAATGAGAAATGGGCTGTACATTTTAAAACACATCAAACCCGGCAATTAGTTTCAAATATCTTTTTTCATTTCGAGATTTTAAATTACATTAATTTTTATGCGTGGAGAATTTGTTGGATTTTATATTGATATACATTTATTTTTAAAATCAGTTTGAATGTGAGTCAAAATTTCGGGATTAAAAACAGTTCGGACCGCACTGAAATATGCAAAATTTTGTATAATTTTTTAACCGTGGCCATAATATAGGCTGTAATGCCAACAAAAAGAATATGGGCTCCAAAAAAACCTTAATAATTAGCAAATGGGCTGTAAATTATTAGAAATAATGGCAGATGGGCTGTATGCTGTTTCCACAGATTTGAGGCTTTCCTAAAAAAAGGTTGACACACAAGCAGTGACTGTTGGATGGCCATCCAATGGTCGTCGTGCTTCTTTGATCTCTGCTCTTCCTGCTCCAGCCGCTCAAACAAGCGCCGGCGGGACTGCATGCTCCCTCCTCCACGCGGTCGGCTCTGCTGCCGCGTAGGCTTCACCGCCCCACCGTACTCCCATCGCTGGCCTAGCCATCCCTCTACTCACCCACACCTGCTGTTATTCTCCCGTGACGGCGGGCAGACTAGTAAACCCCAAATGCAGTCGTACTCCCCTCCGCGTAGAAACAAGCTGCGAGTCTTCCACCTGCCTCCGTGTCGTTCCCTTCCTATGCCTTCTTTGCCGTCCACCGCCACAGTGCTCTCGGCGCGGCCTGGTCAACGTGGTCAACGACCGACATGCATCTGAAGTGGACTGTGCGTGGAGAGGCCGACAGCTGGGTCCACGACCGCACACAAGGAAATGCCTCCTTATTACACCCAAAATAATGATTCCTCCACCTGACATCAGGGACCCATCGAAAGGGCCTCTGTATTTCATGAAAAAAAACGTTACTGCCGCTGACAGCTCGGACCCACCAGCTATCTCTTCGCACGCAAGGAAGTGCCTCCTTATTACGCACAAAAAATGAATATTCCCCCTGTCAGCTGGGACCCAGTATAGTGGCAGGCTGACTTGTGGGCCTACTAAGTTGACGGGGACGGAGGGCTTTGTCAACTTAGACAATATGCACGATTCTAGCTCCAGTGACCGTACGATGTCCATCCAACGGCCGTAGTGCTTCTTCAACCTCTGGTGTTCTTGCTCCAGCCGCCCAAACCAGTGCCGGTCGTGTCTCGTGCTCCTGCCTCCCGTGGCCGGCTGCAATGCGGCGGAGGCCTCACCACCCCTACTACTCCCACGCTGGCGGGCCATCCCTCTACTCACCCACACCCCCTGTTATTCTGCGGCGATGGCAGGCTCACACCGCAGCGAACCAGTGAACCCTCGTACTCCTCTAGGCGTGGGCATCCACTGCCACGTGTTCCTCGGCTCCGCGTCGTCCCCTTCCTAGGCCTCGTCGTCGTCCACCGCCCTGGTGCTCTCGGCGCAGCGTGGTCAACGTGGTCAAGGAACGGCTTCCATCGGACGTGGACTGTACGTGGAGAGGCTGACAGCTGGGTCCACGGCGGCCGCAAGGAAGTGCCTCCTTATTACGTGCAAAATAATTATTCCTCCACCTGACAGCAGGGACCCACCGGACGGGCCACCGTATTTCGCGAAAAAAACGTTTCCCCCCTGACTGCTGGGACCCACCAGCTACATCTTCGCACGCAAGGAAGTGCCTGACAGTCGGGACCCACCTGGTCGAAGCGTACGTAGCGTTGTCATTCTGGTCGCGAACGTGTGCGTACATATATACTGGTGGATGTAGAGGCGCGCACGTGTCGTAGTAGAGGTGCGCACGTAGCATGTACACGTACGTACAACGGCCAGGGTGCAAGAAAGGAAATACGTCCACATATATGTACATACGGGCGGGGTCTCGAACGCCTACTTTCGGCGCATACGTCTCGGCGGGGCTCGTGTACATGGCTGGGTCAGAACGGAGAAACATCGTCGTCTTCGTGTTCATGGGGAGGCAACGGAATGCGTCGTGTTCATGGGGAGGCAACGGAATGCGTCGTGTTCATGGGGAGGCAACGGAATGCGTCGTGTTCATCGGGAGGCAACGGAACACCGGCTGGGTCGGAACGGAATGCGTGGTCGTGTTCATCGGGAGGGCTTGGACGGAACAGGCGATGGAAACGAGGCCTGGCGTACTGCAGAACGGAGGAAACGGCCTTGTGTTCGACCGACCATGTTCAACGGGGTCATGTTGATCGGGAGGGTGTGGCGTCCGCAAAAGCGGATAAACGGACCTCCTACGGTCGAAACGGGGTCATGTTGATCGGGAGGGTGTGGCGTCAGCAAAAGCGGATGAAACGGACCTCCCTACGATCAAGCAGGGTCCTGTTGATCGGGAGGGTGTGGCGTGCCATAAAGCAGACGAAACGGACCTCCTACGGTCAAAGCAGGGGTCCTGTTCGCCGGGAGGGTGTGGCGTACCGCATAAGCAGGACTCCATGGGATACTGTTCATCTCCACCGTCGACCTCCTCCAGCCTCCACGGGCTACCGTCGACCTCCTCCAGCCTCCACGGGCTCCTGTTCATCCAGCCTCCACCGCGCGCTACTCCACCGGCTACTGTTCAACCACCCCCCACCATCTACTGTTCATCCAGCCCTCCACACCACGGGGTCTTGTTCAACCACCCCTCCACGGGCACCCCTCCACTGTTTACTGTTCATCCAGCCCTCCACACCACGGGGTCCTGTTTATCTAGAGGCAACGCCACCGCTCACTGTTCATCCAATGCCCCCTCCCCGCAATGCTCACTGTTCATCCAATCGATCGGCTTGATTAGCAGCGATGGCGAAGAATCGCTCGATCGGGTTCGATTAACAGCCATCGATCGACCGCTCGGGTTCGATAGCAGCGTAACTGCGGTCTGTCGCCAGTTCGATTAGAGCCCAACGCCTCGCCGGGTTGATTAGAGCCAACGCCTACGCACACGCAGCGTCGTGTACGAGAAAGCAGCGCATCGCTCGGCCCCAACCTCCCACCGTAGCATCGGAACTCCCGAAATTTTCCTCCCTCGCTTCTACCATGGTTTTTCCGTCATGGGCCGGCCCAAAAAATGTCATGCAGCTGCGTCTCCGGCCCGCCCAGGACGAAAAGCCCATTTTCTGTCATGATTTTTTGTCATAGAAGTAGGAGCCCACCACATCTATGATGATACCGGATTTTTTCACAATTATCGTCATAGAAGTGTCATATGGATGACCGAATTTTTTTCATTCGGCCCAAAATGTCACCGATGTGTCTTTTTTTTGTAGTGTATGGAGCCATGAGGATCACCCGCCCCGGGTTGACAACCCGGGTCAGCTAGCTTTGGTGGTTGCTCCTTAGGTTGGAGGATACAAGTTCACGTAGGTGCTTATGGACGGGGGCAACAGTATCAATATCCTTTATTATGATACTTTTCGCCATATGAATTTGACTGACAAAGATCTTAAGCCATCTTCTACCGCCTTTCATGGGGTGATGCCTGGTAAGTCGGCATATCTGGTGGGCAAGATAGCCTTGGAAGTGGCTTTTGGCAATGAGCATGACTATAGGGCCGAAACATTGACTTTTGAGGTGGTCAAGATCAAGAGCCCTTATCACGCCTTGTTTGGACGGCTGGCTTATTCCAAATTTATGGCACGGCCTTGTTATGTTTATCTGCAGCTTAAAATGCTGGGTCCTAAGGTACCATGATGTCTACTACGCAACTTTATTCTTGTAGACTCGTGTTGGGCCTCCAAGCGCAGAGTTTTGTAGGACAGTAGCAATTTTCCCTCAAGTGGATGACCTAAGATTTATCAATCCGTGGGAGGTGTAGGACGAAGATGGTCTCGCTCAAACGACCCCGCAACCAAATACAAGAAATCTCTTATGTCCCCAACACACCCAATACAATGGCAAATTGTATAGGTGCACTAGTTCGACGAAGAGATGGTGATAAAGGTGTAATATGGATGGTAGAAATATATTTTTATAATCTGAATAAATAAAAATCAGCAAGGTAGCAAATAGTAAACGGACACAAAAACGGTATTGAAATGCTTAAAAATGTGGCCTAGGGTCCGTACTTTCGCTAGTGCAATCTCTCAACAATGCTAACATAGTTGGATCATATGATTATCCCTCAAAGTGCAGCAAAGAATAACTCCCGAGTTCCTATTAGCGGAGAACAAAAGATAGGAATTGTTTGTAGGGTAGGAAGCCACCTCAAAGCTATTCTTTCCGATCAATCTATCCTAGAGTTCGTACTAGAGTAACGCAAGCTATTCTTTCCGATCGATCTAATCAAGAGTTCGTACTAAGATAACACCCAAGAAAGTTCATATTCATAATACTCAATCCACACAAAGAACTACAAGGAGACCCCAAAGTTTCTACCGGAGAAAAACGTGCATCAACCCCTATGCATAGATTACCCCAATATCACCGCGGGAATCCGCGAGTTGAATGCCAAGACACATATCAAGTGAATCAATACGATACCCCATTGTCACCTCAAGTATTCATATTACAAGACATATATCATGTGTTCTCATCTCTGAATATTCAACCCGATAATACAAGACCTCAAAGGATAAATACTCAATTCATCATAACAAGAGTATAACAGGGAGAAACATCATATGATCCGACTATATTAACAAAGCCCATGATATAGATCACAAGAGAGAGAGATTAAACACATAGCTACTGGTACAAACCCTCAATCTCAGGGGTGGACTACTCCTTCCTCATCATGGTGGCCGCCAGGATGATGAAGATGGCCACCAGAGATGATTCCCCCCTCTGGCAGGGTGCCAGAACGGGGTCTAGATTGGTTTTCGGTGGCTACAGAGCCTTGCGGTGGCAGAAATTCTGATCTAGGTTAACCCCGATGGGTTTCGGAATATTTGGGAATTGATAGTGCAAAGAACGGGTGCGGGAGGCCACCGAGGTGGGCACAACCCACCTGGGCGCGCCCGGGGGGCCTGGCGCGCCCTACTGGGTTGTGCCCCCCTCGGGGCACCCCCAGGTGCAGCTCTAGCCCATTGGGCTCCTTCTGGTCCATAAAAAATCTCCGTGGTGTTTCGCGGTGTTTGGACTCCGTTTAATGTTGAGTTCTTGCGATGTAAAAAACAAGCAAAAAAGCAACTGGCACTGGGCACTGGGTCAATAGGTTAGTCCGAAAAAATGATATTATGTTCCTATAAAATGATTGTAAAACATCCAAAAATGATGAAATAACAACATGAATACTTCATAAATTATAGATATGTTGTAGACGTATCAGCATCCCCAAGGTTAATTCCTACTCGTCCTCGAGTAGGTAAATGATAAAAGAAATAATTTATGAAGTGTGAATGCTAGCAAAGTGCATAAGTTTGATCAATGACAATTTCAATCACTTTTCCTAGCATCATAACAACAATTCTTTCTCATAAAATTTCTCATGTTGTAGTGGCAACCAATTCACATGTTAAGGTTCAAACAATGAACTCGCTTGAAACTCAACAACCTATGTTCTTAGTCACCAAGAAATTGGAATTCAACTTATTCAACAGAGTTTAAGTAAGAGCTCCACATACTCAACCAGCATATAGTCTTCTATGATTCCTAACACTCACCGCATACACATGAGCAAATGTTTCAACCGGACACATATAAAGATAGGGGCTTATTGTTTTGCCTCTCAACGTATTCACCTCAAGGGTGATGTCAACAATAAGAACTCATGCTGCCCATATTCAACTGGACATATGTGCCTAGATCTTTCCTCACCACATGATGCTTTCCAAAGGAGAAAAATAAAAAGGAATAGAGAGAAAAACTTTGACTCGTTGCATAAAAGTAAATACTGAAAAGTAAAAGATAGGCCCTTCGCAGAGGGAAGCAGAGGTTGCCATGCGCTTATTTGGTTGTATGCTCAATCCCTTAGTGCAAAAGAATGTCACATTATATTGCCCCTTGTGATGGAAACCTTTATTATGCAGTATGTCGCTTTTATTGCTTTACCATCACAAGTTCATGCAACGCTCAATTTTCTCTTACACTAAATGATCTTACATTTTTAGAAGCAATTTTTATTGCTTTACCATTACATTTTTAGATGACAACTTACTTGAACAATCTTATTCAATCCTTAGGTAGGTATGGTGGACTCTTGAAAATAAGATTTGGGTTTAAGGATTTTTGGATGCACAAGTAGTATCTCTACTTGGTGCGGAATTTTTGGCTAACAAAGATGGGGGGCAAGCACCACATGTTGAAGGATTTATGACAATATAACTTCTATGTGAATATGAACAAACATAAATCATTACATTGTCTTCCTTGTCCAACGTCAACAATTTTGGCATATAATATTTTGATGGGGGCTCACAATCGCAAAAGATTTCTAGGATAGTGTATTTGCATGTGAAAGTTCTCTTCCTTATACTAATTATTCGCGAATTGCTTGTATGACCAAAATTGTGACTGTCAAGTCTCAAAAGATTTCACTTTCTAAACCCAATGTGAAGCTAACACTAGGCATGATATGATTTCAACTTCATGACATTCAATTTATTCAACAATTTACCCGTAGGGTATAAGTGAAGCACAAGAGTAAATGACAAACTACTCCAAAAAGATATAAGTGAAGATCATGAACATACTATATTTTTCTCAAATTAACTTAAGTGAAGCAAGAGAGAATTTCTTCAAAAAATACTAAAGCACACCGTTCTCAAGAAGATATAAGTGAAGCACTAGAGAAATTCCATAGAAAAGAGCTTCGTTGATGGGATGTGCGTGCCGCTTAAGTAGCCTCCCTGGCAACTATTTGAGGACTCTATTTTATTTAAAAACTTTCAGATCTAAGTACTTTATTAAAACAACAAGCAAAATTAAAATAAAATGACATTTCAAGGATAGCACAACTCATGTGAAGAAGCAAAAACTTAGGCTCAACCAGTACTAACCGATAATTTTTGAAGAAGAAAGGTGGGATGCCTACCGGGGCATCCCCAAGCTTAGATGCTTGAGACTTGTTGAAATATTATCTTGGGGTGCCTTGGGCATCCCCAAGCTTGAGCTTTTGTGTCTCCTTAATTCCTCTCATATCACGGTTTTCCTAAATCTCAAAAGCTTTGTGACGCCCCCGATTCAATCGTACACTAATCATGCATGCAAATGTGTACGATCAAGATCAGGGACTCACGGGAAGATATCACAACACAACTCTACAAATAAAATAAGTCATACAAGCATCATAATACAAGCCGAGGGCCTCGAGGGCTCGAATACAAGTGCTCGATCATAGGCGAGTCAGCGGAAGCAACAATATCTGAAATCTGAGACATAAGTTAAGCAAGTTTTCCTTAAGAAGGCTAGCACAAAGCGGGATCTGAGATCGAAGAGGAGCAGGCCTCCTGCCTGGGATCCTCCTAACTACTCCAGTGGTCGTCGGTGACTGCCTGCGTAGTAGTAGGCACCTACGGTGTAGTAGTCGCCATCGACGGTGGCGTCGCTCACAGGCTCCATCGTGCAGTTGCAGCAATCGGGTAAAGAAAGAGGGAAAGGGGAACAAGGCAACCGTGAGTACTCATCCAAAGTACTGCAAGCAAGGAGCTACACTACATATGCATGGATATATGTGTAAAGGGCCATATCGATGGACTGAACTGCAGAATGCCGTAATAAGAGGGGATAGCTAGTCTTATCGAAGACTACGCTTCTAGTCACCTTCGTCTTGCAACAGGTAGAAGAGGGTAGGTTGAAGTCCTCCAAGTAACATCACATAGCAATAATCCTACCCGGCGATCCCCCCTCATTGCCCTGAGAGAGAGCGACCACCGGTTGTATCTGGCACTTGGAAGGGTGTGTTTTATTAAGTATCCGGTTCTAGTTGTCATAAGGTCAAGGTACAACTCCAAGTCGTCCTGTTACCGAAGATCACGGCTATTCGAATAGATTAACTTCCCTGCAGGGGTGCACCAACTTACCCAACACGTTTGATCCCATTTGGCCGGACACACTTTTCTGGGTCATGCCCGGCCGCGGAAGATCAACACGTCGCAGCCCCACCTAGGCACAACAGAGAGGCCAGCACGCCGGTCTAAACCTAAGCGCACAGGGGTCTGGGCCCATCGCCCAATGCACACCTGCGTTGCGAGGGCGGCCGAAAGCAGACCTAGCCTAGTGGCGTTCCAGTCCAATTCGGCGCGCGCCGCTCCGTCGCTGACGTCTGAAGTGCTTCGGCTGATACCACGACGCCGAGTGCCCATATCTTTCCCACGTAGTTGGTTAGTGCGTATAAGCTCGTAGCCAACTCAGATCAAATACCAAGATCTCGTTAAAGCGTGTTAAGTAACCGCGAACGCCCGAACAGGCCAGCCCACCTCTCTCCTAGGCGGTCTCAACCTGCCCTGTCGCTCCGCCACAAAGATCCATCCAGAGGGCCGTCGAGACAAAGGTCCTTTCAGCTCCCAATCCGTGAATCACTCGCGGGTGCTCCACAAGCCGACCCGACTTTAGTCACCACATGTATCATGTATAAGTATAAGTATATACCCGTGATCACCTCCCGAGTGATCACGGCCCGATAGTATAGCACACCAGACGGACAAGAATGTAGGGCCACAGATGAAAGTACTAGCATCCTATACTAAGCGAGAGGATAGCGAGATAAAGGTAACAACAATAGTAGCAAGGACATGCTATGCAGCAGTATAGGATTAACTGAAAGCAGTAACATGTTACACTACTCTAATGCAAGCAGTATAGAGAAGAGTAGGCGATATCTGGTGATCAAAGGGGGGGCTTGCCTGGTTGCTCTAGCAAGAGAGAGGGGTCGTCAACGCCGTAGTCGATCACGAAGTGCAAGCAATGATCTCGGGGTCTCTGGGAAAAAGTAACGGAGGGAACATAATAAATAACAGAGCAATCAAAGCATAACATGACAAATGCGGTGCTAGAGGTGATCTAACGCAGGATAGGTGATACCGGTGAAGGGGGAAACATCCGGAAAATATCCTCGGGGTTTCGTGGTTTTCGCATAGGAGCCGGAGGGGAAAGTTGCGAGTTCGATAGGTTAGGGGGTGTGGCGGACGAGCGGATTGCGTATCCGGAATCGTCTAAATGCTCGAGCAACTTTCATGTTGAAAATATTTTAATCCGAAAGTTACGAATTAAAAGATATGATTTTCTAAAGATTTTATTAATCTCTGGAATTTAATTAATTATTTAATTCAACATTATCCGTAATAGTAAATGATGACGTCGGCATGACGTATGTGTGATGTCAGCAGGCACGGTCACGGTTGACTGGGTCAAATCGACATGTGGGTCCCGTGGGACCCACCTGTCATACTCTGTTAGGTTAATTAGGGTTTAGGTTAATCTGATTACAGTTTAATTTAAACTAACAGGTTAATTAGACTCAATTAATTAAGTTAATTAATTAAGTTAATTAATTAATTAATAATAATAATATTATTATTATTTTTAATTTATATATATATATATTTTTGTTGCCGGGCCCCATTCAGCCCGGCCAAAGCAGGCGTAGTCGGCGCTTCGCCCAACAGGCGTGGCTGGCCTTGGCGCAAGCGGGCACTACGCCTGAGGTGGGACGAGGCCGCCGGGCACCGACGGTGGGGCACGCCGGCTGACAACCAACCCACGCGGCGGAGGCGAGGTGGGATTGGAGCGGGAGGCGGCGCAGATGGTCGCGGTGGCGGCGGGTCGCCACGGGCGGTCTCGATGAGCGACGGCGAAGCGGCGTGGGGAACGGGCGGCGGCTGGCCGTGGTGCGATGGCGCGCTGAGCACGCGCGTGAGTGCGGTGACCACGGGGGAGTAGAGAGGGAGCGCGGGGGTGTGGCCACGGGCGCGGCCGGAGCACGGCCAGGGCGCGGCGAGCAGGACCGAGAGGAGGGGAGGGGCGAGGCGGAGCTCACTGAGCGGGGTAGGGTCTGGGCAGCGTGCTCGACAGAGCTCGGGGAGGTCGACGGGGACGAGCGACGGAGTGGAGAAGGATGGCGAGGTGGCGGCGTCCTGGCGGCGGGGCGGCGTCGAGCGGCGACGGTGGGGTCGTCCACGTGGCGGCGGCAAGGTGCGAAGCGTCGGCGTCGGCTGCCCGACCGGATCCATGCGGGTGGAGGGATGAGGCGGGCACCGGCGACGGCGCGACGTCGGTGGGGGTTCGGGGCGAGCGACGGGATGACGACGAGGTGGCCGTGGCGGAGGCGTTCCGCGCGGCGTCGAGGCGGTGGGGAAGGTCGACGGAGTCGGGGCACCGTGGGGAGGTTTGCCCCCCCGATCCCGATCTGGATCGGGGATGGGGAGAGAGACGTGGGGATCGTGGGGAGGGGGAGTGGGGCGAATGGGTGGACCGGCTAGGGTTTCTCCCCTGGTGGGGGGCTATGGAGGGGAGGGGGTTCCGGCTGGGCCGTGGGGTGGGCCAGCCCGTTCGGGAGGCTGAGGCCAGCTGGGCCACTTGGCCCAGTGGGGGGGGTGTCCTGTTTTCTTTCCCCCCTTTTTTTGTTTGCTTGTTTTCTGTTTTCCTTTTTTTTAATATATTTTCTTGTCTCTTTTTATTTGTAGTTTCTTTTATTTTCAGTTTTATAAAATTACCACTAGTGCCTAATTTGTATTTACCAATAAACTACTACGAGATTAACTCTTAACCCATAATAAAATAGTGTTAGCATTTTATAAATTCAATAGGCATTTGTTTAATTGTTTTCACTATTGTTTTAATTGTTTTAGGGCCTTTAAACATTTTATCAAAGTTTGGTTTCTCCACCATAATTACCTATGTATTATTTGGTTCACTCCGAACATTTAAATTTTAATATTTGAAACTCTTTATTGTTTGCCCGATTTTGAATTTGAAATTGAACTAGGTTCAACTAACGCGAGTTTATCCACAAGAATCGAGGTGACGTGGCATCATTAGCGAGGATTACTGTAGCTTAATTACCCAAGGCGTCACAATTCTCCTCCACTACAAGAAATCTCGTCCCGAGATTTAAGAGGAGTAAGGGAAAGTTCTGTTACGATATTCTAACGGATCTTCTCGAAGAAGTTAATCGCTTTTCGTTGATGTCTTCAATCCTTCATTCCGGTGCATCATGATAAACTTGTCATCATTTCTTGGGAACTCCATCGTACTTACGAAAAGATAAGGGGCAGCTCACTACGACATAATGCTTTTGAGGGAAACAATCTGGGGTTAACCCATGAATGAGTATAAGATTATCTCTCGAGTTGAACATATGAAATACATCGAGAGTAAGGTACGAAGGTACAATAAGAGGTTCCAAGCGGATAGATAGTTGCTCGAAGTCTGAACCAGAGTGAGAAGGGGTTCAGAGTAGCGAGAGTAAGTATTGCGTCTGATACCAGAATAGATCACTAGGACAGTGGCCCGTGAATTACATACGAGTCCACGCGCGAGGAATAACTTTGGGAATAGGGGTGTACAGGACAGTCAGGTTTCGATCCTGTGGAACTGTGGGTTATGGGCCCACCATGTGGTTTTTTTTTGTAGGAGCAGTGACATCTTTCACGGTAATGATAGCAAGGCATGTCAGAGAGTACCATGTCCGTTATGTCGGCATCAATGTTGGTACCAAGGGCGAGGGACGAAGAGAACCACTTTCCTGCTCGTTGAACGAGGCGGACCAATAGGCAAGGTTCTCGTCCATCGGTGGCTACCGGAATGTCATCAACAATAGTAATGAGGTCTTCTTGTGAGTTCTACCTCGAGGTGTTTGCACAAGCGGTGGATTATTACTGCTTATATCATATAGATCATAGAAAAGGTTCAAACAAACCAATGGAAGGAAAATATGATCATCAGATTAAACAGAACAATGGAAAGGAAAATATGTTTAAACACATATTTCAAGGGTATATCCTTCCCAAGGACAAGCAGAGCAAGATATCCATGACATGATATAAAGTAGAAAACCATTTAGGTAAGGGGGGAGGAATCTCATGATATTACCCATACAACGGTGTTAGGATAAATGATAAATAAAATTTAGCATCGTGCTTCAAATGTTCTTGTTGAAAATCGGAGTACTATTGACATGCTTCAGGTAGCAATGATATGGTGTTTCAATCAAGGACCAGACTTCGGATACACCATTGATCCATCAGGAGTAACTTATAAAATAAGTCTTACCATTTCCTCATGGAAGAATAGATAACCTTGCTAAAAGGAAACTATAACAATAGGTCCTCCACCCAAGGGGGGTGCTAAACATGACATCATGTTACCGGGTCATCAAAGGATCAACATCATAACTCTTGGAAAGTTGTCCCAACCATCATATCTGACCGAGATCCATATCCAATTTGTGTGATGATACCTCAGACTCAGGATGCCGGAGAAGAAAAAGGTGCGACACAAATTGACGAGAAGACACCGTAAGATTCAAATGAACTATGGAAGCAAGTTCCGAATCATGAGTTCATCATTAAACCAAGGAAATGATGAGGGGGTGGCTGATGGACTCAGCGACAATTCCTCGAGTTTTACTAAAAGATGGATTTCCGCGATTATATGAACAGGGAGATAACCTTTGTCAGATCAAATGATATAGCGAGGTATGCTCGAGGAAAACATACATAATTAAACATTGGTTGAAGGGTGCATCCGAAATATGGGCTGGGTTGCACGACCAAGGTTAGAATGGTGATTCAATAATCAATAGTCTAAGAATGAACGACCGACCATTAACTTCAAAGCAAGAGGCTTGCTAGAAGGGCAGAATTCAAACAACACCGTTCACTTGTTGGTACACCGGTTGGAAGCAACACGGGGACCAAGAAAGAATGGTGATGGTGAGAAGCATCTCAATACCAAGAATTACTTAAGAGGTGGAGCAGTCCTCACAACATCCTTGATATTAAAAGATGGTAATACTCCAAGGTAAAGAAGAACAAATGCTGGATAGCGAGGAGCTCAAGGTATAACACAAAACACGAACAAGTTTGTGTTGAGCGGAAGGCAATAAAGTGGTCAAAGTAACCCAAATCATCGGGGGCAAGGATGGTATTTCTCATCATGAACTCAATTGATATCCTAGAAGAGCTCATAAGGTTCATGATGATCACGACACATTTGTCGATAGATTTCATGAAGATGTAATCAATCGCAACGACATCAAGTCAAAGGAATGATGAAGCAAGAGGTTATTGGAACCACGATTCTGACACAAACTCGAACTCAAGCTTGTTGTTTAAGGTGAAAGGGTATGACGAGGAAAATCGGCGTAAGCTTAGCTATCGTCGCAAATTGGTGCTCCGAGAATAAGGACCAGGTAGCACAGTTAGAATCATCACGACTATGATATAGCCAAACAGGCTAGGAATGGCGTGATCGGGTACAAACTCGTAGTTATAGAAGCTTACCGAAGAGTTGTTGAACCGTAGTGCGGACTCGGTTCAGTTATTGGTGTCTTTGAGTGTTTAATAACTCAGAGCCCGTGAAAAATTGGAATCAGTGGAATGTAGCACTTGATGAAGAACTCATAAGAAGTTATGCAGTTCCAAGATAATCTCGAGATACCAGGGGGGTAATACTCGACACAAGATCAAAGTAAAGGTTGGACTGGTGTAATGATCCATAGAAGACAATTGTTTTAACTTGTCCGAGAAATGGAATCAAAGAAGAACAATCATGGTCGGAACCACGGTTGCAAGGGATCAACTCACATATACCATATGTTAGTTATGAAGGAAATAGTTATTATTACAAGAAGCTTCCATGATAGGATATACATCGCGTCCATGGGCATGAACACAAAGTTCAAGGTCGACTCCCACTTCTCCAATGCATAACCTTTCATTCACTTCTCATTTTCGAAGAAGTTGCAGTGCTGAAATTTTATCTAGCGAAGCACCAGAAGAGTATGACTCGTGAAAACTTTCGAGTTCACACATTTTAAGGAAGGCATAGGTTCAACCCATCAGGGCATCTTACGAACATATCCCACAAACTTCGGGGTAAATAATACAAGCTCGAAAGTAGAGCATTGTTCTAAAGAAGATGATACAATTTACCAAAGGCATTATATACCCATGGAAAGGCTCTCAAGGTTATTCAATATGAAGGACACGGTCGGATAAAATCCATCAAAGGAACCGATGGTCCACAAGGGATCTGATGTGAGCATCGGTACTCAACCAGAGGAAGAAGAATGCACGGGCATCAAATTATAGAACATCTAAATAATTCGATGCTTAGATAACAAAGGGAATTCGATTTCCAAAATAAAGGATCAGAAGTAGTCGCTCTGATCAAGGATGGATAAGTTCAATACACCTAAGGGTACAGTCGACATCCAATAGATTGGTTGAGAACAAGCTCATGTTCAAAATGACATCTGAGCCGGAAAGATAATTTAATAGGATCAACTGATGATTGCGGGCATTGACACTCATGTTGAAACAATAGGATCAAAATGACGGTGTCTAAGGGTACTAACAAATATTGCCAGCCACGTGGAAAGCATCCATAATGTAAGTAGACAAGTATTGCAGAGCAATAAAGCTGCTAAGGATTTTCGGAGGATTGAATAGTATTTCAAAGACTTTTGTGAAACTCATGAACAACTGGGGATGAGCGGATACTCGACAAGTGCGAGGATTTATTTGAAGGGGTATTCATGTGGCAAGGAACTGCTAGGCAGTAGGCACGAAGTATTCTCGGAACAATAGAGAAAACTTGGGTATCTTGTAATAACAAGACCAATGGGGGATGATCGTAAGAATGGCAAGTGTAAGTAGTTATCCATAAGGATTTATCGGTGGTCGGGAATAGCAAAAGTGATGGGCACAAAGTCTCGAGAGAATATCAAGGAGTATCTCCGAAATCTTCTGGTGCGGTCGGTGACCATCTGGCCTGAAGGGCTCTCCGGGAGAAAGTATTATCGAGAACCTAGAGTCAGAGTTAGTAAAAATCGTTTAACCTGAGTAGAAGAGAGTTCAAAGTCCCAGAGTAAAGATCGAGGAGTAAAAGATCCTAATACCACCCGATGGCGACGTGGGCCCGTAAGGCACACAACCAAGTTAGTAAAAGTTTTGCAATGACTAGACTCGACTTCGGCCAAGGAGTGTGGAAGGGGATTCCTGAGCGATCGGCTCGACGATACCAACTTGTGGCGCCCCGATTTAATTGTACACTAATCATGCACGCAAATGTGCACGATCAAGATCAGGGACTCACGGGAAGATATCACAACACAACTATACAAATAAAATAAGTCATACGAGCATCATAATACAAGCCAGGGGCCTCGAGGGCTCGAATACAAGTGCTCGATCATAGACGAAGTCAGCGGAAGCAACAATATCTGAGTACAGACATAAGTTAAGCAAGTTTGCCTTAAGAAGGCTAGCACAAACCGGGATACATGATCGAAGAGGAGCAGGCCTCTGCCTGGGATCCTCCTAACTACTCACAGTGCGTCGCCGCCGGGCTGCACGTAGTAGTAGGCACCTCCGGTGTAGTAGTCGCCATCGACGGTGGCGTCAGCTCCTGGGCTCCATCGTGCAGTTGCAGCAATCGGGTAAAGAAAGGGGAAAAGGGGAACAAGGCAACCGTGAGTACTCATCCAAAGTACTCGCAAGAAAGGAGCTACACTACATACGCATGGATATATGTGTAAAGGGCCATATCAGTGGACTGAACTGCAGAATGCCAGAATAAGAGGGGGATAGCTAGTCTTATCGAAGACTACGCTTCTGATCACCTTCGTCTTGCAACAGGTAGAAGAGGGTAGGTTGAAGTCCTCCAAGTAACATCACATAGCAATAATCCTACCCGGCGATCCCCTCCTCATTGCCACGAGAGAGAGCGACCACCGGTTGTATCCGCACTTGGAAGGGTGTGTTTTATTAAGTATCCGGTTCTAGTTGTCATAAGGTCAAGGTACAACTCCAAGTCGTCACATTACCGAAGATCACGGCTATTCGAATAGATTAACTTCCTGCAGGGTGCACCAACTTACCCAACACGTTTGATCCCATTTGGCGGACACACTTTCTGGGTCATGCCCGGCATGGAAGATCAACACGTCGCAGCCCCACCTAGGCACAACAGAGAGGCCAGCACGCCGGTCTAAACCTAAGCGCCTGAAGTGCAGGCCCATCGTCCAATGCACACACACGTTAAGGGCGGTCGAAAGCAGACCTAGCCTAGTGGCGTTCCAGTCCAATTCAGCGCGCGCCGCTCCGTGGCTGACGTCTGAAGTGCTTCGGCTGATACCACGACGCCGAGTGCCCATATCTTTCCCATGTAGTTGGTTAGTGCGTATAAGCTCGTAGCCAACTCAGATCAAATACCAAGATCTCGTTAAGCGTGTTAAGTAACATGAACGCCCGAACAGGGCCAGGCCCACCTCTCTCCTAGGCGGTCTCAACCTGCCCTGTCGCTCCGCCACAAAGATCCATCCAGAGGGCCGTCGAGACAAAGGTCCTTTCAGCCCCCAATCCGTGAATCACTCGCGGGTGCTCCACAAGCCGACCCGACTTTAGTCACCACATGTATCATGTATAAGTATAAGTATATACCCGTGATCACCTCCCGAGTGATCACGGCCCGATAGTATAGCAATGAGACGGACAAGAATGTAGGGCCACAGATGGAAATACTAGCATCCTATACTAAGCGGTAGGATAGCGTATAAAGGTAACAATGATGGTAGCAAGGACAGGCTATGCAGCGGTATAGGATTAATCGAAAGCGGTAACATGTTACACTACTCTAATGCAAGCAGTATAGAGAAGAGGAGGCGATATCTGGTGATCAAAGGGGGCTTGCCTGGTTGCTCACGGCAAGAGAGAGGGGTCGTCAACGCCGTAGTCGATCACGAAGTACCGGCAGCGGTCTCGGGTCTCTAGGAAAAAGTAACGGAGGGGGAACATAATAAATAACAGAGCAATCAAAGCATAACATGACAAATGCGGTGCTAGAGGTGATCTAACGCAGGGATAGGTGATACCGGTGAAGGGGGGAAATATCCGGGAAAATATCCCCAGGGTTTCGTGTTTTCGGGCAGAGGAGCCGGAGGGGGAAAGTTGCAAGTTCGATAGGTTAGGGGGGTGTGGCGGACGAACGGATTGCGTACCCGGACGTCTCGTCGTTCTGAGCAACTTTCATGTTGAAAATATTTTAATCCGAGTTACGGATTAAAAGATATGATTTTCTAAAGATTTTATTAATTTCTGGAATTTAATTAATTATTTAATTCAACATTATCCAAAATAGTAAATGATGACGTCAGCATGACGTATGTGTGATGTCGGCCGAGCAGTCTGCGGTTGACACAGGTCAAACTGACATGTGGGTCCCGTGGGACCCACCTGTCATACTCTATTAGGTTAATTAGGGTTTAGGTTAATCTGATTACAGTTTAATTTAAACTAACAGGTTAATTAGACTCAATTAATTAAGTTAATTAATTTAGTTAATTAATTAATTAATAATAATATTATTATTATTTTTAATTTATATATATATATATTTTTTGTTCTGCGGCTGGGCCCCATTCGGCAGTGGCCCAGAGGCCAAACGGGCGCGGGTGCGGGCGTTCGCCCGAACGGGCGTGGGCTGGCCTTGGCGCACCGGCGGGCACTCGCCCATGAGGTGGGACGAGGTCCGGGCACCGACGGTGAAACGCC
This sequence comes from Aegilops bicornis, assembly GCA_021605145.1. Lineage (NCBI taxonomy): Eukaryota > Viridiplantae > Streptophyta > Magnoliopsida > Poales > Poaceae > Aegilops > Aegilops bicornis. The sequence continues at coordinate 207,464,289 of CM038673.1, read as the reverse complement.
TGCCGTGGCAAACCTGGCCACGGCGGAGGCGAGGTGGGATTGAGCGGAGGCCGGCGCAGATGGTTGTGGTGGCCGGCGGGGTCGCCACGGGCGGTCTCCAGTAGCGACGGCGAGCGGGGCGACGTGGGGAACGGGGTGGCGCGCTGGCCGTGGTGCGGTGAGCGCGCCTGGGCACGCGCGTGAGTGCGGTGACCACGGGAGTAGAGAGGAGCGCTGGGTGTGGCCGGCGCGGGCGACCGTGGCGAAAGGGACCGAGAGGAGGGAGGGCGAGGCGGAGCTCACGGCGGGGTAGGGTCTGGGCAGCGTGCTCGGCAGAGCTTCGGGAGGTCGACGGGACGAGCGACGGAGTGGAGAGAAGGGTGGCGAGGTGGCGGCGTCTGGCGTGCGGCGGCGTCGGCGGCGGCAAGCGAGGTCGTCCGTGGCGGCGGCAAGGTGCGGGCGTCGGGCGTCGGCTGCCCCGACCGGATCCATGCGGGGGGGAGGGATGAGGGGGCGGGCACCGGCGACGGCGCGACGTCGGTGGGGGTTCGGGGCGAGCGACGGGATGACGACGAGGTGGCCGTGGCGGAGGCGTTCCGCGCGGCGTCGAGGCGGTGGGGAAGGTCGACGGTGTCGGGGCGCCGTGGGGCGGTTGGGCCCCCCGATCCCGCTCTGGATGGGGGAAGGGGAGAGAGACGTGGGGATCGTGGGGAGGGGGAGTGGGGCGAATGGGTGGACCGGCTAGGGTTTCTCCCCTGGTGGGGGGCTGTGGAGGGGAGGGGGGGACGGCTGGGCCGTGGGGTGGGCCAGCCCGTTCGGGAGGCTGAGGCCAGCTGGGCCACTTGGCCCAGAGGTGTCCTGTTTTCTATTCCCCTTTTTTTGTTTGCTTGTTTTCTGTTTTCCTTTTTTATATATATTTTCTTGTCTCTTTTTATTTGTAGTTTATTTTATTTTCAGTTTTATAAAATTACCACTAGTGCCTAATTTGTATTTACCAATAAACTACTACGAGATTAACTCTTAACCCATAATAAAATAGTGTTAGCATTTTATAAATTCAATAGGCATTTGTTTAATTGTTTTCACTATTGTTTTAATTGTTTTAGGGCCTTTAAACATTTTATCAAAGTTTGGTTTCTCCACCATAATTACCTATGTATTATTTGGTTCACTCCGAACATTTAAATTTTAATATTTGAAACTCTTTATTGTTTGCCCGATTTTGAATTTGAAATTCGAACTAGGTTCCGAACTAACGTGAGTTTATCCACAGTAACCGAGGTGACGTGGCATCATTAGCGGGGATTACTGTAGCTTAATTACCCGGGTGTCACAAGCTTCATCCAAACAAAACTCAACAAGAACTCCTTATTCTCCTCATATTGATATCTCACCCAAAACTTGAAAACTTCGATCACACAAAACTTAACAAGACTTCGTGAGATAGGTTAGTATGATAAAGAGCAAGCCATTTCTCTTTGGTACTGTCAGAGACAAGATTCATAATTGTTTCCACACAATTCCTACTGTAGCATATCATTTCTACAATTTATATTGAGCAATATAAGCCATAGAAACTAGAAAATAAGAAAACTATGCATTGAAAACAGAATCTGTCAAAAACAGAACAGTCTGTAATGATCTGGACTCAAACCATACTTATGCTACTCCAAAAATTATGAAACAAATTGGACCACATGAGAAATTTGTATGTAAACTCCTGCAAAAAGAATCAACTCAAAATCACTCTTCTTTTAAAAATGAGACTTGTTTTCGTGAGCGCAAAAGTTTCTGTTTTTCAGCAGGGTCAAATCAACTATCACCCAACATGATCCCAAAGGCTTTACTTGGAACTTTATTGAAATAAAAGCTATAAAACATGATCAATACAGTAGCATAATCATGTGAACACACAAAACAGTAGGTAAAATTGTTGGGTAGTCTCCCAACAGGCGCTTTTATTTAATGCCTTTTAAGCTAGGCATGATGAGTCAATGATGCTCGCATAAAAGTAAAGAACTGAAACATAAAAAGGAGCATCATGAATCACATGGCAAGCACACTTAAGCCTAACCCACTTCCTATGCATTGGGATTTTGTGAGCAAACAACTTATGGGAACAATAATCAACTAGCATAGGAAGGCAAAACAAGCACAACTTCAAGATTTTCAACACATAGAAAGGAAACTTGATATTATTGCAATTCCTACAAGCATAAGTTCCTCCTTCATAATAATTTTCAGTAGCATCATGAAGAAATTCAACAATATAACCATCACATAAATCATTCTTTTCATGATACATAAGCATTGAAAATTTCTTACTTTCCACATAATCAAATTTATTCTCATGAATAGTAGTGGGAGCAAACTCAACAAAATACTCCCTTCGTCCCAAAATATAAGAACGTTTCTGACACTATGCTAGTGTCAAAAATGTTCTTATATTTTGGGAGGGAGGGAGTAGCTATCATGTGATACTTGATCGGCATAATCATGTTGAAAATTAAAATCATGATGAAAAGTTTCATGGATATCATTACTGTTTATAGCATACATGTCATCACCATAATCATCATAAATTGGAGGCATGCTTTCATCATAGTAAATATTCTCATCAAAACTTGCGGGACTAAAAATATCATCTTCATCAAGTATAGCATCCCCAAGATTATGGCTTTGCTATCATTAGCATCATGGATATTCAAATAATTCATACAAACAACACTGCAATCATGCTCATCATTTATACCAAACATTATATTGAATTCTTCTTCTATCAATTGAGCACAATTTTCCTTTCCATCATTTCCAAGAAAGATATTATAAAGATGATCAATAATATGATGCAACCTCAATTCCATTTTTTTGTAGTTTTCTTTTATAAACCAAGCTAGTGATAAAACAAGAAACTAAAAGATTCAATTGCAAGATCTAAGATATACCTTCAAGCACTCACCTCCCCGATAACGGCGCCAGAAAAGAGATTGATGTCTACTACGCAACTTTATTCTTGTAGACTCGTGTTGGGCCTCCAAGCGCAGAGTTTTGTAGGATAGTAGCAATTTTCCCTTAAGTGGATGATCTAAGGTTTATCAATCCGTGGGAGGTGTAGGATGAAGATGGTCTCTCTCAAACGACCCTGCAACCAAATACAAGAAATCTCTTGTGTCCCCAACACACCCAATACAATGGCAAATTGTATAGGTGCACTAGTTAATGAAGAGATGGTGATAAAGGTGTAATATGGATGGTAGAAATATATTTTTATAATCTGAATAAATAAAAACAGCAAGGTAGCAAATAGTAAACGGGAACAAAAACGGTATTGCAATGCTTAAAAATGAGGCCTAGGGTCCGTACTTTCGCTAGTGCAATCTCTCAACAATGCTAACATAGTTGGATCATATGATTTATCCCTCAAAGTGCAGCAAAGAATCACTCCCGAGTTCCTATTAGCGGAGAACAAAAGATAGGAATTGTTTGTAGGGTAGGAAGCCACCTCAAAGCTATTCTTTCCGATCAATCTATCCTAGAGTTCGTACTAGAGTGACGCAAGCTATTCTTTCCGATCGATCTAATCAAGAGTTCGTACTAAGATAACACCCAAGAATGTTCATATTCATAATACTCAATCCACACAAAGAACTACAAGGAGACCCCAAAGTTTCTACCGGAGAAAAACGTGCATCAACCCCTATGCATAGATTACCCCAATATCACCGCGAGAATCCGCGAGTTGAATGCCAAGACACATATCAAGTGAATCAATATGATACCCCATTATCACCTCAAGTATTCATATTGCAAGACATATATCATGTGTTCTCATCTCTGAATATTCAATCCGATAATACAAAACTTCAAAGGGTAAAATCATAACAAGAGTATAACGGGAAGAAACATCATATGATCCGACTATATTAACAAAGCCCATGATATAGATCACGAGAGAGAGAGAGAGATTAAACACATAGCTACTGGTACAAACCCTCAACCTCGGCGGTGGAGTAGTCCCTCCTCATCATGGTGGCTGCCGGGATGATGAAGATGGCCACAGGAGATGATTCCCCCCTCCAGCAGGGTGCCGGAACGGGGTCTAGATTGGTTTTTTGTGGCTACAGAGCCTTGCAGCGGCGGAACTTCCGATCTAGGTTAACCCCGATGGGTATCGGAATATTTGGAAATTTATAGTGCAAAGAAGGGGTGCGGGAGGCCACCAAGGTGGGCACAACCCACCTGGGCACGCCAGGGGGGCTTGGCGCGCCCTAGTGAGTTGTGCCCCCTAGGGGCAGCCCCAGGTGCAGCTCTCGCCCATTGGGTTCCTTCTGGTCCATAAAAAATCTCCGTGGAGTTTCGCGGCGTTTGGACTCCGTATGATATTGATTTGCTGCGATGTAAAAAACAAGCAAAAAACAGCAACTGGGACTGGGCACTGGGTCAATAGGTTAGTCCTAAAAAATGAAATAAAGTTGCTATAAAATGATTGTAAAACATCCAAAAATGATGAAATAACAGCATGAATACTTCATAAATTATAGATACGTTGGAGACGTATCATACCATCACTGTGCACGGTGATAGGAAGATAGCTTTGGAGTGTGAAGAGGGCGATGCTGCCTATGTCGAGTCTGTTTGTGCAACAGAGGAGTTGAAGTTCTACAAAGATAATGTTGACCCGGCGGATATGACCCCCTTGAAGAAGCCAACCACAGAGCATGACCCTTTGTTGAAATTTAAATTGGCAGATGACACCAAACAGGTCAATTTTGTCCCTGGCAATTCGTCCAAACAGTTCATTGTCAGTGCAAATATGGATCCGAAATAGGAAAGCGCGCTCATCGAGTTGATCTGTGAGAACCGGGACATCTTCGCATGGAAGCCTTCAGACACGCCAGGTGTACCGAGGGAACTCGCTGAGCACACTCTCAATATTGATCCAAAATTTAAACCGATCAAGCAATTCATTCGTCATTTTAATGAAGAGAGGCGTAAGGCCATTGGTGAAGAGGTGGCCCGGCTCTTGGCGGACGGGTTTATTGTTGAAGTTTTTGATCCTGAATGGTTTGCTAACCCGGTGCTAGTACTTAAGAAAAATGGCACTTGGCGTATGTGTGTGGATTACACAGACCTTAACAAGGCTTGTCCGGCTGATCCTTTTGCTCTTCCTCGTATTGATCAGATCATTGATGCTATGGCGGATTGTGAGCGTTTGAGTTTCTTAGATGCTTATTATGGTTATCATCAGATCAAGATGGCAGTTAAGGACCAGGAGAAGACATCTTTCATCACTCCCTTTGGAGCCTTCTGCTATGTGTCTATGCCTTTTGGGCTTAAAAGTGCCCAGGCCACTTATCAACATTGTGTTCAGAATTGCCTCCATAGCCAGATAGGACACGATGTTCATGCTTATGTGGATGATATCATTGTAAAATCCAAGAAGAAGGAGACCTTGCTGGATGATTTGAAGGAGACCTTTGACAATCTCCGGGTTTACAAGATGATGCTTAACACGGCCAAATGTGTCTTCGGTGTGCCAGCGAGCAAACTATTGGGTTTTTTGGTCTCTGAGAGAGGTATTGAAGCTAACCCGGAGAAAATCAAGGCTATTACTTCTTTGGCTAAACCGACATGTATTAACGACGTCCAGCGTTTGACGGGTCGTATTGCGGCTTTAAGCCGGTTTATAAGCCGCCTGGGAGAAAAGGCTGTTCCTCTGTACCAGATGATGAAGAAAACATATCGCTTTGTTTGGAGTGATGCTGCCAATCAGGCGTTCGAGGCACTTAAAAAATAGTTGGCTGAGCCGCCGGTTCTTGCAGCTCCTATAGGTAAGGAGCCCTTGCTTTTATATGTGGCTGCTAACAGCAGAGCCGTCAGCGGTTGTTGCGGAAAGGAAGGAATCAGGCAAGGAATATTCGGTTCAAAGGCCGGTTTACTATGTCAGTGAGGTATTAATTGAGTCTAAGTAGAGGTACCCACATTGGTAGAAGCTAGTCTATGGGGTGTTCATGGCTGGTCGCAAGTTGAAGCATTATTTCTTTGGTCATCCCATCACTGTGGTCAGCTCTGCTCCTCTAGGGGATAGTATTCAAAACAGAGAAGCTATAGGCCGGTGGCCAAGTGGGCCATTGAGCTTGGACCCCATGGTTTGAAGTATATGCCTCGGATAGCCATCAAGTCTCAGGCACCCGGCGGTTGATGGTATTGCTGGTCTTCAAAGGTTATCAAGTGGAACATGTTGATCGCATGAAAAAAATGAGGCGGCTGATGCTTTAAGTCGGCTAGGATCTCAGCGTAAGCCAGTACTGCACTACTGCAGGTTGCTGCTAACGCGACACTACAATCAGAGACCCTTCGACGAAACTGTGTGTGATGCATTAATCGCAAACGGTGGTGTAAAAAACCCGTCAAAAAGGTGCAAAACGTTTGCGATGGAGGATGCATCAAACATGGTTCAGATTATAGTTGTGTGTGCGATGCAGGGCATACGGTTCAGTTCAATTAACTGTTTGCAATGAGGAGGAATAAAAGAAACAGGCGGCCAGATGAAGGTGTGTGCGATATACAACATACGGTTCACTCGGATGAACTGTTTGTGATTAGGCAACACAAAAGAAACGGTCAGCCAGATCAAGGTGTGTGTGCGATATACGACACGCGGTTCACTCGGATGAACTGTTTGTGTTGAGAAAAGAGAACAGAAACGGTTCAATATAACAAGATGTGTGTGATACGCGGCAAACAGGTCTGTAATCAGAAATGTGTGCAAAGACTGATAATAACACAGACGGTTGCTGCAAATAAGACGTTTGCGTTGTGTGATAGGATTGCATACAAAACAACAACATTATATACACACTTATAAATACATGGTTGCATAACCAAATTAAACATCCACTTACATAGGTGGCTACTACAACCATGGCATTTGCACACACCAAAGTAAACTATTACATGCATAATTACATAGGTGGCTACTACACTAATGACATTTCCACACACCAATAAAGTAAACTATATATTACATGCATGATTAACTAGCATAAACGATCATCTGATCATCATCTACTTCTTATGACGCTTGCTTTGCTTGTTGCTCGATCCGGGATCGTCGATTTGGGTAACGAGGCACTTCCTCATGTCAACGATCCGCCTGTGCATCTCTTAGCATGTGTACACGCTCTTGGCCATGAACCTAAGGTGAGGTTCATCCAGTTGCCGCATCCAGGCCCTGTGCCAGGATACGAGACTTCTTCTCTGGGCATCCTGCTTCATCTTTTCGTAGTAGGGGTCGATGATGGCCGAGGCGAGTTCGACCAGGGAGTCCTTCGTGCTGCCCCAGACCCTGTAGTGGTCACGGATTTTGACAAGGTTCTTACAGGACAAGCCCGTAACACTGAGCGCGTTTACATCGTCTTTTTTTTCCATCATGGCGAACTTGTAGTCGGTGCTGTTGACAAACATCTTGAAACGGTCGCAAGGCTCTGTGGCCATGCAATAGTGGTAGATGAGGACATGATGGCGCACACACAACTGGGTGACGACAACCTTCTGATCTATGCCAGGATGACCGGAGGTGTACTGGAGGTCAATGCCGACCACCTTGTACTTGTCTCGAGCAAGCAACTGCTCAACACTGTTGATGTAGTCGTCCACCACGGCCTGGTCGATGGTGTACACCACCGAGAGATTCATCTCCCTCGCGTGGGTCTCCACTCTATGCTCGTTGAACTCCATTGGAGCGCCGCTAGACATCCCCTCTTTATGTGTCGCCGTGGGTATGCTTTTTGTGTTGTGGGGCGCGATCTAAAGGTTGAAGAGACTAAGGTTATAATGGCCGCGGGAATTATAGGGGAAGCCGGACGGCCAGGAATATCGGCAGGCCCTGATGGCAGTTCTAATTTGCAGTGTGTAACTCCATCGTGCCGCACGTAACTGCATTGCGTGGCAACGCGTGTGGCGGAACCGCATGCATATGAGGCCCCCGACGTGATCATGTGGACGCCCTACCGCTGGCAGAGCGCGTGCGGAGGGACGCGAGCAGAGCGCTCCGCGGTCGCCTCAACGGCGAGCAACCATATATATATATATATGTATGTATGTATATATGCATATAGCAGTTGAACACTCAAGGAAAAGGTGTCCACAAGCCCAGTGCGCCGACGAACGTGAGCAGAGCGCGTCGCGGCGCCTTACGGCGAGCACAGCGCGCTGCGGCACCTAACGGCGAGCAGAGCTTGCCGAGGGATGCGAGCAGAGGCCGGCACAATGATAGGTGGCAAATAAGACAAACTGTGCGAGCAATGTCGGAGACATGAAGCACGAATCAGATTAGAGTTGCATGTGCGATACGTGGCATACAGTTGATCCATCCGAGCTGTTTGTGATGGAATAAGCCGTGTGTGTTGCGAGCAAACACTTGCTCATATATAACCTTAAATTTAACCAAAAAAGTGTTAATGCATGTTACAGAAATTGTATAGCTGGAAACTATGTTCAAATACGACTCCAACGATATAATCTTTGGCAACATGCATTCGTATTTTATTAGTTAAATCCTACTTATAAACCAGGATGGGGGTATAGTAGGTAATCAAATCACAAACGTGTTTTTGTATTAACCGTATGTGTACGTGTCCTTTCGTCCTCCTCTCGCACGTCTTGTCACCCCGCTGCCGTAGACGGCTTACACCACAAGCTTGCGCAGCGCGGGGGCGTTCTTTTGGCCAAACGATGGCTCAAAGTGGCGCCAATGAATCGTCGGTGAGCCCGTTCCCGCGTAACCTCGCAGGTTCCCACGCAAGCTTCCCGCTCGACTCGGTGAAATCCCCGAAAATCCCAATGCTTACCGGCCTGCTATATAAACCCTCAGGACCGGCGAGTCCTGCGTCGCATTTTCCCCTCCCTCCCTGTAGCTTATCTCGTCTGCTTCTTCGACAATCGCCAATGGCACCGATCCGTCGTCGTCGCTCAGCCAATCCGCCGTCATCAGAGGACAGCTCTAGCTGGGAGGTTACACCACGGCGGCAGCGCAGTCCCCGACGTTGTGTAGTGCGCATGGCGTCCCTGTTGGGTGTGCGCGGAACACCAACCACACGCTTCGCCGCCGCTGCCCGTCGTCAACTGATGCCGGCCGCCATTGACGCCACACCATCGTTAAAAGTCAGGTCCATCTCCCGCTCCGCTGCCGTGGCCCGAAGGCGGGAGGTGGCTGTCGTGGCCGCCACCCCACTGCCGGCCACCGTGGCCATCACCCGCTCCACCACCGCAGGCCGAAGGCGAGAGGTGGTGGTCATGGCCGCCACCCCATCGTCGGCTGCCATGGCCGCCAACCCACCGTCGACCGCCGGGATCATGACCCGCTCCGCAACGATAGGATCTTGAGAAGAGGTGTCTAGAGGGGGGGGGGATTAGACACTAAGTACCAAAGTTGCAGTTTTTAATCTCTTTAGGTTTAAGTGAAGTTTAGGCACAATTTCAACATGCACAATACATAACAAGCAAGCATGCAAGAGTGTATAAGCAGCGGAAAGTAAAGCATGCAACTTGCAAGAATGTAAAGGGAAGGGTTTGGAAGATTCAAACGCAATTGGAGACACGGATGTTTTTGTCGTGGTTCCGACAGGTGGTGCTATCGTAGATCCACGTTGGTGGAGACTTCAACCCACGTAGGGTAACGGTTGCGCGAGTCCACGGAGGGCTTCACCCACGAAGGGTCCACGAAGAAGCAACCTTGTCGATCCCACCATGGCCGTCGCCCACGAAGGACCTTGCCTCACTAGCGGTAGATCTTCACGAAGTAGGCGATCTCCTTGCCCTTACAAACTCCTTGGTTCAACTCCGCAATCTTGTCGGAGGCTCCCAAGTGACACCTAGCCAATCTAGGAGACACCACTCTCCAAGAAGTAACAAATGGTGTGTTGATGATGAACTCCTTGCTCTTGTGCTTCAAATGATAGTCTCCCCAACACTCAACTCTCTCTCATAGGATTTGGATCTGGTGGAAAGAATATTTGAGTGGAAAGCAACTTGGGGAAGGCTAGAGATCAAGATTCATATGGTTGGAATGGAATATCTTGGCCTCAACACATGAGTAGGTAGTTCTCTCTCAGAAATAGGATCTTTGGAAGTGTAGGTTTGTTCTGATGGCTCTCTCCACGAATGAAGAGGAGGTGGAGGGGTATATATAGCCCCCACACAAAATCTAACCGTTACACACAATTTACCAAACTCGGTGGGACCAAATCAACAATCTCGGTCGGACCGATTTAGTAAACCTAGTGACCGTTAGGTTTTTCGGCGGGACTGACATGCATCTCGGTAGGACCGATATGGTTAGGGTTAGGGCAAAACTTAATCTCGGTGAGACCGATTACACAAACTCGGTGAGACCGATTTTGGTAATTAGCTAACTAGAGAGTTGGTCAGGCAAACTCGGTGAGACCGATTACTCAAACTCGGTGGAACTGATTTTTGGTAATAAGCTAACCAGAAAGTTTGCATCGTAATCTCGGTAGTACCAATTGCACAAACTCGGTGATACCAATTTTGGTGATGGACATACACAGAGAGATTACAATCCTATCTCGGTGAGACCGAGATCCCTTTCGGTGAAACCAATTTGCCTAGGGTTTGTGGCAGTGGCTATGACATTTGAACTCGGTGGCGCCGGATAGAAAGAATCGGTAGGGCCGAGTTTGGCTTTAGGTTTAGGTCATATGTGTGGAAGTGGGAAAGAAGTTGAGGGTTTTGGAGCATATCACTAAGCACATGAAGCAAGAGGCTCATTAAGCAACACCTCATCCCTCCTTGATAGTATTGGCTTTTCCTATAGACTCAATGTGATCTTAGATCACTAAAATGTAAAATGTAGAGTCTTGGGCTTGAAGCTTGAGCCAATCCTTTGTCCTTAGCATCTTGAAGGAGTTCCCACATCCTTTAGTCCATGCCACTCCATTGTTGAACTTATCTGAAACATACTAGATAAAAGTGTTAGTCCAACAAGAGATATGTTGACATTAATTACCAAAACCACCTAGGGAGCACTTGTGCTTTCAATCTCCCCTTTTGGTAATTAATGGCAACATACATCAAAGCTTTAGACAAAGATATAAAGAGTAGCAAGTAAAGCTTGGAAAGACATGTAACAAACATAGGCTCCCCTACATGTATGCAATCATGTGAATTATGGAATATAGAAGCATATGAGAGCATAACCATGATAGAGTAGGCAATGTGTTACATGTATCTTGGCCATATACATCGAGCAAAAAGATTATTAAGGAAAATACCTTCATGCTCATGAGTCCTTCTTGCAAGCAGTATGTACATCAGCAAGAATTCCTCATACACATGATTGTGATGCATATACTTACCTTGTAGTCTTGAGTTGGCTTAGGATGGAATGAACCTGCACAAACAAGGTTAGATAACACAGGTACATCTACTAGCCAGAGCAAACAAAAGAAACCACAAGAATACCAAGACTGGGATGACATGTAGAAAGTGAGTACTAAGTACCACATTGGATTAGACATGTCCCCAAGAGTAAAGATATGCAATGAATTAAAATGATTTCTTTCCCTTATATGTCTTGCTCCCCATGAATCTAGCATGGGATATTGGTAGAAGATAGGGAACAGAAAATCAGAGCTGAAAGATATAGATGAACAGAGCTTAGTGCAAATAAGCACATATGAACATGTCTTTCCCCCAAAAAGACATGTGGCATCTCTCCTCTTGAACATCAAGCATCTGGGATCCTTGAGAAATACTTTCAGTATTCTCTCCCCCTGGAGATGTCTTTCTCCCCCTTAATACTTTCTCCCTTTTGGAAGTGATAAGCTTTTATGTGATCTCTCTCTCCCCCTTTGACATCAATTTCCAAGAAGGGTCTTCTGGAATTTGTTGTGAATGGGTTTGGTCCTTGAGTCACGACACAAAGCACTGGATAAAATTGTGATGCTTGTAGAGGACAAGATTCATTGAGTGGAGCTGGATCAGAAGAAACATAGAACAAGTGGCAAACTGTTCTTCCTGTTGTGAAGTCGGTGGCACCGAGTGGTATGCTTCGGTTGTACCGAGAGAATTCGGCTGGACCGAAACCAGCAATTCGGGGAAACCGAGTTCATCACAGAGAAAACACTTTTCACCTCAGCCCACTAGACAAGTAAGATCTCACAAAGGTTTGCAAGGAATTAACTGAAGGATGTGCAATGAATTTGATGCAGGAAATGCAAAGCAACTGAAAAGAAAGAAAGAAATCTAGATGAAGTTTTTTTTAAAGGGAAACAAATATGCATGAGCCAAATGCAAAAACACAAATAAGAACACGAGATAACTTCATCTAGAGATGGTCGGTGACAAAGTCACCTATGTTAGAGTATATTGACTTAGGAGTCAAGTGAGATCACTTTATCATGGGTCATACTCATCGTTTAAGCTCAAAATGGGGTTACCATTTTTCGTTTAAGCATCTTGATGTATTCACATCTTTTCGAGTTGCTTTAGCTCATGACTCGGAGTAAAGCTTCTCTAAGATGGAATAACGTACCTTGGTTGGTGGTGTTGATCATGTAGTTGAACTTGTGTGGGTTGCTCGAGGTTGATGTAGCTCATCAAGAGTTTGGAGCACCACATGGAACTTGAGTCCATCTACCTACATGGGTTAGTTCTTGCAAGTAGTAGCACTTGTGTAAAAGAAAATTTAATCATGAAGCTCAATCATAGAGATTGTTAAAGGATATGTTTGAAAGATTCCGTGCTTCCTTGACTTCAACCACCATAGTGTAGAGACTTGGTGATGTAGAGATTGCTCAAGATGTGAGTGGATTACCATCTCATGGAATTTGTTTCAACCAAGTACCTACATGGGTTAGATAACATGCAAGATGCAAATATATCCAAGATATAATATATTCATCATAAGAGAGATATCATGGATTAGTCATAAGCTCATGTCTTGCATGTATCCAATGTAGTTTCTACTCCAAGTTTGAAGCATCAATGATGTTCAATTCTCCTCTCAACCTGCAAAACACTTTCTCATCAAGGGGTTTAGTGAATATATCTGCTAATTGCTTTTCGGTGCGAACATGCTTAATATTAATGTCACCCTTAGCAACATGATCTCGGATGAAATGATGACGAACTTCAATATGCTTGGTTCGAGAATGTCGTACATGATTATGACCAATTTTGATAGCACTTTCATTGTCACAAAGCAATGGAACATGTTTCACATATATCCCATAATCTTTAAGAGTTTGGGTCATCCAATGTAATTGAGCACAACATGAACCCGGTGACAATGTACTCCGCTTGGCGATGAATAAGGATACCGAGTTTTGTTTCTTGGAGGACCAAGACACAAGAGATCTACCAAGAAATTTACAAGTACCCAAAGTAGACTTTCTATCAACCTTGTCTCCGGCATAGTCCGAGTCGGAATAGCCAACAAGATTGAAAGAGGCCCTCTTAGGATACCAAATGCCAAAATTTGGTATATGAATTAAGTATCTCACTATACTTTTTACGGCCTTAAGATGACATTATTTAGGAGCAGCTTGATATCTTGCACACATGCACACACTTAGCATAATATCGGGACGTGAAGCACATAGGTATAACAATGAACCAATCATAGAGCGATAAACTTTTTGGTCAACGGGTTTACCATCTTTGGTCAAATCAAGATGTCCACTAGTAGGCATGGGTGTAGACATACCTTTGCATTCTTGCATATTGAACTTCTTGAATAAGTCCTTAGTGTACTTCGTTTGAGACACAAAAGTACCTTCCTTAATTTGCTTGATTTGCAACCCAAGAAAGAGTTTGAGTTCACTCATCATTGACATCTCAAACTTCTCCGACATTAGCTTTCCAAACTTTTCACTAAAATGAGGGTTAGTTGATCCAAATATGATATCATCAACATAAATTTGGCATACAAATAATTCTCCATTAACCCTTTTAGTAAAAAGTGTGGAATCAATCTTCCCAATTTCAAATCCTTTTTCAATAAGGAACTTGGTCAAGCATTTATACCAAGCCCTAGGAGCTTGTTTAAGACCATAAAGAGCTTTGTGAAGTTTGTAAACATGATTTGGTTTCTTAGGATTGACAAAGCCGGGAGGTTGTTTGACATAAACTTCCTCCTCTATTTAACCATTTAGAAAAGCACTTTTAATATCCATTTGGTACAAGGTGATATTATGGTGATTAGCATAGGCAAGTAAGATGCGAATGGACTCAAGTCTAGCAACGGGAGCATAAGTCTCAGCATAGTCCATACCTTCAAATTGTGTGTAGCCTTGGGCGACGAGACGTGCTTTGTTGCGAATTACTTGTCCATCTTCATCTTGCTTGTTGCGAAACACCCATTTGGTACCGATGATGTTGTGGTTGTTGTCGGGCTTCTCAACCAATGCCCAAACTTGGTTTCTCTCAAAGTTGTGTAGCTCTTCATGCATAGCATTTATCCAATCCGGATCCTCCAATGCTTCTTCGACCTTCATAGGTTCAATGCTAGAGATGAAAGAATAGTTTTCACAAAAGTTGGCTAAACGAGTTTTAGAGCGAGTGATTCTCCTGGTTTGAATATCATTGTAGATTTGCTCGACGGGATGGTCTTTAGCAATTCTTGCTCGAACTCGTGAAAGCTTTTGCTTGGATCTCGGTTGAACATCTTCTTCATCTTGTTCTTCTTCTTCTTCTTATTGATCATTGTCGGCGTCGTTGTTCTCTTGTCGTGGTGGAGAAGGAGGTTGTTGACGTTCGTGATGTTCTTCCTCGTTTTCTTCATCTTGGTGTGTTCCACTTGTGGATGCTTCTGTTTCAACTCTTGGTTCACCTTGTCATGAAGTAGAAGCTTCCACTTGGATAGACGAGGTACTCTCCTTCACCTTCGTTGGACGGACCTTGCCAATAGACAAGTCTTAGATTGCTTCTGAAGGGTCTTTGTCTCCTACATCAATTGGCAATTGCTCTACTTGCGAGCCGTTAGATTCATCAAACTTCAGATCTACCGTCTCTTCAACCTTTCGAGTGAAATTGTTGTAGACATGGTAAGTGTGAGAGTTTGAGCCATAACCAAATAGGAAACCTTCATGAGATTTAGGAGCAAATTTTGAACGACGATGCTTATCAAGAATGTAGCACTTTGGGCGAATACTCGAAAGTATCCAACTTGGGGTTTGTTACGGTGAGGAGCTCGTATGCTGTCTTGCTGAGTAGCTTGTGAAGATACAAGCGATTTGTTGCATGACAAGCCGTCTCAACCACTTCCGCCCAAAAGTGCTTCGGCGTCTTGTACTCATCAAGCATCGTTCTCGCCATTTCGATGAGCGTCCGGTTCTTCCTCTCAACAACTCCATTTTGTTGAGGTGTGTACGTAGCCGAGAACTCGTGTGGAATCCCTTCTTCGTCAAGAAAGGTGTCCACATTTGTGTTCCTGAACTCCGTTCCGTTGTCGCTGCGAACCTTCTTGATCTTCACTTCAAATTGGTTTTGGGCCTTCCTAGCGAAGTTTTTGAAGATCTTTTGGACCTGCGATTTATCATCGAGAAAGAACACCCACGTAAATCTTGAAAAATCATCAACTATAACTAGACCAAAGAATTTCCACCGAGACTTTTGTAAGCGTTGGGACCAAAGAGATCCATATGAAGAAGCTCGAGTGGCCTCCTTGTGGTCATGATGTTCTTCTTCACGGATGCCTTCCTCCAACCTGTTTACACCTTTGACAAGCACCTTTGCACAGTCTATCCTTATCAAATATGACATCGTTAACTCCAAGGATATGATTTCCTTTAATAAGCTTGTCAAGGTTTCTCATGCCAACGTGACCTAGTCGTCTATGCCATAACCAACCTTTTGAGGATTTAGCAATGAAGCAAGTTTTAGGTTGTGCCTTTTTAGAGAAATCAACATTGTAAAGATCACCTCTACGTATACCGGTAAAGACCATTTTATGGTTGCCTCGACGAAACACTTGGCAATCTACTTTAGTAAATAGGACATTTAAACCGAAATCAGCAAGTCTAGATACTGAAAGTAAGTTGTAGCCAAGAGACTCAACGAGCATGACATTTTGTATGGAGCTATCATGTGAGATGGCCACCTTACCGAGGCCAACCACCTTACCCTTTGAGTTGTCACCGAAAGTGTAGCGACCTGACCCAACATCGGTCAAGTCTCTGTGTCTGTACCATCCCAAGATCATGCTGGTACTCACAGTACATCGATAAAGTAATCAAAGTTCAATCACACCTGAATATCATTAAACGATTCTCATATAGAGTCTTTATTACAAGGGAATAAATTCGCTCAAGGCCAACTCATGAGAAATAAACTACTAATCTTTGCTTGAGCGTCGAGGTAAAGCGAGTCCATCCGACTCCAAAGGGCAATCGCCAAGCGCGGGCGTAGCCTCACTCTGATCGGAATATACCTGCAACATAAGGCGTTGCAGCCATGTAGGTCAGCTTTTGGAATAAGCTGGCAAGTCATGAAGAATAACAATAATAAAGTTACTAACTCTATATGCATTTTGGCTGTGGAGCTCTAAGTTTCATCAATTTGCGTAAAGCCAATTTTATCCTACTACAGTGGACTTATTTGCAAATTACTACAAATTGTTGGTAGTTATTGAGATGGTTCCGCCAACCAATATCTCGTTCCCAATTATTAAGTCATAAACCCTCAAATTAATTCATTAGTTTTAGTGTTGAGATATCCGAATACTTCCAAGTTCCAGAGGCTCAAATGTCCGTAACGGGGACACGGCTAATCGATTAGGTTATAACTCTCTGCAGAGGTTTGCGACTTTCCCCGCAAGAATCATTCCCTCCTTTAGAGTCTTAGCACTTCATGGTGTTTGAAGGCGGACGAATGAAACAGGTCTTCCAAAGAGTTCTTCGGCCCTGCCGGTACCCATCCAATCCTACCGTTCGTCTACTTCTCGTAGTACCGCCCAGCCAGCGTCACTACTAGGGTCAACCCAGCGAGCCCATAATGGCTTGCGGCTGCACAGTAAGCTTCGGTCATGGGGCATCCATCCTTCTCTTCGTGGCTGGGTGAAGCTTTCCATGAGGATGTCATGGCGCTTCTCCATGCATCCCGGCCACCACTTTGGGTGCTCCAGGTGCCCGTCAACCGTCCTCCACCCGGTAGTGATTTTCGAAGTCCATCTTGATCATTGTAGTTCATGGGGTTATCATCATCATTGACTCTCACATCTTGCTTATGAATATCACTCATACCAAATCCGATCTCTGAGCATAGCAAAATAACTACTACGTCCGGGGTCATGGTAACAAGGGATTGGTTCATCCTACCACATGATACTACTCAAGTTTAATGACTTCAAGATTTCACTACTGCATGCATGGTGGGGTGGTGACAACTACTAATGCACAAAAACATAGGTATAGAAATAACATGATCAAAACTTGCCTTTGATGATCCTCGTAAGCTAAAAGAGTCGTAGTAGCAAGCTTAGCACTCAGGAAACTCTACCGAGACAAACAATAACACAATAAGCACAAAGCAAGAGGATCACACAAGATAACAATAGTAACATAGCACAACAAAACAATCAAAACCAAATCCAAAGAAAAACTCAAAGAAACCAATTCAAAGTTTTTCCCTACTCCAAATAATAACAAAAATAGTTTTTATATAACAAAAATTCCTTAATATAACCTAATCATGGTTTTAGGTTAACTTAACGAGAAAAGGATTCACTAAGCAACTAGGTGCAAAAAAAATTAATTAAATAGATATTATAAAAATCATTTTAGTCATAATCAAATTTCTATTAAGAAAATTAATTTAAAACTTTTATTAATTATAAATAAAAGTTCATCTAATGGAGTGACAGAAACTAACCTAGAATAACTAATCACAAGTTAAAAATAAATTAATTTACTAATTAATTAATTAGGAAAACAGGAACTAGTTAATTAATTAGGATTAATAGGATTCTGTCTAAAACTAATTATTTATTAATCCTAAAATACCAAAGTTAATTTCTAGGGTTTGGCAAAGTCAAAATAAAGTGGTGACAAAAAGAATCGTGCAAAAATAATTTTTCTAACTAAAGTTATAGCAGATTTGCTATTCTGGCTAAAACAATATTAAAGCATTTTTAATTATTTTAACATAGCTAAATATATATTTTTCTGAAACTACATAAAATTTGCAATCCAACAAAAAGAATCACTCAAAAATATTAAGCAGAATAAAAGATATACATTTTTGAAAATTGAAACTATTCGCTAAAACAGAAAATCAAAATAAAAGGAAAAAGGCCTAATGGGCCTATCTTTGTACACTAGGCGTAGTTTAGTCTAAACGGGCTCTAGGGTTTAAACTAAAAGAACCGGCCTAAACAAATAAACCTAAACTAAAATAAACAGGTGGAACCGACCGGTTTTATAAAATAAAACCTAACCCTTGAGGTTCTAATCCTAGCCCTAGATCTAGGATCGGACGGTGGGGGTGAGGCGGTGACTTCTGGGACTCGGCGGCGGCGGCGGCGAAGTGCTCAGGCGTCCGGACGTCGGCGAGCTCCGGCGACTCATCGGGAAGACGCGCCTGAGGTCGGGAAGGGTTCGGTGGTGTTGGGGGTCGGGGTGCACCAGGCGTCGGCAAGCGGCAACAATGGCGGCGGGGAGGGCTTCGGTGCTCAGTGAGCTCGGGAGGAGAGGAGAGGGGTCCGTGAGGCTAGGGGAATGGGGTGCGAGGCTCGGCCCTTTATAGCCCAGGGTCGGGCTTGCCTCGGAAGGGCATCGGGGGCTGTCGGGGATCCCGGATCCTTCGGGATCCGGTCGATCTCAGCGAGGTCGCCATGGCGAGGGGAAGAAGAGGGCGGGTCCCAGGTCAGCGGGAGAGAGAGAGAGGCGAGGGTCGGGTGGCCGAGGCCTAGGCCTTTCAGGCGAGGCGAGGTGAGGCGCCGGGCCGGCTCGGCTCGGCCGGGTTAGGCTGGCTTGGGCCGACTGGCCGGGCCTCGGCGCTGGGTGAGGGGCGAGGCGGCACCGGGCTGGGCCTGGGTGGTTGGCGCGCCTGGGTTTTCTTTTATTTTTTAATAAAACTAAAACAAAAATAAAACCAAATCTAGAAATAATTTATATAGGGTATATATATACCAAAATGATCAGGGAATATTCCCTTTCATTTGAACATTTTTCCAAAGGCAAAATCCAAACTTCATAAAAATCTATTTTTTCAAATTCAAATAAATTTCAGATTTGAATCCAAATCTTTTGGCATTGTTTCCTCTGATATTTTTGGAGTGTCATGTTTGCTCCTCTCATACTTTTGATCAAGTATTTATCGGGCTTGGTTTTTGAATTGTTTCCCACATGCCAAAGTTTGAAATTCAAATTCAAACTCAACTTGCTCTGAAACTTCAAATGACAATCAAATTCAAACAGAATGCATAGGATGCTTATCTATAATTGTAAAACATTCCAAATAGGAAATTTGGGATGTTACAAACCTACCACCTTAAGATGAATCTACGCCCTCGAGATTCGGGTTAACTAACAAATAGGTGCGGATGGTCTTGGCGAAGATCTTCTTCGCATTCCCAGTGGCTTCTTCCTCGGTGTGGTGACTCCACGGCACCTTGCAAAACTTGATGACCTTGCTGCGGGTGACTCTGCTTGCGGTCTC
Source organism: Aegilops bicornis (assembly GCA_021605145.1). Classification (NCBI taxonomy): domain Eukaryota; kingdom Viridiplantae; phylum Streptophyta; class Magnoliopsida; order Poales; family Poaceae; genus Aegilops; species Aegilops bicornis. The sequence goes on along the minus strand of CM038673.1, from coordinate 207,444,630 downwards.
GAGAATTTTGACGGGTTTCTCCTTGTAAGTCAAATCAACATCAAGCTGTATGGCCTCTAGGGGCCTTTGTATCTCTCAACGGAACATCGTCCATGTCGGCATGGCACTTCTTCATCTGAGATACGTGGATGACATCATGATCTCGGGTCAATCCTTCCGGCAATTCCAACTTGTATGCAACTTCTCCTCGTCGTTCGATGATTTTGTAGTGTCCAATGAATCGGGGTGCTAACTTTCCCTTGACTCAAAACCTCTTGATTCCACGAAGTGAGACACACGAAGGTATGCTCGGTCTCCCACTTCGTAAGTCACCTCCTTAAACTTCTTTGTCGGCATAACTCTTACATGTCGCGACTGTGCTATCTTGAGCTGTCTCGAATCAGCTTGACTTTCTCTTGGAATCCTTGATAAGATCGGAACCGAAAAGTGATCGATCTCCAACACTATCCCACGACAATGGCGTTACGCACCTCCTTCCAGTATAGAGCTTGAAGGGGCCATCTTGATTTGGATTGATAAGCTGTTGTTGTATGAGAATTCTGCGTCTGACAAATTGTCATCCCAGCTAGACCCATAGTCTAGCACACAAGCTCTCAACATGTCCTCCAGAATCTGATTGACTCTCTCGGTCTGTCCATCTGTCTGCGGATGAAAAGTTGTACTGAATTCCAGCCTCGTACCCAAAGTTTCATGCAATTGCTTCCAAAACTTTGAGGTAAACTGTGTTCCTCTATCTGACACGATTTTCCTCGGAACTCCATGCAGACATACGATCCTGGTCATGTATATCTTGGCCAACTTGGCACTGGTATAGGTAGTCTTCACGGGAATGAAGTGAGCTACCTTAGTCAAACGATCAACCACTACCCGGATAGAATCATAACCTGAGCGGGTCTGGGTAATCCTGTGATGAAATCCATACCAAGTTTCTCCCACTTCCAATCGGAATCGGCAAAGATTGAAGTAACCCTGCTGGCCGATGTTACGCCTTTACATCGTTGGCAAACATCGCCATATCTTGCTACGTACTCGGCAATGTCCTTCTTCATACACATCCACCGAAACTTTGCTTCAAATCCGGTACATCTTGGTGTTGCGGGATGAATCGAAATCTGATGAATCATGAGCCTCTGAAGAATTAGCTTCCCGAGCTCGGGATCATTGGGCACATAAATCGATCCTCAAACCATATAGTTCCATGTTCATCCTTTCGGAATCCTTTAGCTTTTCCTTCCTCCATCTTTTGCTTTATCTCATCGATTTCCTTGTCCGACTTACGGGCTTCACGAATCCTTTCGGTCAAGGTGGACTGAACTTCGGGGTTGCCACAAATCCTCTCGGAACTATCTCCGATCGGAGATCTACGAGGTCATCGACTAACTCTGGGGTAATCCTCCTGCTGTAAGAGTATTCACATAACTCTTACGGCTCAAAGCATCTGCTACCACATTGGCCTTACCGGGTGGTAGTGCAATCTCATGTCGTAGTCCTTTATCAACTCTAGCCATCTCCTGCACTTTGAGGTTCAATTCCTTCTAGCGTGAAGATATATTTCAAACTCTTGTGATCTGTATAGACATCACAACGATTTCCAATGAGGAAATGTCTCCGTGTCTTGAGTGCATGCACTACATTTGCTAACTCCAAATCATGCGTGGCATAATTCATCTCATGAGGCCGTAGCTATGCGGAGGCATAAGCTACAACCTTACCCTCCTGCATCAATACTCCTCCGAGTCCTTGACGAGAAGCGTCACAATAGACCTGGTATTCCTTATGTATGTCCGCAATATCAACACTGGGTGACCAACCGTTTCTTCAATTCTGGAAAACTGGCTTCACATTCCTCGGTCCAAACATACTTGGCTTCCTTCTTCAACAACTCAGTCATGGGCTTGGCAATCTTTGAGAAGTTCTCAATGAACCTCCGATAATATCCTGCGAGTCCGAGAAAACTGCGGATCTCCTTGGTAGAGGTAGGTGGCCAATCGATGGTAGATTCAACCTTGGCGGGATCAAGCTGCTATTCCTTCTCTGAAATAACATGTCCGAGGAATCCAACTTCCTTCAACCAAAATTCACATTTGCTGAATTTGGCATACGGTGATGTTCTCGGAGTTTCTCGAACTAGGCATAAATGTTCCTTATGCTCTTCCTCGCTCTTGGAGAAAATCAATATGTCATCGATGAACACCACGACAAACTTGTCCAAATATTCCATGAACACCTTGTTCATCAAGTTCATGAAGTATGCAGGGGCATTAGTCAATCAAAGCGACATGACGGTATACTCATATAAACCATACACAGTGGTGAATGCTGTTTTGGGTATATCCTTTTCACGAATTTTCAATCGATGATACCACGATCGAAGATCGATCTTAGAGAATACCTTGGCTCCAACAAGCTGATCAAACAAGTCATTGATCATCGGCAGAGGGTACTTGTTCTTGATGGTTACTTCGTTCAATGCACGATAATCCACAACCATCCTCAAGCTTCCATCCTTCTTCTCTACCAAAAGAACTGGGGCTCCCCAAGGTGATGAGCTTGGGCGAATATATCCTTTCTCCAATAACTCATTTATTTGATCCTTGATCTCTTTCAACTCATTCGGTGGCATCCGATAAGGTCTCTTGGATATTGGGGCTGTCTTAGAGCAATAACTCAATCGAAATTCAATGTCCTGTCCGGCGGCATTCTGGTAATTCCTCCGGAAACACATCGGGAAATTCTTGCACTCTTGGCACTTCCTCTGAACAACTCCGTGAGGGAATGCACCTGATTTTCATCTGGCTGTGCTGGCTACATACTTGATCCTCTTACGCTCCGGGGTGGTGAGCGAGAATAGACTTCTTGGCACGATCAATGTTCCCTTCATACTTTGACAACCAATCCATGCCTAGGATTACATCCAAGGTCTGAGTTTCCAACACTATGAGTTCCACGGGAAATTTGTGGTTCCCTATGTTGAGGGTTGCGGGACGACTTAAACCTGCCATCATTTCTCCTCCTGTGGGCCCGGCGAAGGGGGCTTCTAAGGGTTCTAGTCGCAATCCGTACTTATCCACAACTACCCTTGATATGAATGAATGCGTTGCACCAGAATCAAAGAGAACCAAAACTGAGCGTGAATTCAATAAAACTTACCAACCACGATTATGCGGCTGATCATAGGCGTCCTCCACGTCGATGTGGTTCACTGAGCACGAGGGAGCGGATTGGGCTTCTTGGCTGAGCCTCCATTGCCATTACCATTCCTCTGCTTGGCCTCCGGGCGGTCGGTGGCGTAGTGCCTGTCTTACGGCACTTGAAGCGGTGATGTGGCTCGAGATCCTTGAGCCGGGCGAGCAGTCTTGATTGCCATTACCATTTCCATTGCCATTGCCATTACCATGGCACGACTTGTTGTCCTGGCTGCGGTTGTTCCCATTTCCTCCATGGTTATGACCTCCATGGTTATGATGGGTGTGCCCTCCCGAGTGCGGTGCATAGCGGGGCTTCTGCTGAGCTCCGAGTTGTGCTTCCCACGGCTGTACTTCCGCTTGCGGCTTCTATCTGCTTCTTGCTTGCCTTCGAATGGTGGCCTTGTCTACCAGCTCACGGTAGTTGTTGAAAGTAGCCACAATAAGCTGCATGCTCGATTCATCATTGAGTCCCTCAAGGAACTTCTCACCTTGGCGGCGTCTGTGGCCACATCATCGGGGCATAGCGAGCAAGCTTGCTGAATTCATCCACGTCTTGTGCCACGATCACGATTCCCCTGGCGTAAGTTGCGGAACTCACGCTTCTTGAGACTCATGGCTCCAGTGGGACATGAGCGGTCGAAAAACTGCTGGAATTGGTCCCAAGTGATGCCACCCATGGGAAAAGTGGCGGTGTAATTCTCCCACCAAGAAGCTGCAGGTCCATCCGGTTGATGCGCGGCAAAGCGCACCTTCTCGACATCGGTGCATCCAACGGTGACTAGCTCTCTTCCGATTTTGCGGAGCCAATCATCAGCCACAATCGGCTCGGTGCTACTAGAGAACACTGGCGGATTCAACCTCGTAAATCGAGTCAAGTTGTCCACGGTGGGTGGTGGTGGTGGCGGTGGATTGTTGGCGGTGTTGTTACGATTACGAATCGGGAGCTGCATCGATGCATTACAACTGCTTTGGAGCATTTGGGTGAGCTCGGCAGAAACCAAGTGTCACGTCTCGGAGGCATCTGGTGTTTTTGGAGTGGGTGAGAAAATTAGAATAGAACAATGGTCTATAAGGAATAACACTACCCACATGAATGCACAATCATAACACACCAATCATTTATTCATTCCACTCAAACATGGTTCAAACTCGATTACAAAAGCTCATGACTAATCGAAGGAAAAAGATCGGCCCTAACTGATCGACGAAAAAGTAAAAGATAACATGGTGGTCGACTAAAGTCTTCATCGATTGGCGCCTCCTCTTGGGGTTTCCTTCAAGGTACTCCTTGAAATCCTGATCATTGCTTACGAGGGTGCTTCGTCTCCACTCGGGTAAAGGTCCTCTCCCAAGTCCATCTTTTCCTCTATCGCGGCAAGCTTCATCTTGGTCGTCGACTATCTCCATGAAGTCCGTGATTTCTTCCTCATGGCCAAGGAAGTCTGCGCGTGCCTTCTCCTCCGATTCGATTCGCGGAACAAAGCTTCCAGTGTGTCTTGAGTTACTGGCGATGCGAATCTCCCGTTTCACGAGAAGACACTCCAAGTCCTGGATGTATGAGAGAGTGGAATCGTCCTCAATGGTGCGGATGATATCTCCATTCCTTGCCCCTGCGAGAAACCATGGCGAGGTCGAGTGATCGAGCTCGGCCTGTACTCCTCTCGGAGATGTCCAAGTGCTCGATAGATCGCCACGTCCCTTCCGATGATCCGGTTGAACTCGGTGAACTCAAAGTTGATAGGCTCCGTGTGTCCTCCAAAGGTTCTCCACAGGATATGCACCTCAATCACATGGCGGGTGTCCGTCGGAAGTGCATTAGTGGGTTTCCCAGTGATCGAGGGCGAGCAATCTTCAGCAGCTTCACCATCTGGACCAGCTTCCTTCCGAAGGGCATCGTCTCATCGGGCTGGCAGAACTCCGGTAGCAAAACTGGGGTGAATTCGACGGCCATCTAGAATGTTGCAAAGGGGAGAAGAGTCAGAATAGAACAAGGAAGAATTATAGAACGAAAAGGGGTTCAAAGTAAATGGTCTCTGCTTATGGCTTTCCGATCCTAGGGGTTACGATCCTACGGTCGGCGTGTGCTCGATACCATCTCATGGCGACTGACCCAACATCGGTCAAGTCTACGTATGCATTCATCCCAAGATCATCTTTGGTACTCACAGTACATCGATAAAGTAATCAAAGTTCAATCACACCTGAATATCATTAAACGATTCTCATATAGAGTCTTTATTACAAGGGAATAAATTCGGCTCAAGGCCAACTCATGAGAAATAAACTACTAATGCTACGGAAGCGTCGAAGTAAAGCGAGTCCATCCGACTCCAAAGGGCAATCGCCAAGCGGAGCGTAGCCTCACTCCTGATCGGAATATACCTCTGCAACATAAGACGTTGCAGCCATGTAGGTCAGCTTTTGGAATAAGCTGGCAAGTCATGAAGAATAACAATAATAAAGTTACTAACTCTATATGCATTTTGGCTGTGGAGCTCTAAGTTTCATCAATTTGCGTAAAGCCAATTTTATCCTACTACAAGGACTTATTTGCAAATTACTACAAATTGTTGGTAGTTATTGAGATGGTTCCGCCAACCAATATCTCTTCCCAATTATTAAGTCATAAACCCTCAAATTAATTCATTAGTTTTAGTGTTGAGATATCCGAATACTTCCAAGTTCCAGAGGCTCAAATGTCCGTAACCGGGGACACGGCTAATCGATTAGGTTATAACTCTCTGCAGAGGTTTGCGCACTTTCCCGCAAGAATCATTCCCTCCTTTAGAGTCTTCGCACTTCATGGTGTTTGAAGGCAGGACGAATGAAACAGGGTCTTCCAAAGAGTTCTTCCGCCACCGCCGGTACCCATCCAATCCTACCGTTCGTCTACTTCTCGTAGTACCGTCCAGCCAGCGTCACTACTAGGGTCAACCCAGCCAGAGCCCATAATGGCTTGCGGCTGCACTGAGTAAGCTTCGGTCATGGGGCATCCATCCTTCTCTTCGTGGCTGGGTGAAGCTTTCCGCAGGATGTCATGGCGCTTCTCCATGCATCCCGCCACCACTGGGTGCTCCAGGTGCCCGCCAACCGTCCTCCACCCGGTAGTGATTTTCCGAAGTCCATCTTGATCATTGTAGTTCATGGGGTTATCATCATCATTGACTCTCACATCTTGCTTATGAATATCACTCATACCAAATCCCGTCTCCGAGCATAGCAAAGTAACTACTAAATCCGGGGTCATGGTAACAAGGGATTGGTTCATCCTACCACATGATACTACTCAAGTTTAATGACTTCAAGATTTCACTACTGCATGCATGGTGGGGTGGTGACAACTACTAATGCACAAAAACATAGGTATAGAAATAACATGATCAAAACTTGCCTTGCTGATGATCCTCGTAAGCTAAAGAGTCGTAGTAGCAAGCTTCGCACTCCGGAAACTCTACCGAGACAAACAATAACACAATAAGCAAAAAGCAAGAGGATCACACAAGATAACAATAGTAACATAGCACAACAAAACAATCAAAACCAAATCCAAAAGAAAAACTCAAAGAAACCAATTCAAAGTTTTTCCCTACTCCAAATAATAACAAAATAGTTTTTATATAACAAAATTCCTTAATATAACCTAATCATGGTTTTAGGTTAACTTAACAGAAAAGGATTCACTAAGCAACTAGGTGCAAAAACAATTAATTAAATAGCTATTATAAAACTCATTTTAGGCCTAATCAAATTTCTATTAAGAAAATTAATTTAAAACTTTTATTAATTATAAATAAAAGTTCATCTAATGGAGTGACAGAAACTAACCTAGAATAACTAATCACAAGTTAAAAATAAATTAATTTACTAATTAATTAATTAGGAAAACAGGAACTAGTTAATTAATTAGGATTAATAGGATTCTGTCTAAAACTAATTATTTATTAATACTAAAATACCAAAGTTAATTTCTAGGGTTTGGCAAAGTCAAAATAAAGTGGTGACAAAAAGAATCATGCAAAAATAATTTTTCTAACTAAAGTTATAGCAGATTTGCTATTCTGGCGAAAACAATATTAAAGCATTTTTAATTATTTTTAACATAGCTAAATATATATTTTTCTGAAACTACATAAAATTTGCAATCCAACAAAAAAAGAATCACTCAAAAATATTAAGCAGAATAAAAGATATACATTTTTGAAAATTGAAACTATTCGGCTAAAACAGAAAATCAAAATAAAAGGAAAAAGGCCTAATGGGCCTATACTGTGCACTAGGCGTAGTTTAGTCTAAACGGGCTCTAGGGTTTAAACTAAAAGAACCGGCCTAAACAAATAAACCTAAACTAAAAATAAACCGCGTGGAACCGACCGGTTTTATAAAATAAAACCTAACCCTTCGGGGTTCTAATCCTAGCCCTAGATCTAGGATCGGACGGTGGGGGGGTGAGGCCGGTGACTTCATCGGACTCCTGACGGCCGGCGGGCGGCGAAGTGCTCCGGCGTCGGACGTCGGCGAGCTCCGGCGACTCGTCGGGAAGACGCGCACGGGTCGGGAAGGGTTCGGTGGTGTTGGGGGTCGGGGTGCACCAGGCGTCGTGGCGGCAACAATGGCGGCGGGAGGGCTTGGTGCTCGGTGAGCTCGGAGAGAGAGGGAGAGGGGGTCCGGCGAGGCTAGGGGGGGGAATGGGGTGCGGGGGCTCGGCCCTTTATAGCCCTGGGGTCGGGCTTGCCTCGGAAGGGCATCGGGGGCTGTCGGGGATCCCGGATCCTTCGGGATCCGGTCGATCTCCGGCGAGGTCGCGGCGTGGGCGAGGGGGGAAGAAGACGGGGCGGGTCCCACGGGTCAGAGAGAGAGAGGGAGGGGCGAGGGGGTCGGGTGGCCGAGGCCTAGGCCTTTCGGGCGAGGGGGCGAGGGTGTGCGGCGCTGGGCCGGGTTCGGCCGGGCTCGGCTGGGCTTGGGCCCCTGGCTGGGCGCTGGGCCGAGGGGGTGAGGCGGCACTGGCCGGGCTGGTGGCTGGCGCGCCTGGGTTTTTTTCTTTTATTTTTTAATAAAACTAAAACAAAAATAAAACCAAATCTAGAAATAATTTATATAGGGTATATATATACCAAAATGATCACGGAATATTCCCTTTCATTTGAACATTTTTCCAAAGGCAAAATCCAAACTTCATAAAAATCTATTTTTTCAAATTCAAATAAATTTCAGATTTGAATCCAAATCTTTTGGCATTGTTTCCTCTGATATTTTTGGAGTGTCATGTTTGCTCCTCTCATACTTTTGATCAAGTATTTATCGTGCTTGGTTTTTGAATTGTTTCCCACATGCCAAAGTTTGAAATTCAAATTCAAACTCAACTTGCTCTGAAACTTCAAATGACAATCAAATTCAAACAGAATGCATAGGATGCTTATCTATAATTGTAAAACATTCCAAATAGGAAATTTGGGATGTTACAGAAAGTGACATACTTTCGAGGACTATCATTTTCAGCAAGCTCACAAAACATGTCTTTATCTCCGGTCATGTGATCGATACATCCACTGTCAAGAACCCATTCCTTTCCTCCTGACACATATCACCGAATATTTGCCATAAGACCAAAATGTCTCATTGCTTCATCAAGATCGAAGTCACTATCATCATCCTCATCATAGTATCCATGTTCAACATCGTCATGTGGTGGATCAAGTCCTAGAGAGGGTAATTTGTTAGTGTGAGTTTGACAATGATCTTTCTTATGAATTCTTATAGCTTCGGAAATAATATCACCAATAATTCCAACATCTCCTTTGGCACGCATAAGGTCGATGAGTTCAAATAGACGATCACCAAACATAGGATCACCAGTATTCATCTTACTCAAGGCAATAGACTTATAGAGAATCTCATCTAGATTTTTCAAGGAATAATTTGGAAAGCGTTCCTCAAGAAATTTCCATATAGTGTAGGCACACTCAAAAGTAGGCAAGATTCTAATCAAGTTTCTAGGCAAGCCTCTAGTGATAAGATTAACAGTTCTAAGATTTCTAGTCATGTCAATAGATTCATCAAGGGTAGGATGCATAGGATCAACATGAGGTGCACAAGAGCTAGCAATGTACTTGTTCAATTGATATTGATTGAAAATTACAAGCATCTCATTTTTCCACTCATCAAAATACTCTCCATCCAGAATAGGCACTCTATGTCTAAGACTCCCCAAAGTAGACTCATCCATCTTCCTCCAATGGTGATTAAACTAAGGCAATGGAGACCAATGCTCTGATACCACTTGTAGGATCTTGAGAAGAGGTGTCTAGAGGCAGTTTTTAATCTCTTTAGGTTTAAGTGAAGTTTAGGCACAATTTCAACATTCACAATACATAACAAGAAAGCATGCAAGAGTGTATAAGCAGCGGAAAGTAAAGCATGCAACTTGCAAGAATGTAAAGGGAAGGGTTTGGAAGATTCAAACGCAATTGGAGACACGGATGTTTTTGTCGTGGTTCCGATAGGTGGTGCTATCGTACATCCATGTTGGTGGAGACTTCAACCCACGTAGGGTAACGGTTGCGCGAGTCCACGGAGGGCTCCACCCACGAAGGGCCCACGAAGAAGCAACCTTGTCTATCCCACCATGGCCGTCGCCCACGAAGGGCTTGCCTCACTAGCAGTATATCTTCACGAAGTAGGCGATCTCCTTGCCCTTACAAACTCCTTGGTTCAACTCCACAATCTTGTCGGAGGCTCCCAAGTGACACCTAGCCAATCTAGGAGACACCACTCTCCAAGAAGTAATAAATGGTGTGTTGATGATGAACTCCTTGCTCTTGTGCTTCAAATGATAGTCTCCCCAACACTCACCTCTCTCTCATAGGATTTGGATCTGGTGGAAAGAAGATTTGAGTGGAAAGCAACTTGGGGAAGGCTAGATGTCGGTGTCAAAACCGGTGGATCTTGGGTAGGGGGTCCTGAACTGTGCGTCTAGGCAGATGGTAACAGGAGACAAGGGACACGATGTTTTTACCCAGGTTCGGGCCCTCTCGATGGAGGTAATACCCTACTCCTGCTTGATTAATATTGATGATATGGGTAGTACAAGAGTAGATCTACCACGAGATCAAGGAGGCTAAACCCTAGAAGCTAGCCTATGGTATGATTGTTGTCCGTCCTACGGACTAAAACCCTCCGGTTTATATAGACACCGGATAGGTTAGGGTTACACAGAGTCGGTTACAATGGTAGAAGATCTACATATCCGTATCGCCAAGCTTGCCTTCCACGCCAAGGAAAGTCCCATCCGGACACGGGACGAAGTCTTCAATCTTGTGTCCTCATAGTCTTGGAGTCCGGCCGTGACGATAGTCCGACTATCCGGACACCCCCTAGTCCGGGACTCCCTCACTAGAGATCAAGATTCATATGGTTGGAATGGAATATCTTGGCCTCAACACATGAGTAGGTAGTTCTCTATCAGAAATAGGATGCTGGAAGTGTAGGTTTGTTCTGATGGCTCTCTCCATGAATGAAGAGGAGGTGGAGGGGTATATATAGCCTCCACACAAAATCTAACCGTTACACACAATTTACCAAACTCGGCGGGACCGATTCAACAAACTCGGTCAGACCGATTTAGTAAACCTAGTGACCATTAGGTTTTTCGGTGGGACTGACATGCATCTCGGTAGGACCGATATGGTTAGGGTTAGGGCATAATGTAATCTCGGTGAGACCGATTACACAAACTCGGTGAGACCGATTTTGGTAATTAGCTAAGCAGAGAGTTGGTCAGGCAAACTCGGTGAGACCGATTACTCAAACTCGGTGGAACCGTTTTTGTTAATAAGCTAACCAGAAAGTTTGCATTGTAATCTCGGTAGTACCGATTGCACAAACTCGGTGAGACCGATTTTGGTGATGGACATACACAGAGAGATTACAATCCCATCTCGGTGAGACCGAGATCCCTATCGGTGAAACCGATTTGCCTAGGGTTTATGGCAGTGGCTATGACATTTGAACTCGGTGGCGCCGAATAGAAAGAATCGGTAGGGCCGAGTTTGACTTTAGGTTTAGGTCATATGTGTGGAAGTGGGAAAGAAGTTGAGGGTTTTGGAGCATATCACTAAGCACATGAAGCAAGAGGCTCATTAAGCAACACCTAATCCCTCCTTGATAGTATTGGCTTTTCCTATAGACTCAATGTGATCTTGGATCACTAAAATGTAAAATGTAGAGTCTTGGGCTTGAAGCTTGAGCCAATCCTTTGTCCTTAGCATCTTGAAGGAGTTCCCACATCCTTTAGTCCATGCCACTCCATTGTTGAACTTATCTGAAACATATTAGATAAAAGTGTTAGTCCAACAAGAGATATGTTGACATTAATTACCAAAACCACCTAGGGAGCACTTGTGCTTTCAGCCACCGCCGCCCGAAGGAGGGAGGCGGAGGTGGAGGCCCGCACGTGCGTCAGCGACCTTGCGCCCTACATTGAGTTCCTGTGGGAGGAGGAGGAGCGCCTCGTCGAGCATGCAAAGATCCTTACCGCAGTCATGGCCGCAGCATACACCGACGCAGAGGCGAGGGATCAGGAGATCTATGAGCAGTCCGGCCGCTTCGAGAGGGATCATCTGGAGCGGCAGTGGGCGTTCGAGCTGGTGTCGTGGTTCTACGTCTGACAATAGAATATAGGGGGTACGTAGGAGGAGGAAAGATCCTAGCTACGATGAGATTGTACACGCAAGGTTTACGAGTTCAGGTCCTTCTCAGAGGAAGTAATACCCCTACGTCTCGGTGCCCGGAGGCTTGGTCGACTAGATTATGCGTGAATTTACAAGGGGTGCGAACCCTTGTGCTAGTGGAGGGAGGTGGCTTATATAGAGTATGCCAGGACTCCAGTCAGCCCACGTTACAAGGGGTTCAATGTACATAAAGGTGAGACATTACTGGTAACGCCAATAATAAAGACATATAAATGATCATTAAGACTACGGAGTGGACGCCTGACTGTTACCATCCTGAGTGACTTTATATCTTCTGTACTCCGAGTGGTTTATGGTATGGTCGAATGAGTATTTCCTGGTCGAATGGAATTGGGTTATCCGAGTGGAGTTGTTGGTCGAGTGGGTTGCACTCTGATGTGATTTCAGTCGGTAGATGCTGTTGTACTTTGAATGCCTTTGACCTTAGGGCAATGTCCTTGGGGAGGGCGTCTAGGTCAGGCCTATTACCCTACCCTAGGTACATGTCATTGTCATTAGCCCCCGAATGGATGGAGGTCCGAGTGGAGAAGAGGTTGAAGATGGTTCTGACCCAATTTTTATGCTTCAGAGGCATCTTAACTGAGTCGGTGTACCATGCTAAAACTTCAACTTCAATTTCAGTCGCCTTGATCCATTCAGAGTTTGTCGAGTGACCTTTTACTAATATGTTCGAGCGTTGGAGCGATACAAATTCTTTGGCGCGATTGGTTGCGCTGCCGTTCCTGGATCTCACGGGATTCAAAATTTGGAGAAGCGCGCGGGACAGAGAGCAACGTAGTAAACGGAACAGATTAGGCAGGGACGCCTCAATTTTTTCTCCACCTTTTTCGCCACGTATCGCGCGCACGACTGTTGCGGGATTTGACAGGATCGCTCGGGCCCACAAGTCAGCCACTCGGAAGCGGGACTATATAACGCGTCGGGGTCGATGTGTTCTGCACAGTGCGCCTCGTTCCCCTTCTTCCTCCTCTACTTCTCCACCGCATTCGCCCCCACCCTCGACGCCGCCACCTCGTTCGTGCGCAGTCTGCTGCGATGGGAAAGGACAAGACGGCGGCCCTGGAGCGTGCGAAGAAGGCGACGGCGGTGGTGAAGGGCAAGAAGACGAGTCGGGGGGGGGGGGTTGTCGTTGAGGTCTGGCCTGCCGCCCGGCTGGATACAGGGCGACTTGATTTGGTCCATGATCCAGAAGGAGGACCTAGAGGATCTGGTCGAAGGGGGCTTGATTGCCCACGGATCTTGGAGGCTGCCGAGGAATGAAACCGAGCTGCGGCTGCAGGAGGGTGAGTGCGTCCTCCTCGCAACTCACATTGACTGTGGCTTCTCTCTGCCCCCTCATCCTTTTTTCTGGGGTTTCTTGAACTTCTTCCGAGCCCAACTTCATCACTTTTCCCCCAACAGCATCACATATCTCGTTGCATTTGTTTCCATGTGTGAGAATTTCCTGGGTTGTCGACCGCATTGGGGTCTCTTCAAACACATCTTTACCTGCTGCTCCCAGTCTGTAAAAAGGCTAATCCGAGTGATGAGAGGACGCACGTGATCCAGATGTGCGGAGGCCTAGGGATTCAGATGAGGGGTAGGAGCACTTTTCCAGCTATGACTCTTCCCGATTCAGTTAGAGGGTGGCAGTCAACCTAGTTTTATTGTAAGGACCAACCGACCCCTGGTCAGTCGACTGGCCTTCCTTCCTTCACCATGGAGCGAGTCCGGCAACCCTCTTCCTTGAAAGTGACTCCGACAGAGAAAACAAAGGTGAACATGTTAGTCGAACGTGTAGTCCAACTAGTCCGTTATGGCGTGACTGGCATGGATCTGCTTGAGGTGTTTCTCAGTCTATGCATCCAGCCACTCCAGGCCCGTGATCATCCTATGTGGATGTACTCGGGTATTGATGACACCACTCAAATCCACCCGGAGGAAGCCACCGAGGAGACAGTGGTGCAGTGGTTGCAGGGCATCACTAGAAACAAGGACAACCCCAGAGGGTCCAGGAGGGTTCCACCATTCAACGCCGCCAATGAACCAGACAAGGTCTGATCCTTTCTACCGAGTGTCTTTTTGTCCTAATTTGTAACTGTTCTTAATCCTGACTAATATTTGTACAATTCTTTTTCTTGTAGATTTTTACCAAAATGTATTCAATGCCGAATGGAGAGCAAGTCCATGAGGGCGAGGCGAGCGGAGGTGAGAGCACCGACTGGAAATCTGAAGATGAGAGCGATGATGATGATGACGACTCGAGCAGTGAAGAGGAAGTCGACTCCCCACCACGCTCTGAAAGACGCACCAAGCAGACCCATGATCCAGCGAGTGTCCGTGGCAAAGCGGTTGCACCGAGTACGCAGACCTCAAAGCGCACTCGGACATCCTCCCCTGTTCCGACTGAAAAGGCCCCGAAGCAGCCCAAGGTTGCACCTTCAAAGCCTCGGAAGGCCTTGCCTAAGATCAAGGTTGTCGGATTTCGGGCTCCGGCAGACCCTCTAGGTTTGAACTCTGGGCTGCGCGCAGAGATCACGCCTCCTACCTACCTACACCTCGTCGCCTCGCAGGATCTAGAACTACACGAAGAGCAACACAAGGGACACAAGGTTTATACTAGTTCGGGCCACCATTGTGGTGTAATACCCTACTCTAGTTTGTGGTGTGGTGGATTGCCTCTGAGGCTGATGATGAACAGTACAAGGAAGAACAGCCTCGAGGGTCTGTTCTTGGCTGGTGCAATGAACTGCTAGGGGGAGTTCAGTCGCTTCTCTCTCTTTCTCTGCGATTGATCTCTCGATCCAAGATGCCTCTACCCCGTGGGTGGCTAGTCCTATTTATAGGAGGAGGCCCTGGGCCTCTTCCCAAATATTGAGCGGGAAGGGCGCCAACAGTTGGCCATTTTGAAGGGGAACATCTAGTACACTTATCCTGACTAAAGTTGTTCCTCGTCTGCCAAAGGCTCTGGTGGTGACGCAGGCTTGGGCTCCATGATGACTTCCTTCCTGCCATTGCGACGGTCTTGGTCTTGTTGCACCGAAACGGGTGCCTTTGCTTGATGCTCTCGCCTGCGCTTGCCCCCTTTGCACTAAAGAGGAAACGAGGACACTGCGCGGGCTGGCGCCCGCCTGGCGCCCTTGGTCGTCATGGCTTGCGTCATGGGCACCTCGTGAGGTACCCGCCTTGATTTCTCCGCCTCCTCGCGAGCCCGGCTGATGAGGCCGTGCACGAGAAGCTTCCTGTCGTCCGCCCATGAGGCTTGGCCCCTCGCGAGGGTCTTGAGCTTGTCTTGATGAAGATGGGCCGTCTTGGGCCACCCCTTGAGCCACGCCCGCAGGGCATGAGCGAGCAAATCTGGGTACCCCTGCTCCTGCACGCCGACAAGAGCCCGGGCCCAAGGCGCGCCTGGACTTGGCTGAGCAGAGAAGCGAGGGGGCAAGTGTGAAGCGCCGCGGGCCCTAACAGCCTGTGGCCTTGAGCGCCGCGTGGCGGCTGATTGGACGTGGGTGCTCCACTTCCCCACGAGGCCTTGACAGCTGCATGAATTGACAAGCAAAGCGGGTCATGATTACCTGCGATCATGGAGGCCGGCGGTTGGCCTTCCCCGGCTATAAGTACCGAACGGCGCGTGCCCTTCCAGTCCATCTCTTCTTGCTTCTCCTTCTTCTCCATGGCTCCGCTGAAGAGGTTCTCGGTCGCGGAGAAAGGAAAGGCCCGCCAGGTAGAGCCTGACTCTCCCCTGGCCAAGCGCGGTCGACGCCGCCATCGCAAGCACCCTGTGGCTCCCGTAGTGGCTCCCCGCGGCCATGGAGGCGATCACCCGCGAGGCGACGGTCATCAGGCCGTTGATGCGGGGCGCGCTACGGCCGCGCGACCCCCTAGGCCACGCTTCCGCTCTGCGGAGGTGCTGCCGGAGTTTGCCGTGTGGTCGGTGGAGCCGACCAGCACCCTGCTCCGTTTTCCCCGCTTCTTCTTAGGTGAACTTCCGGCCGGCGCCCCGGGCGGCCTCTGGCTCCAGGCGGACGGTTGCTGCAGCCAGGCCTCCTGGGCTTCACTGGAGGTCTCCGCAGCCGGGAGTGTGGCCCTGACCCGCGGCTGGCAAACGTTTGCCCGCGTGCGTGGTCTGAGCCGACGGTGCACCATGCACTTCAAGTTTGACGGCGATGCCACCCTCTACATGAGGGTGTTCGGGGAAGATGGTCGCCGCGCCGGGTGCTGCCCCAAGGACGACGACCGCCGCCGTGAGCCTAACCCCGGCGACGATGAAGATGGCAGCGCACGCGTGATCGGCAGCGCTTGGGGTTCGTCGAGCTTTGGCGTCTCTTCTTCGGACAGCAGCTCCTCCAGCGGTGGACGCGACCAGCCTCGTGCCGCCGCGCCCGCCTAGAGGGAGGTAGCGGGTCTGCCCGCCGTCGCGCCTCGGTGAAGCTCGAGAGGGAGTCCGCCTGAGCTCCGGAGGCGGTCCGAGCTCTCGCCGCGAGTTGGTGTCGGGCGAGGCGCGCCTGTTTTGTTCTTTTCCTTTTCCTGCGCAAGGAGACAGTAGTGTAGGGCCCGGCGGGGGCGTGCTTGGACTATTGCTGTTAATTATCGTACTGTTTTCGCTATTTCGGTATTATGCTTTTGTGCCACACGCCTGCGCGTAGAAATTACTTAGCTCGGGGGGGCCTGTCGTGGCCTTTGCTTCCCGAGGCCGAGGCCTCGTCGAACGCTTCATGTCCTGCAAAGGTTAGTCTGGAAAGGTAGCTCCCGGCCTCAGCTGTGGAGGCGACCGACCCAGGTCCTGTGTTCGTGTCATGTTGCCCGTGGGGCACGGACTGGAGGGGTGCTCCTGTAGTGGACCCGGGTAGGGAGGCCTCAAACGATAAGAGCAGAAAACACTCACGAGGGTGCCCGCGCTGCTCCCTCGCGAGACTTGCGCTAGAGAAATCGAGGCATGAGAGCAAAAAAGGCAGAGAGTCACAAGCCAAAGACAGCAACAACTTCAATAAAACTTCAAATGGGAAAGAACAAGCCAACTGCAGAAAGAAAATGAGAAAAGCCGCGTCCTGCACCTAATCTAGTCTTCGACGTCTTCTCACCAGCGCAGAGCTAAGTGCTGCCACTGGGCGTGGGAGGGAGCCCCAGGGCATGAGGCCGGGCGCTCACGAGACTCCGGGCGTGTACAGCCCCAACTCATTATTACGTGAGAGTGTCACGGGCGGCGAGCTTCACGGGCCGGCCTTCTTCACAGGCTCCGGGCCTTTCTCAGAAAAATAAACTTCACAGGCGTTTGCCTTCTTCACGGCCACCGGGCCTTTCATAGATAGATAAGCTTCACAGGCATTGGCCCTCTTCACAGGCTCCGAGCCTTTTTCCAAAACGCAGTGCTTCACAGGCATTCGCCTTCTTCACAGGCACCGGGCCTTTTCCAAAACGCAGCGCTTCACGAGCATTCGCCTTCTTCACGAACCGGCCTTTTCCAAAACGCAGCGCTTCACATGCATTCGCCTTCTTCACAGGCACCGGGCCTTTTTCCAAAACGCAGCGCTTCACGGGCATTCGCCTTCTTCACAGGCACCGGGCCTTTTTAGAAGTAAAACCTCCGGAGGTGCTGGATGTTCCACGCGTTCTGGACGGGCACCACCTCCTGAGTCTCCAAGCCGCGGGCCGGGCCTCGAAACATGAACAACCTTGAACGGGCCCTCCCACATGGGAGATAGCTTATGCAGTCCTTCCCGAGAGAACCCGCTGAGCACGAGGTCCCCTACCTCGAGAGTCACAGGCGGATGTTGCGGCAGTGGTATCGCCGCAGCGCTTGTTGGTATCTTGCCGCTCGTAGCGCGGCTTCCCGACGATGCTCCTGCCCCAGCACGAGGTCCGTCCCCCGCATGGCGTCCTGCTGCGCCTTGTCGAACGCCAGGACCCGTGCGGAACGACGTCTGACCTCGTGAGGGAGGACTGCTTCAGCCCCATAGACCATGAAGAACGGGGTCTCGCCAGTCGGCTTGGTCGCGGTTGTGCGGATGGACCACAATACGGACTGAAGCTCATCGTACCAGCCTCTGCCGTAGGCCTCTAGCTTCTTCTTGAATGTCCTGTTTTGAGGCCCCACAGGACCTCCGCATTGGCCCGCTCGGCCTGACTGTTGCTCCGCGGGTGTGCTACCGAGGCTTAGCATATCTGCATCCCAAGGTTAGCACAATATGTTTTGAAGAGGTTACTAGTGAACTGCGAACCGTTGTCGGTGATGATGCGGTTCGGCACCCCGAACCGGCTCACGATGCCCTTGATGAACTTGACCACAGAACCTGCGGGGATGGTGCGGACGGCTTCCACTTCAGCCCACTTGGTGAACTTGTCCACGCCGGCGTGAAGGTAGCGATAGCCCCCTGGCGCCCGAGGAAACGGGCCCAGGATATCCAGCCCCCAGACTGCGAATGGCCACGAGAGGGGTATAGTTTGCAGACCTCCCGCCGGTTGATGGATCTGCTTGGCATGGAATTGGCAGACTGTCACAGCCCTAGAATTTGTTTGTCAATAGTTGCATTAAGGCATTCATGTCATCATGTTTAATTTTCTCAGAAAGTTGAAATGGGGGATGTTCAAACCCTAGCATCAAATGCAATTCAAATAAGTTCAACCTAAAAATATTTTCAATGATCCCAAAATGCCCTTAAAAATGTTCATAATTTAGGGAAAAGGGTGAAAACCTTATCCTGTGATGATGCATATTTTTCATTGGCATTTTAGGTCTTTGAATTAACTGACTACTTATTTGAATTGGAGTTGTAAAATTCTATAAGTAATATTATAGCTCCAATAATTTTGGAAAATATGGTGGGGCTCTGTAATAATCCTTTTGCATCCTCAAAGTTTTTCCAGAATTTTAAAAAAATGATTTGGTGTTAAACTAAATCAAAACAGAGGCAAACAAATTAGAAAACAAAAGCAAATTAGGAAACAGAAGAGAGGGAGAGCCTACCTGGGCCTTACCTACTGCAGCAACTGGGCCAGTCCACCACAGCCAGTGCGATCGTCTCCTTCCTTTGCCAGGAGGACGGGGGCGTGTCGCACGCACAGGAGGCGAAGCCACCTCCTGCTTCCACCTCCTTCTTCGTGCTGGCGGCCTCCCCTTCGGGCCTATCCGCGCCTGGAGACACCCAGCACCCCCTCGCTCCTCTCCCTCACTCTCTTCTCTCTCCCTCGTCCTCTGCTCCCTCTCCCGAGCACACCCGGAAGGAGCCTGCCGCCACTGCCGCCACTTCGCCGCGGCCACCAACCCTCCATGCCCAGCCAGCTAGCCCATGAGCTCTGCCTCTCTGCGTGCACCTCAGCCGAATCCTGTGAGCCGGACACCACTGAAGGGACGCCTCCAAGCTCGCCAGCGCCATCTGCCGCCCGGACGTCGGCAGCGAATTCGCGACGACAGGCGCCCCGAGCCGCTGAGCTTTCCTGCGAGCCCCCTGTGAGACTCTGGTCTATTCTCCTCTGCTCCACGCGCCGATTTCGCGCTCTATCCACAGTTGCACAGAGCCGAGTTGTGCTCGCCGCCGGCCATGTCACCTTCATCGCTTCTGATGCGCTCAAGCTTGCGTCCGAGGGCATCTTCGTGCTCATCACGCTCCCGAGCCAAGAACACCCACTAAATCTTCCTCCGCACACCACAACGCCATCCCGGCCAACCCGTGCGGCGCCGCCGCTGATGTGCTCCCCGCCGCCGACCCGTACCACCTCTGGTCATTACAGCAGGTGCCAATGGATGCAGACGAAGTTCCTGGGATCCCGTCCGTGGTCTCCGCCGCTGGTTTGGTCATCGGAGGACGTTTTCCGACGCTCTCCGCCGCCCCTGCCGTCGCCGGCGATTAACCACCGGCGAGTCTGACGTGGCAACGTCATTAGTAACTAATGACGTGGCAACGTCATTAGTAACTAATGACGTCGCTAACTAACCCCTCCAGGGACTCACGGTGGACCCCACGTCACTAACTAACCACGGGTTAGCCACTGTGTCAATGACATGTGGGCCCCGCAGGTCAGGTTTGACCTGAACCGGGTCAGTTGACCGCCGATGTCACACTGACGCCAGGATGACGCAGGCATGACACACTGCTGACGCAATAATCGTTTTCTGGATTTAATTTAATTCAGGAAATTTCAGAAAATACCCCAAACTTCTAAAAATCATATAAATTCAACCGTAGCTCAGAATGAAATAATTTATATATGAAAAATGATCAGAAAAATATGAAGAATCTGTTTATGCCATGATCATGCATGTTTGAACAAGTTAACCTCACTGAATAGGATGAATCATGATTAGGGTAATTTATGAACTAGCATTTGGAGTTGGAGTTTAGCCTTGTTTGAATTCCACTTCAATTAACTTGGCTTACTGCTGCATTAGGTCAATTCAGTTCCTTAACATGACATGTCATTCATGTGAATGTGCATTGCATTGATTGTGTTCTTTCTCGATTGCTTGCGGTGTTTGTCCCCTCTCGATGCGATGTTTCGACGATGAGTTCGATGACACCGATGAAGAACTATATTATCTTCGAAGTGCCGAATAAGCGAAACCCCTTGTTCATTTTGATATAATCCCACTCTCGCTCCTGCTCTATTTTACTGCATTAGGACAACAACGATTCAAGCTGTTACTTGCTGCGGTAGCTGAACCCCTTTATCCTCTGCATGACCTGTCATTCCACAAGTAATTAGATGAAACCCACTAGCATGAGTAGGAGTTGTTTGAGCCCTGTTGTGCCTACTCATTCATGCTTGTTTGTCATGCCTGCACTCTTTGCTTAGAGTTGAGTCAGTCTGATTCATCGGGAATGAATCGGAGGTGTGTGAACATGTCCCATCTGTGTGAGCTAAGTGTGTGAACACGTTTTGGTAAAGGTAGCGGTGAGAGGCCATGTAGGAGTACATGGTGGGTTGTCTCATTGCAGCCGTCCTCGAGGAACTGAGTTACGTGTTTGTGAACCATGAAACAGTTACTACCACACATTGGGATCCTTAATTGACTCTCTCGGCTTCTTAACCACCCTTGTCCTCAGTCCGGGAGTTGCAAGTAGTTTCTGGTGTTTGTAGCATGCTGGGGGCCGCACGCAGCGCTGACCTTAGGGGTGGGTTGTGTTGCGGTAGGCACGTGGCCCGGTGTACCGATTCGCCCGTTTGGTGTCTCGGGAACCCTGCACACATCGTTCGGGGCCGTTAGTGGAAACCTCGGCCGGACTCCCTGCGGATGGAACCCGAATAGGCGATAAACCTGGACTAGGGACTTGAGTGTTTAGGTAGGCCGTGGCCGACACCCACGTTGGGCTTCCGCTTGAAGGTTGCCGAGTACATGTCGTGTATGGCAGCGGTAAGTGGTGAGCGTGTGTGAAGAAGTACACCCTGCGGGGTTAATATGATCTATTGAATAGCCGTGTCCACGGTAAAGGACTTCTGGGTTGCCTATATCGGTTCATAGACAAGTGAAAGTGGATACTCTAAAATACGCAAGATAAGCGTGAGTGCTATGGATGGCGTTCTCGTGAGGGAGACGGAGGCGGGTCCATAGTGGTGTATTTGATATGGTGAATATGTGGACTCGTGCGCCACCTCAAAAGAGTTACTTGCGTCGTAGTTCGGGATAGCCACCGAGTCAAAGCTGGCTTGCTGCAATCAAACTCCACCACCCCTTTTTGATAATGATGCATATGTAGTTAGTTACGATGTAAGTCTTGCTGAGTACAATTGTACTCACGTTTGCCTATTTTATGTTTTGCGAGAGACGTCGGTCTAAGCTAGTAGTTCCGCTTGGACTTGACGTTTAGCTTGTTACCTCAGCTACGATCTTGTGCCCTCGGCAGATCTGGTAGATAGTCGGGCTTCTCAGCCTTTTTCAATTATAGTTATGCGTACTCGGACATGTTTAGCTTCCGCTTGTGCTTTGACTTGTATGCTCGAGTGTTGGGTCATGAGACCCATGTTTGTAATATCTCGCTCCTCGGAGCCTAATGAATAAATATTTGAGTCGTGAGAGTTATGTTGTGATGCCATGTTGTATTTACACATATTGAGCATATTGTGTGTATGTTTGAAATGCTTGGTATGTGTGGGATCCGACAAACTAGTTGTTTATCCTTGGCAGCCTTTCATATGGGGAAATGTAGTCTCGTGCTTACGGCGATAGTAGTCCGCTACAGCCGGTTCACCGGAGTCCTGCTAGCCCAACACTACTGCTTGGACACTTGACTGGCGGCATGTATTTCACTTCGTTCCTATGTCTGTCCTTCGGGAAATGTCACGCGGTGATATTCGAGTCCTGCCTAGCTTTGCTACAGCCCGGGATACCGAGTCCTGTTAGCCAGTGCTACGACCGAATTCATACGTTGATGACCGACATGCTCGATGTGATTCATGTATGCTGTCCCCATGGGTTAAGCGCCGCTTTGGGTTCCACGACTAGCCATGTCGGCCCGGGTTCTCTGTCATATGGTTGCTAGCGACACTATCATATCGTGAGCCAAAAGACGCATAAGCGGTCCCGGGCCATGGTAAGGCGACACCCGTGGGAATACCGTGAGGCCGCAAAGTGATATGAGGTGTTACCGGCTAGATCGATGTGACTTGGAATCGGGGTCCTGACAGCGTTGGTATCAGAGCCTGACTGCCTGTAGGATTACCAAGCCAAACTGGTCGAAGTTGTGTCTAGAACTGCTTTAGTTATGTAGGGGAATTGATTGTGGAAGGGAACGTAAGGCTCTTTTTACTCCTTATACCTCATGGCCTTCGATGCGAGTCATCCTCTTCTCTTCTACGGGGTGTAAGAACTAGGCTTCTCATCTATCTATCAGGATGACGTGTTACTAATCCATAGACTTTTAAGATTGTTGGTTTTAAGCCCCAGTTCAGTTCCTACTATTTCTATATGTTAACTGTTGATCTCGGAACCTTGATATGATGTTGTTAAGTGGCTATGCCATCATTTTGCATGATGTCTCAAATCTTTCTGAGCATTTACAACCGTTATGCTGTCCGAGTCATCCCAGGTCTCTAAATAGTCTGATGCATTTGCAAATCCTTTCCTTCCGTTCCCGATGTCCTTTTTGGTCAGAATAAGCACACTAATCGGTAAGTTGAGGTACTTGTTGCCTCGGCATAGATGTTGGAGCTATTATTATGACCCTAGGTGTTTAGGAAGTCACCTAGCAATTTAGCAATGCTTTTGTATCCCCGATGTGATGATTACGGCCATTATTCTTGAAAGCATTCCATGATGCAATTTAGTTAGTAGGTATTCTATTCATGGGTTCTTGAACCCGAGATTCACCCTACTTACCTAATGTCGATAGTGTTGCTCGTACCTTTAGGATATTAGTAACTTTGCGATAGTCCTCGAGGTCCATGGTATTTCCTTCTTCCAAATACTATGAACCGATTATGGAAGAAGTTCCTCGCTGAACCAAAAGCTCACAACCAAAGTACTCTTGAGGAGTCCTCCATTCTATATTGTGAATCTGCCAGTTCTACTTTCCTGCATGGGTTATCCGGAAGAAACCTGTTGAACTTGGTTCGACATACTAATCTATGCATCCACAACTCGAAAAGTTATATATTCCTTTGAGTTGTCCCTCTTCGATTGTATTCCGACCTTCGTCTATCAATTGATAGTCGAGTAGTCGTGCATTAAATCATCGATGCCTATTATCCTTGTGGTTCGTCAAGCCATTCTATTTTGGAATGACTAGGAGAAACAAACTCGATACCTCATCCATTTCTAGGATTGGGTCAAAGTAGTTGTATCCCATGAGATCAAAATGCCAATTCAGCTTTGTTCTGTTCTACCTTGGAGTGTTACCCCCTTTATGTCAGAATTGTCATGAGAACTGCACCAACTCTCATGAATTCTTGACGTAGTGATACTTCACACCATCATTGTTCATTCCTCGGTTCCATGTTGTCGCAACCGGTGCCGACTAGTGAATTGTTTGTGTTTCTATTGGGCAAAGCAAGAGTTTATTGTAAAAAAAATGGAAACGATACTACCAAACGAAGTCTATTTTAATGAAAACTCTAATGTTCCTAAATTTTATGGACTTTTTCGGAGTCCTTATGCGAGGAATTACAAAAGAAATTTTTTCAACAAAAATGTGAATTAGGAAGGATTGGTCGACGAAATATGAATCGGAGACTGTTCGGTTTTCCGCGATTTTTTCCATTCCTCTGTACAGGTCGAAGGTCGAGCACCCAGAGGATAATGAATCGATCAAGTACGGTGTGCCGTTCGTGAGGGTGCAGAACCAGCCGGAGCCACATGAGTATTCGTTCTACCACCACAAGAGGAGGCCGGATGGCGCGACGTCACTTCCCCGCCGTTCTCCATGGTTCCCTCGACGCTCACCTTGTTTCAACGGCGTCGGTAGGGTTTAAGGTAAGCTTCACACTAACCTAATCTTCCATTTGCTCATGCTTACAATCAGTGTGACAGCTAATAAAAATTATGCTTACAATCAGTCTCCGAATACTACGCCAATCACCCTAAAATAGCTCTAGACCTTTGGGTCAAAGTTGTGACACTGTGTATAAATAAAGAAAAATAGATTGGTACTTCTTTCAGAAAAGAGTACTCCCTAGAAAACTGCCAATATAAGCTACTAGTATTTTTTTTGAAGTCTAAGCTACTAGTATTTGGTTAGAGGATTTGCTGCCGAGAAAGATCCGTCCACAGTTAGCGCCACACATGCCAGTGGTGGTGGTGGATGCCAATGCTTATATGGAGTAGGGTTGGTGTCAGTAATTTTTACTTGGCACCTCGCACTCTGCATATATGTCGGTTCCATCCGTACATTTGTGCAGTTCCACCAAAATGAAGCTGAATAATCCTGTTTGCACAGATAATGAAAAAGCATGATTACATTATAGTGGCACTAGTTGATGAAACATACACTAATAAATATAAGAAAATATTGCGATAGTATCATAGTATGCCATCCTCCGAGGGCGAGATGGGCCCTGCGACGCCTTGATACATCTCCAACGTATCTATAATTTTTTATTGTTCTATGCTATTATATTATCTGTTTTGGATGTTTATGGGCTTTATTATGCACTTTCAGATTATTTTTTGGGACTAATCTATTAACCCAGAGCCTAGTGCCGGTTTCTGTTTTTCCCTTGTTTCAGTGTTTCGCAGAAAAGGAATATCAAACGGAGTCCAAACGGAATGAAACTTTGGGAAAGTTATTTTTGGAACGGAAGCAATCCATGGGACTTGGAGTGCATGTCAGGGAATCAACGAGGAAGGCACGAGGCAGGGGGGCGCGCCCTCCACCCTCGTGGGCCCCTCGTGGGCCCCTTGTGGCTCCCCTGATATATTTCTTCCTCCTATATATACCAATATACCCTAAAACCCTTGGGGAACAGAATATATCGGGAGTTACGCACCGCAGCCTCAGAGCCACCAAAACCAATCGGGACCCTGTTCCCACCCTGCCGGAGGGGGGAACCCTCACCAGTGGCCATCTTCATCATCCCGATGCTCTCCATGACGAGGAGGGAGTAGTTCACCCTCGGGGCTGAGGGTATGTACCACTAGCTATGTGTTTGATCTCTCTCTCTCGTGTTCTTGAGGTGGTACGATCTTGATGTATCGTGAGCTTTGCTATTATAGTTGGATCTTATGATGTTTCTCCCCCTCTACTCTCTTGTAATGGATTGAGTTTTCACTTTGAAGTTATCTTATCGGATTGAGTCTTTAAGGATTTGAGAACACTTGATGTATGTCTTGCCGTGCTTATCTGTGGTGACAATGGGATATCATGTGATCCACTTGATGTATGTTTTGGTGATCAACTTGTGGGTTCCGCCCATGAACCTATGCATAGGGGTTGGCACACGTTTTCGTCTTGATTCTCCGGTAGAAACTTTGGGGAACTCTTTGAGGTTCTATGTGTTGGTTGAATAGATGAATCTGAGATTGTGTGATGCACATCGTATAATCATACCCATGGATACTTGAGGTGACATTGGAGTATCTAGGTGACATTAGGGTTTTGGTTGATGTGTGTCTTAAGGTGTTATTTTACTACGAACTCTAGGGCTGTTTGTGACACTTATAGGAATAGCGCAATGGATTGATCGGAAAGAATAACTTTGAGGTGGTTTCGTACCTTACCATAATCTCTTCGTTTGTTCTCTGCTATTAGTGACTTTGGAGTGACTCTTTGTTGCATGTTGAGGGATAGTTATAAGATCCAACTATGTTATTATTGTTGAGAGAACTTGCACTAGTGAAAGTATGAACCCTAGGCCTTGTTTCCTAGCATTGCAATACTATTTGTGCTCACTTTTATCATTAGTTACCTTGTTGTTTTTACAATTTCAGATTACAAAAACCTATATCTACTATCCATATTGCACTTGTATCACCATCTCTTCGCCGAACTAGTGCACCTATACAATTTACCATTGTATTGGGTGTGTTGGGGACACAAGAGACTCTTTGTTATTTGGTTGCAGGGTTGTTTGAGAGAGACCATCTTCAACCCTCGCCTCCCACGGATTGATAAACCTTAGGTCATCCACTTGAGGGAAATTTGCTACTGTCCTACAAACCTCTGCACTTGGAGGCCCAACAATGTCTACAAGAAGAAGGTTGTGTAGTAGACATCAAGCTCTTTTCTGGCACCGTTGCCGGGGAGGTGAGTGCTTGAAGGTATATCTTTAGATCTTGCAATCGAATCTTTTAGTTTCTTGTTTTATCACTAGTTTATTTATAAAAGAAAACTATAAAAAATGGAATTGAGTTTACCTTATACGCTTCATTTTTTTAATATCTTTCGTGAGTATGATGGAAAAAAATTGTGCTCAAGTACTAGAAGAAGAATTACATAGAATGCTTGGCATAAAATATGTGAACGATGAGCATGATTGCAATATTGTTAGTATGAATTCTTTGAATACCCTTGATGCTAATGATATGCAAAGCCACAAGCTTGGGGAAGCTATGTTTGATGAAGATGATATTTTTAGTCCCCCAAGTTTTGATGAGCAAATTTATTATGATGATAGCATGCCTCCTATTTATGATGATTATATTGATGAAAGTGGGTTTGGAAGAGTGTCAACTTTAGGAAGTAATGATCCCACTATTTTGGATGATGTTGAATATTATTGTGATAATTATGAAAGTGGATTTGGAGAGGTCTTGACTTTATTTAATGATGAATCCACTATTTCAGAAGAGGTTCCAATTGATTATGAGAAGAAAGTTGCTATCTATGATGATTATTGTGATGACATGTATGCTATAAAGAATAATTATAACCATGAAACTTGTCATCATGATTTTAGTTTTCAATTGGATTATGCCTCACATGATAGTTATTTTGTTGAGTTTGCTCCCACTACTATTCATGAGAAGAAATTTGCTTATGTGGAGAGTAATAAAAATTCTATGTTTGTGGATCATGAAAAGAATGCTTTAGGTGATGGTTATATTGTTGAATTCATTCATAATGCTACTGAAAATTATTATGAGGGAGGAATATATGCTTGTAGGAATTACAATAATATCAAGTTTCCTCTCTATGTGCTTAAAGTTTTGAAGTTATGCTTGTTTTGCCTTCCTATGCTAGTTGATTATTGTTCCCATAAGTTGTTTTGCTCACAAAATCCCTATGCATAGGAAGTGGGTTAGACTTAAATGTGCTATTCATATTCTTCATGATGCTCTCTTTATGTTTCAATTCTTATGTTTCATGTGAGCATCATTGAAATCATCATGCCTAGCTAGGGGCGTTAAACGTAAGCGCTTGTTGGGAGGCAACCCAACTTTATTTTTGTTTCTTGCCTTTTGGTTCTGTTTAGGAATAAATAATCCATCTAGATTCTGTTTAGATGTGGTTTTGTGTTTTAATTAGTGTTTGTGCCAAGTAGAACCTTTGGGAAGACTTGGATGAAGTCTTTATGATCATGCTGTAAAAAACAGAAACTTTAGCGCTCACGAGATTAGCTAAAACTTTTTACTGGAGAGTGCTATTTAGTTGATTCTTTTTGTGGATGATTACTAGACAAATTCCTCAGGTCCACCAATTTATTTTATAATTTTTGGATTTTCATAAGTATACGTTTGATACAGATTACTAAAGACTGTTCGGTTTTTGACAGATTCTGTTTTCTATTTGTTGTTTGCTTATTTTGATGAATCTGTGAGTAATATTGGAGGGTATGAACCATAGAGAAGTTGTAATACAGTAGATATTACACCAACATGAATTTATAATGAGTTCACAACAGTACCTAAGTGGTGATTTATTTTCTTATACTAACGGACTTCTGAGTTTTTCTGTTAAGTTTTGTATTGTGAAGTTTTCAAGTTTTGGGTAAAGATTCGATGGACTATGGAATAAGGAGTGGCAAGAGACTAAGCTTGGGGATGCCCAAGGCACCCCAAGGTAATATTCAAGGACAACCAAGCGTCTAAGCTTGGGGATGCCCCGGATGGCATTCCCTCTTTCGTCTTCGTTCATTGACAACTTTACTTGGAGCTATATTTTTATTCACCACATGATATGTGTTTTGCTTGGAGCGTCAATTTATTTTATTTTAATTTGCTTGCTGTTTGAATAAAATTTCAAGATCTGAAATTCTTAAATGTTAGAGAGTCTTCACATAGTTACATAATTATACAACTACTCATTAATCTTCACTCATACCTTTTGGAGTAGTTTGTTGTTTGCCCTAGTGCTTCACTTATATCTTTTAGAGCACGATGGTAGTTTTATTTTGAAGAAATAGATGAACTCTCATGCTTCACTTGTACTATTTTGAGAGTCTTTAGAACAGCATGGTAGTTTGCTTTGGTTATGAAACTAGTCCTAATATGATGGGCATCCAAGATGGGTATAATAAAAACTTTCATATAATTGCATTGAATACTAAGAGAAGTTTGATACTTGATGATTGTTTTGAGATATGGAGATAGTGATATTAAAGTTGTGCTAGTTGAGTAGTTGTGAATTTGAGAAATACTTGTGTTGAAGTTTGCAAGTCCCGTAGCATGCGCGTATGGTAAATGTTGTGTAACAAATTTGAAACATGAGGTGTTATTTGATTGTCTTCCTTATGAGTGGCGGTCGGGGACGAGCGATGGTCTTTTCCTACAAATCTACCCCCCTAGGAGCATGAGCGTAATGCTTGGGTTTTGATGACTTGTAGATTTTTGCAATAAGTATATGAGTTCTTTATGACTAATGTCGAGTCCATGGATTATACGCACTCTCACCTTTCCATCATTGCTAGCCTCTTGATTGCGAGCATTGCCCTTTCTCACATTGAGAGTTGGTGCAAACTTCGCCGGTGCATCCGAACCCCGTGATATGATACGCTCTTTCACACATAAACCTCCTTATATCTTCCTCAAAACAGCCACCATACCGACCTATTATGGCATTTCCATAGCCATTCCAAGATATATTGCCATGCAACTTTCCACCGTTCCATTTATCATGACACGTTCATCATTGTCATATTGCTTTGCATGATCATGTAGTTGACATCGTATTTGTGGCAAAGCCACCTTTCATAATTATTTCATACATGCCACTCTTGGTTCATTGCATATCCCGGTACACGCCGGAGACATTCATATAGAGTCATACTCTGTTCTAGTATCGAGTTGTAATCATTGAGTCGTAAATAAATAGAAGTGTGATGATCATCATTTTCTAGAGCATTGTCCCAAGTGAGGAATAAAAAAAAAGAGAAAGGCCATAAAAAAAGAGAGAAGGCCCAAAAAATGAGAGAAAAAGAGAGAAGGGACAATGTTACTATCCTTTTACCACACTTGTGCTTCAAAGTAACACCATAATCTTCATGATAGAGAGTCTCTTGTTTTGTCACTTTCATATACTATTGGGAATTTTTCATTATAGAACTTGGCTTGTATATTCCAACAATGGGTCTCCCCATGTGCCCTAGGTCTTCGTGAGCAAGCAAGTTGGATGCACACCCACTTAGTTTCTTTTGTTGAGCTTTCATACATTTATAGCTCTAGTGCATCCGTTACATGGCAATCCCTACTCCTTGCATTGACATCAATTGATGGGCATCTCCCTAGCCCATTGATTAGCCGCGTCGATGTGAGACTTTCTCCTTTTTTGTCTTCTCCACATAACCCCCTCATTATATTCTATTCCACCCATAGTGTTATATCCATGGCTCACGCTCATGTATTGCGTGAAGGTTGAAAAAGTTTGAGATTACTAAAGTATGAAACAATTGCTTGGCTTGTCATCGGGGTTGTGCATGATGAGAGCATTCTTGTGTGACGAAAATGGAGCAGGACCAAACTATATGATTTTGTAGGGATGAACTTTCTTTGGCCATGCTATTTTGAGAAGACATGATTGCTTAGTCAGTATGCTTGAAGTATTATTATTTTTATGTCAATACTCCCTCCTTTCCGGTTTACAGGACTTATCTCAAAATTTTATTTTTTCCATTTTATAAGGCTCAATTTGGTTGTTCCCCATCACATGTTCAGATTCCAAGGTGCATTAAATCATTGCATGCAAGTATCAAGAGAAAATTGACCAATGCATGTAATTTATG
Source organism: Aegilops bicornis (assembly GCA_021605145.1). Lineage (NCBI taxonomy): Eukaryota > Viridiplantae > Streptophyta > Magnoliopsida > Poales > Poaceae > Aegilops > Aegilops bicornis. The sequence goes on along the minus strand of CM038673.1, from coordinate 207,414,131 downwards.
CATGCATGCATTGCAATTAATGCATTGGTAAACATACTTTTTTGAGGAAAACAAGAGCATTAATTGGGTGCTTTTGCAAACTACACAAAATATTCCACCACTCACCATCTACCTTGGTTGGTGAGATTTTTGAATTGAGCCTTATAAACCGGAAAGGAGGGAGTATTAAACTTTTATCTTGGATCTTATGGATCTTAATATTCTTGCCACATTAAAGAAGATTATATTGATAAATATGTTAGGTAGCATTCCACATCAAAAATTCTGTTCTTATCATTTACCTACTCGAGGACGAGCAGGAATTAAGCTTGGGGATGCTGATACGTCTCCAACGTATCTATAATTTTTGATTGTTCCATGCTATAATATTATCTGTTTTGGATGTTTATGGGCTTTATTATGCACTTTTAGATTATTCTTTGGGACTAACCTATTAACCCAGAGCCCAGTGCCAGTTTATGTTTTTCCCTTGTTTCAGTGTTTCGCAGACAAGGAATATCAAACGGAGTCCAAACTGAATGAAACCTTCGGGAAAGTTATTTTTGGAACAGAAGCAATCCAGGGGACTTGGAGTGTACGTCAGGGAATAAACAAGGAAGGCACGAGGCAGGGGGGGCGCCCACCCCCCTGGGCGCGCCCTCCACCCTCGTGGGCGCCTCGTGGCTCCCCTGACGTATTTCTTCCTCCTATATATATATACCCTAAAACCACCGAGGAACAGAATAGATTGGGAGTTCCGCCGCCGCAAGCCTCTGTAGCCACCAAAAACCAATCGGGACCCTGTTAGGCACCACGGAGGGGGGGAATCCTTCACCGGTGGCCATCTTCATCATCCCGGCGCTCTCCATGACGAGGAGGGAGTAGTTCACCCTCGGGGCTGAGGGTATGTACCAGTAGCTATGTGTTTGATCTCTCTCTCTCTCTCTCTCTCTTGTGTTCTTGAGGTGGTACGATCTTGATGTATCACGAGCTTTGCTATTATAGTTGGATCTTATGATGTTTCTCCCCCTCTACTCTCTTGTAATGGATTGAGTTTTCCCTTTGAAGTTATCTTATCGGATTGAGTCTTTAAGGATTTGAGAACACTTGATGTATGTCTTTCCGTGCTTATCTGTGGTGACAATGGGATATCACGTGATCCACTTGATGTATGTTTTGGTGATCAACTTGCGGGTTCCTCCCATGAACCTATGCATAGGGGTTGGCACACGTTTTGCCTTGATTCTCGGTAGAAACTTTGGGGAACTCTTTGAGGTTCTATGTGTTGGTTGAATAGATGAATCTGAGATTGTGTGATGCACATCGTATAATCATACCCATGGATACTTGAGGTGACATTGGAGTATCTAGGTGACATTAGGGTTTTGGTTGATGTGTGTCTTAAGGTGTTATTTTACTACGAACTCTAGGGCTGTTTGTGACACTTATAGGAATAGCGCAATGGATTGATCGGAAAGAATAACTTTGAGGTGGTTTCGCATCTACCATAATCTCTTTGTTTGTTCTCCGCTATTAGTGATTTTGGAGTGACTCTTTGTTGCATGTTGAGGGATAGTTATATGATCCAACTATGTTATTATTGTTGAGAGAACTTGCACTAGTGAAATTATGAACCCTAGGCCTTGTTTCCTAGCATTGCAATACCGTTTGTGCTCACTCACTTTTATCATTAGTTACCTTGCTGTTTTTATAATTTCAGATTACAAAAACCTATATCTACTATCCATATTGCACTTGTATCACTATCTCTTCGCCGAACTAGTGCACCTATACAATTTACCATTGTATTGGGTGTGTTGGGGACACAAGAGACTCTTTGTTATTTGGTTGCAGGGTTGTTTGAGGGAGACCATCTTCAACCTACGCCTCCCACGGATTGATAAACCTTAGGTCATCCACTTGAGGGAAATTTGCTACTGTCCTACAAACCTCTGCACTTGAAGGCCCAACAATGTCTACAAGAAGAAGGTTGTGTAGTAGACATCACGCCTCATACGGTACGCCTTGTACTATCTGTCAGTGATGAACATCAGTAGTACAGGGAGGGGCATTGAGACATTCCAATCTCTATTTTTGTGCAGATCAACTAAAATTAAGCACCCCAGTTTGCAAAAACACTTAAACATTAGCAATGGAACTAGTTGATGAAACATATACTAATAAAGAGAAGCATTTTCGTTACCTAAATTGGAAATGAAATGATCGAGAGGACACTCGCTCTATTTTAACTGTATTATTACGACACGGTGTAATTGCGCTCGAGCTCAAATGAGCTCGTTATCTACGTCGTCAGTTGGCGCTCGTGGATCTGTGCCAGAGTTCTATACGCGCGCAGGCGGTTCGCCAGAAAATCAAGCGCTATAGCGAAATACGTATGCGGCAGCGCTGGGTGGTGGGTCGTTGCTGCGGGGCAGGGTTGACGGATCTGAGGATAGTGTAGACGGCCGTCGGTCTCGCGTGGTGAGCCGTGTGGATCAGAACCCGCGTTCCCGTATGATTCGTGGACCAGGAAATTGGCTTTCCGTGTAGTGGTGGCAGCAGAAACAAATTGAAGAGAGGACCGAGATTCTTCTCGGCTACGACGTGTGTCATTTGGAAGCTGAAGACCCGGGGACAGAGGCAACTAGCGCCGCCGGCGAGCCGCCATGAAGTTTCTGGTGCAGCCAACTAGCAGGTGCTTTGCTTTTTCCAGGGATGCTGCCTCCATTTTGTAGCCCTTTTGTTAGCTGATCTAGATATGGATTTGTTGGAAGATTCAGATTTAGTCTGCTTGAGGAGGTAGGGGAGCGCTTGGTGCCGGTTCCTGTGGCTGTTAATGTCTCTGCCGTGGCGGATCTGCAAGTGGCACCGCAGGCGGAGCGGGAGGCAGCGCAACAACGGTGGACAGTGGCGAAGCACAAATCTTCTTGGCGAAGGAGGCGGCGGCGAACAGAAGGGAGAGCTCTCCACCAAGGTCGGACCCGTCGACGGGGAAGATGAATCCCCAAGCACTGGGGTGGAACAAAAGGTTGGTGGAGTAGCAACTTTGCCTTCCATCCGATATTATGTGACTTAGAAAATGGAAGTAGAAATGACTGAATATATCATGCAGTTAGAGCAAGTACGGGTTGCTGTCTGCATTAATAAATTTCTTGCTGTATGTGCCTGTGTTTGCACACTGATTTGTTCTCTGCGTTCACAAAATTCAGGCGCCTGTAGTCTCTGAAAGTACAAATGCAGGCTGATTACTCTCTGTAGTGAAAAGATTTATGATTTATGTACTGGTGGTTGCAGACTGTTTGCTCCCTGTATTTAGATAATTTTTACTATACGAGAGCCTGTGTTTTCAGGCTGGTTGATCTCTGCAGTAAGGAAATTACTAAATTATGTCTTTGGTGTTTGCAGTATGTTTGGTGTATGCATTTTGAAAATACATAGATATGTGCCTGTGTTGGTAGGCTGATTGCTCCCTACGATTAGAAAAAATCATGCTATATTTGCCTTTGTTTTGTATGTTGATTGCTTTATAGGTAAGATCGATGAACAAAATCCATCTTGTTACTCTGCATATATATGCATATTTTTTATTTACTGAAGGTGGAGAGGGCGTCCCAATGATAGCCACAACAAGTTCAGGAAGAATCTTGGAGCACCTTCTGTCAAGGATTTGAACTTTTGAAGCCATCTATGTTCTCTTTTGGCTCCGCTTGATGGATGACCAAAAGTAGTTTTGTATCCCCATGAAAGTCTCAAATGTTCCAGTAAGTATTGTTCATGTACATTATGAAAATGCTATTCGGTTGAGTCATGTTTTTATTCTATCAAATGATGATTTTTTTAGTATAGTCGACAGTAAATTTTTTAAATCCATTAGAGATTATTAAACAAATGTTCACCTGAAAACAGATTGTGAGGGTTTGATTGAGATATGGAAAATCCACAAGAAGAATCGTACATCTGTTCTACCTATTCTCCTTGAAATCCAAGAGCTCAGTGATTCTTTTTCTAATTTCCAGTTCAGCTTTGTAAGGCCTGAGTTAGCGCATTTAACTGCCAAACATGCTTCTAGCTCCTTGCCGGAGTGTGCGCGGTTCTACTAGGTGCCGGCGTCTCTGAACAATTGTATACAACATGAACTTGTTGTTGTTGGTCAAGTAATATAAGCTATTCCTTCCCCCAAAAAAACACAGTTGGCTTGCAGGGTAAAGACACCATGCCCGTTGCACGTGACTGCCTTTTGTTTCTGAACAATCATAGGTGCAGCAGCGCCTTGCAGGACACCGTGCCCACGCTGCGTGACTGCCTAAAAGCCATGAGGGGTTTTGCATAGAACCCTACAGAGAACGTGATTGTACCATAGTAGGTACAAGTTTCGACTCTCTCGGAGAGGCGTACAATTTTTACAACATATATTCATGGGAGAAAGATTTTGGCATAAGTTTTTTTTGAAACACGGTCCCTTAGGACCCGATTCATTAAAAGAGCTTGAAGAGAATTGCCCGGTTAATAAACGGAAAACCGGGCGAAAACCGTCACAACTGGCCCGCAGAAACAAGACACACAGGGCGACCTGGCAACCCACACAAGAACGCACACACGCCGTCAAGGAGAAAAGCGTCGTCGAGGCTGCATCCCGGCGTCATCGTCACCACGCCTCCACGAGGGCGACTTCGAATCCACCATCGACGACCACCGAAGAAGCCCTCACCGCAAACAAGCATCGAGGCTTGCGCCGGCCGATGCCAAACAGTCAGCCACACGCGCCGGCGACCAGGCAGCTCCGACTCCGTCGACGAGCATTGTAGGAGAAAAGCGTTGGGCTTGCGCCGAGCCAGCGCCTGAGCCGACCACCCGTCTCATGTCATCGTCACCGCAAGAGCCTCTCCTCAGCAGCTTCGACTTCAGGAAGACAAAGCGAGGCACGACGACTCATCGAACACGCCGGAAGAGACCGACTACCAAGAACCATCAGCAAACCTACCCGAAGCCGCCATCATTGCCACAAATAGGAAGCCGCACAAACATCCGCATTGCCGGACGGGCACCAGCCGACTGCAATGCCGCGAGCGTCCAGTCCATGAAGCGCGCAAACGGGATCCGAAGCTCTTCAAGGCGATGCCCCAAAGAGGGAAGCGACGATGTCGATGCCGTCGCCCGACCCAACCGGGCCTTAGGCTTTCACCCGAAGAGCAAGATCCGAGGATGTAAGAGGGTGTGGCACTCCACAACGACGCCTCCAATAAGGTTAAACGAAGCCCACAGACACCGACGCCGCCGACCGGCAAGACCGGGCAAGCTTTCGCCCGGAGCTTATCCAACACCGCCATCACCCTCATGCACTGCACCTCTGCTGACCCACCTGATGAAGTCATGTACCTGCCCAAGGGTACCCTCCACAAGGACATTCACAAGAGAAGCAGCCTTCCAGTCGACTTGGTAGGCTTCCACTCGGTAGATTCAAAGGCACTCGACTATGAAGACCCACTCGACCACCAAGAGTCCAAGAGCCACTCGGTGTCCAAACGGTCTGTAGTTAAATAGTCTTTATGACCTTAATGACACTTTATGTAAGGCGTTACCCGTAACGCCTAGCTTTAATGTACCTTAAACCCTCTACTACGTGGGCTGGCTGGGGTCCCGCACACTCTATATAAGCCACCCCTCCACAGGTAGAAGGGTTCGCACTTCTAACACATACGCAGATATTCCAATGACCGCCTCGGGGCTCCGAGACGTAGGGCTGTTACTTCCTCCGAGAAGGGCCTGAACTCGTAAATCTCTTGCGTATACAACTACTCCATAGCTAGGATCTTGCCTCTCCATACCTACCCCCCATTCTACTGTCAGACTTAGAACCACGACAGTTGGCGCCCACCTTGGGGCAGGTGTTCTAGCGAATTGTTGGAGAAGTTGGGATTCTCTCGATCTCCGGCATCATGGTTTCAGGTGGAGTTCTGGTCGACGGCCACGAGATCCGTCTCGGTGCGCTCACGTTCGTCGCCGACGACTCCGCTTGGCTTCGTGGAGGCTCCACTCAACGTGGACGCGCTCCCCATCCATGAGTGACGCACTTTCGCTGCGTGTGTCCGCGGCGTCCTCCTCGCGGCAACCGTCGACCCAGTATGGGTCGGCTCTGCGCCGTCTTCACTCCCGATCTCCCACCGCGCAAGCGTTCGGTCGGTCGAGGCTTCAGCGGTGGGTGAGGCATGCGGTGGCCCGCCAATCGGCCATTCCCCAAGTCGCGACAATCGAGCCCGACGAATCTCTCTCGGCCTGTTCGACTGGCCGACCGGCTCCAGAGAGACCGCATCCGAATGCGATAGCGATGACCCGGCGGCAGAGGTTACGATGGTCGATGGACCACGCAGTCCCCTGGATTCACCCGCACCAACGAAGGTGGCGGTGGAGGCGATCCGGCGCAAGCCCACGAAGAGTACTTGCTCGAGCCCCTCACTTCGCCTCCGGAGGGAGGAGCTTCGTCGTCGGAACATGGATGCACTTCACACTCCTATCGTTGGAGAAACCCCGAGGCCCGCGCCTTGGAGGATGCGCGCTTAGCCAACCTGGCTGAGCGCACTCACCGAGAATCTTCAATGAGTAATCGATGAGCGTCTGTGCGACCGAGGGTTCGAATCCAATCGACGCCAGCTCTTTCAACCGCCAACCCAGGTATATCGAACTCCGATTCAGAATTTAGCAGCTGCCGCCGTATAGCGTAATCAATTCAGCCTTCCCGATCGGAGGCAGGTAGAGGTTTGCAGCAAATCGTGATTTGCTCCGGCGGCAGGAGATCAAAACTCAGTTGTATCCCAGTCGCGGAACAGGGTTCACAGCCGATCCGTCGCTGCAAATTCATTCCAGCCGGCCCATAGTCCAAGATCGCCCCCGAGGCGTGAGGAACGTGGAGGCCGGCGTGATTATCAATACAAGGGTCGCGAGCAGTATGAGCACCGATTCGATCGCAACGATCGACGTCGAGTGCCCACCCCTCCCCCAAGGGGTGGATCATACGCTCCTCGGCAGCAGGATGATAGACGCCAAAACAGTGCTGGACGAAGAGTTCCAGTCGACCCCAGGGAACCAGGCTTTGATGCGAGATCCATTATCGTTCAAGGTTTGGTCGACAGGAACAGAGCTCACCGAGACGACCATGATAGAGATGTTCCTTCCAGTAATAGAGTCCATGTCTCGGGACCAGAGTGTTTCAGCAGAGCCATCAGGGCTGCAGTGTTTCCCCCCAACTTCAGGTTGGTGACTGGAGTCAGCAAGTTCACTAGAGAATCCAAGCCTGACACTTGGCTTGAAGATTACCGAGTGGCGGTTCAGATCGGCGGTGGCAACGATGAGGTAGCCATGAAGCATTTACCTCTTATGTTGGAGGGTTCAGCCAGGGCGTGGTTGAATCAGTTAGCACCCAGCAGTATTTACACTTGGGAAGATCTTGCCCGAGTGTTTGTCAGGACATTTGAAGGAACTTGCAAACGACCAGCGGGTTTGACAGAGTTGCAGTCGTGCGTGCAAAAGTCGAGTGAAACCTTGAGAGATTATATCCAGAGGTGGATCACTTCGCACCGCACAGTGGAGAATGTGTCTGATCACCAGGCAGTCTGTGCCTTCAAGGAAGGCGTCAAGAACAGAGAATTGAGTTTGAAATTTGGTCGAACCGGAGATATGACCCTGAGTCGGATGATGGAGATTGCCACCAAATATGCAAATGGTGAAGAACCCAGGAAAGTTCAAGGGGAAACCCAAGGGTCCTTGGAACCCTAAGAAGGTGAAAGATCAGGATGGGAACGACGTGTTGGATTTACCATGTCATATTCATACAAAGAAAGATGAAGAGGGTAAACTCATTTACCCGAAACATACCACTTTCGACGATGTCGGCTCTTGATTCAGCAGTTCCAAGGGAAACAGCCTAAGGACAAGGATAAGGAGATGCACAAAGTTGAGGATAGAGATAAAGTGATGGTGGATATCCCTAGGTCAATTCCACCACGATGATTTTTACGACGTCGAAAGCAAAAGTCGATTGAAGGTTATCAATCGGAAGTAAACTTGGTTGCTCCGTGACTCCCAATTATCTGAAATGGTCCCGGACCGCCATCACATTCGACCCGGTCGATCACCCGACGCACATTGCCACCCCTGGGAGGCAAGCATTGGTGGTCGACCCAGTTGTCGAAGGCACTCGACTGACCAAAGTCCTGATGGATGGTGGTAGTGGTTTGAATATATTATACGCGGAGACGTTGAAGGGGATGGGCATTCCGATGTCCAGACTCAGTACCAGTAACATGAGCTTCCACGGAGTCATTCCTGGAAAGAAGGCTGAGTCACTCGGCCAAATTGCTCTTGATGTAGTTTTTGGTGATTCAAAGCATTTCCGGAAAGAAAGGTTGACCTTCGAGGTCGTGGATTTCCAGAGCGCTTATCACGCTATTCTGGGGAGACCAGCTTATGCACGTTTCATGGCCCGACCATGTTACGTGTATCTTAAACTGAAGATGCCTGGTCCCAAGGGCGTGATCACTGTCACGGGCAATCGGAAGAAGGCAGAAGAGTGCTTCCAGAAAGGCTCTAAGATCGCCGATGCTCGGGCCAGCGATGGTAGAGCTACAAGAGTATCGAAAACTGCAGATCCGAGTGATTTGTTGCGAGCTAAGAAGTTCGCCACGGAGTCAAGATTCCAAATGATCGGGCGAGACGAAACAGGTTCACATTCACCCGACTGATCCCGATGCTGCTCCGACCAACATCTCAACAACACTCGACTCAAAATAGGAAGAAGCGCTCATCCAGGTCCTCCGTGAGAACTGGGACATCTTTGCATGGAAGCCTGCTGACATGCCGGGTGTTCCCAGGGGGCTGGCTGAGCATCGCCTTCGAGTAGACACAAATTTCAAACCAGTTATAGAGTATCTTGGCGGTCCGCCGTCCGTAAGAGAAAGGCCATTGGCGAGGAGGTGGCTCGGCTCTTAGCGAGAGTTCATCCGAGAGATCTACCACTCGAGTGGCTCGCCAACGTTGTCATGGTCCCCAAGAAAGACAAGTCGCTATGCATGTGCGTCGATTTCAAGCATATCAATCGGCCTGCCGAAAGATCATTTCCTCTTCCTCGTGATCGACCAAATAGTCGACTCAACTGCGGGATGCGAGAGGTCGCTTTTTTAGACGCCTATTCCGGTACCATCAGATCCGTCATATGGACCCGATGAGATTAAAACAGCGTTCATCACTCCATTCGGGTGCTTCTGTTATGTCACCATGCCATTCGGTCTCAAGAATGCCGGAGCCACATTCATGAGGATGATTCAAAAGTGTTTGCTCACTCAAATTAGTCGGAATGTGGAAGCGTACATGGATGATATAGTGGTCAAGTCACGAAAGGGTTCCGACCTGTTGACTGACCTTGCTGAAACATTTGCTAATCTCAGGAGGTATGATATCAAGCTTAACCCATCAAAGTGTACATTGAGTCCACGGTGGAAAGTTACTCGGTTTTCGTTTCGAGCGAGGAATCGATGCTAACCCGAAAAGGTTGGCACCATACTCCGAATGAAGCGCCTGCGTGTGCACGATGTCCAGAAACTTACTGGATGCTTGGCCGCTTTAAGTCGATTCATCTCTCGCCTCGGTGAAAAGGCATTGCCTCTGTACCGATTGATGAAGCAGTCAGACAAGTCCGAGTGGACTCTAGAAGATGATGCAGCGTTCGCAGAGCTCAAAGCTCTGCTCTCCACCCAGCCGGTGCTTGCTGCTCCAATCAGCAAGGAGCCTTTGCTGCTTTACATTGCAGCCTTTGGACAAGTCGTCGCACTGCATTTACGGCCGAGCGGGAAGAAGAAGGAAAAGCCTTCAAAGTTCAACGCCCAGCTTTATTATCTTTACGAAGTACCGACCCGTCAAACCAAAGATACCCTCACTATCAGAAGCTTGTTTGTGGGATTTATATGACCACGAAGAAGGTTGCTCATTATTTCTCTGATCATTCCATTACAGTCGTCAGCGACGCCCCTTTGTCGGAAATTCTTCATAACAGAGATGCAACTGGTCGAGTGGCAAAATGGGCGATTGAACTCCTACCCTTGATATCAAATTCGAGGCAAAGAAAGCCATCAAGTCCCAAGCAATAGCAGATTTCCTCGCCGAGTGGATCTGAACATGCTTCAACCCAAATTCACTCGAACCTTTGGACTATGTTTTTTGACGGTTCCAAGATGCTGAACGGTTCTGGTGCGGGGGTTGTATTGGTTTCCCCCCGAGGAGATAAGCTCAAATATGTTCTCCAGATTCACTTTGATTCTTCCAACAACGAAGCGTAATATGAAGCACTCTGTATGGGTTATGCATGGCCATTTCACTTTCGGCGTTAAATCGCCTTATGGTCTACGGCGACTCGGATCTGGTTGTTAATCAAGTGATGAAGGAGTGGGATGTCAGAAGCCCAACTATGACAGGTTATTGTAATGCAGTGAGAAAGCTGGAGAAGAAATTCGAGGGGTTAGAGCTTCATCATATACCCCGACTGAAAAATCAAGCTGCGGATGATTTGGCGAAGATAGGGTCCAAGAGGGAAGCCACTCCCAAAGGATGTATTTTAGAACACATTCATGCTCCATCGGTGCTGAGGAGGATCCTTTCACGAAGAAGCCCCGCAGCAAAAGAGTGCCAATGATTCGATCAGAAGTTGAGGTCCCGCCGTGGGTCGACCTAATTATGGAAGTTGTGGTCATCACTCCCGACTGGACAGTGTCGTACATCGCATATATCCTTATGAAAGAGCTCCCAGAAAATGAAGAAGAGGCTCGACAGATCGTCCGTCGATCCAAGGCCTTTACAATAATCAAGGGACAATTGTACAGAGAAAGCGCGATCGAGTCGGCCGTAAGTGTATCACGCTAGAAGAAGGTCGATAATTCTTGAGGATATCCACTCGGGGACTGTGGCCATCATGCGTCCTCTCGAGACCATTGTGGCTAAAGCATACCGAAAGCGGGATTTTACTGGTCAAGGCAAATGAGATGGCAAAAGAAATAGTCGACAAGTGTGAAGGATGTCAGCTCTATTCCAACATGTCGCACAAGCCAGCCTCAGCCTTTGAAGACCATTCCACTGCTTTGGCCCTTCGCTGTTTGGGGATTGGACATGATTGGACCTTTGAGAACTGGCGAAGCGGCTTCACTCATTTGCTAGTAGCGATCGACAAGTTCACCAAGTGGATCGAAGCCAAGCCCATCAAGAACCTCGATGCATGCACCGCTATCGGTTTCATCGGAGAGTTGATATTCAGATATGGAGTTCCGCATAGCATCATCACCGACAATGGGTCAAACTTCGATAATGACAAGTTCAAAGCCTTCGCGCCTCTCAAGGCACGCTGGTCGACTATGCTTCGATGGCTCATCCTCGCCGAATGGACAAGCGTAACGTGCAAACGGCCTCATTCTCAAAGGGCTGAAACCTCGGCCGATGCGTGATCTCAAACACGCAGCAGAGCTTGGGTCGACGAACTTCCATCAGTTCTCACGGGGATTGAGGACCACTCCTAATCGGTCGATCGGGAGAACTCCATTCTTCACGATCTATGGAGCTGAAGCAGTTACGACGAGTGACCTGCTTCACAATGCGCCTCGAGTCGAGCTATACTCAAGAGGAAGCGTAACAAGCCCGGCAAGATGCAGTCGACCTCTTGGAAGAGGAGAGAGAGATGGCCTTGATCCGCTCGACTATCTACCAGCAAGACTTGCGTCGATTCCATGCCAGAAATGTGAAGAGTCGAGCCTTCCAAGAGGGAGATTTGGTCCTCCGAGTGGATCAACAGAAACCACACAAGCTTGCTCCCATTTGGGAAGGTCCCTTCATCATCACGAGGGTCCTCCACAACGGTGCGTATCATCTCTACAACGTTGATCGCCAGATCGACGAGCCTCGAGCTTGGAACGCGGAGCTGCTCCGCCCCTTTTGCACTTAAAACTCACTCGGTTGACATGTAATAAAAGTACTTTTGTAGTTTGTTTATCTAAGACAAGAATGTTATAATTCTCCCAGTGATTAATATTGCTTTTTGTTGGAATTTCCCCAAGTGGGTGGCTTAGCTACGAATCCGATTCGCCTAAGTTTGTAAAAAATCCTTTCCGAAAAGTGCGAGCCAGGTCTCACTCGGGGGCTTAGCTGCGAATCCGCTTCTCCTAAGTATTCAAAATCCTATCGAGTGGCGAGCCAGCCTCCCACTCGGAGGCTTAGCTGCAGTCCAAGTACTCGCCTAAGTATCCAAAATCCTACCGAGTGGCGAGCCAGCCTCCCACTCGGAGGCTTAGCTGCAGTCCAAGTACTCGCCTAAGTATCCAAAATCCTACCGAGTGGCGAGCCAGCCTCCCACTCGGAGGCTTAGCTGCAGTCCAAGTACTCGCCTAAGTATTCAAATCCTACCGAGTGGCGAGCCAGCCTCCCACTCGGAGGCTTAGCTGCAGTCCAAGTACTCGCCTAAGTATCCAAAATCCTACCGAGTGGAGAGCAAACCTCCCACTCGGGAGCTTAGCTGCAGCCCAGTGCTCGCCTAAGTAATAAAAATCCTACCGAGTGGAGAGCAAACCTCCCACTCGGAGGCTTAGCTGCAGCCCAGTGCTCGCCTAAGTAATAGAAATCCTACCGAGAGTAGAGCAAACCTCTCACTCGGGGGCTTAGCTGCAGCCCAGTGCTCGCCTAAGTAATAAAAATCCTACCGAGTGGAGAGCAAACCTCCCACTCGGAGGCTTAGCTGCAGCCCAGTGCTCGCCTAAGTACTATAAATCCTACCGAGAGTAGAGCAAACCTCTCACTGGGGGGCTTAGCTGCAGCCCAGTGCTCGCCTAAGTAATAAAATCCTACCGAGTGGAGAGCAAACCTCCCACTCGGGGGCTCAGCTGCAGCACAGTACTCGCCTAAGTAAGGAATTCATCCGGATCCGCAAGGACGATGAGGTGCAGGTCGACTGCTACCTCCTCCTTCGGAGCTTCGCCACAAGTACAACGTGCGGTCCATCCCAATCCGCAAGGACGGCGAGGATAGATGAAGCTCAAGTCGATTGGAATTTCAACGGAATATCTTCCGAAATGAAGAATAAAGTTCTCTCGAAGGCAAGCAAAGCATGTTAAAGGAAAAATCAAGTTCGGATAAACGTCCCCACGGATCCAAAAGGTGCTCAAAGCGTTAAGCACATTAAAGTTTATCGATTCTGAAACCACTTTCGGCATTCCGAGGCAAATTTAAAGTGGGACTTAGAAGTTTTTACTCCTCCGGCGGAGGACCGGAAGGCGCAACAAAGCTGGTCGAGGTCGATTCCGTCGGCAATACGGGTAGCAAGAGCGATGAAAGTCTCCATGAAAGATCTGAAGTCGTGCTTCCTGGTATTGGCAACCTTGAGAGACACCGGCTTGTCCTCTTGCGCTTCTTTGCGGTGGACACGAACCGGAGATAGAGCAACATCAGCACCACACACAGCGGATGACTTCTTCCATTCTTGCACTCGACTTGGAATCTCATTCGGTCGAGTCATCAAAGATTCAAGATCATTCTCGAGAGTCCATTGCGGCGGAGAGTCGAGTCGATCCGCGACACGCAACTTTCGGTCGAGCAAGATAATCCACCGCGCTAGCAACACGAGACTCGATCGGAGCACATTCATAGCAGCTTCGTCCTTCACGGGAGAGTTGATGGGGTCCAAACTGGTTTCCACTCGGGTTTCTTCTTCAAAGTTTTGGCGTAATTCTGAAAACACAACTCAGATTCAAAATGAAGATCATATGATGAGCCGGTGAGAGCAAGGCGGTGGGATAAAAGAGATTACCTTCAAGCATGAGAAACAGCTTCTTGGCGAACCCTCCAAGATAAATCTCCAGTCGTTTCGCTTCCCGCCACCGGCCAACCTTGTCGAACAGAACATTCTTGTCGTTCTTGATCATTGGCTTCCTTGTTAGCAGCGTCAAGAGAGGCTTTCGACTTGGCATTTTCATCTTCAAGTTTGTCGACCGAGGCAAGCTTCTCTTCAAATGAGCTTTGTTTTCTCCAAAGCCGCCTTATACATTCTCTGCAAGGTCAAGGTCCTTCTTCTTCAAAGTCTCTTCTAGTTTATCTGCAAAGCAACAATGGGAACAGAGTTGAGAATGAGCAGAAAAAACAGAGGCAGTCGTCAAAATTCTCACCAGCCATACCTTTTGCTTCATCCTGTGCCTTCTGCAAATTCTCCTGAGCAAGCTTCAAATCGAGGTTGAGCTGAATCTGCTTTTTCTCTAAATCAGTATAGCGAGCCACAAGATCGCAAGATATCTACAAAGAGTCAACCAACGAAAGACATCAAAGACATATCACTTCCGAGTGACTAAGGAAAAATAGTAGCATTTATAATACTACGGTCGAATAAAAACATTCGACGGTAGTCTCGGGACTACACCCCGGGTGCACTCAGGATGCCCCCACTGGTTTACCAATTTGGTTCGAACAGTCAACCAAAAGAGGCTAAGAGGCTATGATTCTAAAAACATGGCTAATTGTCAGCGGTCAGCCGCAGTAAAATAACAGTTCTTTAGACTATAGTCAATCGCACGCAATGACCATAGTCTCGGGACTACACCCGGTGGGTGCACTTAGCGTGCCCCACCGCTTTTTTCAGTTCCATTCGACTTGGTCCGTCCAAGTCGAGTGAAGAAGATCACAAGATAAAGACCATAGACGACTGCACGCAGTCGACCATAGTCTCGGGGACTACACCCAGTGGGTGCACTCAGCGTGCCCCCACAAAAGTTCAAACGACACACACACCCAGTGGGTGTACAGATATGGAAATTTCCAGAAGAAAGCAGTTTCAGATAGTATATCCTAACAAAGCAAGCGACGACTGACTTACTTGGACATTGCTCTGGAGAGCTGAACTAGCATCATAGGCCGCCTGACTTGCCTCTCGAGCCGCTTTCACCTGCTCCATCATGATCCCTGCCGGGCGTATGGCCTCCTTAGCAGCACTTACTTGGTCTTCCGGGACGTGGTGTGTAGCAAAGAGAGATGGTGGATCAGCAGTCGACGAAGTGGGTCGGGCACTTGTCAGCGGCACAGCGAAAGATACAGAAGTCCGAGTGGGGTTGCCTCCCTCGGAAATCAACGTCTCAGGAGTCGCCGTGACTTGAGCAGCCTTGCCATCATGCACTTTCTTGTTCCTCCTTTTCCTCAATGGCGCTTCCTCGTCATCATCGGGAAGATCAATGATGTGGCGGAACTACAAGAGAGATCCGTATAAACATGGAAGCCCAATCGACTAAAAAGCCCCGATCGGCTAAAAGTGAAATCTCAGAGATCTTACCAAGATTGGAAGTAGTCGCATCCTCCATTTCCGATCATCGTGCTTGGCTGAAGTCTCGGAGGTAGCGGCCTGTAGATTTCAAGAGTCGGATGATCGATCATCAAGTCGACTAAAAGTTCACTCATGTTGAAAAAGGAAATACAAGGTTACATTGGTTACCCGAGAGATGGTGGGGATGACCATTCGCATCTTAGGCAGGGCCTTCACGGCTTCGACGACGTCGCCGAGGTTGCTTGGCGGCTTCTCGATCGGCGCGGGAGAAGTTGTCCTAGGTCGCTTCGTCGACTGACCGATGGGCACAACAGCTTTACCGCGTCCGGCCGCCAGGTCGTGCGTCGACTTGGACCTTCCCTCCAAGCAAGGAGGGTCGACGTCTTCCTCCTCTTCTTCCTCCTCCTCCTCATCATCAGAGCCATCATCCTCCTCATCCTCTTCGCCGTTGGACTCCCATTCCTCCGGACTCTCACCTCCACTTCCTTCTTCTTATTCGGCTGCTTCCTGCGCTCCGTTGGGCATCGAGTACATCTCAGTGGTGACCTAGAAGACAACAAAACAAGGTGAAAGTCGATCGTGAAATTGACATCAAAAGCGAAGGTATGCAGCGTAATCACGATCGGAGATAAGTAATGATACCTTATGCAGTTGGTAACTCTGGTCGAGTGGTGGAATCCTCCTAGCTCGCGAGGGTTATCTTTATTTCTGTGATGGCAGTCATCCACTTCTCCAGTATGGCGTCATCAACCTCCTCCGGATGGACCCGAGTGGTATCATCCGTATCGGAGTACATCCACATCAGATGACCTCGGTATTGGAGTGGCTGAATACGCCGTCGGAGAAAAACCTCCAGGAGATTCATGCCGGTCACCCCTTCGCGAATAAGCTGGACTACACGCTCCATCAGAAGCTTTACTTGGGCCTTCTCCTCTGGCAACACCTTCAGGGAAGATGGCTTGTTCACTCGACTCATGGAGAAAGGAGGGAGCCCAGTCGACTGCCCCGGCGTCGGCTGGTCTTGGCAATAAAACCAGGTCGACTGCCACCCTCTAACCGAGTCGGGGAGAGTCATAGCTGGAAAGGCGCTCTTCCCCCTCATCTGGACTCCGAGTCCCCACACATTTGGATTACTTGGGTCCTCTCGTCATTCGGGCTCGTTTTCTTCACCGTCTGAGAGCGACAGGTGAATATGTGCTTGAAAAGACCCCAATGCGGTCGACAACCCAAGAAATTCTCATGAGCGAAAGCAAGCAGCAAGATACACAATGGAGTTTGGAGTGAAATGGTGGAGTTGCGCTCCAAAAAGTTCATAAACCCCGGAAAAAAGGATTTGGCGGCAGAAAACCCCTATCTACGTGGGTGGCCAGGAGGACGACTCACCCTCTTCAGGCTGCGGTTGCCACTCTGTGCGGAAGCCTCGCCGACCCATGGGGATCAGTCGCTTCGTTGGCGGATCGGTGAGATCTTTTTCGGTGATGGTCGACCGGATCCAGTCTCCTTGGACCCAGCCCTGCGGCAGCTTGGACCGTGAAGAGGAACCGCCCCGACTGGGCGCTCTCCCCTTGGCCTTCGCCGCCGTCTTCTTCACCCGTTCCAGGGCGGCAGTCTTGTCCTTCACCATGGTCGCCGGCGAGAAAGGTACCGAGCTTCGGCGCTGGGTGGACGGAGAGCGTGGCGAGAAAGTTTTGGAGGCGGAGAGAGGAGATATCTGAGGGCGCCTTTGTTCAAAATGCCCGGTCCAACGCCTCATATGGGGTCGCTTCCGAGTGGCTGACCGGTAGGCCCAGGCAATCCCGTCACGATCCCGCAACAGGCGCGTGCACGATACGTGGCGAAAAAGGCGGCGCAAGGATCGAGGCGTCATCGTCTTATCCCATCCGAGTGCCGCAGTTTTCTCCGCTTCGCGCGCTTCCCAAAATTCGGATCCCACGAAATCCGCTAACCGCATGAAAGCAACTTCGTCAGATAACAGATTTCCTCGGATCCATCGCTGAAATCCTCGAGTTCACAAAGTTCACTCGACAAACATGAAGAATGGATCAAAGGCGACTGAAAGAAAGGTTGACGTCATCACCAAAAGGTCGTTGATCCAGAGTAAGACGCACTCACAACACGAAGAACAGGTCGGAAAGATTCTCAACTCCTTCCTCACTCAAACCTCGATTCATTCGGGGGGTAATGATGAAGTCATGTACCTGGGGTAGGGTCATGGACCTGCCCAAGGGTACCCTCCACAAGGACATTCACAAGAGAAGCAGCCTTCCAGTCGACCTGGTAGGCTTCCACTCGGTAGATTCAAAGGCACTCGACTATGAAGACCCACTCGACCACCAAGAGTCCAAGAGCCACTCGGTGTCCAAAGCGGTGCATAGTTAAATAGTCTTTATGACCTTAATGACACTTTATGTAAGGCGTTACCAGTAACGCCTAGCTTTAATGTACCTTAAACCCTCTACTACGTGGGCTGGCTGGGGTCCTGGCGCACTCTATATAAGCCACCCCCTCCACAGGTAGAGGGGTTCGCACCCCTGTAACACATACGCAGATATTCCAGTCGACCGCCTCAGGGCTCCGAGACGTAGGGCTGTTACTTCCTCCGAGAAGGGCCTGAACTCGTAAATCTCTTGCGTATACAACTACTCCATAGCTAGGATCTTGCCTCTCCATACCTACCCCCCATTCTACTGTCAGACTTAGAACCACGACACCACCCACCTCTCGCAGAGCCACCGCACCAGCAGCACCGGAGAGCCACCAAGCACCTCACCTCCCCACCGGACAGGAAGACGCCGACGGACCAGATCCAGCCGATCTGGCATGCCACTACTGCTGCGCAACCGGAGCCACTAGAGGCCAGCCCGCCACCGGCTCGACCAGGGACCGCGCCCTACAAGGCAGGCGGGGGGGGGGCACCCGCCCCGGTGCGTCGGAAAGGAGCCGCCGGGCCGAAGACTAGGCGCCCATCGACTGAGCTGGCGCGGCTGCCACCCGCGAGAGCCGCTGCCCGGGAGTCGTCCCGCCGGAGGAGGAGGCCCAAGGGCCCGCCGGCGACGCAGCTGAAGCCCCCAACCGGATCCATCGCGCGACGCAGAAGGGGATCGAGCCTCCCCACCCAGAGCTCCCGCGGCCTGACGAGAGGAAATCGCCGCCGCCGCCGTCTGCTGCCAGGGCTTAGCCCGGCGGCCTCCTCCTACGACGGTGAGGGGAGGAAGGGGGGAGACGGCCCGGCGGCACGGCTAGGTTGCCGCCCGTGCCGCCTCAGCCGAGATGACGCGGGGGCTATGACTGATGGCATAAGGTATTGGAAGAGCAGATTGAGCCCCTCAAAAAAAGGAAGAGTAGATTGAGTGTGGAGAGGACGTATTGCATGCAGGATATCGTCTGCGGATGCTTGGTGAGTACCATGAAAATGTGTCCCCGTATGGTTTGAAACTTTGCTCAGTTTTATCAATGAACTGTCCTATTCTTGTAGGGTAAGTACGGAGTTGAGAACACAAGGTCGAGGAGTTTGATTGCGAGTGTGGGCAGTTTGCACACATGGGGCTGTTGTGCTTCCATGTTTTGAAGGTAATATCACTATGAATCCACCCCATAGCACATTGGCACTAGGATGATGTCATGGACTGAACCACAAAAGATATTGTTTCCTGAAATGTAAGCCATCGATTTTATCCGTGTGAATCAGATTCCAGTCAAACATATAGTGAAGAGGTGGACAAAGGAAGCCTCATCGCCAAAGACACGGCCCATTATCATAAGGATCAAATATATAGGAATCCATTCTCGTCTTGACACATCGTAATGTACATGCAGAGGAAGCTGAATGTGATTTGGACTACAGCGAAGGGAAAGTTGTGAGTGCGGACCTGAACTGTTCATTATGTAATTCGAGATACAGTTTTTATAGTCGTAACTGACGATGATCCATTTCACATGTATTGCCTTGGTGTTGTATTGATCTGCTGTTGTTGCACCATTGAGCTCCTAGGCGCACCCGCCCCAGCGCGTCGGAAAGGAGCCGCCGGGCCGAAGACTAGGCGCCCATCGACGGAGCTGCCGCGGCTGCCACCCGCGAGAGCCGCTGCCCGGGAGTCGTCCCGCCGGAGGAGGAGGCCCAAGGGCCCGCCGGTGACGCAGCTGAAGCCCCCAACAGGATCCATCGCACGACGCAGAAGGGGATGGAGCCTCCCCACCCAGAGCTCCCGCGGCCTGACGAGAGGAAATCGCCGCCGCCGCCGTCGTCTGCTGCCAGGGCTTAGCCCAGCGGCCTCCTCCTACGACGGTGAGGGGAGGAAGGCGGGAGATGGCCCAGCGGCGCGGCTAGATTACCGCCTGTGCCGCCTCAGCCGAGATGACGCGGGGGCTATGACTGATGGCATAAGGTATTGGAAGAGCAGATTGAGCCCCTCAAAAAAAGGAAGAGCAGATTGAGTGTGGGAGGACGTATTGCATGCAGGATATCGTCTGCGGATGCTTGGTGAGTACCATGAAAATGTGTCCCCGTATGGTTTGAAACTTTGTTCAGTTTTATCAATGAACTGTCCTATTCTTGTAGGGTAAGTAAGGAGTTGAGAACACAATGTCGAGGAGTTTGATTTCGAGTGTGGGCAATTTGCACACATGGGGTTGTTAAAGCTGACCATGTTTTGAAGGTAATATCATTATGAATCCACCCCATAGCACATTGGCACTAGGATGATGTCATGGACTGAACCACAAAAGATATTGTTTCCTGAAATGTAAGCCATCGATTTTATCCGTGTGAATCAGATTCCAGTCAAACATATAGTGAAGAGGTGGACAAAGGAAGCCTACTGCCAGCACACCTGGCCCATTATCATAAGGATCAAATATATAGGAATCCATTCTCGTACTGACACATCAGAATGTACATGCAGAGGAAGCTGAATGTGATTTGGACTACAGCGAAGGGAAAGTTGTGAGTGCGGACCTGAACTGTTCATTATGTAATTCGAGATACAGTTTTTAGAGTCGTAACTGACGATGATCCATTTCACATGTATTGCCTTGGTGTTGTATTGATCTGCTGTTGTTGCACCATTGAGCTCCTAGGCGCACCCGCCCCAGCGCGTCGGAAAGGAGCCGCCGGGCCGAAGACTAGGCGCCCATCGACGGAGCTGCCGCTGCCACCTCCGCGAGAGCCGCTGGGAGTCGTCCCCGCCGGAGGAGGAGGCCCAAGGGCCCGCCGGTGGCCTGGTGAAGCCCCAACAGGATCCATCGCCTGACGCAGAAAGGGCATCGAGCCTCCCCACCCAGAGCTCCCGCGGCCTGACGAGAGGAAATCGCCGCCGCCGCCGTCGTCTGCTGCCAGGGCTTAGCCCAGCGGCCTCCTCTTACGACGGTGAGGGGAGGAAGGGGGGAGACGGCCCGGCGGCGCGGCTAGATTGCCGCCCGTGCCGCCTCAGCCGAGATGACGCGGGGGCTATGACTGATGGCATAAGGTATTGGAAGAGCAGATTGAGCCCCTCAAAAAAAGGAAGAGCAGATTGAGTGTGGGAGGACGTATTGCATGCAGGATATCGTCTGCGGATGCTTGGTGAGTACCATGAAAATGTGTCCCCGTATGGTTTGAAACTTTGTTCAGTTTTATCAATGAACTGTCCTATTCTTGTAGGGTAAGTACGGAGTTGAGAACACAATGTCGAGGAGTTTGATTGCGAGTGTGGGCAGTTTGCACACATGGGGTTGTTGTGCTGCCATGTTTTGAAGGTAATATCATTATGAATCCACCCCATAGCACATTGGCACTAGGATGATGTCATGGACTGAACCACAAAAGATATTGTTTCCTGAAATGTAAGCCATCGATTTTATCCATGGGAATCAGATTCCAGTCAAACATATAGTGAAGAGGTGGACAAAGGAAGCCTACTGCCAGCACACCTGGCCCATTATCATAAGGATCAAATATATAGGAATCCATTCTCGTACTGACACATCAGAATGTACATGCAGAGGAAGCTGAATGTGATTTGGACTACAGCGAAGGGAAAGTTGTGAGTGCGGACCTGAACTGTTCATTATGTAATTCGAGATACAGTTTTTAGAGTCGTAACTGACGATGATCCATTTCACATGTATTGTCTTGGTGTTGTATTGATCTGCTGTTGTTGCACCATTGAGCTCCTATGCATGTACTCTCCAAGGGAATGCTATGTGATTTGTTTTCATGATCTCTGTGTGTGGGCAATCTGAGAGGTGATGAGGTGCGCAGTTCTTTCTGTAGATTACTGAAATATTGTTTGTGCTACCGCATTTTGGTCTGCTTTTGCGATGTCTACATGGAAAACAATTGTGAAGTGAAACTATTTTTCATGCTGCATAACTGGGAGTTACTGAATTTGGATTTGGGTGCAGAGGAATTATTTGTTGTACACCGCACTTGACAGTTCCAGAGTTTGCCAATGTGTACAGGCAAGAACAGGTGGAAGTAAATGGGCCGATGAAGACGGCGTCCGTTGGTTCAGAACGGTAGGGTAACGGCCTGTATCGTTAAGAAGCGTCCAAGCCGGAAAACGGGTAGCGGAGACGTCACATTAATGCTGGTCGGTAGGTGGGCCACGCATACAGAATATCAATGCATATATTACTTCGAATACACTGCCATATACCTGGTGCAATGCGAATTTGGAAGCGCTTGGACGGGAAGGATAACGAGACCATCTCAACTCGGGCTCATAATAGGACTTCCCGTATTATTACTTCATTTTACCAGTGGCACTAGGGTCGAGCAGGTGGCAAATGAGGTGTACCGTGCGTCGCAAGGATGGAGGCCGGCGGTGCTTAGACTGGGATGCTGAAGCTAGCTCTATCTCCCCCTGATGTTTCTGTGGTAGCATTTGGGTTGTAATCCAAACTTGGTCGAGCTGGTGCTGCGTCCCCCTACCTGCCTAGCTTATGTGGCGAACTTGTCTCTTGTTAGTACTCAGTTCGGTCTAGTAGTAGTTGCATAACTGCCCGTTTTACACTGAGATGTTGCCGGATAATTGTTCTCTATGGTAGGTGAGGGAGTCCTGGATTAGGGGGTATCCGGACAGCCGTACTATAACCTTTGTCCGGACTGTTGGACTATGAAGATACAAGATTGAAGACTTCGTCCCGTGTCCGGATGGGACTCTCCTTGGCGTGGAAGGCAAGCTTGGCAATACGGATATGTAGATCTCCTTCCTTGTAACCGACTCTGTGTAACCCTAGCCCCCTCCGTTGTCTATATAAACCGGAGGGTTTAGTCCGTAGGACAATAACAACAATCATACCATAGGCTAGCTTCTAGGGTTTAGCCTCTCTGATTTCGTGGTAGATCTACTCTTGTACTACCCATATCATCAATATTAATCAAGCAGGAGTAGGGTTTTACCTCCATCGAGAGGGCCCAAACCTGGGTAAAAACATCGTGTCCCTTGTCTCATGTTACCATCCGCCTAGGCATACGATTCGGGACCCCCTACCCGAGATCCGCCGGTTTTGACACCGACATTGGTGCTTTCAATGAGAGTTCCTACGTATGTCGTCATCATCGAACTTGATGGCTCCTTCGATCATCGTTAGCGATGAAGTCCGAGTGAGACTTTTCTCCCGGACAGATTTTACGTGATTCGCGGCTTTTGCTGCGGGCTAATTAAGCAGCCATCTGGAGCAGATTGAAAGCTACGCCCCTGCCATCAGGTCAGGTTTGGAAGCTTAAACTACACGGCCGATATCCGTGGAGACTTGATCTTCGACGGATTCGAGCCGCGGCCGAGTGCGTCACACTGTCACGAGGGGCATGATCTAGCTCTGCCGCCGAACAGTGTCTTGGAGACAGCACCCGCATCCGCTCCGACCTTTAATTCGGAGCCAACTGCGCCGTCCGAGGGCGGGTGGTTAGACCCCGCCGCGGAGGCTGCAACGTCAATGGCGATCGAGCCGAACACCAACCTTATCCTTCACGAGGCCCGTGACTCCACATTGCCGGGCTCTCCTCCGGACTCTGAACCATCCGCGCCCCTGCCAATCGAATCTGATTGGGCGCTGATCATGGAGTTCACTCCCGCGGATATCTTTCAGCACTCGCCCTTTGGCGACATACTGAATTCACTAAGGTCTCTCTCTTTGTCAGGAGAGTCCTGGCCGGATTATGACCGGCAGGATTGGGATGCGGACGACGAAGAAATTCGACGCCCACCCACCACCCACTTCATAGCCACTGTCGATTATTTGACCGACATGCTCGACTTCGACTCCGAAGACATCGTCGGTATGGACGACAATGCAGGAGACGAACAAGAACTAGCGCCCATGGGGCACTGGACAGCCACCTCATCCCATGATGTATACATGGTGGACACACCCAAAGAAAACGACAACGAGGAACGAGAGGACACAGCGAAGGATCGTCCCCTCGAAAAGCAGTCAAAGCGGCGCGTAGGCGCCGCTCCAAACCCCGCCTCGATAGAAGCAGTGGTCATACAGACCCAGCAGCAGAGCAGGGTGAGCCAGCGGACGATGAAAACGACATTGAACAACCGTCCGACGATGGCCACACGGAGAATCGAACCGAATAACCCGTCTCCGGCGAAGATACCACGCCAGACAAATTCCTGGAGGAGAAGAACCTTCATAAAAGGCTCGTCGCCACTGCGCGTAGCCTGAAAAAGCAGAAGCGGAAGCTCAAGACTGCGGAAGATGCACTCAGAATCAGATGGAGCAAAGTACTCAACACCGCAGACAAATATGGCGGTAGTCGCCACACAAAGAGCTACCCGAAGTGAAAGCTACTGCCCGAATTTGACGAGGAGGCCTTAGAGCCCCCGCAATCGAAAAACAAAGCAGCCATCCAGTTGGATAGACGACCTCACAGCCAACATAGGGCGGCAAACGACGCCGCACACAAGCCAGCACGCGATCCACACGAGGATTCGCATAAAAAAGATGGCCCAGCCAGATCTATCTACGGGCCAAGAAAGCACGCTCTAGCAAGCAATGCAACACAACAAATATCCGAACACCACAGCACACCCAAGTACAGGGGTGCCGCACACCCCCTATGTTTCACCGATGAGGTGCTGGACCATGAATTTCCAGCGGGATTCAAACCCGTAAACATAGAGGCATATGACGGAACGACAAACCCTGGGGTTTGGATTGAGGACTATATCCTCCATATCCACATGGCTCGAGGAGATGATCTCCATGCCATCAAGTACATACCCCTCAAGCTCAAAGGGCCAGCCAGGCATTGGCTCAAAAGCCTCCTCGAAAACACTATTGGAAGTTGGGAAGAGCTCAAGGACGCCTTTCGAGCAAACTTTCAAGGGACCTATGTCCGACCATCGGATGCAGACGATTTAAGTCATATAACTCAGCAGCCCGGAGAGTCAGCCCGCAAGCTTTGGAACATGTTCCTTACTAAAAAGAACCAAATAGTCGACTGTCCGGATGCCGAAGCCTTAGCAGCTTTTAAACACAGCGTTCGAGACAAATGGCTCGCCAGACACCTCGGCCAAGAAAAGCCAAGAACAATGGCCGCATTAACAAGCCTCATGACCCGCTTCTGCGCAGGTGAGGATAGCTGGTTGGCAAGATGCAGCACCAGCGACCCAAGTACATCCGAAGTCAGGGACGGGAACGGGAAGCCACGACGCAGCAAAAACCAGCGCCGGAATAAGGAAAACAGCCCAAAGAGCACGGCGGTAAACGCCGGATTCAAAAGCTCTCGGCAGGGTCAGCAAAAGCTGCCTCTCAAAGATAACAGGGACGAACTGTCCAGCCTAAACAAAATTCTGGACAAGATATGTCAAATCCACAAAGCACCACAGTAAGCACGCAAATCATACCCACGAGAGAATGTTGGGTCTTCAAGCAATCCGCAAACTCAACGCCCGAACACAAGGGGCTGGATACACCAAGTGAAGACGATGACGAACCCCGCAAACAAAGCACTTGGGGAATGTAAGAAATTCCCATCGAAGTAAAAGCGATGGCGTGTTACACGTGACAAAGGGGAGAAGCAAAGTGGCGCCCGTAGAGATATGTGCCCTAGAGCCTATCACAACGAAGTCCCGTCACTGGTCATCCAAACCGATCACCTTAGACAATCGGGATTACTCCGCGAGTATCCGGCACGAAGGATGGGCTGCCCTGGTGTTAGACCCGATAGTTGATGGATACTACTTCACACGAGTCCTGATGGATGGCGGCAGTAGTTTGAACCTGATATATCAGGATACGGTCCGCAAAATGGGGATAGACCCAACACAAATTAGCCATAGCAATATTTCCTTTAAAGGAGTAACACCAGGCCGAGGGGCCCATTGCACAGGCTCCCTCCTACTAGAAGTTATATTCGGTTCTCCCGATAACTTCCGTAGCGAAAAGCTAACCTTCCACATCGCTCCGTTTAAAAGTGGCTATCAAGCACTACTGGGACGCGACGCTTTCGTGCGCTTTAACGCAATACCGCACTATGCGTCTCTCACGCTTAAGATGCCCGGTCTTCAAGGCATCATTTCAGTAAAGGGAAACTTTGAGCGCTCCTTGCGCGCGGAAGACTGTGCGGCTGCCTTGACAGCCACACACTAAACTGCCTCACCAACCAGAGCGCCTAATAGGTCGTTAAGACCACGGACACGGCTGGACGAGTCCGGCGTAACTGTATAATTGATAAAGGTTTGATGGTTATACACCCCTATACAAGGGGCTCCGCGCATGTAAACAAGCAGCAATAAAAATCAATTCTTCCCATCTTGAATCACACTTTGTTTATTTAGTATAACATACATTTCGCATGACTACTTTTTCAACTAAGTTCCTCTTTTTTACAGATGAACATCGTGCTACACCCGTCCAGGATACGGCACAATGGAGACACAGGCGCAGACGTGCAGCAGGGACCCGTTCCAAGGATTCTTTTTAGATTAAGACCCTGCGTAAACCTTTTTTACTTTCTCTTGTTGACACACATCCCCCGGATTCTCAGCATAACCGCGTGGGAGGCTGGCGTCTTGGCATGTGGCCACGTCAGAGTATTGCATGTACCTGGACACCGGGAGCTTATTACAAAGGGCGCTTCAGCCTGTTTAAAATCACAAAGACCGAATACCTTAGGGAGTGTTCGGCGTCGCGAGTTTGGCCTTATATGCATCAGCTCCGAATCATGTCTTTGGTCAAATGTTGGGTTTGCCCGGCTCCTGTGTTTTGCTGCCTTGCATTCCGCTTCTATCGGCTAAGGCGGCACCGGAGAACTATCTGCGATTGTGCCTCGGTTCAGCCAAAGTGAGCACCTCGAGAGAAAGCCGAAACTGATCGCCATGATATAGCGCGAGACTGGCCAACCACTCGATGACCTAGCGGAATCTTCGGAATTCCTCCACCTAAACGAAGGGTCGTTTCCCGGCCAGGCACACACGCGCCCCGAATTCGGGTGAGCATGGAGCCACCAGGGGCTATATAGTAGCCCCACATTCAAACTCCTATGGCTAAGTGAAAGTGATAAAGCATTATAGTCCGATTGTCTAGTTCGCTGCGCTACCACCTCCTTAATGGACCAAGACGTTGGATCAAGTGTGAGAATGCGCCTTTCGCGAACACCCCCGCATTATATGCGTGGAGGCTGAAGCCGACGACTGCCATCTTTCAGGTTATATATACATATACGTAAACGGCCGCACAAGAGGTATTATAATTCTTGCAGGCACAAGTATAAAAAGCTTCTACGTTTCAGCAAAATATTGTTTTCAATGAGAATACACGTTATTCGAACATAATATCCTTCGAGCACTGCGTCTCTATTGAACGAGCGCCCTCCAGAACTTCTTGAAAGTAGTGCTCGGCAGGTACTCGGCTTTAGTCCAAATCTTGGGCTGCAACGGCGGTGGCCTCCATCTCCGCCCAGTATGTCTTGACACGGGCAAGGGCCATCCGCGCACCCTCCACGCATGCTAACCTCTTCATCGCGTTGATATACGGCACCGCACCAAGGAACTGCTGCACCAAGCTAAAATAGTTGTTCGGCTTTGGCCTTTCCGGCCACAAATGATCCACGACATACCTCATGGCAAGTCCAGACAACCAATTCAGCTCGGCCCATTCGACCAACCGATCGGTCAATGGAAGCAGACGCTCTGGATTGTTGAATTGTGACCAGAATAGCTTTTCCACTTCGCGATACTTTTGATCTCGGAAGTGTTCGGCCGCATCAGCAGCACTCGCCGCTAAATCCATATATGCGTCCGCCGAACTCCACATCCGGTCCAACGGAGTATATTTAGGATCACCGAACTTCATCCGCGGCATAAAGGGCTTCCCAGCCACGATATCTCCGGCTTGACGCAGCTCCTCCTTCATCGCTCTCATCGCAGAGCGAGTATCCTTGGCCGCCGTCGTGGCCTTCTCCAGGTCTGTCTGCTCCGCCCGATCTTCCTTTTCAAGAAGCTTGCAACGGTCAGCAGCGTTCTTCAACTTCACATCCATCTCGGCAATTTCCTCCTTGCTTCGGCAGTGAGCAGCCTGTTCGGCTTTTAGCTCCTCAACCGCCTTTAGGGCAGCCGCATCACTTTGCCTGGCTTGTTCTTTGGCTCGGGCAAGCTCCGCCCGATGGTTCTCCATGGCGGCAGCCCCATCTGCATTAAGCACACACGTTGTAAGATACTGGCATCAAGCTCCTCTTACCAGGTGTCTCCGGAGAAATTGCATACCTTGCGCCTCGTCAAGCCGCTTGTTGACAAGCGCGATGTCGGCGTCTGCCATGTCAAGTTGCCGCTTTAGCTCGGCAAATTCATCAGTCCGGCTGGCCGCCGAACACTTCGCCACCTACATACGAAGGCGGCAAAGTTATACCTGGGACTATGATCCTCTACGCGTCGTCGTCTTCGACGACACCTAGAGTCTCAGGGGCTACTATCTATACAGGGCGCATCTTAAAGTATGCGGTACTGTCAACAGGTACATCATTTCACGTACCTCAAAACCTGTCAGTAAACTCATGTCAGCTTCATGCAACCCGCTCTCCGCGGACGAAATCCTCTCAATTACCGTATCCATCAACGCACGGTGCTCTTCTGAGATAGACGCCCGCCCTAGAAGATCCTTCAGTACCTCCGACCGTGCACCAGGCGATGCCGGACTCATTCGATTGCTTATTCCAGAAGCCGGACACAGAGGGCTTCGGGTGGCCATACGATTACCTTCCGGCCCAGCCGGATCAGGAGAAACCTTCCGCGACGACACCTCGGGGTCGCCCGCCTCATGAGGCGGTATGGTAGGGGGAGGCGTTCCGCTCTCCATCATCTCTGGAAGAAGATCCCCCGAAGACGAGCTCTGCTGAGAAGGGCTTAGATCCGAACTACAAGGTAAATTGTCGGTTATTTTCCTCAGAAGTGAAGCAAGGATTTCCCTCATTATTAAACACCCTTTTACTTACGGCTCGGAGGAGGGCTGATCCCCTTGAGGGCATAGTACGGCCGGGGTATGCCCCAACACAGGACCCTCTGGCGAAGACTTCTTCCCCCGCTTTGAGATCATTGTCTCCGGGTCTTCAGAGGCGGTGTCGGTGTCAAAACCGGCGGATCTCGGGTAGGGGGTCCCGAACTGTGCGTCTAGGCGGATGGTAACAGGAGACAAGGGACACGATGTTTTTACCCAGGTTCGGGCCCTCTCGATGGAGGTAATACCCTACTCCTGGTTGATTAATATTGATGATATGGGTAGTACAAGAGTAGATCTACCACGAGATCAGAGAGGCTAAACCCTAGAAGCTAGCCTATGGTATGATTGTTGTTTGTCCTACGGACTAAAACCCTTCGGTTTATATAGACACCGAATAGGGTTAGGGTTACACAGAGTCGGTTACAATGGTAGGAGATCTACATATCCGTATCGCCAAGCTTGCCTTCCACGCCAAGGAAAGTCCTATCCGGACAAGGGACGAAATCTTCAATCTTGTATCTTCATAGTCTAGGAGTCCGGCCAACGGTGATAGTTCGGCTATCCGGACACCCCCTAATCCAGGACTCCCTCAGTAGCCCCCGAACCAGGCTTCAATGATGATAAGTCCGGCGTGTTGATTGTCTTCGGCATTGCAAGGCGGGTTTCCCTCTGAATCCTATGTTGAATAGCGTCCGGCTTTCTTGTGAATATCGCGCTTCCCGGCTTCCACGCCCAATAACGGCCATCTTCCACGTGTCGAACGAATGTGAAAAGTCAGGGTATCTTTACATTTACCCCCCTTGATGTGCAAATGAGCCGTCTATAAAAGAGACGGGGATCCAGATCTGGATCACACCATCCTCCCTTCGCGAGCCTTCATCAGAGCGCCTTTAACAAAAAACCCACTCCACCATGGACAGTCGACGCGGCTCCTCCTCTCGTGCTCCCAGCCCTCAGCCCGGAGATTGGGGGAGATGCTCAATCCCGCACAACGAATTGGTGGAGCTCCAAACCAAGGGTTCCTTCCCCCAGCCTTCATGGTTCCGGTGCGTTCCGGACTCGCCACTTATAAGGCGGGAAGCGGCGGAGGCGTCCCGATCCCTCTAAGGGAGGCGGGTATGCTTCGTCTCTTACCTAATGAGAGGACTCGGATTTCCAATCCATCCGTTTCTCCGGGGGCTTCTGGAGTTCTATGGCCTCCAGCTGCACAACCTTACGCCTGCCTCCATCTCGCATATAGCGGGCTTTGTGTCCCTTTGCGAGCTGTTTCTGGGTGTTGAGGCCCATTTCGCTCTGTGGAAGAGATTGTTCTGCCTTGTGCCTCGTTCTCACGAAGGGTCAATATATCAAGTGGGCGGAGCCGAACTATGGCGCATCGCCGGGACCGGATACTTATCCGGAACCCCAAAGAAGGCGTCTGAGGGTAGCCCTCGGAATGGTTTTACATGGAGGACGTCCCGCTGCCAGATCCTGTTCGGATCGGCCTTCCATAGTTTAGCAACGCTCCTCTTAAGAAGCGCCTAAGCTGGCGCCCACGGAGCCCCCAGAGGGAAAATTACCGGGACGTCCTTTACTTGATGAGCCGAATAAGATTATCGCTCATGCCGGATTGACCATGATTGGAGTCATGGCAATCTGCATTATGAGGAGTGCAGCCGCTCAATATAGGGGCCACCCCATGTGGGACTTCAACAGGGAGGACGATGCCACCCGCCATGGCCGCAAAGGGCCGGGACCGGTCACCGAACTGGTGAAGACCTTGTCCGCCATGTACAAAGGGGAAGAGGAGGATTTTCTACGCATCAGTCCACTGGACGGGTTTTCTTCGAATAATCCTCGAAGTTGGGTAAGCAAATATCTTTGTGGCCTGTCCGATCCATGTTCCCGTGGTTAAATATCACATTTCATGGTTTCTACGCAGGAACTGCGCCGGGCCGTGGAGAAGATACACAGCCCGCCCCCACAACCCGAGGATCCGGGCGGTCCCTCGATCCGCCTCCGAAGAGGACCCGGATATAAAGGTGGAGCTGATCGACGGGGTGTTCCACCAACTTAGCATCGACAATGCTTTGGTTGCCATTACGCCGACTACCCGGATTATTTCCGGCCTCCCTGTAACCGTGACGAAGTCCGGATACCATGACCCACCATGCTTTACTTCTAATCACCACGTATTTGATGGTGTTTCGCAGGGGGTGCCTTCAGAACGGGAAGCCGAGCCTGCCGCGGCCGTCCAACAAGGGGCAGCTCGGCCCAGCAGGCGGAAAAGAAGTGCGGTACGACTCAAGACGTCGCCGCAATGGTATGATGTGCCATTGTATTTTAAGGAGAGGTTCCTGGGAGGCACACTGACGCTCGTGGTTTTTTCAGGAAAAAGAGCGCTCGCCGGACTGAGTCCGGTGAAGTTGCCAATCGGACCTCCGCCAACCAGGCTCAAAAGCCGAGTCCGGAAGGGGGTACAAACACGAGGCGTGCGTCGGATGCTCCTCCAACGGAGGATGCCGACAGACTGTCCGCCACCAAGTCGGAGGTGGAGAGCGCCATGAATCATAGGCGCCGCCGGACTATTCTACGTGGCGCATGTTTCTCCCAAGAGGCGTTGGGCGCCTTTAGTTCGGGGAAGCGCCTCCGTGCCGCTCAAGATGGCCTAGCGAGCCACGGAGCGGTATGTGAAAGACATACGGGTAAGGAATTTTGACGATTATATATGCCAAGTGGCCCCGAGACTTAAAATAGTTAGGATAACTGATTTAAGGATCATTTGGAATGCTGAGTTCTTACCGAAAAGAATACCCGTTTGTCCGGGGAGCTTGATGAGTGCAAGGCCCAACTTGAGGCCCGCAGCGACCGGGAAGCCATGAAGACTCCCTCCGTAATATATGCCCTTCAAAGTAGAAGTAGTTTCGCAAAGTGCGGCGTTTGCATAAATCTGACAATAACAGTGCAGATAGCGCGGGATGGGTCCGGACAAGCAACAGCTCCTGCGCCAGCTAAAGGCCGGCGAGAGCGTGCTTACGAGGGTGCGGCAGGAGAAAAATAACCTCCAAGATGCCAACACCCAACTGGGTGAGGAACTAAAGGATGTTCGTGCCTAGTTGTCTGACTCCGTAAAGGAGAATCGACGGCTTCGTCGCGGCATTTTCAGTAAGTGCTTAAACGAACTTTGAAAGAGTCCGGCGAGGAAGGCGACTAACATAAATATGTATGTAGGTTTGCTCACGTGTCGCCCCGAGGAGGAGATGCCCAGTTCTTGGTGATCTTCTTCCCGAACTGCGTCACTACCTGACGAAGTTCGGCAGGTGATGAAAGGCGTCGCCCAGGCCTTGTGGCCATCTATCTCCCTGCCCGAAGGCATTGGGGAGCTGGCAGAGCGGCTTCAAGGAGCACGGCGGCGCTTTCGACTATGGAAGATATCGGCCTGTCATCAAGGCGCCAGGGAGGCCTGGGCCATGGTAAAGACGCGGTACACGAAGGCTGACCCAAACCACATGGCCGAGGTCGGACCTGTGGGGCCTGATGGGAAGGAGATCCTTGTAAGCTTAGTGTACGGCCAAGTAGAATTGGCCGCCAAGTATTCAAGAAGATTGTAAATTAGATAGCCTATTAGATGGCATTGAGGAGGAATACAATTAGTCGAGTTGACTATGTAATTGAATATGACATGAAAAATGTCTTCTAGCCGAATTGTAGATCGTTTGTCATAGCGGACCTTTTCGCTTCGACCTCGGGACCCAATAGTCCGGAGTGTGTCAGAATACCCTCGCGGTTATGTAAGAACCGGGGCATGCATGGAGACAAGGCGTAGGGGTCATTATTGCTGTATCAGACAAGTGCCCAACTAGTTATGTTATATTACATGGATAGTAAGAAACATCTTCCAGTGAGAATAGTTTCGTTAAGGGATCCTTTTCACAGGAGGCATGCCCTAAAGTGCATGTCCAAACTGCTAAGAAAGCGTAAAATCATCTGGGGCAGATGGATAAATAGTTAAAAATCATCTTTCAGTTCACCGACCGAATATTCCCTTAAGAACGCTTAGCTTTCGGCTTCACCCACCGAGGTACACATCCGGTGACCCGGCAAGAACAATCACAAAGGTGCTCCCTTTACCACCTAGCCGAACAATCGGGAACGTAGGGGTAAGCACAGAGCCGAGCAACCCAGCTTGGCCAAAACTTAAGTCATATCGATGCATATAATGGTGACTAAAAGGTACATGCGGAAGTTTGACACATGTGTTGGGCATGAAGCCCGTATAAATAAGCTTCATTAAAGAAGCCCCGAATATAATGAGCGGACAGCGCGTCAAGTATGTGCTTGAACAAAGCGCAAACGAGCCTCTAAAGGCTTCAAGAAGAAGGAGGAGGAAGGAGAGAAATAAAAGACAGCAAAAATAGAAAATGTGGACGGAGGAAGGAGACGAACTTCGAGTCCGCGCTTAGCGTAGAATCTTCGTGAGACGGGCTGTGTTCCATGGGTTCGGCTCGAGTCGGTTATCCGATGCGTTTCGCAGACGGTATGCTCCGCCCGGTCGACACAGTCGATGATGAAGGGACCTTCCCATTTGGGCTTGAGTTTGTCCTTTTTCTTGTCCGTGAGCGTAGAACTAGTTCGCCAACGTTATAAGCTTTGGCCCGTACTTCCCTGCTTTGATATCTTCGAGCCCGCTGTTGATAAAATGCGGAACGAGCTTTTGCCACGTCGCGCTCCTCCTCCAATGCGTCCAAACTGTCCTGCCGATCGAGCTCGGCTTCTCTTTCTTCATACATGCGCACGCGAGGTGAGTCATGCATTATGTCGTAGGGCAATACTGCCTCTGCGCCGTACACCATAAAAAATGGTGTGAATCCGGTAGTACGATTCGGCGTGGTCCGCAGCCCCTAGAGTACGGAGTCGAGCTCCTCAACCCAGTGCGTGTTAGATTCCTTGAGGGACCGCACTAGTCTGGGTTTAATGCCGCTCATGATTAGAGCGTTTGCTCGCTTGACTTGATCGTTGGTTTGAGGGTGATAGACTGAGGCGTAATCGAGCTTGATGCCCATGTTTTTGCACCATAATTTGACCTCATCGACCGTGAAGTTGGTGCCGTTATCGATGATAATCTGTGGGGACGCCCGTAATGGTGCACTACCCTGATATGAAGTCTATCACCGCCCGGATTCGCCGTTTTAACGAGCTTGGCCTCTATCCATTTGGTGAATTTATCCACCATGACCAATAGGTATTTTTGCTTGTGGGTTCCTCCCTTAAGGGGTCCAACCATGTCAAGCCCCTAGACCGCGAACGGCCGGTGATGGGTGCAGTTTTGAGGGCGGTGGGTGGCATGTGGCTTTGGTTAGCAAAAAGTCGGCAACCGACGATCGTTGGACTAAATCCTGCGCATCTGCCCGGCCGTCACCAATAAAACCTCAGACGGAAGGCCTTGCCTACAAGGGCCGGGCTGCGGCGTGGTGCCCACCCAGTCCGGCATGAATTTCAGCCGTGAGGTTTCGCCCTTCCTCTTCGGAGATACACCTTTGAAGGACTCCTTTTGTGCTTTTCTTATAGAGCTCTCCCTCATGGACTTTATAGGCTTTGGATCTCCGTACTATGCAGCGAGCCTCATTTTGGTCTTCGGGGAGTTCCTGCCTAGTTAGGTAGGCTAGGAATGGTTCCGTCCACGGGGCGATAACCGCCATTATTTCATGGGCGAAGGGTGTTATCTCGTTGGCAGAGTCTCCGATTGTGTCAGAGTGTTCGTGTCGAGCGGGCGGTTGGGTCCGGATTGTTATTGCCGGACTCCCTTCCCATAGTACGGATGGCTTGAACAGCCGTTCCAGGAAAGATGTTGGGCGGGGCGGCATCGCGTTTTTGCGCCGATGCGTGCCAATACGTCCGCCGCCTGGTTGTTATCCCGGCTATATGATGAAATTGAGCCCTTGAACTGCGTCTTGACATTTTTAGGACCGCATTGCGATGCGCTGCCATTTTCGGATCTTTGGCATCAAAGTCTCGCTTATTTGAGATATCGTGAGGTTCAATCTCGCGCACCTCTATGAGTTTAATGCCCATGGAGACTGCCATCCGGAGGCCATGCAGAAGGGCCTCGTATTCGGCGCGTTGTTGGAGTCCGTATACATTATCTGAAGGACGTATTGGACTGTGTCCCCGGTTGGGGACGTCAGGACGACGCCAGCCCCAGGCCGGCCAACATTTTGGAGCCGTCAAAGTGCATGATCCAATTGGAGTATGCGTCGTACTCTTTAGGGAGTTCGGCTTCGGTCCATTCGGCCACGAAGTCGGCCAAAACCTGCGACTTACTAGCTCGTCGTGGCTTATAGGTTATGTCGAATGGAAGGAGCTCTATGGCCCATTTAACTATCCGGCCCGTCGCGTCGCGGTTGTTTATAATGTCGTTAAGAGGTACTACGGAGGCTACCGTTATCGAACACTCTTGAAAGTAGTGTCGCAGCTTCCGGGATGCCATGAACACCGCGTATGCTATCTTTTGATAATGTGGGTACCGGGACTTGCATGGAGTTAGGACAAGTGGACACATAGTAAACCGGTTTTGAAGAGGGAACCTGTGTCCGTCCGTTTCTCGTTCGACGACGAGCACCGCTACCGACAACTTGATGTGTTGCGGCGATATATAATAGCATTGGTTCGCCCATGTTGGTAGCGGCCAGACCGGATTTGTTGCCAATATGGCTTTTATTTCTTCGAGTCCGGCCGTGGCGGCATCCGCCCACTCGAAGTGTTCGGTGCGTCGGAGGAGGCGGTAAAGGGTAACGCCTTTTCTCCCAACGGGAAATAAAGCGGCTTAGAGCCGCTCGCATCGATCAATTTTTGTATTTGTTTGAGGTCTTTTGAAATATCCAATTGTGACAGAGCTCGGATCTTGGCTGGGTTTGCTTCAATTCCTCTACAGGACACAATGAAGCCCAAGAGCTTTCCGGCTGGAACGCCGAAGACGCATTTTTCCGGATTGAGCTTAATTTCATATTTTTGGAGATTGTCGAATGTGAGCCTCAATTCGTCTACTAGAGTTTCGACATGCTTGGATTTGACGACCAGGTCATCTACATATGCTTCCACTATTTTGCCGATCTGGTTTGCCAAACATGTCTGAATCATGCGCTGATATGTTGCGCCGGCGTTTTTGAGCCCGAAGGGCATTGTGTTGAAGCGTAATGGGCGTATGGAGTGAAGAATGTTGTTGCAGCTTTGGTCTGCTCCGCCATCTTGATTTGGTGGTAGCCGGATGCAGCGTCGAGGAAGCACAATGAGTCGTGTGTCCTCATTGCGTCGATAATTTGATCAATGCGAGGGAGGAAGGGATCCTTTGGGCAAGCCTTATTAAGGTCTTTGAAATCAACACATAGGCGCCGGATTTATCCTTCTTTGGTACCATCACCAGATTTGCTAGCGGTCTGGATGTTTTATATCTCTGATGAATCCGGCTTCCAGAAGTTTGGCTAGCTCCTCTCCCATGGCCTGTCTCTTGGGTTCGGAAAAGCGCCGAAGAGCCTATTTGACTGGCTTGAATCCTTTTAGGGTATTTAGGCTGTGCTCGGCCAGCCGACGTGGGATTCCTGGCATGTCTGAAGGGTGCCAGGCAAAAATGTCCCAGTTTTCTCATAGAAATTCTCGTAGTCTTGGCGTCTACATCGGGGTTTAATTGTGCCCCAATGGAGGCCGTCTTTGCGAGTCCGTTGGGTGGACTTGGAATTTGACTATTTCATCCGCTGGTTTAAAGAGGTGGACTTGGATCTTTTATCAAGTATCACATCGTCCCTGTTCACCGTGGAGCGCATCGCAGTGAGTTCCTCAGCCGCTAGGGCTTCGGATAGTGCCTCGAGGGCTAGTGCGGCTGTCTTGTTTTCGGTGCGGAGTGCTATGTCACTAGCGAGAGTGATGATTCCATTAGGTCTGGGCATTTTAAGCTTCATGTACCCATAATGGGGTATAGCTTGAAAAATTGTGAATGCCTCTCACCCTAATAAAGCGTGATATCCGCTGCTGAACGGGGCCACTTGAAATGTGACCTCCCCGGACCTGTAATTGTCCGGTGAGCCGAACACTACGTCCCAGTGATTTTTCCTGTGCAGCATGCTTCCCGGCTAGGGATTATTCCTCTAAAGGTTGTGCTGCTTCGCTCAATGCGGTTCCAGTCTATATCCATTTTTCGGAGGGTTTCCTCATAGATGAGGTTTAGCTGCCGCCATCCATGAGTACCTTAGTAAGGCGAAAGCCGTCCACTATTGGACTGAGGGCCAATGCGGCTGGTGCTCGGGCTGTTCAGAATTTGGGTTCATCACTGGCGTTAAAGGTAATAGCCGTGTCACTCCATGGATTTATTGTTGCTACTTGGTAGACTTCGGCAAGGTTGCGGAGTGTTCGTTTCCGCATGTTATTTGATGCGAAAGTCTCGAAGACTGTTAATACCGTCTTGGTGTTCTTTGGGCTGGGATTCTGAGGCTAGAAGCTCTTCGCCACTTTTGGCCACCTGCCGTAGTATCCAACATGCTCGAAGGCTATGAGTTGGAGTGGCGCCCTCTGTACTATGAATTTGCAGGGTCTGTTTAGCCAACCCTCCAGTACGGTTCCGTGCCCTTTAGGGGGTTTTTGTTTTTTGATGTATAACCCAGGTGCTTGGTGATGATGCACCCTTTTATTTCGGACTAGGGCTGTATTCGGGGCCGGATTATCCCAAAATTTACTTTTGGTTTTCCAAGCACTCTCCATCGCACAGTACTTTTGTACTATGGTCACCAAGTCAGCAAAGCGTGTAATTTTGTGACGACTTATGGCGTTTAGGATTCCCTTGTCCGTGCAATTATTGCAGAAAAGTGAGATTGCGTCCTTCTCTCGGCAGTCCTTTATCCTGTCCATAACCGGGAGGAATCTGGCAGATAATGATGTCTTTATTTCAGCGGGCTCTTGCGAATTCGGGATAGATCGCTAATGTTTGGGTGGCGGGTGGAACTAGATCCGGAACCCCGTCCAATTTAAGACTTCGAGGGGCGAAGTTTCGAACTTGGAAGTTTGGATTTTGAATGCTATCCAATGAATCCAACCCGCCCCGACTTTAAGTTCGAGGG
This sequence comes from Aegilops bicornis, assembly GCA_021605145.1. NCBI lineage: Eukaryota > Viridiplantae > Streptophyta > Magnoliopsida > Poales > Poaceae > Aegilops > Aegilops bicornis. The sequence goes on along the minus strand of CM038673.1, from coordinate 207,376,316 downwards.
CTTGATCGACATCCGTCCCTCTGCGGGAATCCGGCATGGAGGGATCGGGAATCCGGACGTAGCTAGTCCTTAAGATAGAAGAAGAATCGCCGTATTGCTCCTCTATCACAGCAACATGATGGGTAGCACAGGGAGAGTTGATCTCTCTCGAGATCGGTTTTAGGCCCGATCTGGTGCGTAATCTGTGGCGACTCCTGTGGCGGCGATGCGATCCAAGAGCTCGTTTACGGAGGAGAGCTCGATCTGATCTAACTTGCTCGGCAAGTTCGAGTTAACGTGAAGATTGGTTTCGATGACCGAGAAGTCATCGTCGACGCTGGTAGCCGAATGGCGGTCATAAGAAAACCACCTAACGAAGAGTCGACCCGGTGGCCAAGGCTCCTTTGGCGATAGTATCGTCTTTAAAAGGCGGGATGAGGCATCCTTCCCGACGGCGGCAACAGAGGAACTCTCAATGAAAGCACCAATGTCGGTGTCAAAACGGCGGATCTCGGGTAGGGGTCCCGAACTGTGCGTCTAGGCGGATGGTAACAGGAGACAAGGGACACGATGTTTTTACTCAGGTTCGGCCCTCTCGATGGAGGTAATACCCTACTCCTGCTTGATTAATATTGATGATATGGGTAGTACAAGAGTAGATCTACCACGAGATCAGAGAGGCTAAACCCTAGAAGCTAGCCTATGGTATGATTGTTGTTTGTCCTACGGACTAAAACCCTTCGGTTTATATAGACACCAATAGGGTTAGGGTTACACAGAGTCGGTTACAATGGTAGGAGATCTACAAATCCGTATCGCCAAGCTTGCCTTCCACGCCAAGGAAAGTCCTATCCGGACAAGGGACGAAGTCTTCAATCTTGTATCTTCATAGTCTAGGAGTCCGGCCAACGGTGATAGTTCGGCTATCCGGACACCCCCTAATCCAGGACTCCCTCAGGCGGTCCTCTTCTTCCCCTGAGGAGAGGAATTTTCGATTCCTCCCTTCCGGACCACCTCCTCTGCGGAGGCAGTAGCTTCCTTGTTCCCCCTTCGTTTTTTTCTGACGGTGTAACCTCCAGCATCCTAGTTAACACGGGATCTGGTGAGGTCTCGGGAAGGGGGGCCGGACACCTGATCAACTTCGCCTTCGTTATCCACTCCTGGTTCAAGAACAACTCTTTTAAAAGGCGATGTTGCGATAAAGGAACAAAAAGCGTGTGCGGGCACAAGGCTACTTACTTGGGTATCCGGACGATTGCAGCTCAGACCTGCGTCCTCAGTAAAATCCGGACACATTACTTGTGGTCCAAAGAACAATTTGTAAATCTCCACGGGCGTCATGCCAAGGAAATGTTGAAGAGCTCGCGGTCCCTCCGGATTGAACTCCCATAGGCGGAGGGGGCGACGTTTGCAGGGCAGAACTCGGCGAATTAACATGACATGCGTCACCACTACCAGTCTGACATCTCTCTCCAGGAGATCTCGGATGCGGCTCTGCAAAATGGGCACATCCTTTACTGGCCCCCAGTCTAGCCCCTGGTTGACCCATGACATTAGTCGTGGTGGGGGACCCGAGCTAAACTGGGAGCTGTGATATAGAACCACTCTTGTTGCCATAAGTTGGACTCATCTTGGAAAGAGCCCTCGGGCCATGGGGCGTTAGCATTTTAGCTTATTACAGCGCCTCTGCACTCTGCATGCTGTCCCTCGACCATCTTCGGCTCCACTTTGAAGGTCTTGAGCCACAGTCCGAAGTGAGGGGTAATGCGGAGGAAGGCTTTGCACACGACGATGAACGATGAGATGTGGAGGATGGACTCTGAAGCTAAGTCGTGGAAGTCCAGCCCATAATAGAACATGAGCCCCCTCACGAAAGGGTCCGGAATGAAGCCTAGCCCTCAGAGGAAGTGAGATGCGAACACGACGCTCTCACCAGGCTTAGGAGTGGGGATGACCTACCCTTGAGCAGGCAACCTATGCGGGATTTCACCGGTCAAGTACCTGGCCTCCCTTAGCTTTAGTACGTCTTCCTCCGTGACGGAGGAAGGCACCCATCGGCCTCGAAGGTCGGATCCGGACATAATCGAAGGTCCGAAGCGCCTGGATCTAAAGCTTCGGGTGTTGGAACTCGAGGCAAGAGGCGGATTCGATTGAGATCAAAAGAAAGGAGTAAGGCCTTGGTATCTTTATAAGAGGTTGAATACCAAGGGCCCTCCCTGTGACCGTTTGGGACTTACCTTTGATCGAGGGGATATACCAATGGGCACGACAGGGTTGCCCACGTCCGTGTTGATGAGAATCCCGTAAATAAAGGGGACACGATCTCCGCTTCGACAAGACGTGCCAAGGAAACCGCCTCGCAAAACGCGCTGAGGTGGGGGGTAAAAAACGATTCGAATAAAGGCTTGGCTGTGGTGTGACGTCACACCACGGAGTACGTCAGCAGGATAGATCTGTGGAAATATAATTCTCTCCGCGGTGGTATGTGGAACTTGTTTTGCAGAGCCGGACACGATCCTCGTGTTCAAAATCTTCTATGAAGTATTCGGAGGAGGAACCCGCCTTGCAATGCCGAAGACAATCTGCGCGCCGGACTCGTCGTCATTGAAGCCTGGTTCAGGGGCTATTGAGGGAGTCCTGGATTAGGGGGTATTCGGACGGCCGGACTATAACCTTTGGCCAGACTGTTGGACTATAAAGATACAAGATTGAAGACTCCGTCTCGTGTCCGGATGGGACTCTCCTTGGCGTGGAAGGCAAGCTTGGCAATACGGATATGTAGATCTCCTTCCTTGTAACCGACTCTGTGTAACCCTAGCCCCCTCCGGTGTCTATATAAACCGGAGGGTTTAGTCCGTGGGACAATAACAACAATCATACCATAGGCTAGCTTCTAGGGTTTAGCCTCTACGATCTCGTGGTAGATCTACTCTTGTACTACCCATATCATCAATATTAATCAAGCAGGAGTAGGGTTTTACCTCCATCGAGAGGGCCCAAACCTGGGTAAAAACATCGTGTCCCTTGTCTCCTGTTACCATCCACCTAGACGCACAGTTCGGACCCCCTACCCGAGATCCGCCGGTTTTGACACTGACAATAGGGTTTGTTTAATGAAATCGGAGGAAACCCCCTCTTTCGCTATATAAAAAAAATCTGTGGCACTAGCCGTGCCAAAACATTGCATCAAATTAATAGTGCCACTAGATTAGGGTGCAAAATAATAACATTACTGCTTTATCAAGGCAGTGCCAAAACAGTAGCACAAGAGCAGACTCAACATGCAGGATCTTTGGCAAATGGTCAGACCAAAAATCCACATACCTCGTGATGGAACCATATCTGCAGTCAACGCCATCGTAGAAGGGATGACGCCAGTCACCAACATGGATGATTCAATTCATGGGACTTTTTGGTGCAGTTCACCTAAAATGAAGCAATGTCCCATGACCTAGCAGCTTCTTCTTCATTTTTTTAAGAAAAGGGCTTCAGCCCCGGTTCCATTTCCATCAGAAAACGAAACCCACAGAGCTTCTTCTTCATTAGTTGCAATAAAATTTAGCAACATCAAGGTTGGTTGTGAAGCTTCTGGAATGTTCAACTATAATTTGGATAACATTTGTGCAGTTCAACTAAGATCAAGCGTGAAATGTATGTCTCTGTTTGCACAAAAAGGTGGAAAGGAGGGTGACAAACAAGTGATGAAACATACATCAAATTAGAAGAAGCATGTTCCTTATCTGAATGGCAATCCTACAAGGACAGTAACAATTTCTAAAGCAGCAACATTGCTAGATATTAGTGTGGGCATTAGGATTAACTATGACAACCGTTAAATACGACATTACTTTAATGGTGCCATTGCTTCATTTTACCAGCAACATTACATTAACAGCTGCTACAGAGTCGGTATTTGGGCACGGGGGAGTAGGCGGACCAGGACAGTTGCATTTCTAACGAAAAGAAGCAACTTATCTTAGTGGGAAATTTAGCAGGACATGAAAAAAGTGCCATTGATTCATATTACTGGAGGCATTACATTGAAAACAACATTGGTTTAAAATGTCCTTACTTTTAACAGTGCGATTGCTACATTTTACCAGTGGCATTACATAAGAGTGGCTCGGGGCAACAAACATGAAAACAAGATATCTGGGTTGGTCCCATTTTTGTTCGGTATAGCCACCTTATACTGTGTGAGGCTAGCAGATCTAGTGCTAGACTTACTCTGTTGACTTGTCCCCCAGTCCCCACTATCTTTCCTTTTTCAACCAATAGATCGGGTTTATATTGAGTTTGTACTGCGTTTCCCTTTATTTCCCTATTAGACCAAGAGATCAGTTGGATAGCTAGTCTCTGCTACTTTTCGTCCCCATTATTTCCTCTTTCGACCAAGTCCTAGATTCAGGTAACAGATCTTCCCCACCCCCCTTCTTCCTTGTTTGAACCAAGTAGTACTAGATTGCATGGAATGGTTAAAATGACAAGTCGAAGCAAGATCTCTAACAAGTGTGCAATCAAGTGATCCAAGATGAACAATAAGTCTCATGGGGAAAGCAACACAAGTAGTATGATCCATAATATCCATGATCATGGTTTGGGGGTTCTCAAAAGAGAAGGATATCACCGTGAAAGCGTGTCCTTGTGTGTCCTTCACAATGTCGAAGCACAAGCAAGTGCGATGTAGAATCGTCGTGGTAGAAGGTGGTTCGCTCTCAAGAACTCGAATGGTCAACTCACGTGAAGCGGAAGTCGACACAAGGTCCAAGTATCCCACACATGCACACAACAAAACAAAGAACGTATGCGCATGGTAGATAAACACATCATCCATCATGATGGTTCTCTTCTCTTGCACATAACCATTAGAAGCACAAGTGCATGAATAATATAATGCAACAATGGCAATATTCATGGCACTAGGTATATGGTGCAAAGAGGTAAGACAAGCATGCTTCACAAGAAATATGTCAAAATCTCCAATCATATGTGAGAATGCTATGGGGGCAAACTCATTATCAAGACTAAGGGCATTGTTGCACTCAATACATGTCAAATCATCTAGCATGAGAGAGGCAACACATGGAGATAAATGACAAGAAGCAATAACAATCATGTGCAAAGCATGGAAATGGTTATCATCAACCGCATGAAGTGAGCAAGTATAAATCATTGGTGATACAACATAAGCAAGCACAGTAATCAAGTCGTGCAAGCTAGTGGAGCGAAGATGCAACACACTAGAGGAAATCATGGCAATCATGTCATGTGAGCAAGTAATGCGCATAGGCAATGCACATGACATATCGCAAGCACGAACACAAAGCAAGATCATAGTATCATCATAGGCATGGGGCACAAAGCAATCATGGCGATAACAAACAATATCTCCAACACGCTTGCAAATACACATACAAGTACTAGAATCAATCATCATGTGTAATGCAAAGCATGGGTCACAAATGCATGGCAAAGGCATAGGAATGGGCATATCATGCAAAGTGAACATGGCAAGATGGGCAAAGGATATATAATGTACAACAACCCATAACCATGTGAGGTCCATGTAAAAGAAATGCGCAAAGTGTTTGCGCGAAGTGAGCGGTAGGAAAGGCAATCCATGGGATCCCAAGTCATCATTGCTCTCTAGAGCTCATTTTGTCAACTCGTGGGATTGCGAGGTTGACAAGTATTCATGGGTACCTACACAAAAGAGACACAAACCAAAGAAATTGTACACGTGGTAAATGTACACATCATCCATCATGATGTGTATGTGCAAGTGAGTGTTAGCACAAGATAAGCATCGCTCAAAGAAATTTGATGCATGGTACAAGAACATATCATCCATCATGAAAGAATAGTTGTTATGTATAACACGATGGGGATGCAAATTGAGCATACTAGTATATGGCACATCAATAGCATGTTTATTCATGGGAAGCATATTGTGCACATAATTATTGGGATCGTGCAATGGATAGGATGAATCAAAATCTCCTAACATGTATGAGGAAACTATGGGGGTCTCCTCATGAGCAATATTGAAAACATCATATGGAGAAAATGGACAACATCCAAAACAATGCATATCCGAAGCTAGGTGGTCATGGCATGGCATATGAGATAAATGATGCAAAGGAAGCATATCAATATCATCACAAGAAAAACAAATGCCAATAACCATGGGCTTGTCATCTATGCCATAAGTGCAAATTGGGTTTATTTTAATGGCATATGCATAGTCACTATGAAGAGATTGCAAATATGACATATTGTTGATCTCATGCATAGCATATGACAAGTCAAGCGGATTGTCAAACATGATGTGACCTAAAGAATTGTCACAAGAAATCCTATGTAACATGGCATCACAACTAAGAGACTCCACATGACAATCATCAAACTCATCATAAATGGGTAAATCACCGCATGGGGAAATCATACTAGAATGAAACATGGTAATAGGTTGATCAACATCATGCAACCAATCAATGTCAAGAATGTCCACTAGTGGGACTAGAGCATAACCTTCACCTATGTTGCCATTCTCATTCCACTCAAGTGGTGTAGGTGAGGTGGGAAAGACAAAATGATGGTCATCTTCATCGTGATGGAACCATGTGGGGGTGCATCATATTCCACCATGGCCATCGTCTTGTCCAAAGGAAGGGCGTGAGTAAATCGCAAATCGGTGCGTCATCATATATGGGACCTAGCACCAAATGAGAAGACACAATAGAGGTAGAGGTCAAGTTGTTAGAAATGCAAATGGCCTCATGAGACCTATCAACTATCTCACTCTCTCTATGTGGTGGTTCACTCACTCCCTCAAAATAGGTGCACTCAATGTCACATATGGTGGAGTCACTCATCTCACTCAAGTGGTGGGGGTTGTGTATCTCCTCACATGGGAATTGTGGCAACACATCATATATGGGGCTAGTGGTGAAGTCACTCTCACTCTCAATATGGTGGCAAAAGTCACTCAAGTCATCATACGTCGCCGTGGTCGAGGTGAAATACTCAACCATTTCATCGTCGTCACCATGGATGAAGGCTGAAGATGGCACGTCATCACTCTCCTCTATGACCGGAGGGAAAATCCCATGCTCGATCATCTCGTCATCGTCGCCATGGATGAAGGCCGAAGATGGCACATCATCGCTCTCGCCTCTTAAGATGGAAGCATCATCCTTGCTCGTCACCCTGTCGCTCACCTCCAAAGCTTGGTCCTTGAAGGTCTCCGTAGTCTTACTCGTCGATGCACCATCTTGAAAAAGAGTCGTGGAGGACTCGGCATCATCAATGCCACAAAGAGGGATGGCAGTGAAGTCGAACTTTGGAGCATCGTCTTGGAGCTCATCGGGCTTGGACATCTTGGTGGTACTAGCCTCATGCTCGCTGCCTTTGAGTTTGGTCTTGAGAAGTGCGCTTGGGGTTGAGAAGTCTTGGCCTTCATGAGTTCTTGTTCCGCCTTGAGAGCACCAATGTAGTTGTCGTCGAGGGACTTGTAGTTCTCGAGGAAGATAGTCTTGGAGATGTCGTTGTTCAATCCCATCATGAAGTGGAACTTCATTGACATGGGGTCGTCCACGCCGGCACGTCGCAAGGCTTTCTTCATCTCCTTGAAGTACTCGTCGATGGACTTAGATCCTTGGATGGTGTTCTCCAATTGGCATAGAAGTTGTTCCATGTAGGTTGGAGGCACAAACTCTCGCCGCAATGCTCTCTTCGTCTTGGGCGAACTCATGGCGTAGTTTTCCCAAGGTGTGTGAAGCCACCATGTTGAGCGTAGTCATGGAAGTTTCTTGTGGCGCACTTCACTTGATCTTCGGGAAGAACTTGATGTAGCTTGAGGTAGTCGTCCATTAGGTGCTCCCACTCGAGATACTCCTCGGGTTCTTGAGTCCCATAGAAAGGAATCTCATGGTTGGTGTCGAGGTCGTAGTAGCTCGTGGAAGTCGCGGACTTGAGCTTGGGGAGCTTCTCTTGAGCGTAGTCTTGAGGTGCTTGTTGGCAAAGATGTCGCATGTCCGTAGGCGAAGATGCCTTGAAGTCGCTTGGAGAAGATGCCAAGGGAGATGGTGAAGTCGTTGAGCGGTTGTTGGTGTTGAGCTCTTGACCTTCACGTTCGTGGTGGTGATGGTGTCGATGCTGATGTGACCTTGCCGGAGATGGTAGCTCGGAGTCATGTGCTCTTGAGCATCTTCTTGAAGATGAGGAAGATTGCTTGTAGGACTTGATGAGGGCTTTGCTCTCCTCCATTTGAGCATTCATCTTGGCATCGTTGGAGTTGTTCGTGGCATCGAACTCGTTGTTGTTGTTGTAGATCGAGGGTGAAATACCTTGCCTATCCATCACAAGACTCGAGTAGAGGTGAGTAGGAAATGAGATAAACAATACCAAGTTACCTTTTCCCAAAGTTGAGGATGTATCCCGTTTCACTCAATGTGAGATGAAAGAATAGTGGAATTGGTACCGGACTTGTTCACTCACACCTACAAACTAAAGCTTATGGAGTAGCTCGGTAAGGATAGTGGCACAAAAATTTAATGCAAAATGTTATCTAGAGTCAATAATGTTGAAAGAGATTCACAAATTCGCAAGTGAAACAAGTAGACCAATAGCAATATGTGGCACACGGAAACACACACACGGATAGATAAATGGGGTCGTGCAACCAAGGAATGAGCACAAAATGTGGAGTCCACGGAAAACGCTCGTGTTGCACAACTCAAGAGAGACGCTAGCACGAGTGCTCAATAGGCGGATACGACACTTGTGCACAACCTATAAGATGCAAAATGGATAAACTTTCTATCCCAAGTATGCTATGTATGTGTGGTTCCCGGTGTTTCTCACACGATGATCCAAGATGATCAAGTATGATACCATATGATATATTGTGATGCTATGATATATTGTGATGATCAAGTATGATACCATACGATGATCCAAGATGATCCAAGATGACCCAAGTATGCTATGTATGTATGGTTCCCGGTGTTTCTCACACGATGATCCAAGATGATCAAGTATGATACCATATGATATATTGTGATGCTATGGCTATTGCTTACAAGCTCTTTGTTCACTCTTTTTCTTTGCTTAAAAGCTTATTCTTTCTTTTGTATGGCCACGATGCACAAACCAAGATAGCAATTGTGTATATGCGGGAACAATCTTGTGACACAAGTATGATGATACCAATATGATATGGTATGTATGCAATGGAAGGTGTAGATCACTAATGTGCACAAGTAACTTTGCCGGCAATACTCAAATGGCTAGTCTCGATAGGCAAGTGACGCAAAATGGGCTAGGGGTTATCAATGCAATTGGAAGGGGAATATACAATGGTGTCGTCGAGGTTACCGTCCGTTGCGATGACGAGAGGCGGTGTTGTTGATGTCAACCTGTTCCTAATTAGCCGAAACACCTTAGGAAACGGAAAAACCACAACTCAAAATCTCAAGGACAAAAGTCAAATGGTGGTAGCGGGAATGCGGTGGTGGTTGCGGAAGCTCAATGGGATTGCGGAAATGCAATGATGGGTTTTGGAGTACGCAATGCGGAAGTGGAGGGTAAGGTGTTGGACTATACACGGTGTCGGAGTTGGAAGCACGGTCCCTAAGTAGCCGAAACACCTTAGGAGACACAACTCACAACACAAATAAAATTGGGTTAAGTTGGGATGGCGGAAGTGTATGGTGGGCAAGCCTATGCGGAAGTTATGGTGGTGGTGGTGGTTGATGAAGAAGCAACCGTACCTAAGTAGCCTAAACACCTTAGTAGACTCGAATCACTACTCAAGCAACCACAAATGCTATAAGGAACAAAATGGGTTAGGTTGCGGAAGTCTATGGTGGTTTTGCGGATGATATGGTGGAAGCCCTAGGCAAAGATGCCAAAGTGGCAAAAATTTGATGAAGTCAAATGGTTATGTACCCTATCTAGATGGATAGAGGATGTCAATAGCTACTCAATGAGCTAAAGAACGCCAAAATCGGACTCCGGATGTGAAAGTTACGGTCAAAACGGAGAAACACGGGAGGCTGAAATCTACAGGGGTCGGACATCCGGGGTTGTGTCCGGATTTCCGGGGGTCAGTGTCCAGAACCATGCAGATTTGGTGCTCCAGGAGCCGGATGACCGGCTTGGGGCCCGGATGTCCGGCCCGAGGCCCGGATGTCCGGCCCGATGATTCCAGATCGGGATTTGGACTTCGAAACTCGATTTGGGGCGGAAATGGATGATTTTGGGGGCAAAATTTGACGGATTTCGTGGATGGAAAGTGGGGAAACTTGGGGAGATGCTAGATCCACTCGAAACCAAGCGAATCCATGGATCAAAATCAACAAAACATCATCAAACCAACAAATCACAAAAAAAATTGGGGGCTATTTTTGGTGGGGATTTTTGAATTTAGGACGAAATCAAACAAAACAAGGCTAGAAAACGGTGGGAGGGACTCCAAATACGTGATCAACGTGGCTCATGATACCATATGATATGGGGCTAACCCGGTGTAGGCCGATCTTTCACGATTGGAGTGGGTTCCCTCGAAGAACACAATGAACACGGGGAAGAACGGAGAGAAAACACAAGGGGAAACACTCAAGAACAAGTCCAACCACACATCCACTAGACAATCAAACACACAAGATCCACAAGGTACATGAACAACAAAAGAAAAGATACAAGGTAAAGTTCATCTCCATGAGGAGGTCTTGAAGGGGGGCCGCCCAAGAGGGGGTCTTGATGATATATCCCGCAGGATCTTCTCCTAGATGGAGGTCTTGGCCTCCATAAGGAGTAGTAGTCTCTCTCTCTCTCTCAAGAGTAGAGTGGTACAAGGAGCAAAGCTCTCTATCAAATGAGCTATCACTTTGCTAACCCTAGAATGGAGGAGGGGGTGGTCTATTTCTAGTCTAAGCCACGAAAGGGTAAGTGGGAAAGGGATACATGGGCCTCTGGCCCGACTCTGCGCGCAGGCAGGCACCGGATGTCTGGGCTCTCGTGAGACGCCGGATGTCCGGGGCGGTTGGCCGGATGTCCGGCCCGAGCGGGGTGACCTTCTGTTGGCTTCTGTTGTTGATGCCGGATTTCCGGGGGAAGGCCGGATGTCCGGGCTGTGGCGTCGCGCCGGATGTCCGGGCCCATGGGCCGGATGTCCAGCCGCTGATGCTTCGGCCGTCTGTTGGTGCAGCTGTTGGGCGGCTGCACAGGCGCCGGATGTCCGGCCTCTGGCCCGGATGTCCGGCCGCTATGCTTCAATGACTCCGTCTTCTTCCGCTGCCGCTTCGAGGCTTCCCTCGCGGATGGTGTAGTTGTTCCTTGGCGCCGCCTCCTCCTCGTCGTCCGTAGTGTTCCGGCAATACCTATGCATGCACACGAGTGGAGTGTCAAGTAGTATACCATCCTCGAAGAAGGGGTCAAGTGAAACGCGATGTAAAGGAGATGATTCACCTTTGCGTATGTGAAGTACATGTCGCACGTGCCACTTGCCAAACGGACTCTTGACATGGTGATGTCCATAGGATGCTCCGCATCACTCATGCTTCTTCTTGAGCGCTTCAAAAGCCTCTTCACGCTGCTTCTTGCGCGTTTCATAGTCTTGGCGATGTTCCTCCGATAGTTCATCAAGACTGGGCTTAATGATGTTATCGGCGTCAACTTCTGAGGGTTGGGGACATTAGACATGGTTGATGATGATTCTTGATCTTTCGTCCCCAGCGGAGTTGCCAAAAAGTGTGTTCGCACATGAACACATCACAGTGTACCTCCAACACTGAGAGTGATGCACCGCAGCTCATGTCAAAGGAGACCGTCCAGAAGCGCGGTACGCAAGCAATCCAGCGGGTGCTTTTCAGGACCCGAAACCCCACGAGCCCGGGAGAGACCCCGTCTGGACGCGCGGCGGCTATGGGCTGCCCTAGGATGGTTCGCCCGCCCCTAGAGCCTCGAGGATCGCTGCCCTTCAACACGAAGAATGAACGAAGAACGAGAGAGAAAGAAAAAGGGAGGGATGTAAAACTAGGGTAAAAAGTAGATGGGTTTTGCGACTGTGTGTTGTTGTTCAATCGGCCGTCACCTCCTGTCTATATAAGAGGCGGATGGACTTCCCGTACAAGAAAAAGACTTGCCTAGCCGTCCAAATCATCAAAACCTAACAAAACACGGACTATTCACGACCTCCGGCCCGTATGTCCGGCTCAAGGCCCGGATGATCTGGCCAAGCCCAGTTTTCTGACAGCAGTATAATAATCGGGCCGTAAGTTTTGCATACGAACACAGATTAAGATGATTTTCATATAATAATCAACCGTTTCGAGGAGACGCAGAACTTTGTTGTTGAATAATTTTTTAACTGAGGCCATCTTGATTGAGTTTAGGGCTGTTTTCTAACATCTGCAGCAGAAAAAGTTGTCCGGACTTCTACCCGGGTTGTTCGGCCTCCACCCGGATCATCCGGGACTGGACCCAGATCATCCGGCTTCATCATAAACCTTCTGGTGTTTTTGGTGCTTCGATTTGCCGGATGATCTGGACCCAGTCCGGACGATCCGGCCAAACATTGCTGCAGCGCACAGTTTTGGCTGTAGAATTCGCATACGACCTCGGATGTGGACGATTTTTATATCAAAATCATCCGTTTTAACGAGACGAAGAACTTCGCAGTTGTAACTTTTCCCATCCGATGTCATCTTGATAGGGTTTTGTGCCATGCAAAAATCTGGTGTCAACAGAGGCATAGAAATTACCATAATCGATCCTTGACCATAGCTGACGGTCATCTAGGACAGTATCTGGAATAAAGGTGTCACTTTTCAGATCATAAACCCCAATCATGTACTTGTCACAGGAATAACCAAAACAGTCATTCATGCCCATCTTCTCTGAAGTTTGAGCCAGCGGTTGCTCCACTACAGTTACTGCAACAGTAGAAAAATTGAGATTCTCTATTGTTCTTATCTAAAACCAATAAGGAATAAGAAAGATAATATTTGATAAAGGCGTTGCAATTCCCCTAACAAATTTCTGTGAAGTCTTGCTAGCTGGTATAAAATGCAAACTTATTATATTATCACTGCCAACTACTAATGCAAAATCTAGACCTTGTTTCCGTCAAAAAGAATACTTTTCCACATGAAGTTAATTATAAAAAAGGGACAGCTTCCATGGTTCTAAAGTTAAAACTACAGATAATAAATAGCTCAAACTCATGCACACCTTCAGCCAAAACATTGTTAACTGAAGGTTTCAGTACTCTTTTATACTCTGAAGTCTAGACTCTTGAGCACTGAAATCAGCAGGCATACAACACAAGCAAACGATGGGTTTGCTATAATGTAAGTAATGAAAAATACAAAAATTAGATGCTTCTCAAAAGTGATCAAAACGATATATTACCACAATTTCACAGCAGATTGAAATCTATAATTTGCTGCATCTTAACTTCAAACAAAATAGGTCCGATCCATTGTTGCCAATTGAAACAATATAGAATTCAATCTGCTGTGAATTTAGATGAACTACTTATTTTTCCTTAGTACTTGGACTGCTCAAGAAAGAACTCTTTCAAAGACAAAACATGCCACTTTAGTACCAAGATTTGTGCTCAAAGACGCAAGCATTCAATTGCAAAGACGCAGCATGGATAAATACCTTCACTCTTCCAAGTAGTTCATCATATCTCTGATGTCCTCGCAAAAATCTTTTTCTACAGTTGAAAGGACCCCTTACTTATTTCAGTGTTCAAGCTCATTAACTGCTCAATCATACAAATAACATGTAAGATTTTATCTCTCCTGATTAAAGCATTGACAGTAAAATCTAGAATATCTCCTTATTTGCAAGAATCTAATGCAACTTCAAGCATGTCCAATACACTCGTAAAACTAAATCCAATTTTTTCCTTCTGACTCAAAGATTAAGAAGTACTCCCTCCGTCCCATAATGTAAGACGCTTTTTGACACTACACTAGTGTCAAAAAGCGTCTTACATTATGGGACGGAGGGAGTATAAGATAGCATGAGGCTGAGGGAATCAAACACGACCTTGCACCGTTGCACGATAAAAAATATACATTGATTTGTGGAGGTGGCCAGCTTGTAAATACATCTGGATAATCAGACGAACAGTCCACTCACGGCCTTGTTATCATCCAGCAAAAGCAGCAATGATTTGCCTAATTCGCCTTGGCCGCGCATATGAGGATCTGCAAGTATGGGTTGAGAAGGAGCAGCATCAATCAGCAAGAGCCAGCATGAACAAATTCGCTGAAATCTCACATGCCTGTATAAACAGATCAGACTTGAACTTGAGGACAATTTTTTAAACCACAAAATCTGGTGTTAGTATTGCTGAACAACACATGCACGTACACGAAGGTTGCTCCTTGATTGATTCCTATGGCTGGATTTGGCCCATATAGTCTAGGATATTTTTTAAATAACAAAAAAAGGTTTTGATTTTTAAAATATTACCAAACATTTTCCTAAAAATCCAATAAAATCACAAGAAACGGAAATAAGTGTACTGGACCTAGGAAAATTATTTCCAGCCAAAACTAAGCTTAGTAAATAATTTTTATTTTGCCCATGGCTCATTAAGGTATTTGTAATTTCCTTAAAATAAGTATATACGGTTTTATAAATAAACATAAATGTTTTTTGTTGTTGTGGATTGGTTTTGAGTTGCTTATCACGCTTGTGCGTGATATCACAAATGGTTTTGAAATATCCCAACAATGGAGCCTATTTAAAACATTTCCAACACTATTATTTGGAGAAGTCATATTATGTCCACTCCTTTCTTTCATTACAATACTGGAAATTATTTTAAATAATCTCCCAAACTCAAATAAACTTCAAATTTGAAATAACATTATGTGAAACCAAATGTTTTGTACACATATTATATGAAATCAAACATGGTTATATCGTGTTTATATAAGGAGGAAAACTACTTTTTGGAGAAGCGGAAGAACTACTAGTAGTACCTATCAGAGGCCGAAAAGGAGTTAGAAAATAAACAGATAAAACATTCATACATAGGATGCAGTTATACGTCAGGAACATACTACATGCAACCACAAATATATTACATAAAGTATGGCATCCAACCATCTATATTATACAAAGTGGAAACATGAACGAGAACCACAAAAATATCAATGATAATGAAAAGCCACGATGATATCATACAGATTTTCCCCCAGGAAGGTATTATGGAGAACTGCCATCGGCATGGCCCTTCTTCTTATGAAACATGCCTGTGATGTTTGGCAACACAAAGCCCTTCCTCAACAGCGTTCTGTTATTCCTTTGATGCCCATCATTCTTCTCGGTGGGTTTTCCAGCAGGAGCCTTGTGTACAGATGAAAGTGTGGTTGCGTGTGCTTGCGCTTCTGCAGAAGACACGGACTCTGCAGCTTTCTTCTGTTCCTTTTCACGCCACCTCTTAAGCTCACCTTCTACAGCCTTCTTTGCTGCTTCAGCCGTCTCCGCCCTCTTCAGTGCCTCCTCTGTTGCTAATTCCATGTCCTCCATCTCTCTCCGGGCAGTTTTCATTTTCTGTATTGCCTCATTCTCACTGGCTCTAACAGCTTCCACTTGCGCCATGGCAGCAGCTACTTTCATCTCACTCAACTTCTCTGACTCCTTTACCTTACGACTAAGAGATTCAAACTCCGCTTTTGAGATTGTGACCTTTCCTCCGGTTCAGAAGTTGAAGCTTGAACAGCACTTGCTCTGTCTGATAGCTGCTTAATCTGGTCAAGGGCCTTCGCTTCAGCTGCTTTTGCTTCTTCTGCTTCTTCCAAAGCTGATTGCAACCGTTCCTTGGCTTCTGTTAACGCAACACGTGCTGCTTCAGCTTCAATTCTTAACTCTGCTGCACTCTTCTGCATCATTTCAGCTTCCTGCAGGGCAGTTTTAGACTCACACGACAGCTGTTGAAGAGCTAGCATCAAGTCATCAGGAGCTGTTGCAGCTTCTGATTCAGCACAAACAGCTACCTCAAGCTCAGATTTGCATTTCTGAAGCTTGGCATGTAGATTTGCAACAATGGATTCAGTATCTGTATCCTTCTCTTTGAGTTGACTGTGGTCCTGCTTTACAGCTGCTAACTCCAGCTTCAGGGATTCTACTAAGTTCCGAAGTGTGCTTTCCTCTTCAGCTACTTTCTGCAACATTTCCTTCGCATCATCCAATTCTGTGGTGATAGCAGCAACAGTTTCTAAATCTAGAGCACGGGCATCTTCGATCTTTTTCTGCATTGATGAAATCTCAGAGTTGGTCTCATCTAGCTTTTCTTTAAGGGTTTTATAAGCAGCAGGATCAAATTCATTTCTCAAATATGACAATTTCTTCTCAGTTTCTTCCAAAGCCTGTTTATATGCATTCCTAGCAACATCCTTCTCAACAAGGACTTGCGACTCCTCTTCATGTAATTGTTCTGTATCTGCCTTCATGTGCATAAGCGATTCTTGAATTGCTTTAGCCTCATTACGAAGTTGAGCAGCCTTTTCCTTGTTGGCTTCTATCGAGTGCAATGATTCCTCTTCCTTCTGGGCAGCAGACAGCCTCATATCTAATGAGGTTTCAAAATCCTTCTTGAGCTTCCTCAGCTCCTGTTTGGCTGCATCGAGGTCTGCCAGAGCAACCGCATACTGTTGCCTTGCACTGTCCAGTTCCTGCTTCAAGGGACTATCTTTTCGAACAGCTTCCTTGGGCTGCCTACTTCAAGCTGCTTGGTTCGAGTCTTTGTATCTTCCGTGGCTTGAATAGCCATCTCTTTGGATTTATTGATTGCATCCAGCTTAGTAGTTAGCTCATCAACAGTTTTTCTAGCTTTCTCCAACTCGGAGAGGGACTGTAGTCTGGCTGTTTCAGCATTACTCAGTTGTTCCCTGTATTTATTCAACTCTTTCTGGGCCAAATGAAGTTCGGTCTCCTTAGCTAACACCTTCTGCTGAAAGTATGTTTCAAAAATCAGAGTCAGAGTATATTCGGATAATCAGATACCAAATAGATCCAGTGAACTGTGTTGCATGAATAATAAGGAAAAGATATGCCAATTATGCGATGTAATCGCATCAGTAATTATGTGCAGAAGCCAGATATGTAAGGGCAAAGACAATACACTGTTCCTGATTGACAGTACAAGTAATATCAGAAGTCATGAAAAAGGGGAAGAGGTGAAATAACTGGAAAGAAGACCCAAGAAGTTTAGGCCAGGAAATGTAGAGCTAGTGGGCGGTTAAGCTGGTTGATTATTTGAAAATGTGAGATAAATTTCTATCATACAAATTATGTTCGACTATCTGCCTATATGTCACTTCTGCAAAAACTAGTACAGTTGAGCAAAATTTCAATTGCGATTTCTAACAAGTCGTCTTTTTTTCCTCCATTCCCAAAGATTAAACAAAACAAAATAATGGAAAAACCAGACCAATTTAAAATATTAGTCCAGTAACTCCAGTTCCCACTGGTACTAATTACATAAAATGACACAATTCTCTGGCCAAAGAGAAAGTTATCTACCATGAATATTAGGCTACTTGATATTCTACCAGGAACAAAACAAAGATGTTATCATGTGTGGCCGCTGCATTGCACGGCAAGGTGGGTATGGTATGTTGATTGGTTGAAATATCTGCATGTCAAGTCTGAAGGACTCGAACATCACCAAAGATTTAGCCATGAACAGGGGTGCGTAGAAGTTAGCTACTTGGTTTCGATATCTTATGGCTTTCAACTCTAGCTTACCCCAACTTGTTTGGGACTGAAATGCGGTATTGTATTTTGGTTGGTTGAAATATCTGCATGTCATGTCTGAAGGACTGGAATATCACCAGATTTAGCCATGGGCAGGATTTGTGGAACTTAACTATCCACGTGCCAGAACCATGACTTGATTTCGGTATCTTATGGGTTTCAACTGTAGCTTACCCCAACTTGTTTGGGACTGAAAGGCTTTGCTGTTGTACATATGTGTAGGCAGATTGATCTGATAGGGAAATTGCAAACTTAAGGGTATCTTTGATTTCAAAGATTCCATAGAGGAATATGAAAACCATAATTGCAATGGCATGTATTCCTTGGCCATAAAGGATTGGAAATCCTAGGGTTTGCACCAAAGGGTGTTTGATACACCGTAGGGAGAACGCAGAGTTCTTACAAGACATTTGCATGAATGGGAATTTTTGCATGGAACAGTGCAAAGGGATCCTACGAATTACAATCAAAATTAAGTAGCCTAGATAGAAAAACATGACATGGATTACAATTCATAGGGATCATCATAAGACTCATAACACGAGGATGTAAATTTAAAAACAATCCACATTCTTAAAAAAAATCATTATTTCTATAAGGTAAAGGCTGACAATTCGAAATGGGAGAACACCCTCGCCCTCACCATCAATTAAAATAAATAAACGGAAAACATATGTAAGTGACAACATTGAGTGGGTACCAAATTACATCATATATTACTCACTGAAACATGCTGTAAACTAAATTGACTAGAAAGGGGGTAAATTTCTCAACAACAAAATGCTGCATGGGAAATAATTAGACATTTCAGAGGAGATAAACAAGCAAGATCAGTACCAAAATAATCACATATACTTTCAACAGATTGGAAACATCTGGAACTTCTCAGTGATGAACTTTATGACACAACATTTCGAGCTAGCAGTTTTCACAACACACGATGCTTTCTTTTCAAAATTATACTTGTATAAGGATGTCAAGGGTTAGAGCAGGTGTCCTCGGTATTCATGCTATGCGAGTGAATCATGGCAAACATGCATGTGCGCATGTTAAGTATTTGAACTTTGCAAAGTAACTACCTCTGCTTGAGGAGCCTTTGGCTTTCTCGCAGCTGATTTGTCAGATGAAAACCTTACTTCACCAAATAAGCTCACTGCAGCTTTGACAGATTCAAAAGGAGCTCTTGTATCTATTTCTCCAACCTCCAATTTTTCAAGGCCAGTAGAAGGTGGCTTAACTTTTGTAGCCATATTTACTGTACTACTATATTATATGCAAGCTGCAATAGAAAAACAAGGAGTTACAGAAAAGCATTTGCAGGAAAGCTAATGGTACACCACTTTCTGCATTATATACTACTACCTCTGTTCCTAAATATAAGTCTTTCTAGAGATTTCAATATGAACTACATACGGATGTATACAGAAATATTTTAGAGTGTAGATTCACTCATTTTGCTCCGTATGTAGTTTACATTGAAATCTCCAGAAAGACTCATATTTAGGAACGGAGGGAGTAGAATGATCAATTTGATTAAGGAAACTACTAGGATGTGGTTATAGGACATGAAACAACAGTAATTATGTTCCAGCAACCTTTTTCAGGGAAAAACACATATTGAAGATTCATGGGGTCGTAGTATTAGAAAACACTACAGGTGATATTGATGTCCCATATGGTTGTTCGTAAACTGTTACAAATGCATGCATGACACTGTAATTTTTGTAAAAAAAGAACACGGTAAAATGCCCTGCTGCTCCAAAATTTATCTTGCAGAGTGACAGCACAGATGTACATTCCGCATTTCTAATTCATTCTCCCACTGCAAACCCTAAGGCCTCGTTTGACAAGGGAGGTTTTCCAGACCCAAGGGGGCACAGATGTACATTCCACATTTCTAATCCATTCTCCCCTGCAAACCCTTCCAACCCCCTTCCGTCAAACGAGGCCTAAAAGAGGCCACAAATATGCCCCAAAATTCCCTTGAATATTCACATAAGCACATCACAACGGGCGTAGCGTCTCTCAAAGGACAAAAGGGTTTCACCGAGCTTGAAAAGTGAACAGAAAATAAGGAAATCAATCCAGACAACCAATTCTAGGGCTTAGCAGGAACAAAAAAAAGTCAGGCCGAAACGAACCAGTAGATGCGCAGAGAGGTGAGGCCCAAGTCGGCGGCAATCTAGAAAGCCGCTGCGGCGGAGGGGCCAGAAAGGAAGGGCTGGGGTTGCCGGCCGGCGGCGGCGGAGGGGCTTGGGGGGCTTGGGGTTAGGCGGTCCGATCGGTCCGAAAGGAACGTGCGGCTTGGCCGGAAAGAGCAAAAGTTGGTGGGGCGCACGTATTTTCCGGGCATCCAATAGCCAATTCAATCAATGGCAGTGGCGGGGCCCACGTTTTGTTGGGTTTGACTCGAGCTCAAACAGAGAGAGTTTGTTTTAGGACCCTGAGGCTGGTCATAGTGGGAGTAACTTAGTAAGTAACATAACACATTCCAAGAAAAATTTGCTTACATGGCATGTATTTAATAAGGAGAGAGATGGTTGGAGTAACATAATATGTTACTGTAACATAACACATCACGAGGCAAAATGAGTCTACATCTTAATAAATGATGGCTTGCATGATACCACATACATGTTACTCCCCACTATGAAGATAGTAACATAGGCTAGTAACATATGCATGTTACTAGTCTAAGTTACTCCCATTATGACTTGTCTGATAACGAACAACATACCTTCAACAGCCGAGCACGTACGCGAGTTGCGAACTCCTTCCCGGAGAGACTGTGTGAGCCAAGCACGGGGCGATGATTGCGCCGGGCACGTCGATGCACGGTTCAATTCGAGATGCCTCCTCCCGCATCGTGTCCAGCAACTCGCTGTAATGCCCAGGGGAGATCGGGGATCTAGAATTGGGGATGAGGAAAGGAGAACAGAGTAGGTGAGGACTTGGAAAAGGATAAAGGAGATCGTTCAATCACTCGCTGCCATTTCGTCTAATGAGTCGTACATAAGTAGTTGCCCCATTGGGCCACCCATACAAGGCCACGACCCAATCAACTCAACCCACACACGCACTCGACCCAAGCCCATACATCGGTGTTGCATGTTTAGTTAACTGAATCAAGCACTTGATCGGGCCCGCCGCAGATGCGAGCAGATTCTCTGAGCGTGACATTGCCTCCCTCTTGCGATGCAGGCTCTTCTCAAATGCAAGCTGATGGGTACCGATGGCGAAGGACGTCGTAGTCTTCCCAGGTTGTGGCCGATGGTGGCATGTTTGCCCATTGAACTTGTAGTTGCACCACAGGGGCATCCCCTTTCTTCATCATGTGCCGTTGCAGAATTGCCACTGGTTCAGAGAACACCGGAGTATAGTCTGGGGGTAAACGGCTTCAATCGAGAGACGTGGAATACCGGATGGATGTTGCTGTCTTGGGGGAGTTGCAGTCGATACACCAGCGTGCCAATGCGTTATGTCACCAGGAAGGGGCCGAAGAACTTGTAGGCGAGCTTCTTGCAGGGGCGATTGGCGACAGAGGATTGTGCATATGGTCGCAGCTTGAGAAGGACTTGTTCGCCCGACGTCAAGGCTCGCTCGCCAAAGGTCGATCCACTTGTTTCTTGAAGCGAAGCTTGAGCATCGCTACCGTGGTCGCCCATGTGCAGTCCGTCGCTGCAATCCATTCCAGATCACGGACGCCCGTCATTTGGTAACGCGGCGCTCAGGTGTGGTAAACCCCCCAGATTGGGCTCTCTGTCGTACAATGCCTTGAAGGGAGAGCAATTCAGCGAGGCGTGATGTGCAGAATTGTACCAGAACTCCGCCGCCGGTAGCCACTTGTGCCATTGCTGCGGCGTGTCGTGGACCGCGCACCGCAGGTACATCTCCAAGCACTGATTGACGCGCTCGATTTGGCCGTCCGTCTGTGGGTGGTACGCGGTGGAGTAGAGTAGTTTGGTACCTGCGGCGGTGAGCAATTCGCGCCACATGGCACTCGTGAAGATCTTGTCGCAGTCGGAGACGATCGAATGAGGAACGCCGTGAAGCTTGATGATGTGCTCCCAGAAGGCGCGAGCAACCTGGACGGCGGTGAAGGGATGATGAAGCGGCACGAAGTGGGCGTACTTGGTCAGCCGGTCGACGACGACCATGATTGCGTCAGAGCCCTCAGATTTCGGCAGCCCCTCCACGAAATCCATGGTCAGCTCCTGCCATGGTTCCATGGGAATTGGGAGGGGTTGGAGCTTGCCGGCAGGGCGCGTGTGCTCGTGCTTGGCGTGTTGGCACATGGCGCCCTGCAGGACAAAATCTTCCACGGCACACTTCAGCCCGGGCCAGGCGAACAGCTTGCGGACGCGGTGGTAGGTGGCCGTGGCGCCGGAGTGACCACCCACTGCACTGTGATGGAAAGTGGCGATGAGTTTGGTCTGCAACGCGGAGTTGGCGCCAATCCAGAGCCACCTGAGCTGCCTGATGACACCGTTCTGTAATGTGCGCCCTTGGTCGTCGGTGGTGGTGACTGCGATCTTGGCCAGCAGCTCTTGCGCATCAGGATCAGTTTCGTAGGAGTTAGCCACCTCCTGGAGCCATTGGGGCTGACAGAGAGAGAAAGAGGGAGAGAGAGCATCGAGCATGAGCAGATGGCAGACGCGGGACAGCATGTCCGCTGCACCATTGTTGACGCCTTTCTTGTAGCGGAAGGAGAACTGCAGACCCACCAGCTTGGACATGGCTTTCCACTGGAGGTCCGTAGCTAGCTGCTGATGTGTAAGAGCACACAGGCTCTTGTGGTCGGTGACGATCTCGAACGGGGCGCGTTGCAAGTACGGCCTCCACTTGTCGATCGCCATCATCACCGCCAATAATTCCTTCTCGTATGTGGAAAGCTTCTGATTCTTGACGCCCAAGGCCTTGCTGAGGTATGCGACGGCATGGCCGTCCTGTGTGAGCACCGCCCCCACGCCGGTGTCGCACGCATCGGTCTCGATGGTGAACGGCTTGGCAAAGTCGGGGAGCGCCAGCACCGGTGTGCTCACCATGGCTTGCTTCAGCAGCTCGAATGCCTGTTGGGCCTTGTCATTCCAGGCGAATCCTTTCTTCGTCAGGAGCTGGGTCAGCGGCTTTGCGATGATGCCGTAGTGAGGGACAAATTTGCAGTAGTAGCCGGTCAGGCCGAGGAAGCCGCGGAGCTCGGTGGCTGTCGTGGGCACGGGCCAAGCCTACATGGCATTGGTCTTGGTCGTGTCGGTGGTGACTCCGTCCTTGGAGATCACGTGCCCCAAGTACTCGATGCTGGTTTGCGCGAACGAGCACTTGGATGCCTTGGCAAAAAGCTGGTGTTCACGGAGCAGCTGTAAGGTGAGTCGCAGGTGCTCCTCATGTTCCTGCAGGTCAGTGCTAAAGACAAGAATATCATCGAGAAATATGATGATAAACTTACAAACGTATCGCCTGAATACAGTGTTCATGAGACACTGAAAAGTTGCAGGGGCGTTGCACAGGCCAAATGGCATCACTCTGAAGTGGTAGTGCCCGTGGTGAGTTTTGAAGGCTGTCTTCTCTTCATCCTCCTCGCACATACGGATCTGATGATATCCAGCACACAAATCGATCTTGGAGAAGTAGGTGGCACCTGCCAGTTCGTCCAGCAGCTCGTCCACAACCGGCAGTGGAAATTTGTTTTTGACAGTTGCAGTATTCGGTCGTCTGAAATCAACACAGAATCGCCAGCTGCCATCTTTTCACTTTACCAACAGAACTGGTGCAGCGTAAGGGCTCATGCTGTGAGCAATGATGCTAGTTTTCAGCATGTCTTGCACTTGTTTCTCAATCTCGTCCTTATGAGCAGGTGAGTAGAGATATGGTTTGGTGTTGATAGGAACAGTGCCCGGCTCAAGGTGAATACCATGATCATACTGTCAACGAGGTGGTAACGTTGTTGGTTCAGCGAACATGTCTTTATACTCTGACAGCACTTTCTGAATATTTGGTGGAACTGGTTCTGGGATTTCTTTATCTGTCCGCTCAACTATAACCAGGGCTACGGTCCAAATATCGTTGGCCACTTCCATGCGATGTAGTTCATATGCATCCAATTCTGTGATTGGAGGAAGATCTGAGGTTTTGACGCCCTAAAGGTGCACTATCTTTCCTTCAGTTTCGAATGTAATCGTCTTCAGTTGCCAATGGCAGTTCATGGGACTGTGTGAGGCCAACCAATCCATGCAGAGGACTCCATCGCATGCTCCCAGTGGCAGAACTCTGAAATCTGTATGAAAAGTGTGGCCAGGTACTTGCCATCCCAGTTGTCGAATGATCTTGTTGCAGTGCAGACGTTATCCATTTGCCACCCGAACTGACACCGGTGGTAAGGCCTCAGTTTTAGCTGACATGCGCTGCACAAAGGAGTCGCTGATAAAACTGTGTGAGCTGCACGAGTCTACTAACAAAAGCATGTATTGATCTCCAACTTGTGCGAGCAGGCGAATGGTAGATGGTGCTTCTTCTCCTGAAACTGCGTGTTGCAATATTGCACAGCATTCGGGCTCCTGGGCGTTAGGCTGGTCCAAGAGTTGCAGAGCATGCACGGTGTCATCTGAAAGAATCTCTCCAAAGTCCCCCACTTCGATCATTAGCATTTGTTCAGTGTGCTTGCACTGATGCTCGCATGATTATTTGTCTCCACAGCGGAAACAGAGATCGTTGGCTCTTCTGAATTCTTTGAGTTGCCGTTCTCGAGCGTACTCGCCACCTCCTGGATGAGGTTGAGCTGCTGCGCGAGATTGCGTAGTTGTTGCTGGTGGTGGTCGCCCCACAGGGACGATGCGGCTGCACGGTGCCCTTTGTTTTTCCAGTTCTTCCTCTTGAATTCGTGCAAACACCGTAGCTCTGGTAACGCTGGTGGGGGCTTGTAACCTGACGCCTAGCCGTAGTTCGTCCTTCAGACCCAACAGAGACTGAGATATGAAGAATTGTGTGCTCAGGGTTGGATCCAAGGAAAGTAGATGATACATTGAGGTCTCGAACTGCTGACGGTGCTCCTGAACACTGCCAGTCTGACGCGGTTGAACTAGATGATGCATCTGCGCCTCAAACTTTTCGGGGCCGAATTCTGCTTCGACAGCGGCTCTGAATGCTGCCCATGACATAGCAGGATGTGTCTGTTGAAAGCACAAATGCTCCTTGGGTGTTTTTGGTAATTAATGTCAACATATCTCTTGTTGGACTAATGCTTTCATCTAGTATGCTTCAGATAAGTTCAACAGTGGAGTGGCATGGACAAGAGGATGTGGAACCCCTTCAAGATAATAAGGACGAAGGATTGGCTCAAGCTCAAAGCTCAAGACTCTACACTTTTCATTTTAGTGATCCAAGATCACATTGAGTCCAT
The DNA here is from genome assembly GCA_021605145.1 of Aegilops bicornis. Classification (NCBI taxonomy): domain Eukaryota; kingdom Viridiplantae; phylum Streptophyta; class Magnoliopsida; order Poales; family Poaceae; genus Aegilops; species Aegilops bicornis. Next base: position 207,351,154 of record CM038673.1, on the reverse strand, counting down.
AGGAAAGCCAATACTATTAAGAGGGGATAGGTGTTGCTTAATGGCTTGCTTGCTCAAAGTGCTTAGTGATATGCTCCAAAGCCCTCAACCATTTTCTCATATCCACATTTGTCCAAAACCAAAAGTCAAACTCGGCCCCACCGAAACTTTCTATCCGGCGCCACCGAGTTCACTTGACATAGCCACTGCCAGAAACCCTAATCAATTCGGTCTCACCGATGGGATCTCGGTCTCACCGAGATGGGCTTGCAAACTCTTTGTTGCCTGTTGCATTAATTTCGGTCTCACAGAAGCATCCACAAGTGGGGCACACCAAGATGAAGTAAACGAGGAAGTACACCAAGATGAACATCAACAACCTCCTTCTCCACCGCGACAAGAGAACGACAACGCCAACAATGAAGAAGGCCAAGAAGAAGAAGAAGATGCTCCACCCCGACCCAAGCAAAAGCTCTCACGAGTTAGAGCAAGAGTCGCCAGAGACCATCCCGTCGAGCAAATCTACAATGACATTCAAACCGGGAGAATCACTCGCTCTAAATCTCATTTGGCCAACTTTTGTGAACATTATTCATTCATCTCTAGCATTCAACCTATGAAGGTTGAAGAAGCATTGGAAGATCCGGATTGGATAAATGCCATGCATGAAGAGCTACACAACTTTGAGAGAAATCAAGTATGGGCATTGGTCGAGAAGCCTGACAACAACCACAACATCATTGGTACCAAATGGGTGTTTCGCAACAAGCAAGATGAAGATGGTCAAGTCGTCCGCAACAAAGCTCGTCTAGTCGCCCAAGGCCACACTCAAGTCGAAGGTATGGACCACGGTGAGACATATGCCCCCGTTGCTAGACTTGAGTCCATCTGCATCTTACTTGCCTATGCTAATCACCATGATATCACTTTATACCAAATGGATATTAAAAGTGCTTTTCTAAATGGTGAAATTGAGGAGGACGTTTATGTTAAACAACCTCCCGGCTTTGTAAATCCCAAGAAACCCGATCATGTTTACAAACTTCACAAAGCCCTTTACGGTCTTAAGCAAGCTCCTAGAGCGTGGTATAAATGCTTGACCAAGTTCCTTATTGAAAAAGGCTTTGAGATTGGAAAAATAGATTCTACTCTTTTCACTAAAAGGGTTAATGGTGAATTATTTGTATGCCAAATTTATGTTGTTGATATCATATTTGGTTCAACTAACCCTCATTTTAGTGAAAAGTTTGGAAAGCTAATGTCAAAGAAGTTTGAGATGTCTATGATGAGTGAACTCAAGTTCTTTCTTGGTTTGCAAATCAAGCAAACTAAGGAAGGCACCTTTGTTTCTCAAACAAAGTACACCAAGGACTTATTCAAGAAGTTCAACATGCAAGAAAGCAAAGGTATGAAAACTCCCATGCCTACTAGTGGTCCCTTGACTTGACTAAGGATGGTAAACCAGTTGATCAAAAGGTTTATCGCTCTATGATTGGATCATTGTTATATCTGTGTGCCTCTCGTCCCGATATTATGCTAAGCATGTGCATGTGTGCACGATATCAAGCGGCCCCCAAAGAATGTCATCTTAAGGCCGTGAAAAGGATAGTGAGATACTTAATACATACACCAAACTTTGGCATTTGGTATCCTAAGAGGTCCTCTTTTGATTTTGTTGGCTATTCCGACTCGGACTATGCCGGAGACAAGGTTGATAGAAAGTCCACTTCGGGTACTTGTCAATTTCTTGGTAGATCTCTTGTGTCTTGGTCTTCCAAGAAACAAAACTCGGTATCCTTATCCATCGCCGAAGCGGAATACATTGTCATTTGGATCATGTTGTGCTCAATTACTTTGGATGACCCAAACTCTTAAAGATTAGGGGATATATGTGAAACATGTTCCTTTGCTTTGTGACAATGAAAGTGCCATTAAGATTGCTCATAATCCCGTGCAACATTCCCGTACTAAGCATATTGAAGTTCGTCATCATTTCATTCGAGATCATGTTGCTAAAGGGGATATTGATCTTAAGCATGTTCGTACCGATAAGCAATTGGCGGATATTCACCAAATCGCTTGATGAGAAAATCTTTTGCCGGTTGAGAGGATAATTGAACATCATTGATGCTTCAAACTTGGAGTAGGAACTCCATTTGGATACATGCAAGGCATGAGCCTATGACTAATCCTTGATATTTCCTTCATGATGCTATTCATATGTCTTGGATATATTTGCACCCTTGCATGATATCTAGCCCTTGTAGGTACTTGGATGAATCTAAATCCATGAGATTGCAACTCACTCACATCTTGAGCAATCTCTACATCACCAAGTCGCTAAAATACGGTGGTTGATGACAAGGAAGCACGAAACCCTTCAACATATCCTTTGACAAATTCTATATATCAAATTTCATTTGGTATCAAGTTTCATGATTGTCATTTTGGATACACAAGTGCTATTCCTTGCAAGACTAAACCATGTAGGTAGATGAACTCAAATTATAAGTGGTGCTCCCAAATCTTGATGAGCTACATCAACCTTGAGCATCCCACACAAGTTCAACTACATGATCAAGATCAACACCACCACCCAAGGTACGTCATTCCATCTTAGATAAGCTTTACTCCAAGTCATGGATCAAATCAACTCAACGAGATGTGAATACATCAAATGCTTAAACGAAAAATGGTAACCCCATTTTGAGCTTAAATGATGAGTATGACTTATGATCAAGTGTTCTCACTTGACTCCTTAGTCAATATACTCTAACATAGGTGACTTTGTCACCGCCCAATTCTAGATGAAGTTCTTTGGTGTTTCTTTGAGTTTCTGCATTTTGCCCTTTGCATATTTATTTCCTTTTCTCAAAAAAAAAACTTCATCTAGATTTTCTTTTCTCTGTTTTGTTCTGCATTCCCTGCATCCAATTCCTTGCAAATTCTTCACTTAATTCTTTGCAAATCTTTGTGAGATCTTATTTGCCTAGTGAGCTGAGGTGACAAGTGCTTTCTCTGTGATGAACTCGGTCACACCGATCTGTTGCTTTCGGTCCAACCTAATCATTTCGATGCAACCGAAGCACACAACTCGGTGCCACCGATTTCACTGCAGACAAAACAACTTGCCACTTGATCCTGCATTCCTTTTTGCTCCAGCTCCACTCAATGATTCTTGTCCTCTACCAGTATCGCATTTTATATGCTGCTTTGCTCTGTGACTCAAGGACCAAACCTATTTTGACTCACAATCCAGAGGATTCCTTCTTGGAAATTAATGTCAAAGGGGGAGAGAGAGTTCACATCAAAGCTTAATCCTTCAAAAAGGGGAGAGAATGCTTCAAACAGGGGGAGAGAAGATACCCCAGATGCCTGGTGTTCAATAGGAGAGAAGTCACATGTCTTTAGAGGGGAAAGACATGTTCATGTTGTTTGTGTATTCTCATATTTTCTGTTCCCTATCTTCTCCCAGTATCCCATATAAGATTCAGGGGGAGAAATACATCTAAGGGAAGAAGATCTTCGAATTCATTGCATATCTTTACCTTTGGGGACATGTCTATATCTAATAGAGTATCTAGTGCTCACACTCTACATGTCATCCCAATCTTGGTACTCTTGTGGTTCCTTTTGTTTGCTCTGGCTAGTAGATGTATCTATGTTATCTAACCTTGTTTACTCAGGTTCATCCCTTTCTAAGCCAACTCAAGACCACAAGGTAAATATATGCATCACACTCATGTGCATGAGGATATCTTGCTGATGTACATCCTATTTGCAAGAAGGACTCATTAGCATGGAGGTACATTTCCCATATTCACACCATTTGCTCTGGTGCATACAGCCAAGATACATGTAACAAATTGCTTACTCTGTCATGCTTATGCACTCACATGCTCTTATAATCCATATTTACATGATTGCATACATGTAGGGGGAGCCTATGCATGTTACATGTCTTTCCAAAGCTTTGCTTGTTATTCTCTATATCTTTATCTAAAGCTTTGATGTATGTTGTCATCAATTACCAAAAAGGGGGAGATTGAAAGCACAAGTGCTCCCTGGGTGTTTTTGGTAATTAATGTCAACATATCTCTTGTTGGACTAATGCTTTCATCTAGTATGCTTCAGATAAGTTCAACGAAAGGAGTGGCATGGACAAGAGGATGTGGAACCCCTTCAAGATAATAAGGACGAAGGATTGGCTCAAGCTCAAAGCTCAAGACTCTACACTTTTTATTTTAGTGATCCAAGATCACATTGAGTCCATAGGAAAGCCAATACTATTAAGAGGGGATGAGGTGTTGCTTAATGGCTTGCTTGCTCAAAGTGCTTAGTGATATGCTCCAAAGCCCTCAACCACTTTATCATATCCACATTTGTCCAAAACCAAAAGTCAAACTCGGCCCCACCGAAACTTCCTATCAAGCGCCACCGAGTTCACTTGACATAGCCACTACCAGAAACCCTAATCAATTCGGTCTCACCAATGGGATCTCGGTCTCACCGAGATGGGCTTGCAAACTCTCTGTTGCCTATTGCATTAATTTCGGTCTCACCAAAATATGGAATCGGTACCACCGAGTTTGCTTGGTCAACTCTCTGTTGTGCTTATTACCCAAGTCGGTCCAACCGAGTTTGTGTAATCGGTCCAACCAAGATAAGGTTTTACCCTAACCCTAGCACATCGGTCGCACCGAGTTGACATATCGGTCCCACCGAAATGCCTAACGGTACATTATGAACCAAATCGGTCCGACCGAGTTTTCTAATTCGATCCCACCGAGTTTGGTGATTTGTGTGTAACGGTTAGATTTTGTGTGGAGGCTATATATACCCCTCCACCCACTCTTCATTCGTGGAGAGAGCTGATACGTCTCCAATGTATCTATAATTTTTGATTGCTCCATGCTATATTATCTACTGTTTTGGAAAATATTGGGATTTATTATCCACTTTTATATTATTTTTGGGACTAACCTATTAACCGGAGGCCCAAATTGTAATTGTTGCTGTTTTTTGCCTATTTCAGAGTTTCGCAGAAAAAGAATATCAAACGGAGTCCAAACGGAATGAAACCTTCGGGAGCGTGATTTTTAAAACGAACATGATCCAGGAGACTTGGACCCTACGTAAGAGAAGCATCTAGGAGGCCACGAGGTAGGGGGCGCCACCCCCCTGTATGCCGCCTCCACCCTCGTGGGCCCCCTGTTGCTCCACCGACGCATTTCTCCCTCCTATATATACCTACGCATCGCCAAATGATCGACACGGAGCCAAAACCTAATTCCACCGCCGCAACCTTCTGTACTCCACGAGATCCCATCTTGGGGCCTGTTAGGAGCTCACGAGGGGGCATCCATCACGGAGGGCTTCTACATCAACACCATAGCCTCTCCGATGAAGTGTGAGTAGTTTACCTCGAGACCTTCGGGTCCATAGTTATTAGCTAGATGGCTTCTTCTCTCTTTTGGATCTCAATACAATGTTCTCCCCTCTCTTGTGGAGATCTATTCGATGTAATCTTCTTTTTGCGGTGTGTTTGTTGAGACCGATGAATTGTGGGTTTATGATCAAGTTTATCTATGAACAATGTTTGAATCTTCTCTGAATTCTTTTATGTATGATTGGTTATCTTTGCAAGTCTCTTCGAATTATCAGTTTGGTTTGGCCTACTAGATTGATCTTTCTTGCAATGGGAGAAGTGCTTAGCTTTGGGTTCAATCTTGCGGTGTCCTTTCCCAAAGGATCAGAGGGGGCCATAAGGCACGTATTGTATTGTTTCCATCGAGGATAACAAGATGGGGTTTTTATCATATTGCATGAATTTATCCCTCTACATCATGTCATCTTGCTTAAGGCGTTACTCGCTTCCATGAACTTAATACTCTAGATGCATCTTTGGATAGCGGTCGATGAGTGGAGTAATAGTAGTAGATGCAGCAGAGTCGGTCTACTTGTCTCGGACGTGATGCCTATATACATGATCATATCTAGATATTCTCATAACTATGCTCAATTACGCCAATTGCTCAACAAGAATTCGTTAACCCACCGTAAAATACTTATGCTCTTGAGAGAAGCCACTAGTGAAACCTATGGCCCCGGGTCTATCTTCATCATATTAATCTTCCAACACTTAGTTATTTCCTTTGCTTTTTTACTTTGCTTTTATTTTACTTTGCATCTTTATCTTAAAAATACCAAAAATATTATCCTATCATATCTATCAGATCTCACTCTCATAAGTGACCGTGAAGGGATTGACAACCCCTTATCGCGTTGGTTGCGAGGATTTATTTGTTTTGTGTAGGTACGAGGGACTCGCGTGTAGCCTCCTACTGGATTGATACCTTGGTTCTCAAAAACTGAGGAAAATACTTACGCTACTTTGCTGCATCACCCTTTCCTCTTCAAGGGAAAACCAACGCAGTGCTCAAGAGGTAGCAAGAGCCATCAGAACATGCCTACACTTCCATCATATATTTTCTAAGAGAGAACCACCTACACTTGTGTTGAGGTCAAGATATTCCATTCCAACCACATAAATCTTGATCTCTAGCCTTCCCCAAGTTGCTTTCCACTCAAATCTTCTTTCTACCAAATCCAATCCTATGAGAGAGAGTTGAGTGTTGGGGGGACTATCATTTGAAGCACAAGAGCAAGGAGTTCATCATCAACACACCATCTATTACCTCTTGGAGAGTGGTGTCTCCTAGATTGGTTAGGTGTCACTTGGGAGCCTCCGTCAAGATTGTGGAGTTGAACCAAGGAGTTTGTACGGGCAAGGAGATCGCCTACTTCGTGAAGATCTACCCTAGTGAGGCAAGTCCTTCGTGGGCGATGGCCATGGTGGGATAGACAAGGATGCTTCTTCGTGGACCCTTCGTGGGTGGATCCCTCCATGGACTCGCGCAACCGTTACCCTTCGTGGGTTGAAGTCTCCATCAATGTGGATGTACAATAGCACCACCTATCGGAACAACGGATAAAAAAATCTCCGTGTCTCCAATTGCGTTTGCACACTTCAATCCCATCCCTTTACATTCTTGCAACTTGCATGATTTACTTTCCGCTGCTTATATACTCTTGTCATACTTGCTTGATATGTATTGTGAATGTTTGAACTTGTGCTAAAACTAACTTGAAGAATTTAAAAACTGCAACTTTTCTTGCTAAGAGTCTATTCACCCCCATCAGAGCCATCCCCGACTTAGGACCCCCTGCTTGATCGAATCGCTGACGTTGTTGAGTCTAGAACAAAATTATTTGAGTCTTAGGATTATATATATCGGAGAGTAGGATTCTTTTTACTCCTCAGTCCCTTCATCGCTCTGGTGAGGTCCCCTGACGTAGAAGTTTTGACTCTCTCTCCTCAAATTTCATGATTTTCTTTAGGATCACGCGGATATCTTGGAATCGTTCCGATGGTTTTGTGACGAGAACATTGTTCTTGGTGCCTCCTGACATTTAGGGGTTGTGGCAGTGTCCCGGGGAGTTGAGCTCCGAGGTGTTGTCGTCACAATTTTAATCGTTGCAGCTCTGAATACCCGAGTTTCACGACATCGAAAATCTCTTTTATGCAGTTGTTGGTGAGATAACCTCGACGCCACCCAGTACTGGGGCGGGAGTTCGGGAGTATTGCCATAACTCATATAACGGATGCTTTTCGAAGGTTGAGGTACACGATTTCCGAAGGTTTCTTGGTTATGTGTTAACGGATGGATACAGCTGGATGTAGGGATTATTAGTTTGGGTGAGATATATTGCTTCCCCTGTATCCCCAACACCAGATTGCATAACCAGAAAGTTTCGGGAGTTTATAGGTGGGAATTCAAGTAGCTCATAGAATATCTTTCCGACAAATGCAGGATATGGGATTGGTTAAATCTCTATCATATGTATTTGTTCCGGCTTATTCTGCGAGCCAATCCTTTGTTTTGTTTTGGTTTTTGGTATTCGAGTTGCTTCAATGTCAAGTGTTGATTCCATACCTTTCCTAAGCGGTGTTCTCATACTTCTATGTGAATACCAATCCTTCTTGATCATCGAGATTGTCATGCCAATTCTTTTCCAACCAACGTGCTCTTTTTCAAGTGGATCCGATCATTTCAACATTTGCGAGATCAATTCTCAGTTCTTTGCAATGATGTTTGCTTCATCCGTCCCAAGTTGTCTTTGTTTTCCCGCCTCCCACCCTTTTTCTTCAAGGACTCAGATTTCTTAATGAAGTATCCATCTTATAGATGGGAAGTCTCTCCATTCTTTTCTGTCAATGTTCTTATCCGGCGATTCTCAGGAAGATACTAACGGAGCCTTAACTTCATCATTATTCGTTCTTTTTCTTCTCCAGTGGATTAAATTCAAGCTTTGTTGATCATATCTTTTCCTCGTTTCAAATGTTTTTCTCGTACCGGTGCACCTCTTAACCATCCACTTCTCGCTATTCAATTGTTTCGGAGTGATGAAGATATCTCAGAAGATTCAAGTTTCCATTCTCAATTCACTCAAGCTCTTTTGAGGATGCTATCTCATTCAAGCCATTTAATTCAACCGGCGCAATCTCTCTTTTCAAGTAATCGTTAAACGGTGTATCTTTGAGTGGGCCCTAACCCACATGTCTTTTCCCAGGATCTTACCTGACTCTTCTAATTTTCCCGGAGCTTCTAAAATTCTTTTCAAAGTTTGACGTGCATCAGTCATATGTCTTTCTCCAAGATCTTCCAAATTCTTTTCATCGTTGGTTCAACCTTCCCAATTTTCATTCCGGAGTGCCTCAACAATTCATGGTGGTGTTTCTCATCGTCATTCTCAACATTTTAAGACTGAAGAAGAGTTTCTCTTAAATCTTGCTCTTTTCTCTTCAAGATTCATGGTTCTATGCCATCCTCTCATAATTGTTTTCGATTGTGAGAATTCTTTTCACCCATCCGGAGCAATTCATGAGTCTTTTCAGTTTGATTCTTCGAAGGCCGTCATTTCAGAAGGTTTATTCGTTCTCAACATTCAGCTCTCGTTCTCCAAATCTTACCGGCGCATCATTCAAGTTTTCTCTAATCAGTTCATGATCTCTTCGTTTCACTTGTATCTAAATTCTGTCAAGTATCTTTATTAGTTTTCTAATTCTTCCCGGTGAATTGTGTCTTTGCTACTTTCATTTCCAATTCTTATGGTGGTTCGTTTAAGAGTTCTCTTCCTTGGTTATCATATCAATTCATTCGTTCTTTCCAAACATATCGGCGAATCGTTGAAGACCTTCTCAAGTTTATGCTATATCTCTCTTAATCCTTTCTACGAGAATAAGTAGTATGCCAAATCCATTGCTTGTCATCAATTTAAATTGGTGAAGGATATGCATAACGTAATTCTTATTATGGTTTCATCCAAGTGATCTAGTTTCTTCTTTCCAGAGTTGTTCATCATGTCACATTTCTCGGTTCGAGATGCTTCATCTTTTTCTTTTCCGGAGTTCCAAACTTTCTACATTATCTCGTCGCGAAGCTCCATCTAAATCATCGCAAGGCTTCACCTTGTGTTTTCAACTTCTCTTTCTTTTATTACTGGAGTTCTTCATGGAGTTTCTTCATGGTGGTTCATCAAGGATTTAATTCATTCTCGAAGTGTTCTCAAGATTCTTGTTGGAAGAACTAAAACATTCTTCTTCCTGCATTCCAAAGTGCAATTCTTTCTACCTTATCTTTTGAGGTGGTGCTATGTCATTCTTGACAATTTCCCTTCATGCTTCATGATTCACATGTTGTCAAGAATGAGGTATTTCAAATCCATCAATCTCTTCATTGGAGTTATCTTGGGTTATATTTCACCGAAAGCTTTCCCTAAGGATTGTTGCTATTTATGGTGCTTATAAATGACCCAAGTTCTTCATTTGTCCTCCCAGTGAAATAAGTTTCTCGCCTCCTTGTTGATATCAATCCAATCATTTGTTTCCGTTAGTGGCTGGTCTTCACCTCATAATTTTGAGTTGTTTTCCATAAGCCCACAGTAAGCTTATCCTTTCGTTGTTGATAATCCAACAACTCCGTTCTAGCATTTCTTGTAAGTGTGCTCTTTCAAGATCTTGTTTTCCTCCGTTCATTCCATTCCATTCCATTCTTTCATTTGTTCTGAAGGCATTGTGATGTTTTCTTTGAACCATCATCTCATTTTGGAGATCATGTTCTTTTCCTTGCTTATCCATTTAACTGGAGTGTCGTGTTTTCATTCGAGCTCTTTCATCTTATCAAGTTTTGCCTCCTTCCTCAACCAGAGTGCGGTCTGAAATCTTTCTTACCCCTTGTGCCATTTTTCAATAGTTCCGGAGGCAGGGTGTTGTTGATTTCATCAAGTATCATCCATGTTCTCAAGTTCATGTTAATTCCTTCCATTTTCAGTTGGAGTGTTGTCCAAATTATATCATTCTTTTTTCCTTCTCTATGTTGTTTAACTGGAGTAGTTCCAATATCTATCTTGTCACTTAACCTCTTGGTTCTCGTCGTATTCCATGTTCCTTTTATGTAACAGAGTGTTCTCAACTTCATTCATCTTCGCCGTATTCTTTCCTTGAAATTGGTTAACCTCTCAAGGTTCGTGGTTTCACTCTTTTGTCAAGAAACAACTTTGTTTACCTCTTCCTCTTTCGTTTTCTCTCTGGTGCCAACCCTAGATCTCGGGACAAGATCTCTTGTAAGTGGAGGAGTGTTGTGACGCCCCAAGACCGATGATCCAGAAGACTTCCATACTTTCGTGACCTCCGTGTGTTTTCATTTGTGCTTGCTCTATTTATTTTTGCATTGCATCATGTCATCATGCCAGCATGTCATTTAATTTTTAAAACCTCAACTAAATAAATTACATAGATCTTTTGATCTATTTAAGTCGAGGGAATTCACATGGTGATTTCTCTTTATAACATATCCTCCTAATATTTAGGGAGCTATATTAAAAATATTCCATTATCTTTGGAATCACCATAACACACCTGCAGTTTAAGTTCCATGCATTTCCTATCTCAATTCCTTGCGTCAAACTTTGCCAACAATTCTTATCTCTTTTATTGAGGCTCCTCCTAAAGTCTCAATATTTTGGGGCACTCCTAAAACCTCGTCCTAGTTCAAACCATTTGAATTAAATTCAAATGAGTTTGAATTAAACTCCTCCATATTGCGTGAAACTTCTTTTCTTGGGATAAGTATAATTCTTAGACTCTGTAGGAGAAGTTTCAGCATTTTCCAAAATCCCTAGCTATTTCTTTCCTTCCCTTTTCCTTCTATCTATTTTTCTGTAGGTGGGAAATAGCGAGAAGGTTGGCCTTTTTGCTCCGAAGCTGCAACCAGCCCATCTAACCTCCTAGGCCCAGCCTCCAAGGCCCATCCACAGCCCAGCCGGTGCCCTGTTAAACCTAGCCCCGACCCCCTCCTCTCGATCTCTCCCTCTCGTCCTCCCACACCGCCGCCACTCACACACCCGCATCGCGCCTGACCACCTCGCAACCCGGTCGGCCACCTCTCCTTCACCATGCTGCCCCGCTGCCACGCGTCCCTGCCCCGCCGCCTTCTCCTCGTCGGTGCCCAGGCCCCGCTGAGCTCGCTGCTTCTCCTTCCCTCATCGCCGCCTCTCCGCCTGCGCGCTGGCCAACGCGCCCCGCCGCCTCGGCCTCGCCAACCTCGCCGAGACCCCGCCATCGCTCGTGTCCGAGGGCCCTGCCTCCGTCCACGGTCGTCACCAGCGAGCGACCCCGTTGGAGTCGCGTTCCCAGCTCCCTCTGTCGAACGAGCTGCCGCCCTGTTGCATCGTCGCCCCGTCGACACACAGCTCCATCCGCACAGCCGCCACGCCCTGCTGCCGCTGCCTCCTCCTCCAGCCACGCCCCTTCCTGGTTGGATCCCACAGCCGCTTTGCCATTTGAGGCCTCCAGCCACGCCCCTGCTACGTGCGAGCAGAGGACGAGGCGCTCGCTCGCCCCCGCCATGGTTGCTCGCCTCTGGACCCACCTCCTCGCCATCTCCTCTGCGCCCATGGGCCTCGACACCCTTGCTGCTGCTCCTAGACCACCACGGCGCCATCATGGAGACCATGGCCACCACCGAGAACCCCCGGACCCGTCAAGACGTACACACGGAGACCCAAGTCAGGAAACTACCGATGGCCCTCCGGCTTCAACAATCGTCGACATTAGAGTACCACTACTTCAACGCGTGTACAACTACGCGGATTCGCTGAGTACCCCTTCGGATTCGTCAAGTTCGACTACACCGCAAGACCCGGAGCGCCAAGACTGCCTCCATGGATTTGTTCAAGTACCCCGACGACCCTAGGATTCGTCAAGTTCCACTTCGGAAAGTGTACCTGTACATCCTGGATTCGCCGCCAAGTACCACGATGGGACGCAAGGTACCACTACGTTGGCCATGTACAACTACCGTCGCCGTGGATCCGACAAGACCAAGTGTACTACTACCGTGACCCTGAACATCTACGAAACGTGTACCACTATTTCCACTACCGTCGCGAGAACGACTACTTTCCTCGATGTTTTTGAACCGCCTTAAAACACACACTTCAAAGGTATAACTGCCGAGACGACCGCCGTGAACGAATGCATGTGTGTTGTATGAGATGCCTGTGTTTGCACCGTCTCCGAGTTGTTCCTTGCGCGTTCCTCGTTGCCTTGCCATCGACACGTGGGAAACCGGTTGCCGGGATCACCCCACCATCTTGCAAGACACGCTCACGCCACACTTCCTTTTGCACCGGTATCTCCATGAGCTATCGGAACCGATATGTTGCCATGGCATCATTTTCGGATTCGTTACCGTGGCACCCCTTTCTTTCACCACGGTGACAAATGCTTCATAACATGCTTATGTCAACATTTTCATAAAATTGCATAAACTTGTAAATGTCATCCGCATCATGATAACAACAGTTAAAATGTTTATACTTGTTGTTTCCATTAAATTCGAAATATGCATATGAGGATTTTCCGGAATTGTTGTTTCTTGTTCCGGCCTCATTTAAACTTGCCTAGATAGATAGTCTTACTATGCTTCACCTCTTGCCATGTTTTAATATTGTTGGGTACATAAACGAGAGAGAACTAAATAATTGATGTGGTGTTTCGTCAATATGCAACTCGTTGCATATTGAGCTCCACTTAATTTGTAGTGTTGTTTGTTGCACTTTACCATGCCATGAATCATTAAATCGGACATGCATCATACTTGATTGTGCATCATGCCATGTTTCTGTAATGGTTGTTTACCATGTTGTTTGCTTCTTTCCGGCTTACTTCTCCCGTTAGCTTCGGTTTCGTTCCGAAGTTGTGAGGATTCGTTCGACTACGTCCGTTTGTCTTCTTCATGTACTCGTTCTTCTTCCTTGCGGGATCTCAGGCAAGATGACCATTACCCTCGAAATCACTTCTATCTTTGCTTGCTAGTTGCTCGCTCTTTTGCTATGCCGCGATACCTACCACTTGCTATATCATGCTTCCCATGTTGCCATGTCAAGCCTCTAACCATCCTTTCCTAGCAAACCGTTGTTTGGCTAAGTTACCGCTTTTGCTCAGCCCCTCTTATAGCGTTGCTAGTTGCAGGTGAAGTTGAAGTTTGTTCCATGTTGGAACAGGAATAAGTTGGGATATCACAATATCTCTTATTTTAATTAATGCATCTATATACTTGGTAAAGGATGGAAGGCTCGGCCTTATGCCTGGTGTTTTGTTCCACTTTTGCCGCCCTAGTTTCCGTCATACCGGTGTTATGTTCCTTGATTTTATGCGTTCCTTACGGTTGGGTGATTTATGGGACCCCCTTGACAGTTTGCTTTGAATAAAACTCCTCCAGCAAGGCCCAACATTGGTTTTACATTTTCCACCTAAGCCTTTTTCCCTTGGGTTCTGCAGACTCAAGGGTCATCTTTATTTTAACCCCCCCAGGCCAGTGCTCCTCCGAGTGTTGGTCCAAACTAGAGCCCTTTGCAGCGCCACCTCGGGGAAACTTGAGGCCTGGTTTTAGTTGTACGGACTGCTCATCCGGTGTGCCCTGAGAACGAGAGATGTGCAGCTCCTATCGGGATTTGTCGGCACATTCGGGTGGTCTTGCTGGACTTGTTTTACCATTGTAGAAATGACTTGTAACCGGGATTCCGAGTTTGATCGGGTCTTCCCGGGAGAAGGAATATCCTTCGTTGACCGTGAGAGCTTGTGATGGGCTAAGTTGGGACACCCCTGCAGGGTATAAACTTTCAAGAGCCATGCTCGCGGTTATGTGGCAGATGAGAATTTGTTAATGTCCGGTTGTAGAGAACTTGACACTTGACTTAATTAAAATGCATCAACCGCGTGTGTAGCCGTGATGATCTCTTTTCGGCGGAGTCCGGGAAGTGAACACGGTTCTTGTGTTATGTCTGAACGCAAGTAGTTTCAGGATCACTTCTTGATCACTTCTAGCTTCTCGACCGTTGTGTTGCTTCTCTTCTCGCTCTTATTTGCGTATGTTAGCCACCATATATGCTTAGTGCTTGCTGCAGCTCCACCCCATTACCCCTTTCCTACCCATTAGCTTAAATAGTCTTGATCTCGCGGGTGTGAGATTGCTGAGTCCTCGTGGCTCACAGATACTTCCAAACAGTTGCAGGTGCCGATGATACCAGTGCAGGTGACGCAACCGAGCTCAAGTGGGAGTTCGATGAGGAACTTGGTCGTTACTATGTTTCGCTTCACGATGATCGATGAGTGGAGCCCAGTTGGGACGATCGGGGATCTAGCATTTGGGGTTGTCTTCTTTCATTTTGGTTCCGTAGTCAGACCTTGATTGTACTCTGAATGATGTATGTTTAATTTATGTATTGTGAGAAGTGGCGACTGTAAGCCAACTCTTTATCCCATTCTTGTTCATTACATGGGATTGTGTGAAGATGACCCTTCTTGCGACAAAACCACCATGCGGTTAGGCCTCCAAGTCATGCCTCGACACGTGGGAGATATAGCCGCATCGTGGGCGTTACAAGTTGGCTTCTCAATCCTTTCATCTGTCGATATGCCTGCAGCCACATCGCTGCGATTCCATCCATGTACAGCCCCACTGTTTGTGACCCAATTGTGCGGTGGCACTCGGTAGAGCTCGAAGTAGGAGGTGCATCGCTCGAGCCAGATGCGTGGCGCATCGCCGTCGAAATGGGGGAAGTCGTGTTTGGGCGGCTTGGTGTAGTGATTTCCCACTCGATGTTGCTCGTACGCGGTTGGCGAGTTCTGGAGCAGGAGCGGTGGCCGTGGTTGATGAGGCGGGCAATTGGAAGTTGCGCGGTGCCCTCTGTATAGAGCGGGGAGGTGGTGGCGGACGAGTCGTTGGTGCAGGAGGGGGCAGCGCTTGAGCGGAGGAGCCAGAGGCCGGTGTCGTACCCGTCGTGGATGTGCCGGGGTCGAGCGGCGGAGGGGACTTGCAGGCCTCGCCCACCTCTGCTTGCGTCAGATATATCTGTTTGGCCAGATGCTTGAGCTCGTTGGAGACCTGATCGTTGTAGGCGACCTGGCCTTGGTGACGCTCGTCGGTCGTCTTCTGGTTGGCGTCGAGGCGGCAGATGATGGACTCCAGCACGCGGCGTGTCTGGGTGGAGGGTTTGGACAGCGCCGTGGTCGTGCTCCGAATCGAAGCGAACCCCGAGTAGGATTTCGGGCGAGCTCGCCGGAGCGGCTCGCACCTAGCTCGGTGGATGTTACTGCTCGATTTGGAGGATTAGCGAGCCGCGGTGGCCCGATCGGAGAAAAAATTCTGGTGCATTGGAGGCTCTGAGTGTTGGAAATATGCCCTAGAGGCAATAATAAAAGCATTATTATTATATTTCCTTGTTCGTGATAATTGTCTTTTATTCATGCTATAATTGTATTATCCGGAAATCGTAATACACGTGTGAATACATAGACCACAATACGTCCCTAGTGAGCCTCTAGTTGACTAGCTCGTTGGTCAACAGATAGTCATGGTTTCCTGACTATGGACATCATATGTCGTTGACAACGGGATCACGTCATTAGGAGAATGACGTGATGGACAAGACCCAATCCTAAGCATAGCACAAGATCGTGTAGTTCGTTTTGCTAAAGCTTTTTCAATGTCAAGTATCTCTTCCTTAGACCATGAGATCGTGTAACTCCCGGATACCGTAGGAGTGCTTTGGGTGTACCAAACGTCACAAAGTAACTGGGTGACTATAAAGGTGCACTACACGTATCTTCGAAAGTGTCTGTTGGGTTGACACGGATCGAGACTGGGATTTGTCACTCCGTATGACGGAGAGGTATCTCTGGGCCCACTCGGTAATGCATCATCATAATGAGCTCAAAGTGACCAAGCGTTTGGTCACGGGATCATGCATTACGGGACGAGTAAAGTGACTTGCCGGTAACGAGACTGAACAAGGTATTGGGATACCGACGGTCGAGTCTCGGGCAAGTAACGTACCGATTGACAAAGGGAATAGTATACGGGGCTGCTTGAATCCTCGACAACGTGGTTCATCCGATGACAACATCGAGGAGCATGTGGGAGCCAACATGGGTATCCAGATCCCGCTGTTGGTTATTGACCTGAGAGCCGTCTCGGTCTTGTCTGCATGTCTCCCTTACAAGTAGGGTCTACTCACTTAAGGTTCGGTGTCGCTAGGTTTTTTAGGCAGAGTTGTTTGTGATTACCGAATGTTGTTCGGAGTCCCGGATGAGTTCCCGGACGTCACGAGGAGTTCCGGAAGGGTCCGGAGGTAAAGATTTATATATGGGAAGTTGTCAAACGGACACCGGAAAGTTTCGGGGGCATACCGGTATTGTACCGGGGCCACCGGAAGGGTTCCGGAGGTCCACCGGGAGGGGCCACCCTCCCGGGGGGCCACTTGGGCTGCATGGGGGAAGGAGCCAGCCCCTGATGGGCTGGGCGCACCCCCCTCTTGGGCCCTTGCGCCTAGGGTTTGGGGGGAACCCTAGAAGTGGGCGCCCCCCTTGCTTGGGGGGCAAGCCACCCTCCTCACGCCGCCCCTCTAGATTCCCATCTAGAGGGGCCGCCCCTGCCCTCTCCCCTATAAATAGAGGGGTGAGGGAGGGCAGCACACCCAAGCCAAGGCGCAGCCCCTCCCCTCCCCAACACCTCTCCTCCTGCGCGTGTGCTGGGCGAAGCCCTGCCAGAGAACGGTCACTCCACCATCATCACGCCGTCGTGCTGCCGTTGGAGCTGTCTTCCTCAACCTCTCCTTCCTCCTTGCTGGATCAAGACGGAGGAGACGTCGTCCGTACCGTACGTGTATAGAACGCGGAGGTGCTGTCCGTTCAGCACTTGGTCATCGGTGATCCGAATCACGTCGAGTACGACTCCATCATCACCATCCCCTTGAACGCTTCCGCACTCGATCTACAAGTGGTATGTAGATGCAAACTCACTCCCTTGACTCGTTGCTTAGATGAACTCATAGATGGATCTTGGTGAAACCGTAGGAAAAATTTTAATTTTCTGCAACGTTCCCCAATAGTGGCATCATGAGCTAGGTCTATGCGTAGTTCTCTATTGCACGAGTAGAACACAATTTTGTTGTGGGCGTAGGTCTTGTCAACTTGCTTGCTGCTACTAGTCTGATCTTGCTTCAGCGGTATTGTGGGATGAAGCGGCCCGGACCAACCTTACACGACGCTACGTGAGACCGGTTCCACCGATCGACATGCACTAGTTGCATAAGGTGGCTGGCAGGTGTCTGTCTCTCCCACTTTAGTTGGAGCGGATTCGATGAAAAGGGTCCTTATGAAGGGTAAATAGAAGTTGACAAAATCACGTTGTGGTTATTCTTAGGTAAGAAAACGTTCTTGCTAGAACCCAATTGCAGCCACGTAAAAGATGCAACAACAATTAGAGGACGTCTAACTTGTTTTTGCAGCAATTGTCATGTGATGTGATATGGCCAGAAGTTGTGATGAATGATGAATAATATATATTGATGTATGAGATCATGTTCTTGTAATAGGAATCACGACTTGCATGTCGATGAGTATGACAACGGCAGGAGCCATAGGAGTTGTCTTTATTTTTGTATGACCTGCGTGTCATTGAAGAACGCCATGTAAATTACTTTACTTTATTGCTAAACGCGTTAGCCATAGTAGTAGAAGTAATAGTTGGCGAGCAACTTCATGGAGACACGATGATGGAGATCATGATGATGGAGATCATGGTGTCAAGCGGTGACAAGATGATCATGGAGCCGAAGATGAAGATCAAAGGAGCTATATGATATTGGCCATATCATGTCACTACTATATAATTGCATGTGATGTTTATTATGTTTATGCATCTTGTTTACTTAGAACGACGGTAGTAAATAAGATGATCCCTTACAACAATTTCAAGAAGTGTTCTCCCCTAACTGCACCGTTGCTAAAGTTAAATGCGTTTCGAAGCACCACGTGATGATCGGGTGTGATAGATCCTTACGTTCACATACAACGGGTGTAAGAAAGTTTTACACATGCAAAACACTTAGGGTTAACTTGACGAGCCTAGCATGTACAGACATGGCCTCGGAACACGGAGACCGAAAGGTCGAACACGAGTCGTATGGAAGATACGGTCAACATGAGAATGTTCACCGACGATGACTAGTCCGTCTCAAGTGATGATCAGACACGGCCTAGTCGACTCGGATCGTGTAACACTTAGATGACTAGAGGGATGTCTAATCTGAGTGGGAGTTCATTAAAATAATTTGATTAGATGAACTTAATTATCATGAACTTAGTCTAAAACCTTTGCAAATATGTCTTGTAGATCAAATGGCCAACGCTCATGTCAACTTTGAACTTCAACGCGTTCCTAGAGAAAACCAAGCTGAAAGATGATGGCAGCAACTATACAGACTGGGTCCTAACACGAGGATCATCCTCATAGCTGCCAGGAAACAATATGTCCTAGAAGGACCGCTAGGTGACGCTCCCGTCCCAGAGAACCAAGACATTATGAATTCTTGGCAAACTCGTGCTGATGATTACTCCCTCGTTTAGTGCGGCATGCTTTACAGCTTAGAACCGGGGCTCCAAAAGCGTTTTGAGCAACACGGAGCATATGAGATGTTCGAAGAGCTGAAACTAGTTTTCCAAGCTCATGCCCGGGTCGAGATATATGATGTCTCCGACAAGTTCTATAGTTGTAAGATGGAGGAAAACAGTTACACAAGTGAGCACATACTCAAAATGTCCGGGTTGCACAATCGCCGTCCCATTTGGACATAAACCTCCCGGACGAGGCGGTCATTGACAGAATCCTTCATCGCTTCCCACCAAGCTACAAGAGCTTTGTGATGAACTACAATATGCGGGGATGGTGAAGACCATTCCTGAGTATTCTCAATGCTGAAGTCGCAGAGGTTGAAATCAAGAAAGAACATCAAGTGTTGATGGTCAACAAAACCACTATGTTCAAGAAGGGCAAGGGCAAGAAGAACTTCAAGAAGGATGGCAAGGAGGTTGCCGCGCCGGTAAGCAAGTTGCCGGAAGAAGTCAAAGAATGGACCCAAGCACGAGACCGAGTGCTTTTATTGCAAAGGGAAGGGCCACTGGAAGCGGAACTGCCCCAAATACTTAGCGGATAAGAAGGCCGACAACACCAAAGGTATATTTGATATACATGTAATTGATGTGTACCTTACCAGTACTCGTAGTAACTCCTGGGTATTTGATACCGGTGCCGTTTCTCATATTTGTAACTCACAGCAGGAGCTGCGGAGTAAGCAAAGACTGGCGAAGGACGAGGTGACGATGCGCGTCGGGAATGGTTCCAGAGTCGATGTGATCGCCATCGGCACGCTACCTCTACATTTACCCACGGGATTAGTTATGAACCTCAATAATTGTTATTTAGTACCAAGTTTGAGCATGAACATTGTATCTGGGTCTCGTTTAATGCGAGATGGCTACTCATTTAAATCCGAGAATAATGGTTGTTCTATTTATATGAGAGATATGTTTTATGGTCATGCTCCGATGGTCAATGGTTTATTCTTAATGAATCTCGGCGTAGTGTTACACATATTCATAGCGTGAATACCAAAAGATGTATAGTTGATAACGATAGTCCCACATACTTGTGGCACTGCCGCCTTGGTCACATTGGTGTCAAGCGCATGAAGAAGCTCCATGCTGATGAACTTTTGGAGTCTCTCGATTATGAATCATTTGACACATGCGAACCATGCCTTATGGGCAAGATGACCAAGACTCCGTTCTCCGAAACAATGGAGCGAGCAACCAACTTGTTGGAAATCATACATACCGATGTGTGCGGTCCAATGAGTGTTGAGGCTCATGGAGGATATCGTTATGTTCTCACTCTCACGGATGACTTGAGTAGATATGGGTATGTCTACTTAATGAAACACAAATCTGAAACCTTTGAAAAGTTCAAGGAATTTCAGAATGAAGTAGAGAATCAACGTGACCGAAAGATAAAATTCTTACGATCGGATCGTGGAGGAGAATATTTAAGTCACGAATTTGGTACACACTTAAGAAAATGTGGAATCGTTTCACAACTCACGCCGCTGGAACACCTCAGGTAACGGTGTGTCCGAACGTCATAATCGCACTCTATTGGATATGGTGCGATCCATGATGTCTTACCGATTTACCGCTATCATTTTGGGGATACGCTCTAGAGACAGCTACATTCACTTTAAATAGGGCACCTCTAAATCCGTTGAGACGACACCGTATGAATTATGGTTCGGGAAGAAACCTAAGCTGTCGTTTCTAAAAGTTTGGGGATGCGATGCTTATGTCAAGAAACTTCAACCCTGAAAAGCTCGAACCCAAGTTGGAAAAATGCGTCTTCATAGGATACCCTAAAGAAACCATTGGGTATACCTTCTACTTAAGATCCGAGGGCAAGATCTTTGTTGCCAAGAACGGATCCTTTCTGGAAAAGAGTTTCTCTCGAAAGAAGTAAGTGGGAGGAAAGTAGAACTTCGATGAAGTACTACCTCTTGAACGGGAAAGTAGTGCAGCTTAGGAAAATGTTCTGTGATGCCTACACCAACCGAAGAGGAAAATAATGATGATGATCAAGGTACTTCGGATCAAGTAGCTCTTGAACTTCGTGAGGTCCACAAGGAAGCGTTCCGCACTGTGAGTGGTACGGCAACCCTGTCTCCGGAAATCATGTTGTTAGACAACGGTGAACCTTCAAACTATGAAGAAGCGATGGCGGGCCCAGATTCCAACAAATGGCTAGAAGCCATGAAATCCGAGATAGAATCCATGTAAGAAAACAAAGTATGGACTTTGGTGACTTGCCCGATGATCGACGGCGATAGAAAACAAATGGATCTTTAAGAAGAAGACGGACGCGGATGGTAATGTCACCATCTATAAAGCTCGACTTGTCGCTAAGGGTTATCGACAAGTTCAAGGGATTGACTACGATGAGACTTTCTCTCCCGTAGCGAATCTTAAGTCCGTCCGAATCATGTTAGCAATTGCCGCATACTATGATTATGAGATATGGCAGATGGACGTCAAAACGACATTCCTTAACGGGCATCTTAAGGAAGAACTGTATAAGATGCAGCCGGAGGGTTTTGTCGATCCTAAGAATGCTAACAAAGTATGCAAGCTCCAGCGATCCATTTATGGGCTGGTGCAAGCATCTCGGAGTTGGAACATTCGCTTTGATGAGAAGATCAAAGTGTTTGGGTTATCTTGAGACTTATGGAGAAGCCTCGTTTACAAGAAAGTGAGTGGGAGCTCAGAGCATTTCTCATATTATATGTAGATGACATACTTTTGATGGGAAATGATATAGAATTCTTGGACAGCATTAAGGCCTACTTGAATAAGTGTTTTTCAATGAAGGACCTTGGAGAAGCTGCTTATATATTAGGCATCAAGATCTATAGAGATAGATCGAGACGCCTCATAGGTCTTTCACAAAGCACATACTTTGATAAGATTTTGAAGAAGTTCAAAATGGATCAATCCAAGAAGGGGTTCTTGCCTGTATTGCAAGGTGTGAGATTGAGCTCGACTCAATGCCCGACCACGGCAAAAGATAAAGAAGAGATGAGCGTCATCCCCTATGCCTCAGCCATAGGATCTATTATGTATGCCATGCTGTGTACCGGACACGATGTAAATCTTGCCGTAAGTTTGGTAGGAAGGTACCAAAGTAATCCCGGCAAGGAACACCGGACAACGGTCAAGAATATCCTGAAGTACACGAAAGGACAAAGGACATGTTTCTCGTTTATGGAGGTGACGAAGAGCTTGTCGTAAAGGGTTACGTCGACGCTTAGCTTTGACACGAATCTGGATGACTCTAAGTCACAAACCGGATACGTGTATATGTTGAATGGTGGAGCGATGGTAGTGCAGGTGCAAGCGAGCGTCGTGGCGAGATCTACATGTGAAGCGGAGTACATGGCAGCCTCGGAGGCAGCACATGAAGCAATTTGGGTGAAGGAGTTC
The DNA here is from genome assembly GCA_021605145.1 of Aegilops bicornis. NCBI lineage: Eukaryota > Viridiplantae > Streptophyta > Magnoliopsida > Poales > Poaceae > Aegilops > Aegilops bicornis. Next base: position 207,328,683 of record CM038673.1, on the reverse strand, counting down.
ATCACCGACCTAGGAGTCATACCCAATGCGTCGGGGCCGATCAAACTCTTCTGTGATAACACTGGAGCTATTGCACTTGCCAAGGAGCCGGGTTTCACAAGAAGACCGAGCACATCAAGCGTCGCTTCAACTCCATCCATGAAAATGTTCAAGATGGAGACATAGAAATTTTAAAGTGCATACGGATCTGAATGTTGCAGATCCGTTGACTAAACCTCTTCCATGGGCAAAACATGATCAACACCGTAACTCTATGGGTGTTCGATTCATCACAATGTGACTAGATTATTGACTCTAGTGCAAGTGGGAGACTGTTGGAAATATGCCCTAGAGGCAATAATAAAAGCATTATTATTATATTTCCTTGTTCGTGATAATTGTCTTTTATTCATGCTATAATTGTATTATCCGGAAATCGTAATACTGCGTGTGAATACATAGACCACAATACGTCCCTAGTGAGCCTCTAGTTGACTAGCTCGTTGGTCAACAGATAGTCATGGTTTCCTGACTATGGACATCAGATGTCGTTGACAACGGGATCACGTCATTAGGAGAATGACGTGATGGACAAGGCCCAATCCTAAGCATAGCACAAGATCGTGTAGTTCGTTTTGCTAAAGCTTTTTCAATGTCAAGTATCTCTTCCTTAGACCATGAGATCGTGTAACTCCCGGATACCGTAGGAGTGCTTTGGGTGTACCAAAGCGTCCACAACGTGAATCGGGTGACTATAAAGGTGCACTACAGTATCTCCGAAAGTGTCATTGGGTTGACACGGATCGAGACTGGATTTGTCACTCCGTATGACGGAGAGGTATCTCTGGGCCCACTTTCGGTAATGCATCATGATAATGAGCTCAAACCGACCAAGTGTTTGGTCACGGGATCATGCATTACGATGCGAGTAAAGTGACTTGCCGTAACTAGACCGAACAAGGTATTGGGATCTGCACGATCGAGTCTCGGGCAAGTAACGTACCGATTGACAAAGGGAATAGTATACGGGGTTGCTTGAATCCTCAACAACGTGGTTCATCCGATGACAACATCGAGGAGCATGTGGGAGCCAACATGGGTATCTAGATCCCGCTGTTGGTTATTGACCTGAGAGCCGTCTCGGTCATGTCTGCGTGTCTCCCGAACCCGTAGGGTCTACACATAAGGTTCGGTGGCGCTAGGGTTATTAGGAAGACTTGTATGTGATTACCGAATGTTGTTGAGTCCGGATGAGATCCCGGACGTCACGAGGAGTTCGGAAGGGTCCGGAGGTAAAGATTTATATATGGGAAGTTGTCAAGCGGACACCGGAAAGTTTCGGGGCATACGGTATTGTCTGGGGCCACCGGAAGGGTTCCGGAGGTCCACCGGGAGGGCCACCCTCGGGGGCCACTGGGCTGCGTGGGGGAAGGAGCCAGCCTGATGGGCTAAGCGCACCCCCTTGGGCCCTTGTGCCTAGGGTTTGGGGAACCCTAGAAGGGACGCCCTTGCTTGGGGGGCAAGCCACCCCTCCCTGGCCGCCGCCCCCCCCTCTAGATTCCCATCTAGAGGGGCCGGCCCCCTTGCCCTCTCCCCCTATAAATAGAGGGGTGAGGGGAGGGCTGCATACACAAGCCAAGGCGCAGCCCCTCCCCTCCTCAACACCTCTCCTCCTCCGCGTGTGCTTGGCGAAGCCCTGTCGGAGAACTGTCACTCCACCATCATCACGCCGTCGTGCTGCCGTTGGAGCTCTCTTCCTCAACCTCTCCTTCCTCCTTGCTGGATCAAGACGGAGGAGACGTCGTCCGTACCATACGTGTGTAGAGCGTGGAGGTGCTGTCCGTTCAGCACTTGGTCATCGGTGATCCGAATCACGTCGAGTACGACTCCATCATCACCATCCCCTTGAACGCTTCCGCACTCGATCTACAAGTGGTATGTAGATGCAAACTCACTCCCTTGACTCGTTGCTTAGATGAACTCATAGATGGATCTTGGTGAAACCGTAGGAAAAATTTTAATTTTCTGCAACGTTCCCCAACACTGAGTACCACTATAATGCCCAGGGGAGATCGCGATTTAGAATTGGGGATGAGGAAAGGAGAACAGAGTAGGTGAGGACTTGGAGAAGGTGAAAGGAGATCGTTCAATCACTCGCTGCCATTTCGTCTGGTGAGTCCTACATAAGTAGTTGCCCCACTGGGCCACCCTTACAAGGCCGCGACCTAATCAACTCAACCCACAGACGCACTCGACCCAAGCCCATACATCAATGTTGCATGTTCAGTTAACTGAACTGCACTTGGTCAGTCCGCTGCAGATGCAGTAACAGTATCTGCAGGCGTGACACTTGCATCTCGATCTACTTTGGGCCAGTAGGATGGCGGCGGTAGAGTCTATCTAGGGAAGATCCGCGGGGTGGGCGGCGAGCAAGGCCATAGTGGTAACAGGGTGCGGGGGGGCGAGGCCGTGTTGGGGGTGGTGTGTGCTGCAGAGGAGGTGGCTGGCGGAGAAAGCAAAATGATGAGTGTAGTCTCACCCCACACATCTCTTATATCACTAAGAGCATCTCCACTCGTTCAGCCCCCCAGCGCATGGGCCGGCGCTCTTTCAGGCGCTCGCCCGGCGATTTTTAGGCCCTGGGGGCGATCTAGGTCCCAGCAACGCCCCCAGGTGCCGCCCCCAAGGCGTCGCAAATTCAAACTTGGTCCATTCCCGCTCCCAAAAAACGCCACAAGTCCGGCGATCTGCGCCACAGTTCGGCAATCACCTTGCCGCAGTTCAATGATCAAATGAAAAGTTCGGCGTGCAAAAAGAAAGGACACGAGGCAATGCATCAAACGGCGGTGTCGGCCTCCAGCGTCGGAGGAGTCGGCGTGCGCGGGCTGGGCGGCGTCGGTGCGGCTTCTTCTGTGCTGGGCAGCGTCGGCGCGGCTTCTGTGCTACTGGGCGTCGTGGAGGCATCATCGCTTGGGCTTGGTGGCGGCTGTCGGATGTGGGGTTCCGGCAAACCCTTAAGGTTCGAACACTAGGGTGCGCGCGAAGTCTTTCCCTCCTAACGATCTACGCTCTAGCTCGCTAAGATCTTGCGGACGAACTCACAACACAGAAAGACACGAGGTTTATACTGGTCCGGGCCACCCTTGTGGTGTAATACCCTACTCCAGTGTGGTGGTGGTGGATTGCCTCTCGGGCTGATGATGAACAATACAAGGGAAGAACCGCCTCCTGAGGTTGAAGTGTTCTTGTGCGTATGAACTTGTGGTGTGTGGATTCGATGCCAGTTTCGGATCCCTTTTCTACTGTGGTGGCTAGCCCTATTTATAGAGGCCCTGGTCCTCTTCCCAAATATCGAGCGGGAAGGGAGCCAACAACGGCGGGCAAATTTGAAGGGGGGACAACTAGTACAAGCTATCCTGACAAATGCGGTCTTCGCCTGCAAAAGCTACTGGGTGACACCGTCTTGGGCTCCACGATGACCTCCGCCTTGCCGTCCTCCTGGTCTTGGTCTCGTTGCACCAATATGGCAACCTTTGCCTGATGCCTCGGTACTCTTCGCCTGCGCTTGCCTCCTTAGCACCAAAGAGGAAATAAGGACGCTGCGCGCACCGGCGCTCACCTGGCACCGTTCGTCATGGCTCACGTCACGAAAGCCTCATGAGGTTTGCCCCGCCTTGATATCTCTGCTCCTCGTGAGCCTGCCTAGCTAGGCCACTTCAGAGGAGGTCTTGCGTCGTCCGCCTCGCAAGGCTTGGACCCTCGCGCGGGTCTTGGGTGCCTTGTTGACGAAGATAGGCCGTACAGCCTGCTGCTTGGCCACGCGGTGGGCCGCAGGCAGGCAAGTCTGGGGACCCCCGTTCCCAGAACACCGACAGTAGCCCTCGGGCCCAAGGTGCGCTCGGGCTTGGCTTCACGGTGAAGCCAAGGGTCAAGTTCGGAGTGCCACAGGCCCCAAAAGCCTGCGGCCTCGGTCGACGCGTGGTGGTTGATTGGACGTGGGCGTCTCTGCTTCCCCATGCTGCCTCGGCAACTGCTTGCCCTGACAAAGGCTGGCACGGGCAGTTCTTTCCTTCATTGCTTCTTCCTTGCCTCGCTCCAGATCCCCTTTCTCTCTCTTCGCCGCCGCTATCTCTAGATCTGCTCCACCCTTGCTCTGCTTCTACCGCCCATGGCGCCGCGCAAGGTCAAGTCTTCCTCGGCACCGGCTTGGTATGAGCTGGCCCTCGAAGCGCCCACCGTCACGGAAAAGAGCCTCGCCTCCGTGCACCTGTTGACAGCGGGCGAGAGCAATGAGTGGGGGAAGACAAAGCTCCGGCTTGCCTCCGACGAGCCGGGGCCTGATGGGAGCACCTTCTTCCCCTTCTTCTCGAGCAGCGTCGCCGTTGGGTTGGTCCCTCCTTTTTACGATTTCTTTTATGAAGTCCTCGACCACTATGGTCTGCAGGCGTTGCATCTCCATCCCAATTCTGTTCTCCTCCTGTCCATCTTTGCCTACTACTGTGAGGCGTACCTGGGCGTCATGCCATCCGTGGCGCTCTTGCACCATTTCTTCTTCCTCAGTGCCAGCGGCGAGCATATCACCGGATGCGCTAATTTAAATGCGCTTGGCAAGGCCAACTCGATCTCGAGCACCGGGAAGAGGGCCGACAACATCCGATCCAAATGGGTCATGATGGATGCCTAACGCGCCGACCCGCGTCTGGCGTTGCCAACAGCGGCGCCTCCTCCCAACGGGGGTGGCCCAAGGCGGAGCTTATCGACGAGCGGGCGTCGTTGGTGTTGGGGCAGATGATGATCGACCTGAGGCCGGGTAACGCAAGGGTGGCCAAGATAATGGGGGCGATGCTCCTGAGGGAGTTCTTGACGCTGCAGGTTGCGCCACTCCAGGCGCGCGCGCCCCCTCTGGGAGCTTGAAGAAAAGGAGAACAAGACCCGCCTGAGGCCAGGGGACCTGCCTGGCGATGAATTGGACCCCGTCCTGCGCCTCATAGTCGGAGACATCCAGGAGTATCCGCCTAGTGCCTTCGTTCCCTTGTTTTAGTGCAGGGATCAGGATGAATTCTTCGCCTCCAGGCCAACTTTTGACGCGTGCGGGCTGGTGCCGCCAATGCTTCCCGGAGCTCCTTCGACACAAAAACCGGTGGAGGTGTCTTCTGGTGAGTCCCGCAGCGGGGGATAAGAGGAGGAGGACTCGGAGTAGACTCTAGAAGAGGTGGGGGAGACTTCCCCCCTGAGCAAGGCCGAGATTCTCCGCGCCCTTCCTAACGATGCCGAGGCCGATGCCTTCCAAGGGGAGAGAGAGCAACCCCTCATCCCGACGAAGGGTAGGTCGTCCCTGGTGGCCCGCGATGCCGCCCCCGTCCTGGCGCCTCCTGGGGCGGGCTCCGGTTCTGTCTCTACTCCGCCTGGCACCGTCGGAGCCCGAATGCCTACTCCTCAGGTCCCGACGTTGTCAGGCTTCAAGATTCCCAAGCGGTCGGTGGAATACATCGCAGTGGATCGGTAAGTGTCTTAAGCTTCGCCTAGCCCTTGTTTGCACTCATTGTTTCCTGATGCTCGCCCCTGGATGATCAGGCCGACATCTTCGGCGAAGAAGAGGAAGGAGGATACAGCGGCCGTGCCTCCCTCCGTAGGGAAAGGAGGCAGCAGTGCCCGCATCTCCCCAGCCCGGTCGTCCTCGCGCGGCCAAGAGGAGCATCGCCGCGTGGAGTCAGCCCCCATGGCCCCGCTGGCTCCGGAGGTGCCGGTACTTGGCGCGACAGACGAGGTCCCAGCTGCTCCGGAACCCGTGGTCTCCCAAGCCCTAGTGATGATGTCGCTTCCTTCTAATGCTGCATCTCCACTCCCTGGTCCTTCTGTTCCTATTGCCGTCTTGGAGCGTGCCCTTTCGGAGATGACTCAGCTGCAGGCGGATGTCCTGAGCGCGGACCCGCGCCTGGTGGCCGGGTGTCTGGAGCTGGCCTCTGGCTGGCTTCACTCTGACCTGGCAGTCCGCGCGACGCTGGGCCAGGCTGTTACGGCTTCCGAGAAGGAGAAGCAAGGAGCTGCCAACGCTTCAGCCGATCGCGAGGCGGCGCTAAAGGACGCCAAGGCCGCCCGTGACCACTGCCAAGCGCTGGAGGGCGAGCTGCAGAGCCTGCGCGACAAGTACGCCGAAGAGGTACACTGCCGCCAAGCGAGGGAGGAGGAGATGAAAGCCCGGGAGGAAGCCGTCAAGAACCGTGATGCTGAGCTGGCGGAGCTGGGGAAGAAGCAGGCTGCCGAGCGCAACTGGTTGGAAGAGTTGGAGCGGAAGATGGGGATGAGGGAGGCCAATCTTGATGCCAAGGCGCGAGTCCTGGCCGAAGACCGCGTGGCCTTCGCTGATCTCGAGAAGAGGTCACGCAAGGCGCTGAAGACACTCTACGAGCACGGCCTGGAGAAGCCGCTGGACACCGACGAGGACGGCCCCGCCCAGCTGCTTCCTCTCGTGGTGAAGGCGCTTGAGGAGGTCGTTGACGGCCTCGGTCCCATGGCGGAGGCAGAAGCTTGCGTCCTGTCTTCAGCTGCACCGACTCGCGTCTTCAGTCATCTACACCTCCGCGACCCCAACGCTCGCCTTGACGAGCTGCTGGAGCCTGTGGCTGAAGATCAATACGAGGCGGCCGCCGCAGCCGTGCAGGATCAGGTGGGGGCCTTGCTGAGGAGGTTCCGTAGCTTCGTCTCCACTCCTCTGTCCGGCGTCGTCGATCTTGCAGCTGGTGGTGAAGACAAAACCGCTCACGAGGGAGCGCCTTCCGCAGGCGACGTCTAGAGGTGACCTGCGGCTATTCTTCCTGTTTCATTCCTGCAACATGTATCAGGCCTCGTGGAGGCGTTTAGACTTTTCATTTGGTGTTGTGAAACAATATGCTTGTAATATTTGCTTTGAGATTTTGCAATTTCCTCCCTATTTGCTTGGCGTTTTGCGTCGGCAGAGCCCGGCCCCGCGCGTACCTCAACCGCCATTGGGCCGGCCGGAGACCAGGACGGACCAAGGAGTGACGGGCTACGTGACTAGTTAGGCTCCTGAGTCGCGATGCTCAGGAGTCCCCCTTGACGCACAAACAACATATAGGGAGAGTTCGTGGGGGTAGATTAATGTTCTACGTCCGCAGAGCCCGGCCCCGCGCATACCTCAACCGCCATTGGGCCGATCGGAGACTAGGACGGACCAAGGAGTGAGGGGCTACGTGACCAGTTAGGCTCCTGAGTCGCGATGCTCAAGAGTCCCCCTTGACGTGCAAACTATTCCCATACCTGCCCTCGCTGAGGCCTCGGGAGGGGCGCGCGATGCCCAGGTCCGGGGGACCTGGTTAGGTGGCATGGGCTTGGGCGTGACCCGAGCGCAGCCCCCGTGCCCAGCCCCCATGCGCGGCTTTCCCAAGGGGAGGCATTGCGGTAAGGCTGGGCGCTGAGCTCTGGGCTCCCTGAGGTTGGCATGACCGTGGGGTCGCCCTCAGTTGTTTATCACCAGCGCGAAGCATAGTGCTTCCGCTTGTGCACGGGCATAGCCGCTCCTTGGCAGTGTCGTCAGCCAGCACGGAGCATGGTGCTTCCACTTGGGCGTGGGATGGGGGCCCCCTCCGGGAGGAGCCCCGGCGTGTCTGACCCATACGACACGTGGCTTGCACGGCAGGGCTGCGAGGTGTATCTAGGCACTCGTGAGCCAGCGCGGGACTCACGAGGCCCTACCTCAAGGCAGGTTGCGCCTGGTCTTGAGTATTGGTGACTGTATGTTCCTGCAAGGCGATTAGATGCAAGCACACTACGTCCTCAGGTCCCGGCCCTCGAGCGATCTCAGCCGCCGCTGGTATGCCAGGTCGCGATGCCGTGGTCAAGGCCAGGGGGTGAGGGCTGGAGAGCCAGTAAGAGCTCCCGAGTCGCGATGCTCAGGAGCCCCCTTTTAACGTGCATGCGGGTTGCATGGGACAAACAGACCTGCTGCGGGCGGTAACCGAGCAGAAGATAGTCGTCGGCAGGTTAAGCATGAAGAGCAGACCGACTTGGATAAATGCAGGAAGATACATGCCACTGGGTCTGGCCCGAGCGGCTTGGGGATGATGCAGCCCGAGGGGCGCCCCCAGCAAGGTAAGCTAAAGACTTAAGCAAAGGGATACATGCCACAGGGACGGACCCGTGTGGCCTGGGAATAATGCAGCCCGAGGGGCGCTCCCAGCTTAAACGAACTTGGAAGATGTCACCTGGTTCTGTAGACGAAGTAGAGTTGGTGCAGCTGAAGCCACGCGTTGAAGGAATGGCTCCTCATGAGCCATCGGGACCCTGAGCCTCGGGAGGCTCTGGGGCTCAGGAGGTTCCCTGAAGGCTGTCTCCATCTCCTCCAAAACGGCGTGGAACCTGGCCTCCTGAGCCGTCAGGACTTGCCGCACGTTGCGCTGATAGGCCGACGCCACGCTCGGCAAGCCGAAGGGCATGCGAAAGTAGCTGTGTGGTGGTCCCTCACAGCGGCCCACACGTGATGGCCAGAAGCGTTCCTGAGATGCGGCCCTATTGAGCCCTGGGACGTCGACGCAGACACGCAGCCTGACATCCTCGCCTGGATGGGGAGCTGTGCCTTGTGAGTGGCTGTGGCCGTGCATGGCTCTTGCTTCTTGCAGTTCCTGGGTGGTCTTGCTGATGAACTCCTGGGTGGTGCGCACTCCTTGCCTTGTGCTCTCCTGAGGAAAGTGTGCCGTGAAGCACGCTTCCAAGTGGTGCCCAAGCGCCTTCCTCGTGAGGTTGGCAAGGTCTGAGGCTCTCCAGGAGAGAGCCCCGAGTCCTGCATGAGGAGGGCGTCGGGCGCGCTTTCCTATGTGGTGGAGGAAGGCGCCCCTGGAGCGGGCGCTGATCCTGACAAGGCTCCTGAAACGACGCCATCTTCTTGGGGTCCCACGCGGTGCAACAACTTCTTCTTGGGGATGGTCTCCGGAGGGCCTTCACTTCTGATGTCAGGGTTGTCGATTGCTGCGGCTTGGAAGGCGCGCTCAAGGGAGCACACAACATCCCTCTCTTAACATGGGACCGTGATGATTTCCCACTTCCTGGCATCTTGAGAACGTTGTAGCCGTGGTGAGTGACTGCCAAGAACTTGGCCAGGGCTGGATACCCGAGGATGGCATTGTACGACAGGCGGATGTGCGCGATGTCGAAGTCGATGAGCTCGGTGCGGTAGTTCTTGCGCTCGACGACGCGGTCGAGCCACTCCTCATAGAGGTCGTCGATGGGGCGGTAACGCAGGAGCTCGTTCACCACGATGAGCGCGGCTCGTGCCTTCATGGGAGCGCAGTGCGCGTGAGACGAAGAACCAGCAAGGGTGAGTGATGGAGTAGCGGTGCGGCTGTCCTTCCGCACTGAAGGATGCAGCAAGGACGCCTACTACTCGTTCCCCGCCGGACCGGTGGCAGCGTTGGCGGCGAGAGACAGAGAGCGACGAGGTGGCCCGCCTATGGGAGCCGTCTGAGCGACGCGGGCGGAGAGGGCAGCCCGACGCTCAGCTCGAGCACGGCAAGCGTCCGCCATGGAAGCGACGGAGCGACGGAGCAACCAACCGATGATACGTCTCCAACGTATCTATAATTTTTGATTGCTCCATGCTACCTTATCTAATGTTTTGGACTATAATGGGCTTTATTTTCCACTTTTATATTATTTTTGGGACTAACCTATTAACCGGAGGCCCAGCCCAGAATTGCTGTTTTTGCCTATTTCAGTGTTTCGAAGAAACAAAATATCAAACGGAGTCCAAACGGAATGAAACCTTCGGAAACGTGGTTTTCTCACCGAACGTGATCCAGGGGACTTGGACCCTACTCCAAGGAACGAAAGCGGCGGTCACGAGGGTGGGGGGCGCACCCCCCCTAGGGCGCACCCCCTGCCTCGTGGGCCCCTTGTCGCTCCACCGACGTACTCCTTCCTCCTATATATACCTACGTACCCCCAAACGATCAGAAGAGGGAGCCAAAAACCTAATTCCACCGCCGCAACTTCCTGTATCCACGAGATCCCATCTTGGGGCCTGTTACGGAGCTCCATGAGGAAGGGCATCCACCACGGAGGGCTTCTACATCAACACCATAGCCTCTCCGATGAAGTGTGAGTAGTTTACTTCAGACCTTCGGGTCCATAGCTAGTAGCTAGATGGCTTCTTCTCTCTTTTGGATCTCAATACAATGTTCTCCCTCTCTCGTGGAGATCTATTCGTGTAATCTTCTTTTTGCGGTGTGTTTGTTGAGACCGATGAATTGTGGGTTTATGATCCAGCTTATCTATGAATAATATTTGAATCTTCTCTGAATTCTTTTATGTATGATTGAGTTATCTTTGCAAGTCTCTTCGAATTATCCGTTTGGTTTGGCCAACTAGATTGGTAGTTCTTGCAATGGGAGAAGTGCATAGCTTTGGGTTCAATCTTGCGGTGTCCTTACCCGGTGACAGAAAGGGTTGCAAAGGCACGTATTGTATTGTTGCCATCGAGGATAACAAGATGGGGTATTTATCATATTGCATGAATTTATTCCTCTACATCATGTCATCTTGCTTAAGGCGTTACTCTGTTTTTAACTTAATACTCTAGATGCATGCTGGATAGCGGTCGATGAGTGGAGTAATAGTAGTAGATGCGAGAATCGTTTGATCTACTTGTCTCGGACGTGATGCCTATATACATGATCATACCTAGATATACTCATAACTATGCTCGATTCATCAATTACTCAACAAGAATTTGTTCACCCACCGTAAAATACTTATGCTCTTGAGAGAAGCCACTAGTGAAACCTATGGCCCCCGGGTCTATTCTCATCATATCAATCTCCATCACTTTTATACTTGCTTTGTTTTTACTTTGCTTTTTTACTTTTTACTTTGCATCTCTATAAAATACCAAAAATATTATCTCTATCAGATCTCACTCTCGTAAGTGACCGTGAAGGGATTGACAACCCCTAATCGCGTTGGTTGTGAGTAGCTATCGTTTTGTGCAGCTACGAGGGACTTGTGCGTGGCCTCCTACTGGACTGATACCTTGGTTCTAAAAAACTGAGGGAAATACTTACGCTACTCTGCTGCATCATCCTCTCCTCTTCGGGGAAAACCAACGCAAGCTCAAGACGTAGCAAGAAGCATTTCGCACCGTTCTTAGGGAGTCTCATAAAAGTCAACATACCAAGTACCCAACACAATCCCTCTCTCTCGCATTACATTATTTGCCATTTGCCTCTCGTTTTCCTCTCCCCCACTTCACCCTTGCCGTTTTATTCGCCCTCTCTTTCCCAATCTCCTCCTCTTTTTCCGTTGCCTTTTCCTCGTCCGTTTGTTTGCTCGTGTGTTGGATTGCTTGTTTGTCGCAATGGCTCAAGATGCTACTAAATTGTGTGACTTCACCAATACCAATAATAATGATTTCCTTAGCACTCCGATTGCTCCTCTTGCTAATACTGAATCTTGTGAAATCAATACTGCTTTGTTGAATCTTTGAAAGATCAATTCGCCGGCCTTCCTAGTGAAGATGCCGCTACTCATCTGAATAGCTTCATTGATTTATGTGATATGCAAAAGAAAAAAGATGTCGATAATGGTGTCGTTAAGTTGAAGCTATTTCCTTCGCTTAGAGATCGTGCTAAAGCGTGGTTTTCATCTTTGCCTAAAAATAGTATTGATTCTTGGAACAAGTGCAAAGATGCTTTTATCTCCAAGTATTTTCCTCCCGCTAAGATCATCTCTCTTAGGAATGATATTATGAATTTTAATCAACTTGATCATGAACATGTTGCACAAGCTTGGGAGAGAATGAAATTAATGATACATAATTGTCCTACTCATGGTTTGAACTTGTGGATGATTATACAAAAAATTTATGCCAGATTGAATTTTGCTTCTAGAAATCTTTTAGATTCGGCCATGGAGGCACTTTTATGGAAATCACTTTAGGAGATGCTACTAAACTCCTAGATAATATTATGGTTAATTATTCTCAATGGCATCTTGAAAGATCTACTAATAAAAAAGTGCATGCGATAGAAGAAATCAATGTTTTGAGTGGAAAGATGGATGAACTTATGAAATTATTTGCTATTAAGAGTGTTTCTTCTGATCCTAATGATATGCCTTTGTCTACTTTGATTGAGAATAATAATGAATCTATGGATGTGAATTTTGTTGGTAGGAATAATTTTGGTAACAACGCGTATAGAGGGAATTTTAATCCTAGGTCTTATCCTAGTAATCCTTCTAATAATTATGGAAATTCCTACAACAACTCTTATGGAAATTTTAATAAGATCCCTCTGAATTTGAGAATAGTGTTAAAGAGTTTATGAATTCACAAAAGAATTTTAATGCTTTGCTTGAAGAGAAATTGCTTAAGGTTGATGATTTGGCTAGGAACGTTGATAGAATTTCTCTTGAGGTTGATTCTTTAAAGCTTAGATCTATTCCTCCTAAGCATGATATCAATGAGACTCTCAAAGCTATGAGAATTTCCATTGATGAGTGCAAAGAAAGAACCGCTAGGATGCATGCTTCCAAAGATGCCTTTATTAAAGCGTGTTCTTCTAATTCCTATGAAAATCAAGATGAAGATCTAAAAGTAATTGATGTGTCCCCTATTAAATCTTTGTTTTGCAATATTAATCTTGATGAAACTGAATATGATCTTCCTTTACCTAAAAGGCGTTCTAAGAATTCGGAGTTTTTAGATCTTGATAATGAAATTGATAAAAGTGGGATTGAAAGAAATAAAAATCTAGATGTTGATAAACCCACTATATTGGATCTCAAGGAATTTAATTATGAAAATTGCTCTTTAATTTATTGTATTTCCTTGTTGCAATCCGTGATAAATTCTCCTCATGCTTATAGTCAAAATAAGGCCTTTACCGAACATATTGTTGATGCCTTGATGCAATCTTATGAAGAAAAACTTGAGTTGAAAGTTTCTATCCCTAGTAAACTCTATGATGAGTGGGAACCTACTATCAAAATTAAAATTAAAGATCATGAGTTTCATGCTTTGTGTGATTTGGGTGCTAGTGTCTCTACTATTCCCAAAACTTTGTGTGATTTGCTAGATTTCCGTGACTTTGATGATTGCTCTCTAAACTTGCATCTTGGATTCCACTATTAAAAAGCCTATGGGAATAATTAATGATGTTCTTATTGTTGCAAATAGGAATTATGTGCCCGTAGATTTTATCGTTCTTGATATAGATTGCAATCCTTCATGTCCTATTATTCTTGGTAGACCTTTCCTTAGAACGATTGGTGCAATTATTGATATGAAGGAAGGAATATTAGATTCCAATTTCCATTAAAGAAAGACATGGAACACTTTCCTAGGTAGAAAATAAAATTACCATATGAATCTATTATGAGAGCCACTTATGGATTGCCTACCAAAGATGGCAATACCTAGATCTATCCTTGCTTTTATGCCTAGCTAGGGGCGTTAAACGATAGCGCTTGTTGGGAGGCAACCCAATTTTATTTATTTTTTTGTTTTTGCTGCTGTTTAGGAATAAATAATCCATCTAGCCTCTGTTTAGATGTTGTTTTATCTTTTAATTAGTGTTTGTGCCAAGCTAGACCTATTGGATCTTCTTGGATGATAGTTATTTGATCTTGCTGTAATTTCCAGAAACTTTGCGCTCAATGCCCGAATTGTTAAAAATTACCAGAACGTGATAAAATATTGATTCCAATTTCTGCTGATCAATAAACAAAATTTCCAGGTCTTCTAATTTTGGTAGAATTTTTTGAGTTCCATAAGTTTGCGTTAGTTACAGATTACTACAGACTGTTCTGTTTTTGACAGATTCTGTTTGTGTGTGTTGTTTGCTTATTTTGATGAATCTATGGCTAGTAAAATAGTTTATGATCTATAGAGAAGTTGGAATACAGTAGGTTTAACACCAATATAAATAAAGAATGAGTTTATTACAGTACCTTAAAGTAGTCTTTTGTTTTCTTTCTCTAACGGATCTCACGAGATTTCTATTGAGTTTTGAGTTGTGAAGTTTTCAAGTTTTGGGTGAATTCTTTTGATGGATTATGGAACAAGGAGTGGCAAGAGCCTAAGCTTGGGTATGCCCATGGCACCCCAAGATAATCCAAGGACACCAAAAGTCAAAGCTTGGGGATGCCCCGGAAGGCATCCCCTCTTTAAATCCACTTCCATCGGTAATTTACTTGGAGCTATATTTTTATTCACCACATGATATGTGTTTTGCTTGGAGCGTCTTGTATTATTTGTGTCTTTGCTTGTTAGTTTACCACAATCATACTTGCTGTACACACCTTTTGAGAGAAGCTAATTTTATTGGAATTTGCTAGAAGACTCCATGTGCTTCACTTATATCTTTTGAGCTTGATAGTTTTGCTCATAGTGCTTCACTTATATCTTTTGAGCGTGATAATTTTTGCTCTAGTGCTTCACTTAGATCTTTTAGAGCATGGTGGTGGATTTGTTTTAGAGAAACTATTGATCTCTCATGCTTCACTTAGATTATTTTGAGAGTCGTTAATAGCATGGTAATTTGCTTAATGTTAATATACTTGGTGTCGGGGCAGGCTGATCTGGCCCACGAACACCTATGGGACCGGCGGACCGAGCCCCTTTCGGTTCGGCGGGGGGCGGAGGTCGCACAAGAGCAGATCGAGGCGAAGCACACGAGCGGTTTACCCAGCTTCGGAGCTCTCCGGAGAGAACACTCCTACTGCTGCATATCTGGGTGTATTGAGTTCTTGCTCAGGAGCGCTGAGTGCTACAGTACACACAAGCTGCTAACGAGACTGAGCGTGAGTGTTGTCTGGCTTCGAGCCTTTCGAACCCCCTCCTACGTTGCGCATGGGCCTCCTTTTATATGCTAAAGGGGTCTCCGACAGGTGGCAACGTAGACAAGGGTAAAAATGGAAAAGGAGTGGTTGGTACAGCTACTTGTACAGTGTACCATACCTAACCTCGACGGCGGGGACAAAGGCATTAAATGCCTGTCACGTCGCCCTAACAGTGCGAAAAGGACCGCCCAGGGCGCCACCGCTTGCCACGATGGCTATCTTGTCGTGCCGCTTGCCACGCACTCGGCTGGCGCCGGCCTCTTGCCTGCACGCAGCGCTGGAAAGGTCCTGTGCGACACGTTAGCGGATGTGCCGGAGCGCAGTGCAGTGGTGGTCTGCCGCGACAAAGCGCCTTTGCCGTGGTTGTTGTCTTGTCGGCGTCCGGAAGCTTGTCGCTCACGGGCCTTCCCGCAAGCTCCTCTTGCCGGGCCTTGTCTCCTAGGTGCCTTGGGTGGCCTTCCGGCAAGCTCCTCTTGCCGGGCCTTGTCTCCTTGGCTTGAATACTTTGTTCTTGAATGGCTCCAAAGGAACCACGGAGGACCTTGGCGGTCACCGGTAAGCCTTGCCGCGGAGGGCTGCAACTGCCCGTGCACAAGTTCGGGATACTAGGGTACCCCTACTCTAGTACACCGGCAGAGCCCCTGAGCTGGGCCACACACGGTGCCCAGCTGTTGGGCCAGGCCCAAAGCAGGGCACGGCACGCAGCCCTGGGTTACGCCTGTAACTCACCCCGGACCCACCACGCCCTCCATGAGCAGCACGCGTCGATTGTGGCGTCGTGTGAGAGATCGTGGGTGGTTTCTTTATTCGAAAAGACAGAGCGTCCGCCCCTCCCTCTTTATAAGCGGGAAAGCAGGGGCGATTCGCCCATCTCGCCGATTCTTTGTCCAATCTCGAAAAATCCCGCTGCCTCCCCTTCTTACCAAGGTCAAGAGAGAGCAGCGCTCACTTCATCGCCACCAGCATCACCAACGCCGTCGATCTCCCTCACGACCTCCGCCATGGCTCCGAAAGCCGACAAGGGGAAGGCCGTGGAGTCGGCCGAGGCGCAGCGGCTTGCGGCGCTGCGGAAGGAGCGGGCAATCTTTCCCCCCCAGCTGGCCGCGAGGGAGCTGAGGGAGTACTACTACCTCTTCTGGTCGACGGAGACGCGAGCGCATCCGCCTGCAGCAAGGTACTCCCATCTGCTGCTTCAGGCGGCTCCGAATGGGTACCCTTTCTTGTATTTGTTCTTCTCTGCGGGCTCGCCCGCCTTTCTCTGAATTTTTCTGCGATATCATGAACACCTACGGGTTCCGCCTCCTTGACTTCACCCCCAATGTTGTTACGACCATGGCAGTTTTCGCATCTCTGCGAAAACTTTGTCGAGTCCATCCAAACGTAGCCCTTTTCCGCCACTTCTTTATGCCCCGAGTTGAGAGAGGGGAGCCTCTTTCCGGTGGGATCGCCTGGATCTCGAGGACCGACAAGAAGGAAGCTTATCTAGAGGGAGAGCTCCGCAGCAAATGGGATGAGTGGAGAGCAGACTGGTGCTGGATTGTCGAGGAGAACCCGCAGCCGTTTACCGCCCATCGCCAAACCCCGTGAGTCTTGGAAAGCGATTGGAGCAGTCTGGCCCCTAAGACGCTTAGGCTGAAGATTGCCGTCATCCGGATCGTCACGCTGAGGCTTGCCGGACTCAGAGGCGCCCGTTGGCGCAGATTTCCTTCGTCGCCGCGCCGCTTCCCCCTGCAGGAGAGGAGGAGACCCGCCTGGGAGTTCCAGAACGCGACGGATATCATGAGGCTGCGCCCGGGCCTCAACTTCAATTTCACTGTCCTGGAACTGGACGCGATGCTCTTGGAGCTGTTCAAGCACGATCCTGAGCATCCCGGAGCGTTCAGGTTGCCGAAGAATGTCGTCCCGCTGTGCAACAATTCCTCGCTCGACCGCATCCGTGCAATGATGCCGTTGTGCGACTCGCATGGAATCGTTCCAACTTGGCAAGAGCGTGCAGATGACGTCGTCGCGAGTGTTCTTTGACAACTGGTAGAAGTGCGGTCCGCCCGATGAAACGAAGAGCCTCACCATGACACCACCGATGATGAGATGCGCCGCATCACCACCAGCTGGAAGAGGCGGCGGCAGCTGCCGCTGGGCGATTCAGTTCACCGTGGAGGAGGCGAGAGGCAGAGGCGGCAAGCCTTGTCGAGCGAGGGAGTTTGCGGCGAGGAAGAGCTTGTCGGGCCTGAAATCGAAGTCGAAAGCGAGCCACGAGGGCGCCTCCTCCCCTTGAACAGCTTGCCGCGGCGGAGCCCCAGCTCCACCAGAAGGCGTCTCCGCAAGGCCGGAGATGTAGCGGGCGGCGAGACGGGCTAACAGCAAGGCCATGACGCGCAGCTTCCACCGCGGCAAGCACTGCTGCTGGAGCACCTCACGCCGCTGCAACCGGAGCGGGCCTCGCAGACCACCGCTTCGCTTCCCGCCAAGCGGCCAAGGGAAACTACTCCTCTGCCTCGTCGTCTTTGGGCGGGCCAGAATTTGATCTCTCCGCGCCAGCTCGGCTCAAGCGAGGAAGAAGAAGAGTAAGATTCTTTGCATCATTTGTATTTCTTGACTTGTTGCTTTGTCTTGTATCTGATTTGCTTCACTCTGAACCCATTCCTTTTTAGGACGCCTGGCCCAGAGCGTCGAAGAGAGCCAAGGCCCGGTGATTGTCATCGAGGACGAACCCATCACATGACGGCAGGAGGCGCGTCGAGACCACCTTGCCGGACGCGGCAACTCTTCCTCAAAGCAGCCCCAGCGTAAGTATATGGTTTACTTCCTGCTATTAGGCGTGCATGGGTGCCCTTTCTTTGCCGATGTCCGGCTGGCTGATTTGTGTAGGAAGCAGAGCGGTCTTACCAGAGTGCCTCAAGCCGCCTCGACATGCCTTCTGCTTCGACTACACCGCCAAGGGAGGATTCCCCGGCAAGGGAGCGTTCTCCGGCAAGGGAGAATTCTCCG
Organism: Aegilops bicornis; assembly: GCA_021605145.1. Taxonomy (NCBI): domain Eukaryota; kingdom Viridiplantae; phylum Streptophyta; class Magnoliopsida; order Poales; family Poaceae; genus Aegilops; species Aegilops bicornis. The sequence continues at coordinate 207,310,866 of CM038673.1, read as the reverse complement.
GCAAGGGGCAGTACCAGCGATCCCCCGGTGGCGGAGACCATGACTGCAGACCCTAGCATAGGTAACCCTCGTGCTTGAAAACTTCCCTTGTGTTCTTCTTCTTCTGATCTTCTTTTTGAATATTTGCTTGACTTTTCTTCATTTTCCGGTCGTCAGATCCATCCGCCACAGAGCCAATGGAGACCGAGGTCGCCGGCGAGGAGGACGCCAGCAATAATCTTGACGCCGCCACGCCATCGAAGAGGAAGCTGGCGCCGACAAGCCCGCGGCCGAAGAGGCCGCCAAAGCTGCTGCCGCAGGTGGCGAGGGGTCCGGGCGATCGTCTTGGCACGCCCCGAGGCCTTGAGCGCCAGTGCTCACGCCGACCGCCCGATCCCTCCGCCCGCTGCAGCTGTCGAGTTCGAAGAGCCCCAGCCCGGCGCCTATTTGAAGGCCGGCGATGGCGTCTTCATCAAGCTCCCATGGGCGTCGAGCTCCAGGGCACCGGCCGAAGGAGAGACTTTTGATGAAGAGCTGCTCGTTTTCTTTTCTTCTTGCCGCTGCTGGTCACGTTATGAGAACGGTCTATTAGAGCTGCGACAAGTTATCTTGTAATATAACTCTATTTCGGGCAGCAATTGCTATGTTATTTCCTTTACTTGATTCCTTCCTTTGTATGTTTTTGCCCTGCGCTTTTAGGGAACTTGTCGGTAGCGAGCACAGGCCTTGGCGCTGAGTGCGGGACGTCGGCAACTTCTTTGGCGGTGCCGCTACCGACAAGAAACCTTGTTGCAACTAGTCGCAGCTCACTTAAGTTGTTGAGCGGACTCGAAACAAAGTAAGGGCGCAATCGCAGCTCACTTAAGTTGGTGAGCGGACTCGAAACAAAGTAAGGGCGCAATCGCAACTCACTTAAGTTGTTGAGCGGACTCGAAACAAAGTAAGGGCGCAACTAGCTACGAGTTGGTTCCTCCGTGCACAGGTTTTCCATACAAAGTACGGTCGTTCAAGGAAGATAACTTAAAATTTTTAAAACTGATTGCTCAAACTTTAGCAACTTAGCTTTTCTGTCGTTCGCTTCCCGGTAAGGCTAGACTTCCTTGAGCGACGCTTGGTCCACACCATTATCTTCTCCTTTCCCCCCGGCAAACTTGTGGGCGGGGAACCTTCCTTTCTTTGAGAAAGAGAAAGAAGAGAAAATAAAGATATGGAGCCTTATGGCTCGTTATTGCTTACCGGGGGTAGGTGCTGCACAAGGTGTCAGATAACGCATGCAAAATAGAAGTAGGAAGCATGAAATCGACAAGATGTGCGAAGCACATTAGCTTATGCACGGGGTCTGCGCCCGGCTTTGTACAAAGGATTACATGCAACATCGGCAAGACTTGTACAAAAGGTGGTTGCGGAACAGGTTCCGGCAACCGCGCTTCTGAGTAAAACTTACGAAGATGGTCAATGTTCCAGGAGTTGCTCACCGGAATTGCATCTTCGGTCTCAAGCGAACGGCGCCGAGCCTAGTGACTCGTTTCACCCGGTAAGGCCTTCCCACTTTGGCGTCAACTTGTTGGAATTCTTGGCGGACTGAACTCGCCGAAGAACAAGGTCGCCTTCCTCGAGACTTCTGGCATTAACTTTGCGGCTATGGTAGCGGCGCAAAGCTTGCTGGTATCGAGCAGCTCGTACAGCAGCCTGAAGACGATCCCCCTCAAGGAGCAGTGAGTCATGTTGTTGCAACTGCTCTTGCTCAAGCTCATCATAAGCGAGCACTCGAGGTGATCCGTATACGAGTTCCGTGGGGAGAACTGCCTCTGCTCCATAGACTAGAGCGAAAGGTGTCTGGCCAGTGGCTCGATTTGGCGTCGTCCTGATCGACCAAAGAACCACCGGCACATCTGCTGCTGCGGGAACATCTGCTTCCACGGCGAGAACCTGCGGCTCAGCCGGAGCTTGACGTTCCCCGGCAAGCTTGCCGGAGCAAAACTTGTCGGGAGCGTCTGCTTCAATGGAACAAACCCTAGGGCTTGCCGGAGCAGATTGCTCCTCGGCACTTGCCGGTGGAGCTCGATGGTGCGTCCTCGACGGTAGCGCAGCACTCAAGAGGTGCTCTTGCCGGAGTGGGCATCGAGCTCTGCTGGACTTGGAGCGTCTGCTTCAACGGAACAAACCCTAGGGCTTGCCGGAGCAGATCGCTCCTCAAGACTTGCGGTGGAGCTCGATGGTGCGTCCTCGACGGTAGCGCAGCACTCAAGAGGTGCGCTTGCCAGTGGGCATCGAGCTCCTGCCCGGACTTGGGCGTCTGCTTCAACGGAACAAACCCTAGGGCTTGCCGGAGCACTGCTCCTCAAGACTTGCCGGTGGAGCTCGATGGTGCGTCCTCGACGCAGTAGCGCAGCACTCAAGAGGTGCGCTTGCCGGAGTGGGCATCAGAGCTCTACCGGACTTGGAGCGTCTGCTTCAACGGAACAAACCCTAGGGCTTGCCGGAGCAGACTGCTCCTCAGCACTTGCCGGTGGAGCTTGATGGTGCGTCCTCGACGGTAGCGCAGCACTCCGAAGAGGTGCGCTTGCCGGAGTGGGCATCAGAGCTCCTGCCGGACTTGGAGCGTATGCTTCAACGGAACAAACCCTAGGGCTTGCCGGAGCAGACTGCTCCCCAGCACTTGCCGGTGGAGCTCGATGGTGCGTCCTCGATGGTAGCGCAACACTCCGAAGAGGTGCGCTTGCCGGAGTGGGCATCAGAGCTCTCGCCGGACTTGGTCTTCTTCTTCACCGCTGGTTTTTCTTTGCCGGGGCGGTCTCCTCACTATCAGATCCTCCGGTTTCAGTATTCTCTCCGGGGAGTCTCCTCCCTTCCTCAGCACGTGCACACTTGTTCCGCCAGGCATATAGCTCATCGACGTCTCGATCTTGCACATCGCCATCTCCTCCCGCATCCTGCGGTTTCGCGACGCTCGATGGAACGCGCTGATTACCGCGGGGTGGACATCTGGGATGTTGTGCCGTCTGTGATTGAATCTGTGAATGTACTTGCGCAGGGGCTCTCCTTCCTTCCGGGCGGCGAGATGAAGGTCGCTTTCTTGGCCATGGGGCTTGTGGTCGCTGTAAAGCGCCGACAAACTAATGGCATAGATCTGCCCAAGAGGATATGGAGTTGTCCGGCAAGTGCATGAGCCAGATCCGACATTGGGCTTGAGCACCGCCGGGAAGTAGTTGGCCAGGATCTTGTCGTCTCGTCCCCCGGCAGCTTGCACCGCGATGGTGTAGATGCTGAGGAACTCTGACGGATGCGTCTTGCCGTCGTACTTCTTTGGCACGTCAGGCTTGAAATTCTTCTTGCTGGGCCATCGACTTGCCGCAGCTCACGAGTGAACGCAGGGCAACCTACACAGACGGCAAGTCGCTGGTTCCCCTAAGCGCATGCATGTCGACAGAGGGCCCAGCGCTGGTCGGATTGACGCCGCTTCTCTTCGCACTTGATGCGAGTTCGGCGTCTTCTTGCCGCTGCTCGTGAAGAACTTGGTGCCGATCGCGACGAGCTCGTGGATCCGATGATGCGGTGGAGTCGCCGTCGAGGTGGATCCGGCGAAGTCGGCGATCTTGGCCTTCGGGCGGAGAGTGCATGGTGGTTGCACCCCAGTGGTTTCGCCGCCACCGGCTCGTGTTTGGCAGTCCTGCCGCGGCAGCGATGCACTTTCGGTTGCCATGAGCATCGCCGTTAGCAAAGCCGATGAGACTCTGAATGGTGGCCCTCCATTCATCGACCTTTGTCGGCTGTTGGAGGGTAATCCAGAGCAGTTGAGCTCTCGCCAGCTTCGCTGGAGTGGTGGGTGGCGATGGCGAACGGCGCGAGGAGCGGATATGCTCGGACTTCTAACTATGTTAGAAGGAGCGATATCCGTCCAGCGGACCGTGCCTCGCTTCGTGCCGGCATGTTGGCGTGCATGCTGGTCTTGAGCATCCCGAGATCCACCAGCTCGATCTTGGTCCAACGGCGTATGGCGTTGTGAATACCATGACGCTGTCGGTCCCGCGCCTCCTGAGACGGGCGCGGTGCATGTACGGACGCCGAGGTCTGCGCAGCCTTGTCCTTGGACTTGGCAGCACCGTGGGCTCCCCCGTCGACGTCCATTCTTCCGCCGACGTCTACCCCACCACCCGTTTGCTCTGGTGGTGGTGGGTTCGACGCAGACGAAACATCTGCCGCCGAAGCCTTCTTCTTCGGTGGCATGTCGATGAAGATGATGAAGATCTAGCTCGTGTGGACGCCGGATCAGGTTCACACAATCTCGACGCTTCTACCGGGCGCGCCAAAGATGTCGGGCAGGCTGATCTGGCCCACGAACACCTATGGGACCGGGCGGACCGAGCCCCTTTCGTTCAAGGGCGGGGGGCGGAGGTCGACGAAGAGCGATCGAGGCGAAGCACACGAAGCGGTTTACCTAGCTTCGAGCTCTCCGGAGAGATAACACTCCTACTGCTGCATGTCCGGGTGTATTGAGTTCTTGCTCAGAGCGCCGAGTGCTCTGATACACACAAGCTGCTAACGAGACCGAGCGTGAGTGTTGTCTGGCTTCGAGCCTTTCGAACCCCACTCTACATTGCGCATGGGCCTCCTTTTATATGCTAAAGGGGTCTCCGACAGGTGGCAACGTAGACAAGGGTAAAAATGGAAAAGGAGTGGTTGGTACAGCTACTTGTACAGTGTACCATACCTAACCCTGACGGCAGGGGACAAAGGCATTAAATGCCTGTCTACGTCGCCTAACAAAGGCAGAAAGGGACTGGCCAGGGCGCCACCGCTTGCCACGATGGCTATCTTGTCGGGCCGCTTGCCACCGCTCACGGGCCGCCGGGCCTCTTGCCACGCAGCGCTGGAAAGGTCCTGTGGCGACACGTTAGTGGATGTGCCGGAGCGCAGGTACAGTGGTGGTCACGCGGCAAGCACCTTGCATGCGGTTGTTGTCTTGTCGCGTCCGGAAGCTTGTCGCTCATCGGGCCTTCCGGCAAGCTCCTCTTGCCGGGCCTTGTCTCCTAGGTGCCTTGGGTGGCCTTCCCGGCAAGCTCCTCTTGCCGGGCCTTGTCTCCTTGGCTTGAATACTTTGTTCTTGAATGGCTCCAAAGGAACCACAGAGGACCTTGGCGGTCACCCGGTAAGCCTTGCCGCGGAGGGCTGCAACTGCCCGTGCACAAGTTCGGGATACTAGGGTACCCCTACTCTAGTACACCGACACTTGGTATTCAAGATATGTGAAACTTTCTTTTGAGTGCATTGAATACCAAGAAAAGTTTGATGCTTGATAATTGTTTTGAGATATGGAGGTGATAATATCAAAGTCGTGCTAGTTGAGTAGTTGTGAATTTGAGAAATGCTTGTGTTGAAGTTAGCAAATCCCGTAGCATGCACGTATGGTTAAAGTTGTGTAACAAATTAGAAACATGAAGTGTACACGGCTTGTGCATCCTTATGAGTGGCGGTCGGGACGACGATGGTCTTTTCCTACCAATCTATCCCCCTAGGAGCATGCGCGTAGTAATTGATTTTTGATGACTTCTAAAATTTTGCAATAAGTATATGAGTTCTTTTGACTAATGTTGAGTCCATGGATTATACGCACTTTTACCTCTCCGCCTTTGCTAGCCTCTTCGGTACCGTGCATTGCCCTTTCTCACCTTGAGAGTTGGTGCAAACTCCGCCGGTGCATCCAAACCCCGTGATATGACATGCTCTATCACACATAAACCTCCTTATATCTTCCTCAAAACAGCCACCATACCTACCTATTACGGCATTTCCATAGCCATTCCGAGATATATTGCCATGCAACTTTCCACCGTTCCGTTCATCATCATCATGACATACTTCACTTTTGTCATATTGCCATTGCATGATCATGTAGTTGACATCGTATTTGTGGCAAAGCCACCATGCATTATTTTTCATACATGTCACTCTAGATTCATTGCACCATCCCGGTACACCACCGGAGGCATTCATATAGAGTCATATCTTGTTCTAGTTTCGAGTTGTAATCCTTATGTTGTAATCAATAGAAGTGTGATGATCATCATTATTAGAGCATTGCCCAAAAAAAAAGAGAAAGGCCAAAAAAAAGAAAGGCCCAAGAAAGATAAAATAAATAAAAAGGGCAATGTTACTATCCTCTTTCCGCACTTGTGCTTCAAAGTAGCACCTTGTTCTTCATGTAGTGAGTCTCATATATTGTGCTTCAAAGTAGCACCATGTTTTTCATATAGTGAGTCTCATAAGTTGTCTTTTTCATACTAGTGGGAATTTTTCATTATATAACCTGGCTTGTATATTCCTACGATGGGCTTCCTCAAATGCCCTAGGTCTTCATGAGCAAGCAAGTTGGATGCACACCCACTAGTTTTGTTTTGTTGAGCATTCATAGATCTAGCTAGTGCATCCGTTGCATGTCAATCCCTACTCCTCATGTTGACATCAATTGATGGGCATCTCCATAGCCCGTTGATTATCCTTGTCAATGTGAGACTTTATCCTTTTTTGTCTTCTCCACACAATCCCCATCATCATATTCTATTCCACCCATAGTGCTATATCCATGGCTCACGCTCATGTATTGCGTGAAGGTTGAAAAAGTTTGAGATTATTTAAGTATGAAACAATTGCACGGCTTGTCATCGGGGTATAGAAGTTGGGAACATCTTTGTGTGACTTAAAATGAAGCATAGCCTAACTATATGATTTTGTAGGGATGAACTTTCTTTTGCCATGCTATTTTGAGAAGACATGATTACTTTGATTAGTATGCTTGAAGTATTATTATTTTTTATGTCAATATGAACTTTTGTCTTGAATCTTTCGGATCTGAATATTCATACCACAATTTAGAAGATTTACATTGAAATTATGCCAAAGTATCACTCCGCATCAAAAATTCTCTTTTTATCATTTACCTACTCGAGGACGAGCAGGAATTAAGCTTGGGGATGCCTGATACGTCTCCAACGTATCTATAATTTTTGATTGCTCCATGCTACTTTATCTACTGTTTTGGACTATAATGGGCTTTATTTTCCACTTTTATATTATTTTTGGGACTAACCTATTAACCGTGGCCCAGCCTGCACTGCTGTTTTTTTTGTGCCTATTTCAGTGTTTCAAAAGAAATGTAATATCAAACGGAGTCCAAACGAACGAAACCTTCTAAACGTGATTTTCTCACCAAACGTGATCCGAGGACTTGGACCCTACTCCAAGGAACGAAGAGGCAGTCACGAGGCGGGCGCCCCTAGGGCGCGCCCCGCCTCGTGGGCCTCTATCGCCCAATCGACGCATTCTTCCTCCTATATATACCTACGCACTTCAAACGATCAGAAGAGGGAGCCAAAAACCTAATTCCACCGCCGCAACTTCCTGTATCCATGAGATCCCATCTTGGGGCCTGTTCTGGAGCTCCGCCGGAGGGGGCATCCACCACGGAGGGCTTCTACATCAACACCATAGCCACTTCAGACCTTCGGGTCCATAGCTAGTAGCTAGATGGCTTCTTCTCTCTTTTGGGATCTCAATACAATGTTCTCCCCCTCTCTCGTGGAGATCTATTCGATGTAATCTTCTTTTTATGTGTGTTTGTTGAGATCGATGAATTGTGGGTTTATGATCCAGCTTATCTATGAATAATATTTGAATCTTCTCTGAATTCTTTTATGTATGATTGAGTTATCTTTGCAAGTCTCTTCGAATTATCCGTTTGGTTTGGCCAACTAGATTGGTAATTCTTGCAATGGGAGAAGTGCATAGCTTTGGGTTCAATCTTGCGGTGTCCTTTCCCAGTGACAGTAGGGGCAGCAAGGCATGTATTGTATTGTTGCCATCAAGGATAACAAGATGGGGTATTTATCATATTGCATGAATTTATTCCTCTACATCATGTCATCTTGCTTAAGGCATTACTCTGTTTTTAACTTAATACTCTAGATGCATGCTGGATAGCAGTCGATGAGTGGAGTAATAGTAGTAGATGCGTAATCATTTCGATCTACTTGTTTCGGACGTGATGCCTATATACATGATCATACCTAGATATACTCATAACTATGCTCAATTTCACAATTGCTCAATAGTAATTTGTTCACCCACCGTAGAATACTTATGCTCTTGAGAGAAGCCAGTAGTGAAACCTATGGCCCCCGGGTCTATTCTCATCATATCAATCTCCATCACTTTTATACTTGGTTTGTTTTTACTTTTTACTTTGCATCTCTATACCAAAAATACCAAAAATATTATCTCTATCATATCTCACTCTCGTAAGTGACCGTGAAGGGATTGACAACCCCTAATCGCATTAGTTGCGAGTAGCTATCGTTTTGTGCAGGTACGAGGGACTTGTGCGTGGTCTCCTACTGGATTGATACCTTGGTTCTCAAAAACTGAGGGAAATACTTACGCTACTCTGCTGCATCATCCTCTCCTCTTCGGGGAAAACCAACGCAAGCTCAAGACGTAGCAACCAACGGAAGGGAAACTACGGCGCACCCCTACCTGGCGCCCCAAATGTCGGATGTGGGGTTCCGGCAAACCCTTAAGGTTCGAACACTGGGGTGCGCGCAAAGTCTTTCCCTCCTACCGATCTACGCTCTAGCTCGCTAAGATCTTGTGGACGAACTCACAACACAGAAAGACATGGGGTTTATACTGGTTCGGGCCACCGTTGTGGTGTAATACCCTACTCCAGTGTGGTTGTGGTGGATTGCCTCTCGGGCTGATGATGAACAATACAAGGGAAGAACCGCCTCCTAAGGTTGAGGTGTTCTTGTGCATATGAACTTGTGGTGTGTGGATTCGATGCCTGTTTCGGATACCTTTTCTACTGTGGTGGCTAGCCCTATTTATAGAGGCCCTGGTCCTCTTCCCAAATATCGAGCGGGAAGGGACCCAAAAACGGCGGGCAAATTTGAAGGGGGACAGCTAGTACAAGCTATCCTGACAAAAGCGGTCTTCGCCTGCGAAAAGCTCTGGGGTGACGCCGTCTTGGGCTCCATGATGACCTCCGCCTTGCCGTCCTCCTGGTCTTGGTCTCGTTGCACCAATATGGCAACCTTTGCCTGATGCCTCGGTACTCTTCGCCTGCGCTTGCCTCCTTAGCACCAAAGAGGAAATAAGGACGCTGCGCGCACCGGCGCCCGCCTGGCACCCGCCTGGCACCATTCGTCATGGCTCACGTCACGAGAGCCTCGTGAGGTTTGCCCCGCCTTGATATCTCCGCTCCTTGTGAGCCTGCCTAGCTAGGCCACTTCAGAGGAGGTCTTGCATCGTCCGCCTCGCGAGGCTTGGACCCTCGCGAGGGTCTTGGGTGCCTTGTTGATGAAGATAGGCCGTACGGCCTGCTTCTTGGCCACGCGGTGGGCCGCAGGCAGGCAAGTCTGGGGACCCCCGTTCCCAGAACACCGACGGCGCGTTGCCGTCGGCGTGGGAGTTGGCGGTGCCGGCTCCTCCTCCTCTGGCTCCTCCTCGCCGTAGTCGAGCTCGCCGTCCATGCCGCCGTTGAGGTCCATTGTGTCGTCTTGGGCGCAGTGAACCCGGGGGAGGTGGCAGCTGCCGAGCCGGTCATGATGAAGTCGTCCATGTCGGCCTTCGTCGCGTCGGTGTCGCCGAGATGCGACGAGGAGGCTTGTGAGAAGAGCAACGCGCCATGGCGGAGAGTGGCGCCGGGGAGGCTGCGTAGGCCGGCGGCGAGTAGGTGTACGGAGGGTACTGCACACTGGCGAAGGCGGGCGAGGGCGTGCGCTGGGCCGGGTGACCATGGGGGAAGGTGATGTTGGGGTTGAACCCGCCGTGCGCGTCGCCATCGGCGTAGCCAAGCGACGGCGTCCAGCCCCAGGGTTGTGGCGACGATGAGAAGCCGGCCGGAGACCCGACGCGTATGGGCCATGGCCGCCGGGTGGATTCATCATCCCCACGCGAGCCGCCTAGGTTTGTTCGGCCGAAGGCCCGCTTGCCGCCACCGCCAGCCAGCCGCGAAGCGCCACCTGTCCCCGGCCTTCTTGGTGTTCGCCTGTTCACGGCTGGTGGTGACAGCCTCCCGGCGCTAAAATTCCGCCCTCGATCGGTGTTAGACATGCGCTGGGTTTGACTACGGCGCCCTCTTCTCTGCTTCGATCGGGTGGCGGGCGGTGGCATCCGCTGCAGACGGGGCCACGATTTATTCAAGCGGTATGGTGGCGGCTGGGAGGGGAGGAGGATGAGATTAGCGGGAGGAATGGAGAATGGGAGGAAAGCCGAGGGGGGAAACGGCGGGAAAAGGGCCTCCTCTCGCTGACAGAGCGGCCCCACGCCCCTTTTAGCTTCGGCTGGTGCTCCCAGACGACCCCCGGGCGCTTGGGTTTGGCTCGGGTTTGCTGGCTATTATTCAGCCCCAAACCGGCGCTAAATGAGATCCTGGGAGCACGACTGGGCCAATTTTCATCCATCGGCGCTAAAAAAAGCCTTGGGAGGGCCTGTTGGGGCGTGTCTGGAGATGCTCTAAGCTCGTAGGGGTGGGAGCGTCAATTGCATCGATCGATTTCGTTGGTGCCCCCGATTTTGACCATGTCGCTCGCTGGGTGGGTTGGCCAATTGGTGGGTCCTGATAGTCAGCGATTGGCGGGTGTGGGTAGGGTATGTCCGCAAGGGAGCGTGATCTTTCTGGAAGCCTGGCGGCATGGCGGCTGGGAATGCCTCGCAAAACGTGTTGAACAACTGTGTTCGCCCGGCTATGTACAGAGGAGAGAGGCGGGCTGGGAGAGGGATTTGTGTGGCCATCACTGGGCTTGGGTGGGTTGCGTTGTGCTTTGCCGTTGCCGAAGAAGGTTGCGCGATGCGAGCGTGATACGTCTCCAACGTATCTATAATTTTTGATTGTTCCATGCTATTATATTATCCATCTAGGATGTTTTATATGCATTTATATGATTTTTGGACTAACCTATTAATCCAGAGCCCAGTGCCAATTTCTGTTTTTCCTTGTTTTTGAGTATCGCAGAAAAGGAAAACCAAAGGGAGTCCAATTGACCTGAAATTTCACAGAGATTATTTTTGGACCAGAAGAAGCCCACGGAGTATCGGAGATGGGCCAGAAGAGTCGAGGCACCCACGAGGGTGGGGGGCGCGCCCTACCCCCCTAGGCGTGCCCCCTACCTCGTGGCCGCCTCGGAGACCCCCCCTGACTTGTTCCCGACGCCAAAAATCCCTATAAATATAGAAACCCCCGAATAGAAACCTAGATCGGGAGTTCCACCGCTGCAAGCCTCTGTATCCACCAAAAATCAATCGGGACCTCTGTTAAGCACTCGCCAAGGGGGATCCCTCACCGGTGGCCATCTTCATCATCCCGGCGCTCTCCATGACGAGGAGGGAGTAGTTGTAACACCCCAAAAATTTAACCATGTTTGTTTATTAAAATTTTGCCGGGAAATTAAATTTTCATGTTCTGGATTTATTCTTGATCTCAGAACCTCTCTTTTCTTCTAAGTTGTGGAGTTTTCACCCCAAGTAAAAACTTTCCAATTATTATTGGACTTGTTTACCCTCTCAAATAAAACAATTATTTTATCAAGGATTATTTATATAATTATTTTTCCCTGAGCTTTATTTCTCTAAAATGGGTTTTCATAAGTTTTAGGGTCCCATTTGCACTGCAACCCTTTGATAGATTCATTTAAAAATCCCACCAAAATTTGGGGATGACATATGATGCCCCTAAATCACTTTTATGCAAAAATATCCTTTAGTCATTTTGAGATTTTGAGCTTTACCCCTAGTTTTCAAATCTGGTCCAATTGCACTTTTGCACTACAACCTATTTAAATATTTCTTTAAAACTTCCACCAAAATTAGGGGATGTTAGTAGGAGTATAGTATTCATCTTTGTGCAAAAACCACTAATGTTCTTTGAAAATTTTGAGCAAATCATCCTCTTTTGCTCTCTGGTCCAGTTTGGCATTTTCTACTGCAACCATATTTTAACTTGCTCTTTTTCCCTTGATTCTTTTTCCTTCTTATAGTCCTCCCTACAAAACCCTTAAGTCCAGGAGAATGGACCTATTGGAGTGTTTTTGGTCCATGGAATGATAGCTTTTAGTTTCTGGCCAGAATTGGCTTTCTCAAAAATTTGCACTAGCAAGTTTCTGGTTTTGCCCGAATGACCTTGCCACCATCACCTACGCCTAGAGAGACACTGGCATGGAGATTTTGGCCACCCCAAGAGTTGCCTAGATGCCCTTGGCATTCTGTCAAACACCTTGGGTGTATGGTCAGTTTTGACATGGTTTTAAGTTTGCATTATAAGCTTGATCCACTGACCCAGCAACCTTGTCCACTAAACTCCTAGATGCCTCTAACCTAGACCTGCTAATTGCCAGCCTCACCCAAGCTCTCTAACACACGCTGGCATTTCACCGAGCGCCTGGCGTGCATGCTCTGGGCGCGGCAGGCTGTAGCGTTTTGCGTCGTCGCACGAATCGCCAGCGTCCGCCGCCTACCCACGCCCGTTCTGGCCTTTTCCCACTCCCAGCCGTCGCGCCCCACCCCCTCCCTTGCCGCAGGGCCACCCCTGGCGCCCTACAGCGCCGCCGTCAGGTCGGCCACGACGGCTAGTGGCCGGCCACAGTGGGCTCCTACCCCGGACGGCGCCGCCCGAGCCACCCCAGCGCGCCAGCTGCCCTCTGGAGCAGTCCGAGCTCATCCGAGAGCCGTCTGCTAGCGCCTGTCGCCGCCACGTCGCCCTAGAATCTACAGAACGGCGGTTCGCCGTTCTTATCCACGGCCACCGTCGGAGCCGACCCGGCCGCCTATTTAAGGACCCCCGAGCTCGCCAGGCCCTCAGGAAACCTTCAAGCCAACCCCCTGGAGCCCCCCCTGGCCAGCAATCGACAGCGGGAAAGCTTTCTTCCCCATCTCCGGCAGGTTCGGCCGCCGCCACCCTCCGGCTCCGCTCGTCGCAAACAGAGCCTTCCCCATCATTCTAGCACCACCATTCGAGTCGTCTTGATCTTGCGAAGCCGCCCAACCACTCAACTTCGATGGAGAGCCACCGTAGCCCAAACCCCCAACTCACCCGGAGCAGCCGTCCACCGCGGAGCTTGCCGCCGGCGACTCCCTCCACCCCGCCACCCCCTCGACCACCGGGAGGACCGCCCTGGCCTGGCGGATCCATCCCCGCCCTCAGAACCCCGCGAGGGGCCGCCAATCACCGGCGACGATCGCCGGAGCCCCGCCTCTGTTCGGCCAGAGGAGAAAGGAGGCGGGCGACGGTCAGCCTGACCAAGGCCCCTGGACCCACTGTCAGTGACCCAACGCCGGTCCACGCAGGCGTAAGTGGAGGCGTATTCCCAGAGTACGTCTTCGACGTGTATTTATTTCAAAACGTTTTTCCTTTTTCTGTTTTATTAAAAAACAGAAAGTTGACTAAACTTTGACTGGCTATAACTTTTTAAATATAACTCCAAATGAGTTGATTCTTTTTCCTACCTCTCTCAAATATTGTCTAGTTTATTTTTAGATTTATTTGAAAAATATTCAGGCAAATTTTTTGTACTGTTTTGAAACTATGTTTTAATTCAATATTTTCAAAAATAGGATTTTTGGAGAAGAAGAAAACTTTCAAAAGTTTTGGAGTGCACCCTACCTCTCCACAACTTGAAGGCAAGCATTCTGAACCCCGGCATAATATTTATGTGTGGCGTTTGATACGGTTGCAACACTCCTTGTCTCAGAGTTTTCATTATTTTGTGTGACGACATAAACCTACTCATAAGTGCATATTGATGATCCGTACTCTTTGAAATTTGATACGTTGTGGCAGTAACCACCCTCGTATGCCTTTCATGCATACCAGAAGGAAGCCGGGAAAGTCTCTGTCTTGGGTAGACTCGAGCTTGTCCCTAGTTCCTCGTCGAGACGAGTGTGTCCGGTATGGCGTGACGGGGTATGGGGGGGGTGGTGATTCTGTCTGTTGATTGAAAGATATTTGTTATGCTAATCTTGCAGGGAATACTTGAACCTCCCGAGTCGACTGTAGATCGAGTCTTGTTCCGGTAACCCCCATACTTGTTTCGTACTACCACGTGTTCCTGCCGTAAGTAGGGTACGGTTCACTAAGTTGTCAACCCCTTCCTAGCACACACACCGCATGTAGAGGCCATGGTGGAAGATACCGGCTGCATCCGGTAGGCATGCCACCTGGTCCGGGGGCATGGGTGTTTCCTGTTGGGACCAAGAGGGGGCACCCCTTAGAGCGCGCAATATAAATTTGATCCCATGCTACGCGAGGTTGTAGCCTCCCCACTTAGAGTTTTGCTTAACAGGTGTTGTGGGTAATTCCAGACACAGGTAAGTTAAGCTGGTGTGTGCGGTCAGGTGTGTTTTCAACTAAAAGACCGTAAATGGAATTAGTCCCGATGGACTAAAGGAATCCGTTACTTGTGGGTAAAGAGTACACCCTCTGCAGAGGTTAAATCTATTCGAATAGCCATGTCCATGGTTAAGGACTACAGTCTGGGATGGGTCAAGTGTCGGTCTTAGTGTCGGTCTTCGGAGGAGAAACTGCTAAACTAGAACATGGATCATGACTTATGACGTATGATGATTATGATTATTATTATTATGGACTAACCATTTATATCATTTGAATTATTGAGTATCCCTGGGACGGTTCTACCTCCTGGATATTCATTGTGATTATTTCCTTATAAGCCCTTTAGGAGGTGTCGCTCACACGCCCGACTGTGGCATGCTTGTTATTTGTTTACTTTATAAGCCCTTTATGAGGTGTCGCTCAGACGCCCGACTGTGACATGCTTGTTATTTGTTTACTTTATAAGCCCTTTATGAGGTGTCGCTCAGACGCCCGACTGTGGCATGCTTGTTACTTGTTTACTTTATAAGCCCTTTATGTGGTGTCGCACTGAGGCATGCTTTATATATTTTATCCTTTCGAGGCGTCGCTTCATACACCCGATCGGTGCATTTTATTTTTATTCTCTGATTACATATTCATGTTTTATATGAACAACCTGCTTGCGTGCATCATGGATTTTTATTTCGTGACTAACGTTGTGATCTTAGAATATTTTAGAGCATGATTATCATTTGTTATATTATACCCGTGTTCATAATGTTTGCGAGTACATTCAAAGTACTCACTGGCTTGTCCCTGGCTATTGTCTTGGACAGATTTCTTGCTTGGAGAGGAGTGTTGAGATGACAGCCCTGGAACCTAAGCAACGATGATAGCAACCTCGTGAAGATATGAGTTATCCAGGTCAGCTGTTCCTGTGGGAAATGGAGTCCCATGGACGCTGATGGTGCACAAACCGCTTCCGCCATCAACCACCAGAAACCATTTGTTGTACTCATAGGCCAGAATGGTCTTGTACTACATATTATGTATTTTGCTTGGAATTTCTGTATCAAGTTGGTGCCTCATCAGCTAACAGTAATCCTGGGGCTGGTGAGCACAAGGACCATTTTCTGGAAATTAATATCCCGAAAAACCGGTCCTGCCAGTAGTTCACCCTCGGGGCTGAGGGTATGTACCAGTAGCTATGTGTTTGATCTCTCTCTCTCTCTCTCTCTCTCTCTCTCTCTCTCGTGTTCTTGATTCGGCACGATCTTGATGTATCGTGAGTTTGCTATTATAGTTGGATCTTATGATGTTTCTCCCCCTCTACTCTCTTGTAATGGATTGAGTTTTTGCTTTGAAGTTATCTTATCAGATTGAGTCTTTAAGGATTTGAGAACACTTGATGTATGTCTTGCGTGGGGTACCCGTGGTGACAATGGGGTATTCTATTGATCCACTTGATGTATGTTTTGGTGATCAACTTGTGGGTTCCGTGACCTTCGGAATCTATGCATAGGGGTTGGCACACGTTTTTGTCTTGACTCTCCGGTAGAAACTTTGGGGCACTCTTTGAAGTTTTTTGTGTTGGTTGAATAGATGAATCTGAGATTGTGTGATGCATATCGTGTAATCTTACCCACGGATACTTGAGGTGACATTGGAGTATCTAGGTGAATTAGGGTTTTGGTTGATTTGTGTCTTAAGGTGTTATTCTAGTACGAACTCTAGGATAGATCGAACGGAAAGAATAGCTTCGTGTTATTTTACTACGGACTCTTGAATAGATCGATCAGAAAGAATAACTTTGAGGTGGTTTCGTACCTACAATAATCTCTTTGTTTGTTCTCCGCTATTAGTGACTTTGGAGTGACTCTTTGTTGCATGTTGAGGGATAGTTATATGATCCAATTATGTTATTATTCTTGAGAGAATTTGCACTAGTGAAAGTATGAACCCTAGGCCTTGTTTCAACGCATTGTAATACCGTTTGTGCTCACTTTTATCATTAGCTACCTTGCTGCTTTTATATTTTCAGATTACAAAAACCTATATCTATCATCCATATTGCACTTGTATCACCATCTCTTCGCCGAACTAGTGCACATATACAATTTACCATTGTATTGGGTGTGTTGGGGACACAAGAGACTCTTTGTTATTTGGTTGCAGGGTTGTTTGAGAGACACCTTCTTCATCCCTCGCCTCCCACGAATTGATAAACCTTAGGTCATCCACTTGAGGGAAATTTGCTACCGTCGTACAAACCTCTCTGCACTTGGAGGCCCAACAACGTCTACAAGAAGAAGGTTGTGTAGTAGACATCAAGCAATTTAAAGCGCCTGTTCTTGGGAGGTGAGTGCTTGAAGGTATATCTTTATATCTTGCAATCGAATCTTTTTGTTTCTTGTTTTATGACTAGTTGAGTCTATAAAAGAAAACTACAAAAAAATGGAATTGAGGGTGCCTCATATGCTTCATCTTTTTAATGTCTTTCGTGAAAATAAGTATTCCGATAATTGTGCCGAAGTGTTAGAAGAAGAATGCATTAAAATGTTTGGCACTAAATATTTGAATGATGAGCATGATTGCAATGTTGTTAGTACGAATTCTATGAATATCCATGATGCTAATAATATGCAAAACCACAAGCTTGGGGATGCTATGTTTGATGAAGATGATATTTTTTGTCCCCCAAGTTTTCATGAGCAAATTCATTATGATGAAAGCATGCCTCCTACCTATAATGATTATTGTGATGACATGTATGCTATAAAGAATAATGATAACCATGAAACCTGTCATCTTGATTTTAATTTTCAATCACATGATAGTTATTTTGTTGAGTTTTCTCCCACCACTATTCATGAGAATAAATTTGCTTATGTGGAGAGTAATAAAATTTCTATGCTTGTGCATCATGAGAATAATGCTTTATGTGATGGTTATACTGTTTAATTCATTCATGATGCTACTGAAATTTTTTATGAGGGAGGAATATATGCTTGTAGGAATTGCAATAATATCAAGTTTCCTCTCTATGTGCTTAAAGTTTTGAAGTTATGCTTGTTTTGCCTTCCTATGCTAGTTGATTATTGTTCCCATAAGTTGTTTGCTCACAAAATCCCTAGGCATAGGAAGTGGGTTAGACTTAAATGTGCTAGTCATATTCTTCATGATGCTCTCTTTATGTTTCAGTTCTTATCTTTTATGTGAGCATCATTGAAATCATCATGCCTAACTAGGGGCGTTAAACGTTAGCGCTTGTTGGGAGGCAACCCAATTTTATTTTTGTCCTTTGCTTTTGCTCCTACTTAGTAATAAATAATTCATCTAGCCTCTGTTTAGATGTGGTTTTATGTTTTAATTAGTGTTTTTGCCAAGTAGAACCTTTGGGAAGACTTGGGTGAAGTCTTTGCGATCTTGCTTTAAAAAATAGAAACTTTTGCACTCACGAGATTAGAGGCCATTTTTTACTGGAGAGTGATTTTAGGTTGATTATTTTTGAAGATGATCAATAGACAAATTCCTCAGGTCCACCAATTTATTTCAGAATTTTTGGAGTTAAAGAAGTATTCAAATGATACAGATTACTACAGACTGTTCTGTTTTTGACAGATTCTGTTTTCATTGTGTTGTTTGCTTATTTTGATGAATCTATGAGTAGTATCGGAGGGTATGAACCATAGAGAAGTTGGAATATAGTAGATATTACACCAATATGAATTTAGAATGAGTTCACAACAGTACCTAAGTGGTGATTTATTTTCTTGTATTAACGAAGCTTAGGAGTTTTCTGTTGAGTTTTGTGTTGTGAAGTTTTAAAGATTTGGGTAAAGATTTGATGGACTATGGAATAAGGAGTGGAAAGATCCTAATATTGGGGATGCCCAAGGCACCCCAAGGTAATATTGAAGGACAACCAAGAGCCTAAGCTTGGGGATGCCCCGGAAGGCATCCCCTCTTTCGTCTTCGTTCATCGGCAACTTTACTTGGAGCTATATTTTTATTCACCACATGATATGTGTTTTGCTTGGAGCATCATTTTATTTTATTTTATTTTGCTTGCTGTTTGAATAATATCCCAAGATCTGAAATTCTTAAAAGTTATAGAGTCTTCACATAGTTACATAATTATTCAACTACTCATTGATCGTCACTTATATCTTTTGGAGTAGTTTGTCGTTTGATCTAGTGCTTCACTTATACCTTTTAGAGCACGACGGTAGTTTTATTTTGAAGAAATAGATGAACTCTCATGCTTCACTTATATTATTTTGAGAGTCCTAAACAGCATGGTAATTCGCTTTGGTTATGAAACTAGTCCTAATATGATGGGCATTCAAGATGGGTATAATAAAAACTTTCATATAGAGTGCATTGAATACTATGAGAAGTTTGATACTTGATAATTGTTTTGAGGTATAAAGATGGTGATATTGGAGTCATGCTAGTTGAGTAATTGTGAAATTGAGAAATTCTTGGGTTGAGGTTTGCAAGTCCCGTAGCATGCACCTATGGTAACCGTTGTGTGACAAATTTGAAGAATGAGGTGTTTCTTGGATTACCTACCTTATGAGTGGCGGTCGGGGACGAGCGATGGTATTTTCCTACCAATCTATCCCCCTAGGAGCATGCGCGTAGTGCTTGGTTTTGATGACTTGTAGATTTTTGCAATAAGCATGTGAGTTTTTGTGACTAATGTTGAGTCCATGGATTATACACACTCTCACCCTTCCATCATTGCTAGCCTCTTCGGTACCGTGCATTGCCCTTTCTCACCTCGAGAGTTTGTGCAAACTTCACTAGTGCATCCAAACCCCGTGATATGATACGCCCTATCACACATAAGCCTCCTTATATCTTCCTCAAAACAACCACCATACCTACCTAGTATGGCATTTCCATAGCCATTCCGAGATATATTGCGATGCAACTTTCCACCATTCCGTTTATTATGACACGTTCCATCATTGTCATATTGCTTTGCATGATCATGTAGTTGACATCGTATTTGTGGCAAAGCCACCATTCATAATTCTTTCATACGTGTCACTCATGAGTCATTGCACATCCCGGTACACCGCCGGAGGCAGTCATATAGAGTTATATCTTGTTCTAGTATCGAGTTGTAATCTTTGAGTTGTAAATAAATAGAAGTGTGATGATCATCATTATTAGAGCATTGTCCCGTCTGAAAAAAAGGCCAAATAAAAAAGGAAGGCCCCCAAAAAAGATAGAAGGGACAATGCTACTATCCTTTTTCCACACTTGTGGTTCAAAGTAGCACCATGATCTTCATGATAGAGAGTCTCTTATTTTGTCACTTTCATATAGTAGTGGGAATTTTTCATCATAGAACTTGGCTTGTATATTCCAACAATGGGCTTACTCAAATGCCCTAGGTCTTCGTGAGCAAGCAAGTTGGATGCACGCCCACTTAGTTTCTTTTGTTGAGCTTTCATACATTTATAGCTCTAGTGCATCCGTTAAATGGCAATCCCTACTCCTCGGATTGACATCAATTGATGGGCATCTCCATAGCCCGTTGATTAGCCACGTCGATGTGAGACTTTCTCTTTTTTTGTTTTCTCCACACAACCTCCATCATCATATTCTATTCCACCCATAGTGTTATGTCCATGGCTCGCGCTCATATATTGCGTGAAAGTTGAAAAAGTTTGAGAATACTAAAGTATGAAATAATTGCTTGGCTTGTCATCGGGGTTGTGCATGATGGGAGCATTTTGTGTGACAAAAATGAAGCACGGCCAAACTATATGATTTTGTAGGGATGAGCTTTCTTTGTCTATGTTATTTTGAGAAGACATAATTTCTTGGTTAGTATGCTTGAAGTATTATTATTTTTTTGTCAATATTAAAATTTTGTCTTGAATTTTTCAGATCTGAACATTAATTCCAGAATAAAGAAGATTACATTGAAAATTATGTTAGGTAGCATTCCACATCAAAAATTCTGTTTTTATCATTTACCTACTCGAGGACGAGCAGGAATTAAGCTTGGGGATGCTTGATACGTCTCCAACGTATCTATAATTTTATTGTTCCATGCTATTATATTATCCATCTAGGATGTTTTATATGCATTTATATGCTATTTTATATGATTTTTGGGACTAACCTATTAACCCAGAGCCCAAAGCGCTTTCTATTTTTCCTTGTTTTTGAGTATCACGTAAAAGGAAAACCAAACGGAGTCCAATTGACCTGAAATTTCACGGAGATTATTTTTGGACCAGAAGAAGCCCATGGAGTATCGGAGATGGGCCAGAAGAGTCCCGAGGCACCCACGAGGATGGGGGCGCGCCCTACCCCCTGGGCGCGCCCCTACCTCGTGGCCGCCTCGGAGACCCCCCTGACTTGTTCCCGACGCCAAAAATCCCTATAAATAAAGAAACCCCCGAAAAGAAACCTAGATCGGGAGTTCCGCCGCCGCAAGCCTCTATAGCCACCAAAAACCAATCGGGACCCTATTCCGGCACCCTGCCGGAGGGGGGATCCCTCACCGGTGGCCATCTTCATCATCCCGGCGCTCTCCATGACGAGGAGGGAGTAGTTCACCCTCGGGGCTGAGGGTATGTACCAGTAGCTATGTGTTTGATCTCTCTCTCTCTCTCTCTCTCTCACTCTCGTGTTCTTGATTCGACACGATCTTGATGTATCGCGAGCTTTGCTATTATAGTTGGATCTTATGATGTTTCTCCCCCTCTACTCTCTTGTAATGGATTGAGTTTTCCTTTGAAGTTATCTTATCGGATTGAGTCTTTAAGGATTTGAGAACACTTGATGTATGTCTTATGGGGTACCCGTGGTGACAATGGGGTATTCTATTGATCCACTTGATGTGTGTTTTGGTGATCAACTTGCGGGTTCCGTGACCTTGGGAATCTATGCATAGGGGTTGCTTTGCGTTTTAAATCTTGACTCTCCGGTAGAAACTTTGGGGCACTCTTTGAAGTTCTTTGTGTTGGTTGAATTGATGAATCTGAGATTGTGTGATACATATCGTATAATCATACCCACGGATACTTGAGGTGACATTGGAGTATCCAGGTAACATTAGGGTTTTGGTTGATTTGTGTCTTAAGGTGTTATTCTAGTACGAATTCTAGGATAGATCAAACGGAAAGAATAGCTTCGTGTTATTTTACTATGGACTCTTGAATAGATCGATCAGAAAGAATAAATTTGAGGTGGTTTCCCCTACAATAATCTCTTTGTTTGTTCTCCGCAATTAGTGACTTTGGAGTGACTCTTTGTTGCATGTTGAGGGATAGTTATATGATCCAATTATGTTATATTGTTGAGAGAACTTGCACTAGTGAAAGTATGAACCCTAGGCCTTTTTTAAACGCATTGCAATACTGTTTGTGCTCACTTTTATCATTAGTTACCTTGCTGTTTTTATATTTCCAGATTACAAAAACCTATATCTATAATCCATATTGCACTTGTATCACCATCTCTTCATTAACTAGTGCACCTATACAATTTACCATTGTATTGGGTGTGTTGGGGACACAAGAGACTCTTTGTTATTTTGTTGCACGGTTGTTTGAGAGAGACCATCTTCATCCTACGCCTCCCATGGATTGATAAACCTTAGTTCATCCACTTGAGGGAAATTTTCTACTGTCCTACAAACCTCTGCACTTGGAGGCCCAACAATGTCTACAAGAAGAAGGTTGTGTAGTAGATATCAGAGCGCTCTATGCTTGAAGGTTCTCCATTTGCCTTTGCGCTGTCGATGTTAGAGGCCTCCGACATCGCTTTGATGGATGTTTTGGCGGCTCGAGCTTTGGCCGGTTCGTCTGAGGTACGCATTTTTTTGACACTTCTGAGAGAGAGGGTTGAGTACGACTCTACGAGGGAGTGGATGAGGCATCCGCCACTGCTCATCCATTACCAGATCCGGCAGCCGCCCTACCGGTACATGCCGGATCCTACCACCGAAGAGCTCGGTCAGGGCGGAGCAGTTAGGACGAATATGACGTGGTGGTGAAGTGAGGTGAGCAGGAGGAGCGACCACGTGGGGTCGAGGTCATGGACGACGCGGTTGGCGACTTGGCGGCTTGGTGCCTATGGCGAGCACGGTGCAGAGCATGTCGTCCGTGCGCTCGATCTCATGGGTGCCGACGCCAAGCCGCTATGCATCACTGTGGCCTGTGGTGGCGCTCAAGGTGGGGCGGGTGGAGGAGCCGATGCCACATCCCGTGTCTGTGTGGAGAAGAGGAGGAACTGGCGGCTGGGCTCGTGGAGAAGATAAGGATGCCTCGATCTTGATCGATCTTAAATTGAGATTCCATTTATTTGGTAGATTATTCTACATTTTTAAGATGTCACAGTGCCCTCCTCTTCTTCACACAGACCAAAAGCGGCAATTTGTCAGGCAGTATCTCAAGAAGTCAACACTGTCAAGTTGTTTATTTCTTTGTTTGTTTGAAGATATGGCGTTGTTCTTAGTTTCAGCTAGCTCGATCCTAACAGGGGCTCTACAAAACCATTACTTTCAAGTTGCTTGATTAACTAGAACATGAATTATGGTGTTTCCATATTAGTTGTGAAGTGTGATATGGTATTTTCTTTAAGAGTAAACTGTCTAACATAGTGTTTCTTCTGATATGATGTTACCTTGAGGTCTTAAATGGAACATTGCGTTTTAGTGCCGGTGATGTCCTTGACTCCTTGCAATGTCAAGACAACAGTTACTCAGAATGGTCAGTATAACAACTTCATTATCCGTTGACCAGCTTGTATAGTGATGGTGGATTTGGTCTGCGGCCGCGTAGAGAGTGGATTCGGGGGAGAGTGTGCTGCAGGATATATATGAAGCGGGAAGCTAGATGTGTGACTCTGGTGCCACTTCTGGTCGTCGCGTTGGAGGGTTTCTGCATCGTCTTCATCCATGTGTTAGTCTTTTCTGTATTATGTCTAGAGACCTCTGATGAATGTGGTTGTTGCTTTAGGGGGACGCTTTTGCGGCTCCGGTGCCGCTTCTGATCATCGTGTTGGAGGGTTTCTTCATCGTATTCTTCCACTGTGTTCTTATTATGTATTATGTCTACAGAGCTCATCTCGATCGGAGGTTCCTTTTGTTTTCCTGCTCCCGTTCCTTTCTCTCATGCACTTCACTGTTGATGCCTTTCCTGCATTGTAATGGTTTCTGCAGGTTCCATGGCTGATACATTTTTCTGATACAATTGTCAGTCGAATGCTAATCACATGTTTGTCCAAACAACAAACATCTTGAATTGAATTTCTTATGTACTCATATGTGCATAAGAGCGGCCTGAACCTGGGTAAAAAGAGAGAGTCCATCGCCGTGCCATCTCCTATTGCTTCTACTCTTTGTGCAACACGACCGTCCCCATGCCGGACCACAAAGGGGCGTCCTTCCCCATAGGTGATCGTGCTTCCACGCCAACATCTTTGGCGTGCCAGGTAGGGGGCGTCGCTTGTGCGAACCGAAAGCAATAGTCGGTGCATTGATCTTTGTCAACTTCTGTCATCCACGACTCCCAAGAAAAAGAGCAGAGCCAGAGCGCATCCTTCCTCCTTGAAGGCCTCGTTACCCATGGTTGCGGGTGCCACAAGCGTTGCGTCTACGTCGGACAGGGTCGGTGAGGCGAGTGGTGCCAACAACACTCTTGCTGGGGCGGGGGCTACGGGTGCGACCCAGCCCCTTCAGCACGTCGCTGATCAAGCTCTCACTGGTACGGGTCATGGAGGCACTCAGCTTCCTCCTGCTCATCCCACCGGCATGCTCAACCAACGCGAAGTTGACACCCGCTTCGGTGCGATCCAATACCCACTGGTCGTGCCGCCCGGAGGGGCGGAGACAAGACGTGCATTTCGTCCCGCGGCGGGCGAACGCAACAACACCCCGAGCGGCACCCTCGATCCCCAGCGACCACACCCGCACGGGAAAGGCCTGGCTGACCAAGAACCTGGTCACCAAGAACAGCTTCGGCCACATCAGGTCCCTCTGGCAACTGGCCCGAGGCGGCGAGAGCCCGACGACGCTCCTTCTAGTTCATCTAGAAGTCGGGCGATGTCGCGCTGTGCCTCCCATGCCATGCTAGAAACGATGGCTGAAGCGGTCGCAAGAGCTTAGTTGCTACTGGATTTCCCTCCAGCAGCAGACATGATGGATGAATGGAGAGCTACCATTCAAAGTCTCCTCGGATTTACCGAGGTCAACAAGCCACTAGGTGCAGGGCCGCCGCGGCGCCCACCGCCAATGTTGGCAACTCCCACCAATGGCCAAGACAGGAGAACTACACCCACCGTGCAGTCCCCACCGCGACAGCTCTCCGGCAGGACCAACGTCAATGGCTGCCAAATGATGATGATCGTGATGAGGCATCAATGGACTCATCCGGCCTGCGACTCTGGCAGGACCAACATCAAGTGCTGAGGGAAAGGAAGAAGGAATACACCCGCGTCACCATTGAGCGGCGTCCCGAGACACACCGTGAGTCTGGCAGGCGCAACAGGGCTGATGTCGACAAACCCACGCCCAGTGCTGGCGGGTACCTACCTTACGAGGTAGGGTGCCCGGCCTTCACATGTGAGTTGCAGCAAGTCTAGTTGCATCATCTTGCACCATCAAACCTGACCTGCCGAAGAAGTATGATGGAAAACTGAACCCGGCAGAGTTTTTGGGCATCTATACGATCGCCGTTCAAGCTGTCGGGGGAAGGGATGAAAAGGTGCTCGCCAACTACTTCCCGCTGGCCCTCAAGCCAACTGTGAGGTCATGGCTGATGCACCTGCCAGAAGATTCCATTTCCTCCTAGGCCGACCTGTGCAATGAGTTCGTGGGCGCCTTCACGGGCAGCAACCAAGAACCGGGCTAGCCTAGCGATCTGCAAACCCTCTTGTAGAAAGAGGGAGAAAGTTTGCGCAAATATCTGCAAAGATTCAGCCGAGTGCACCGCAATATCCCAAAGATACTCCCGACAGCTGTGATTGCTTCTTTTCATACAAATGTGCACAATCGCAAAATGCGGGCTAAGATGAACGTTTGGTTGCCCAAGACGGCCAGCAAGCTCTACACACTAGCAGATAAAGTGCGCTCATGCTGAAGAAGGGAGAAGGCTTCCCAGGATAGAGGCTGGCGTCGAAGTCGATTCGGAAGACGATGACGATGAAGCCATCCACAGAAGAAAAACAAAAAGCACATCAAGAAGCGAAAGGAGAAGGCAGTTATGGCCGTTGAGAGCACTCGTGATCTTAGCACCGACAAGAAAGCAAATACTGAGATACCCGGCAAGGAAGCTGCTACATATGCTGATTGTTGGGCAGCAGCGGCTGCTGAGAAAACCGGCAAGTCCAATGGGTCATACTTCAAGATACATAGGACCAAGGGTCACGATCTCCAAGATTGCAAGCAATTAGAGCAGTTGGTTGAGAAGCAAAAAGCTGAGTATGAAAGGCGCGACAAGGAGAGAAACGAGAACAGAACTGGCGGGAAGGGCCGCGATGGTCGTAACCGATACCGTGGCAAGCCTGATCAGTAGAAAGAAAAACCCGCCAGAGGCCGTGAGAAGAAAGAAGATGAGGATTACAGTGAAGAGGAAGATGATGAAACCAGCGAGCATGAGTTCCGAAAAGCTACCGAGGTGATGTGCATTGACGGGGGTGCATCTTTACACTTCTCTCACCGCCAACTCAAGTAGTGGGCACGTGAGGTCAATGCGGCAGAACCAGTAGCAAGCACTTGGGAGCCGCTCAAATGGCCCCGCACGCCCATCATCTTTGACATTAAGGATCATCCATACCGCACCACTGTGGTAGGATGTTTGCCATTGTTGGTCTCACCAACAATCCGCAACCTCAGGGTCACTAAGATGTTGGTTGACGGTGGGGCAGGTTTGAATCTGATATCCCTTGATGTGCTGAAGATCTAAGGAAAACTGGCACTTTATAAGGGATTAACCAAGGAAGGAGCCAACCCATGGGAAAGATTACCTTGCCGGTAACATTTGGCGGGGAAATCAACTTCGGGACCGAAAAGATTATGTTCGATGTTGTTGGACTTCCCCTGCCATTTAACAAGATTCTCGATCGACCAGCTCTGGCTAAGTTCATAGTGGTGTCCCATTATGCCTACGACGCCTGGTCCTATGGGAGTCATCACCATTTTGTCGGACAAGAGATATGCAGTCATTTGCGTGGATAAGATGTATAGAGACGCGGTCGCAGCAGAGGCCGTCGGGGCCCCAGCTCCCGCCAAGAAGGAGAAAAAAGTCCAGGAAGCAGGCCCTAGAGAGACAACAGTTCATTACTGAGGAGATCAAGAAGCTAGAGGCAACAGGTTTGGTCTGAGGAGTACTGCATCCAACTTGGTTAGCTAATCCAGTGGTGGTGTGCAAGGCTAACGAGAAGTGGAGACTTTGTATCAATTTACTGACTTGAACAAGGCCTGTCCGAAGGATCCCTTCCCCTTGCCAAGCATTGATCAGATTGTTGATTCCACCTCTAGATGTGATTTGCTTTCCTTCTTGGACGCATACTCTGGGTACCACCAAATCTTCATGGCCAAGGTCGCCTTTATCACCCCGTGCGGCACGTACTGCTTTGTGCGTATGCCCTTCGGGCTGAAGAATGTTGGTTCTACTTTTGCAAGGGCCGTGCAGATCAGGTTCGAGCCACAACTGCACAGAAACATTGAAGCATGTATGGATGATATCATGGAAAAAACCAAGGACAAGTCTTCACTCATTAAGGATCTAGAGGAAATCTTCACAAATTTGCGGAAGATGAACTTGAAGCTTAATCCGGAGAAATGGGTATTTGGTGTTCCGTCCTGCAAGCTTCTTGGATTCTTTGTGTCTCAGCGAGGGATAGAAGCAAACCCTGACAAGATCAGAGCAATAGAGCAGATCCAAGCCCCAGAGACAGTTAAGTATGTGAGACGCCTAACTGGCTGCATGGCCGCAATGAGCAGATTCATTTCCATGTCCACTGAGCGCGCCTTGCCATTCTTCAAAATTTTAAAGAAGGCTGGTCCAGTAAAATGGACCCCAAGGCTGAGGCTGCGCTGCGGGATTTGAAGGCTTACCTTTCTTCTGCTCCAGCCTTGGTCGCACGCAAGTCAGAAGAGCCGTTGCTGCTCTATCTAGCTGCAACAGATCAAGTGGTCAGTGCGGCCTTGGTGGCACAAAGGGAAGTGGATAGAAAAGAAGCTATGGTGGCAGAACCGGCCAGTGTTAGGCCTGCCTTATCCCTGGCAAAGCCTGCCAGCGACAACGAAGGGGGACCACAGGTCAACGCTAGTGAACAGGAGGAGGTGGCAAGGAATAAAATGGTGCACCGACCACTTTACTTTGTCTGCTCCCTCTTACAGGGGGCTAGATCAAGGTACTCTGGGGGTCCAAAAGTTCATCTTCGGCCTCCTCATGGCCTCAAGAAAACTGCGCCATTACTTCCAAGCTCACGAGATCACTGTTGCGATCGCCTCCTGATGACCCACAAGTATAGGAGATTAATTGTATCTCTTTTCGATAAGTAAGAGTGTCAAACCCAACGAGGAGCAGAAGGAAAGGACAAGTGGTTTTCAGCAAGTGCTAAAATTATAAGTGGCAGAATAGTTTGATAGCAAGGTAATTTGTAATGAGCAAGTAACGGAAGTAGTAACAAAAGTGCAGCATGGTAGCCCAATCCTATTGAGGCAAAGGACATGCCAAAACGGTCTCTTATGATAAGCAAAGTGTTCTTCAGGGTACACGGGATTTTCATCTAGTCACTTTCACCATGTTGGTTTGATTTGTGTTCGGTACTTTGATAATTTGATATGTGGGTGGACCGGTGATTAGGTGGTGTTCTTACTTGAACAAACCTCCTACTTATGATTAACCCTCCCGCAAGGATCCGCAACTACGAGAGAAGTATTAAGAATAAATTCTAACCATAGCATTAAACTTTTGGATCCAATCGATCCCTTACGGAATAGCGCATAAACTGGGGTTTAAGCTTCTGTCACTCTCGCAACCCAATGACCCATCATCTAATTGCTACTCCACAATGCATTCCCTTAGGGCCAAATATGGTGAATTGTCATGTAGTCGACGTTCACATGACACCACTAAGGGAATCACAACATACATACTATCAAAATATTGAACACATATCAAGTTCACATGATTACTTGCAACATGATTTCTCTCATGACCTCAAGAACAAAAGTAACTAGTCACGAATGATAATCATGCTCAAGATCAGTGGGGTATTAAAATGAAGGAAATATGCCATAGAGGCAATAATAAAGTTGTTATTTATACTTCCTTATATCATGATAAATGTTTATTATTCATGCTAGAATTCTATTAACCATAAAATTAGTACATGTGTGAATACATAGACAAACAGAGTGTCCCTAGTATGCCTCTACTTGACTAGCTCGTTGATCAAAGATGGTTAAGTTTCCTGACCATAGACATGTGTTGTCATTTGATGAACGGGATCACATCATTAGAGAATGATGTGATGGACAAGACCCATCTGTTAGCTTAGCATTATGATTGTTTAGTTTTATTGCTATTGCTTTCTTCATGACTTATACATGTTCCTCTGACTATGAGATTATGCAACTCCCGAATACCGGAGGAATACTTTGTGTGCTATCAAACGTCAGAACGTAACTGTGTGATTATAAACATGCTCTACAGGTGTCTCCGATGGTGTGTGTTGAGTTGGCATAGATCGAGATTAGGATTTGTCACTCCGAGTATCAGAGAGGTATATTTGGGCCTCTCAGTAATGCACATCACTATGAGCCTTGCAAGCAATGTGACTAATGGTTAGTCACGGGATGATGTATTACGGAACGCGTAAAGAGACTTGCCGGTAACGAGATTGAACTAGGTATGATGATACCGACGATCGAATCTCGGGCAAGTAACATACAAATGACAAAGGGAACAACGTATGTTGTTATGTGGTTTGACCAATAAAGATCTTCATAGAATATGTAGGAGCCAATATGAGCATCCAGGTTCCACTATTGGTTATTGACCGGAGATGTGTCTCGGTCATGTCTACATAGTTCTCGAACCCGAAGGGTCCGCACGCTTAACGTTCGATGACGATTTGTATTATGAGTTATGTGATTTGATGACCGAAGGTTGTTCGGAGTCCCGGATGAGATCACGGACATGACGAGGAGTCTCGAAATGGTTGAGAGGTAAAGATCGATATATTGGAAGGTTATATTCGGACACCGAAATGGTTCCGAAGTGTTTCAGGCATTTTCCGAAGTACCGGGAGGTTACCGGAACCCCTCGGAAGAGTAACGGGCCTTAATGAGCTTTAGGGGAAAGAAGAGAAGGGCCTCAAGGGGTGGCCGCGCACCCCCTCATGGGCTGGTCCGAATTGGACTAGGAGGGGGCGGCGCCCCCCTCTTTCCTTGTCCCCTCTTCTCCCTTCCCTCCTTCTCCTAGTTGGAATAGGAAAGGGGGGGGGGGGCGAATCCTACTTGGACCGGGAGTCCAAGTAGGACTCCCCACCCTTGGCGCGCCCCCTCTAGGGCCGGGCTCCTCTTCCCCCTCCTTTATATACGTGGGAGGGGGACACCCCAAAGACACACCAAGTCTTCTCTTAGCCGTGTGCGGTGCCCCCCTCCACAGTTACACACCTCGGTCATATCATCGTAGTGCTTAGGTGAAGCTCTGGACCGGTAACTTCATCAACACCGTCGCCACGCCGTCGTGCTGAAAAAACTCTCCATTGTCCTCAACTGGATCAAGATATTGAGGGACATCATCGAGCTGAACATGTGCTGAACACGGAGGTGCCGTACGTTCGGTGCTTGGATTGGTTGGATCGTGAAGACGTTCGACTACATCAACCGCATTACTAAACACTTTCGCTTTCGGTCTACGAGGGTATATGGACACACTCTCCCCGCTCATTGCTATAAATCTCTGATGTCTACTACACAACTTTATTCTTGTAGACACGTGTTGGTCCTCCAAGCGCAGAGTTTTCTAGGACAGTAGCAATTTTCCCTCAAGTGGATGACCTAAGGTTTATCCATCCGTGAGAGGTGTAGGATGAAGATGGTCTCTCTCAAATACCCTGCAACTAAATACAGAAATCTCTTGTGTCCCAACACACCCAATACAATGGAAAATTGTATAGGTGCACTAGTTCGGCGAAGAGATGGTGATAAAAGTGTAATATGGATGGTAGAAATATATTTTTATAATCTGAATAAATAAAAACAACAAGGTAGCAATTAGTAAACGGGCACAAAAACGGTGTTGCAATGCTTGAAAACAAGGCCTAGGGTCCAGATTGCTTAGCTAGTGCAATCTCTCAACAATGCTAACATAGTTGGATCATATGATTATCCCTCAAAGTACAATAAATAATCACTCCCGAGTTCCTATTAGCGGAGAACAAAAGATAGGAATTGTTTGTAGGGTACGAAGCCACCTCAAAGCTATTCTTTCCGATCAATCTATTCAAGAGTTCGTACTAAAATAACACAAAGCTATTGTTTCCACTCAATCTATCCTAGAGTTCGTACTAGAATAACACCAAAGCATATTCATATTCATAATACTCAATCCACACAAAGAACTATAAAGAGACCCTGAAGTCTCTACCGAAGAAAAACGTGCATCAACCCCTATGCATAGATTACCCCAATATCACCGCGGGAATTCGCGAGTTGAATGCCATAACATATATCAAGTGAATCAATAATATACCCCAATTGTCACCTCAAGTATTCATACCGCAAGATATACATCATGTGTTCTCATCTCTGAATATTCAATCCGACATGACAAAACTTCAAAGGGTAAAGATTCAGTCCATCACAACAAGAGTATAGAGGGGAGAAACATCATATGATCCGACTATATTAACAAAGCCCATGATATAGATCACGAGAGAGAGATTAGACACATAGCTACTTATACAAACCCTCAGCCCCGAGGGTGGACTACTCCCTCCTCATCGTGGTGGCCGCTGGGAAGATGAAGATGGCCATCGGAGATGATTCCCCCCTCCAGCAGGGTGTCGAAATGGGTCTAGATTGGTTTTCGGTGGCTACGGAGCCCTGCAGCGGAGGAACTTTTGATCTAGGTTAACCCCGATGGGTTTCAGAATATTTGGGAATTATAGTTCAAAGAAGGGGTATGGGAGGCCACCGAGGTGGGCACAACCCACCTGGGCGCGCCAGGCCCACCTGGCGCGCCCTGGTGGGTTGTGTCCCCTCGGGGCACCCCCCAGGTGCAGCTTTTGCCCAATGGGTTCCTTCTGGTCCATAAAAAATCTCCGTGGAGTTTTGTTGCGTTTGGACTCCATTTGGTATTGATTTTATGCGATGTAAAAAACTAGCAAAAAACAGCAACTGGCACTGGGCACTGGGTCAATAGGTTAGTCCAAAAAAATGATATAAAGTTGTTATAAAATGATTGTAAAACATCCAAGAATGATAAAATAACAACATGAATACTTCATAATTTATAGATACGTTGGAGATGTATCAATCTCCTAGATAGATCTTGCATGATCGTAGGTAAAATATTTTAAATACTGCATTCCCCAACATAAATAGCATATTGGATCTGAACATATAATCTTCCACCAAATAAACCATATAGTAATCAACTACAAGATGTAATTAACACTACTAGTCACCCACGAGCACCAAGCTATAGTTCTGGTAACAAGATTGAACACAAGAGACGAAGTAGGGTTTGAGATGAGATGGTGTTATTGAAGATGTTGATGGAGATTGCCCTCCCCAAGATGGGAGAGTTGTTGGTGATGATGATGACGATGATTTCCCCCTCCGGGAGGGAAGTTCCCCTGGCGGAATCGCTCCGCCGGAGGAAAAAATTGCTCCTGCCCAAGTTCCGCCTCGAGACGGCGATGCTCCTTCCTGAAAGTCTTCTCCTTAATTTTTTTATAGGTCAAAATGACCTATATACCAGAAGATGGGCACCGGAGGTGGGCCTGGGTGAGCACAACCCACCAGGGTGCGCTTGGGCTCCCTGGCGTGCCCAGGTGGGTTGTGCCCACCTGGTGGGCCCCCTCTGGTAGTTATTTGCTCCAATATTCCTCAAATATTTCATAAGAAATCTCCGTGAAGTTTCAGCTTGTTTGGAGTTGTGCAGAATAGGTAGCATGACGTAGCTTTTCCAGGTCCAGAGTTCCAGCTGCCGAAATTCTCCCTCTTTGTGTGTACCTTGTAAATTATGAGAGAAAAGGCATTAGAATTACTCCAAAAAGCATTATTATGGATAAAAACATCATAAATAACAGTAGGAAAACATGATGCAAAATTGACTTATCACCTCCCACTGCAGCGGATTATGAGGATCCCCGAGGCCACCAGCAGGATAGTAGAATGGGCTCTGGAGCTATCAAGTTTCGCCTTGAAATTTGGAAGTACGACAACTATCCAAAGCAGAGCATTGGCGGAATTCATAGCAGAATGGATGCCAACCCCTGATGAAGAACTTGTGGAAACTGCCCTCCCCTGCAAGGAGGCCCCTAAGGAATGGGTCATTTACTTTGACGGTGCTTTCTCGCTCCAAGGTACCGGCGCACGAGTATTACTCCTTGCACCCACCGGAGAACACCTAAAGTACGTGGTCCAAATGCATTTCCCCTGGGAAGACACCACCAACAACATGGTAGAATATGAAGGGCTCCTTGGCGGGCTCCGGATTGCTGTCGAATTGGGAATCAAGAAGTTGATCATACACGGTGACTCCCAACTTGTAGTGAAGCAGGTGAACAAATACTATCAGAGACCACTGATGGAAGCCTACATGGAAGAGGTGAGGAAGTTGGAAGAGCACTTCGACGGGCCACAAATAGAGCATATACCCCATGCCGAAAACAACATCGCTGATCACCTATCGAAGTGCGCTGCACAGAAGCTTCCTGTGGAACCAGGCACTTTTTGTGCTCCACCTCACCCAACCAACAGTTTCTCCATCAGCCTTGGCCAGGAAAAGAAGGAAGCTCAATACCGACAAGCATTTCCCGGTAGAGCTCCCTAGAGCTTCTTGTGAAAAGGCTGTCGGGAGGAGTTCTGTGCTGATTGGTGAGCCGTGTTATCAAGCAGAATCCCAGGCTTTTGCTGTCGAAGAAAGTGCTCCCACAGCTGAAGAGATGCCTTTAGTCCTTGTCGTCGAGCCCCAGGCTCCGGCATGGGCGCAACACATAGTGCAATTCTTGCAAACTGGAGAACTTCTTGACGATCCAGAGCAATTCGAGAAAGTAGCCCGACAATCGAGTATGTACCAGTTTGTGGACAACATTATGTACAGAAAGTGGCAAAATGGCGCGAAGTTGAAGTGCATCAGTCAAGAAAATGGACTAGAGCCATTGGCAGAGATACATGGAGGTGCATGTGGATCACATCTGGGATCAAGAGCACTTGCCGGGAAAGCTTTCCGACAAGGATTCTATTGGCTCACCTCCCTCTGAGATGCAGCTGAGCTCGTCACCAAGTGTGAAACATGCCAGTTCCACTCCAAGAATATTCCAGCCAGCTCAAGCCTTGCAGACCATCCCTTTGTCCTGGCCTTTCGCGGTTTGGGGGCTCGACATGTTGGGCCCCTTTCCCCGTGCTACCGGGGACTTTAAATTCTTATACGTTGCAACCGACAAGTTTACAAAGTGGCCTCATACGTCTCCAATCTATCTATAATTTTTGATTGTTCCATGCTATTATATTGTCAATCTTAAATGTTTTATAATCATTTTGTAGTCATTTTATATCATTTTTTGGTATTAACCTATTGACATAGTGCCAAGTGCCAAATGTTGTTTTTTCCATGTTTTTTACATCACAGAAAATCAATACCAGACGGAGTCCAAATGCCATGAAACTCCACGGAGAATTTTTATGGGCCATAAGGAACACAACGGGCACTGGCTGCGCCTGGGGGGTGCCCCGAGGGGGCACAATCCACCAAGCGCGCCAGGAGGCCCAGGCGCGCCCTGGTGGGTTGTGCCCACCTCGGGTGCCCCCCAGACCGCCTATTTGCTCTATAAATACCCCAATATTACAGAAACTTCAGAAGCGTCCACGAAATATTCATCCAGCCGTCGCAGAGTCCAGAACCATCAGATCCAATCTAGACACCATCTCGGATGGGCTTCACCACCTCCATTGCTGCCTCTCCGATGATGCGTGAGTAGTTCTTTGTAGACCTTCGGGTCCGTAGTTAGTAGCTAGATGGGTTTCTCTCTCTCGCTGAATTCTCAATACAATGGTCTCTTGGAGATCCATATGATGTAACTCTTTTGCGATGTGTTTTGTGGGATCGATGAACTTTGAGTTTATGACCATATCTATCTTTTTATATCCATGAAAGTTATTTGAGTTTCTTTGATCTCTTATATGCAAGATTGCTTATAGCCTCGTATTTCTTTTCTGATATTTGGTTTTTTGGCCAACTTGATCTATTTATGTTGCAATGGGAAGAGGTGCTTTGTAGTGGGTTCGATCTTACGGTGCTTGATCCCAGTGACAGAAACGGAAACGACATGTATGTATCGTTGCTACTAAGGATAAAATGATGGGGTCTATCTCTACATAGATAGATCTTGTCTTCATCATGTCATCGTTCTTATTGCATTACTCCGTTTTTCCATGAAATTAATACACTAGATGCATGCTGGATAGCGGTTGATGTGTGGAGTAATAGTAGTAGATGCAGGCAGGAGTCGGTCTACTAATCTTGGACGTGATGCCTATATAATGATCATTGCCTGGATATCGTCATAATTATTTGAAGTTCTGTTAATTGCCCAATAGTAATTTGTTCACCCACCGTTTGCTATTTTTCTCGAGAGAAGCCACTAGTGAAACCTACGGCCCCCGGGTCTTTCGTCTCATATATTTCCCTTTGCAATCTACTTTTCTCTTGCATTTATTTCCAGATCTATTAAACCAAAAATACAAAAGTACCATGCTGCATTTTATTTCTATTTATTTTATTTGTGATCTATCTATCAATTTACTACAAATTTATCTCACGTCCGTTTGCCTATCTTGAGGCGCCGTACCCCGGAAGGGATTGACAACCCCTTTAACACGTCGGGTTGCGAGGATTTGTTATCTGTGTGCAGGGGCTGTTTACGTTGTGTTGCTTGGTTCTCCTACTGGTTCGATAACCTTGGTTTCATATCTAAGGGAAATACCTACCGCCATTGTGCTGCATCATCCCTTCCTCTTTGGGGAAATACTGACATAGCTTCAAGCGACATCGAAGGAATTTCGGGCGCCGTTGCCGGGGAGGATCTTCAACATATACCAAGTTCCTAATCACAAATCTCATCTCCTTGAAATTTACATTATTTGCCATTCGCCTCTTGTTTTCCTCTCCCCCACTTCAAAAAAATTTGTCATTTTTATTCGCCCTCTTTTTCGTTCGCCTTTTTTTGTTCGATCTTTTGTTTGCTTGTGTTGCCATGTGCCTTCTATATGCTTGCATCTTCGCTTGCTATAAATATATTGATATGGGTCCCCATCCACTTGCTAATCTTTTTAAAAGATCCAATCATGATGAACCGATTGCTAGTGCATTGAGTGCACTAGATAATCTTTATGAAGTTTTGCTTGAGATTCATGAATCTGAAAATTGTGATGAAGAAATTTATGAAGTGATTCATGATAGATCCTTGAATGAAAAGCATGATTGCAATGATTTTACTATAAATTCTATTAATGTCAATTGTGCTAATAATATGCAAAACCCCAAGCTTGGGGATGCTAATTTTCCTATGTCCACTACTTGTTGCAATGATCATGATTGGGGTGATAATGTTCCCTATGATCTTGAAAATTTATTTGAGCCTCATGATGAATATGTTATTGATAATAATGTTTTCAGTAATATTGAAAGTGGGTTTGGAAGAGTGTCAACTTTAGGTAAAAATAATCCCACTAATTTGGAAGAGTGTCAACTTTGCATGCATGTGGATCATGAAGAGAAAATTTTATATGATAGCTATATTGTTGAATTTGATTATGATCCCACATATAATTATTATGAGAGAGGAAAATATGGTTGTGTAAATTTTCATGTTATTAAATTTCCTCTCGTTGTGTTGAGATTGTCAATGTTTTATTCCTCTCCTTTGCATATGCTAGATGTTTCTTGTCTTGATAATTTGTTTTCTTTTAAAATTCCTATGCATAGGAAGTATGTTAGACTTAAATGTGTTTTTCACATGTTTTATGATGCTCTGTTTGTGTTTCAATTATTATCTTTCATGTGAGCATCATTGAAATCTTATGCCTAGCTAGGGGCGTGAAACTATAGCGCTTGTTGGGAGGCAACCCAATGAATAAAATTTATTTTTGCTTTTTTCTTTCTGTTCTTGAGTGTTTGCACAATTATGCTACTGTTATGATTGTGTTTTTTTGTGTTTCAATTAGTGTTTGTGCCAAGTAGAACCGATAGGATCTTCTTGGGTGATAGTTGTTTGATCTTGCTGAAAAAGATAGAAACTTTGCGCTCACGAAAAAAAATTCTCATTTTGTATCAGAAAGAGCTTTTGCCCTGATTCTTTTTGCTGAAGATTAATATACAAATTTCTCAGGCCTTCCAATTTTTTCAGAATTTTTGGAGTTCCAGAAGTTTTTGAAACAATTAGATTGCTACAGACTGTGACAGATTGTGTTTTCTTTGTGTTGTGTGCTTATTTTGATGGCTCTATGGTTTTCTTTGATGAGTTTTTGCCATAGAAAAATTGGAATACAGTAGTTATAATACAAAAAGAAAATATGAATTGGTTTGATACAGTACTTACAGTAGTGGTTTGCTTTCTTATACTAACGGATTTCACGAAGGTTTTGTTGAGTTTTGTGTGATTGAAGTTTTCAAGTTTTGGGTTATCTTACGATGGATGAAGGAAGGATGGAAGATCCTAAGCTTGGGGATGCCCTGGCATCCCAAGCTATTATCCAAAAATGAGCAACCAACTAAGCTTGGGGTTGCCCCCGAGTGGCATCCCCACTTTCTTCCAACAATCATCGGTATTTTACTCGAAACTATATTTTTATTCGTCACATGATATGTGTTTTGCTTGGAGCGTCTTTTATGAATGAGTCTTTGCTTATTTTATTTTGTGTTTTAAGTCTTGATCCCTTGCTGGACACACCTATTTTAGAGAGCCAAACTTATGTCATGACTTGTTAGAATTTCTCTCTATGCTTCACTTAAATTTTTATGAGCTATGGACTTGCTCTAGTGCTTCACTTATATCTTTTTAAGCACGGTGTGCTTAATATTATTGAAGACATGCTCCCTTGATTCACTTAGATTTATTTGAGAGTTAGTAAAATTTTCAAGAAATTCTCTCTTTATTCACTCAAATTATTTTGAGAGAAAGAAAAATTATGCTCATGATCTTCACTTATATTTGTTTGAGCTTATGAAAAGCAACACATGAAAACTAGTCCCAAAGCGATAGATATCCAAGAAGGATATAATAAAAAACTTTCATGAAGATCATTGGACAAAATAAACTTGATTCTTAGTCATAGTTTTGAGATATGATGATGTGATATGTGAGTTATGTTGATGAGTAATTATGCTTTAGTAAGAATATTGGTGTTAAGGTTTGTGATTCCCTATGCAAGCACGAAAGTCAATAGTCATGCAATGAAAATTATATCCTACTTGTGGTGCACTATTCGGTGTTATTTATGCTTAATGCTTGCTTATGAGATTATCCGTTTCTTGGTTTGTCGCTTCTCAATCTTTTGCTAGCCTTCATTTTGCACCAAGTATGATCTCTACTTGTGCATCCAAAATCCTTTAAACCAGTTTTGCCACATGAGTCCACTATATCTACCTATATGCGATATTCTTTTGCCGTTCTAAGCAAATTTGCATGTGCCATCTCTAATTTTCAAAATAAACTTCTCTTTTGTGTGTTTGTTTCGCTCGTGGAGTGGTGAGGGGTGGCTAATATTTCCATGCTAGACGTGTTATTCTCACGATGAGTGTTTATTCACTTGTCATTGCACAAGATTAAGGCAAAGGTATTAGGGATGCCCAGTCCCGATATGAAAAATAAATTTACTTTATGTTGTCAAATAATAAATTCCTTGGAAAGTGTTGGTATGGAGGGCACCCGCGGATACGGTTAGCCATGGAAAGTGAAAGTATGGTGGAAAAAGGAATAAATATATTTTCTGTATGGGAACCGCCTATGATATATCTAGCATGGAAAGTGTTGGGAACTCTAAGTCGTTTTCGTTGGTGGGATGGATACACCTCCCAAAATGTTTTTATCTCTAAGTTTTTCGCTTTGAGCTCTGGCACCTCTACAAATCCCTACTTTCCTCCGCCAAGGGCCTTTCTTTTACTTTATGCAATTTTTATTTTTGAGTCTCCATCTTCTCTTATAAAAGCACCAACTAGGAGGCAATATGATCATACTTAAGTATTGGGTGTAGCTAATATGCGAGTGTGTTGCATGAATGGATCAATTTTTAAGCATGATGGGCTAGGGATAACTTATTTTAGCGTTGACATTTTGAAAGACATGGTTGCTTGTTGATATGCTTGAGTATCTAAATTATTATGTCAAAACTAGATTATTGCTTTGAATCACATAAAAGTCCAAATGTCCATGCTATAAATAAAAGAATATGATATGACATGATAGGCAGCATTCCACATAAAAAATTCTGTTTTTATCACTTACCTACTCGAGGACGAGCAGGAGTTAAGCTTGGGGATGCTGATACATCTCCAACATATCTATAATTTTTGATTGTTCCATGTTGTTATATTATCAATCTTGGATGTTTTATAATATTTTATAGTCATTTTATATCATTTTTGGTACTAACCTATTGATATAGTGCCAAGTGCCAGTTGCTGTTTTTTCCATGTTTTTACATCACAGAAAATCAATACCAGACGGAGTCCAAATGCCACGAAATTCCACGGAGAATTTTTATGGGCCAGAAGGAACACAACGGGCCCTGGCACTGGGGGTGCCCCGAGGGGGCACAATCCACCGTAAGCGCATTAAGAGGCTCAGACGCCAGTGGGTTGTGCCCACCTCGGGTTCCCCCTAGACCGCCTATTTGCTCTATAAATACCCCAGTATTCCAGAAACCCTAGAAGCGTCGACGAAATATTCATCCAGCCGCCGCAGAGTCCAGAACCACCAGATCCAATTTAGACACCATCTCGGATGGGGTTCACCACCTTCATTGGTGCCTCTCCGATGATGTGTGAGTAGTTCTTTGTAGACCTTCGGGTCCGTAGTTAGTAGCTAGATGGCTTTCTCTCTCTCGCTGAATTCTCAATATAATGGTCTCTTGGAGATCCATATGATGTAACTCTTTTGCGGTGTGTTTTCTGGGATCGATGAACTTTGAGTTTATGACAAGATCTATCTTTTTATATCCATGGAAGTTATTTGAGTTTCTTTGATCTCTTATATGCATGATTGCTTATAGCCTCGTGTTTCTTCTCCGATATTTGGGTTTTGTTGGGGATATGACTTTTGGGAATGAACCTCCCAGGAGGGGGCGGGTTATACCGCTGGCGGCTTACCAATGAACATGGCGGATCATACGAGCCTGTTGACGGCCCAAGACCCAGAGGTGGCTTAAGGCCTAGGAGGATGAACCGCCATGCTTGTATGACTTGTATTGTAAGGCAACCGTAGTTAGTCACCGAGCTGGACACATTGTGTATGAGCCGGCCGGGACTCCGTGAGCCGCTGAGCGTCAACCTATGTATATAAAGGGATGACCCGGCGGCGGTTTAGGGCAAGAAGAAAGAGATCGAGAACTAGGTCAAGCGTATTCGCTCCCTGGTAATCAAAACCCTAGCAATACCACCTCAAACTGGATTAGGCTTTTACCTTCACCGCAAGGGGCCGAACCAGTATAAACTCCATGTGTCCTTTGTCCCGATTAACCCCTTTAAGCTAACCTAGTTGTGATGGCTCCACGACTAAGTCCTTATGCTAGGACATCTGTCGTGACACTTCCAGACAGTTGGCACCCACCATGGGGCCAGCGCACGGTGGTATCGAGTTCTTACAGGGCAGCTTTGAAGGGATCAAGGGATACATTGTCGGCCGGATGACCAAGAGTCATCACGGCAAGCTCTACATCGACGATGCAGGCTGGGGCCCCGAGGCCGGCTCGATCGAGTACGGGTACCGGGCCCCCTTTGGCGGAATGCATGTCTTCATCGGCAAGATCGGGGAATCAGGCCCTGAGCTGAACATCTGCATCGACATCATCGAGATGGCTCAGCGTGCACGACCCGCCCGAGTTCAACCCACCATGAAACATGCCTTTATGGGTTTCATCCATGGGGCGGAAGTTGAAGAAGGATCTATGTCTGGCGGTGAGACGACCATCTACTCTGATGGTGAATCGTCCACATGCGAGACTAATTCAATGTATCAACTGCAAGACGGCCGGCTTGTGGGTTGTTCTGATGGCGACAGTATTCCGGACCCCTACGAGCCGCCGGATAGGGTCACGATCTTCATGGCCGGGACACAGCCGGCGCTTGGCTCAACAACCGCCGCGGTTATGACCTCCAACTCAACGGTCGCGGCGGAGGCTGGTGCTAGCGGCACGGCGCACCCGCCGGCTCAAGCTTTGACGGAGTTATTAGAGGCTTTGGCGATTCTGATGGGAGTGGAGGCAACCCCGGACAACCAGGAACAACACAAGGTGGATGTGACGATGCTGCGAGATGAGATAGATCAAGCCAAGGAAGAGCTGGCGGCTGAGAACGCTAGGATGGCTGCAGAGCGGGCTACTTTGGACGCCCAGGCACAACAGATTCAGGCAGAGTCTTTCCAGCTCACGTTGGATCAAAACGCTTCAAACGAGATCATGAGGAGGAGGCACCAGAGTCATCTACCCCGGTTTATGAGCTGAGGAACCTCTTCAACACACCTGAAGCAAGAACCAGTGATCCGCCGGTGGTAAACCGGGCGATCGAAGCTCCTGGGCTTGGAGCGCTGGTTCAGCCGCACGCGATGGACCCGCCACGTTTGAATAATACTCCGCCTCAGCATGTTTCGACACCTCCGGGTCATTATTCTTACCCCCTGGACAATATGATTGCCGCGGCAACGCGATTGGCGGCTCCACCAGTTGAAAGCGAGTCTCCAACGACGATAAAGACACGGAGGGCCAACGAGCTTCTTCAGACAACTGTGGCTCAACAGGCGGCTTATTCTTACAGTCGCGAGCGGATTCACTCAACCCCTCGTCCAAGCCGGAGTTATAGCAGGCACATCGACTCACTGATAGTTTTAAGCAGTGAGCAGCATCGCAACCAACCTCGTGGACATGACCCGACGCATGGTGGAGCCGATGCTCAGACTTTGGTGGATCAAGGCAGAGCGCGTCGGGAGGCCGAGCTGGCGGCTCAACAAGCATCTCATCAATATTCTCCGGTTTATCGTCAGCTTCGATGGAGGCAGGCATAACCTCTAGAACCTTGGGTGTGCCGTGTTTAGTGCTGGCTCTGCGTAACGAGTGTTTGCCCAAGGATTTCAAGGGTCCTCGTAAGGTGCCTAAATACACAACGGATCAGCCCCCTGAAGCTTGGATCGAAAGTTATGAGATGGCAATGGAGATGCTGGATGTTGGTGATGCTGCATGCGCTAAGTATTTCACCATGATGTTGGATGGGACGACTCATACTTGGTTGAAAGGGCTGCCTGCCAACTCCATTGGGTCATGGGCCAAGCTAAAAGCCCAGTTTGTCCAGAACTTTAAGGACACGTGCAAGTAGCTTATGTCAATCATGGATTTGGACTCCTGTGTCCAAGGTGAGGGCGAGTCAACAACCCATTGGGTGCACCGGGTCTCAGCCATCCTACACTCATCGGTTCGTATCAATGTCGGTTCCGAATACTCATGCTGGAGAAGAATTGTCGTTTCATGCCCCTTAAGCAGAAACGGGGGCGGCTTAAACGCCACTGCAATGACATGGGGAGTTAATGGCGGCTCTCGTCAAGTATGCCGACTCTGATAGTACCAAGGACCCCGAGTCTAATGATGAAAGGCTGGGTAAGGGAAAGAAGAGCAGCAACACGAAAGGGCAGCAACATAACCCGGCAAGTCAGGGTGGCAATGGTAAGCGCAAAGCTGATGGTAATTTGGATTTTGTGGCCAACACCAATACGCAGAATAATAGTGAGCGCCACAAGGGAAAGCCGCCCCCTCGATTTGGAGGGCCAAAATTCAATCTTGAGGCGATGATGAATTAGCCTTTCCCAAAGCATGGTACGCGGGAAAAGCCGGGCATTCACCTTTGGAAGGATTTCTTCATTATGAGGGAGTATAGAAATTCCATTTTTTTCCAGAACAATCATGGGCCGGACGGCGGCTCAGGATCTGGCTCTCATGGTCTGGGTTATGGTGGTGGCGGTTCTAATTCCAGTTTCTAGGGCCAAGGCAATCAAGGTGGTTTTAATCAACAGTCTGGTCAAGGGAATCAGCCGCAGCAGTCTGGTTATCATAGTAACCCAAAGCAGTTGAAAAGTGGACAGTACCATGTTTTCACCACGAGTTTATGCAAGCGGGATCAGTAACTTCATAAAAGGGCAGTGAACGCAGTTGAGTCGGCGATTCCCCGTTACTTGCGATTGTCTGAACACCCTATTCTCTGGAGTCGTGAGGATCACCTGCCCCG
The DNA here is from genome assembly GCA_021605145.1 of Aegilops bicornis. Classification (NCBI taxonomy): domain Eukaryota; kingdom Viridiplantae; phylum Streptophyta; class Magnoliopsida; order Poales; family Poaceae; genus Aegilops; species Aegilops bicornis. The sequence goes on along the minus strand of CM038673.1, from coordinate 207,267,819 downwards.
GGTTGATAGTCCGGGACATTTGGCTCTGGTGGTGGCGCCTCAGTTTGGAGGGTACAAATTTACTAATTGACTCATGGATGGGGGTAGTAGTATCAATATTCTGTATTATGAAACTTTTCGTCGCATGAGCTTGACTGACAAGGATCTTAAGCCGTCAAACACTGACTTTCACGACGTGGTGCCTGGTAAGTCGACGTATCTAGTGGGCAAAATAACTTTGGAAGTTGCTTTTGGAGATGATCATGATTCCAGATCTGAGACATTGACTTTTGAGGTGGTTAAAATCAAGAGCCCTTATCATGCTCTGTTTGGGCGGCCGACTTCTGCTAAGTTCATGACAAGGCCTTGTTATGTTTATTTGCAGGTTAAGATGTCGGGTCACAAGGGCACCATTATAGTGCATGGAAGCCGGAAGATAGCCTTGGAGTGTGCGGAAGGCGATGCTACCTATGCTGAGTCTGTCTGTATAGAAGAATTGAAGTTTTATAAGGATAATGTTGACCCGGCGGATATGACATCTTTGAGGAAGCCAACCACAGAGCATGACACCCTGTTGAAATTTAAGTTGGCGGATGACACTAAGCTAGTTGACTTCATTCCTAGCGACTCATCCAAGAAGTTCAGCATCAGTGCTAATTTGGATCAGAAATAGGAAAGCGCGCTCATCGAGTTCATCCGTGAGAACCGGGACATCTTTGCATGGAAACCTTCAGACATGCCAGGTGTACCGAGGGAACTCGCTGAGCACACTCTCAATATTGATCCAAAGTTTAAACCGGTCAAGCAATTCCTTTGTCGTTTCAATGAAGAGAGGCGCAAGGCCATTGGTGAAGAGGTGGCCCGGCTCTTGGCGGCTGGGTTTATTATTGAAGTTTTTCATCCTGAGTGGTTGGCTAACCCGGTGCTGGTACTTAAGAACAACGGTACTTGGTGTATGTGTGTGGATTACATGGACTTAAACAATGTCTGTCCGGCTGATCCCTTTGCTCTCCCCCGTATTGATCAGATTATTGATGCTACGGCGGGTTGTGAGCGTTTCAGCTTTTTGGATGCTTATTCTGGTTATCATCAGATCAAGATGGCAGTTAAGGACCAGGAGAAGACAACTTTCATCACTCCCTTTGGAGCCTTCTGTTATGTGTCTATACCTTTTGGGCTCAAGAGTGCCCAGGCAACTTACCAGTGGTTGATGACCCACAAGTATAGGGGATCTATCGTAGTCCTTTTTATAAGTAAGAGTCTCGAACCCAACGAGGAGCGTAGGAAATGACAAGCGGTTTTCGATAAGGTATTCTCTGCAAGCACCTAAATTGTCGTATGAGATAGTTTCATGATAAGGTAATTTGTAACGGGTAACAAGTAATAAAAGTAAATAAGGTGCAGCAAGATGGCCCAATCCTTTTTGTAGCAAAGGACAAGCCTGGACGAACTCTTATATAAAGGAAAACTCTCCCGAGGACACATGGGAATTATCGTGAAGCTAGTTTTCATCACGCTCATATGATTCACGTTCGTTACTTTGATAATTTGATATGTGGGTGGACCGGTGCTTGGGTACTGCCCTTCCTTGGACAAGCATCCCACTTATGATTAACCCCTATTGCAAGCATGCACAACTACAATAGAAGTATTAAGGTAAACCTAACCATAGCATGAAACATATGGATCCAAATCAGCCCCTTACGAAGCAACGCATAAACTAGGGTTTAAGCTTCTGTCACTCTAGCGACCCATCATCTACTTATTACTTCCCAATGCCTTCCTCTAGGCCCATACAATGGTGAAGTGTCATGTAGTCGACGTTCACATAACACCACTAGAGGAAAGAAAACATACATCTCATCAAAATATCGAACGAATACCAAATTCACATGACTACTTATAGCAAGACTTCTCCCATGTCCTCAGGAACAAACGTAACTAATCACAAATCATATTCATGTTCATAATCAGAGGGGTATTAATATTCATAAAGGATATGAACATATGATCTTCCAGCAAATAAACAAACTAGCATCAACTACAAGGAGTAATCAACACTACTAGCAACCCACAGGTACCAATCTGAGGTTTTGGGATAAAGATTGGATACAAGAGATGAACTAGGGTTTGAGAGGAAATGGTGCTGGTGAAGATGTTGATGGAGATTTACCCCCTCCTGATGAGAGAATCGATGGTGATGACGATGGTGATGATTTCCCCCTCCCAGAGGGATGTTTCCCCGGCAGAATAGCTCCGCCGGAGCCCTAGATTGGTTTCACCAGGTTCCGCCTCGTGGCGGCAGTGCTTCATCCCGAAAGCTTGCTTCTTATTTTTTCCAGGGAGAAACAGTTCATATAGCCAAATATGGGCACAGGAGGCCTGCCAGGGGGCCCACGAGGCAGGGGGCGCGCCCCCCACCCCCGTGGATGGTGGGTGGCCCCCCGACCCTCTGGTGCTTTCTTTGCCCAATATTTTTTATATATTCGAAAACTGACTTTCGTGGAGTTTCAGGACTTTTGGAGTTGTGTAGAATAGGTCTCTAATATTTGCTCCTTTTTCCAGCCCAGAATTTCAACTGCCGGCATTTTCCCTCTTCATGTAAACCTTGTAAAATAACAGAGAATAGGCATAAGTATTATGACATAATGTGTAATAACAGCCCATAATGCGATAAATATCGATATAAAAGCATGATGCAAAATGGACGTATCAACTCCCCCGAGCTTAGACCTTGCTTGTCCTCAAGCGGAAGCTGATAACGAAAAATATGTCCACATGTTTAGAGATAGAGGTGTCGATAAAATAAAATACGGACATGAGGGCATCATGATCATTCTTATAACAGCAACATGTATATATTGTCATATGATTTCTTATGCTAAAGTAACAATCTATTCACAATGTCAAGTATGAATAAAAAACTTCATTGAAAACTAACAAACTATGATCTCGGTCATTGAAGCAATTGCAATTTATCATAACATCGGAAAGAGTCAATATAAGAGCTTTTTAGCAAGTCCACATACTCAACTATCATTTAGTCTTTCACAATTGCTAACACTCACCAATACTTATGGGTATGGAGTTTTAATCGGACACGTAGAAAGATAGGGGCTTATAGTGTTGCCTCCCAACCTTTTACCTCAAGGGTACTGTCAACAATAATAGTTTATGATAACTTACATCCAATTGGATATATATATATATCAGGATCTTTCCAACACAATGTGCTTGCAAAAGGATGAAATGTAAAAAGGAAGGGTGAAGAGCAGCATGACCCTCGTACAAGGTATAAGACAAGAATAAAAGATAGGCCCTTCGCAGAGGGAAGCAGAGGTTGTCATGTGCTTTTTTGGTTGGATGCACGAAATCTTAATGCAAAAGAACATCAATTTATATTGCCACTTGTGATATGGACCGTGCTACCTCTTGAGCACTGCGTTGGTTTTCCCTTGAAGAGGAAAGGGTGATGCAGTAAAGCAGCGTAAGTATTTCCCTCAGTTTTTGAGAACCAAGGTATCAATCCAGTAGGAGGCCACGCACGAGCCCCTCGCACCTACACAAACAAATAAAACCTCGCAACCAACGCAATAAAGGGGTTGTCAATACCTTCACGGTCACTATTTAAAGTGAGATCTGATAGATCTGATAAGATAATATTTTTGGTATTTTTATGATAAAGATGCAAAGTAAAATAAAAGGAAATAAAAATAGCTAAGTGTTGGAAGATTAATATGATGGAAAATAGACCCGTGGGCCATAGGTTTCACTAGTGGCTTCTCTCGAGAGCATAAATATTACGGTGGGTGAACAAATTACTGTTGAGCAATTGATATAATTGAGCATAGTTATGAGAATATCTAGGTATGATCATGTATATAGGCATCACGTCCGAGACAAGTAGACCGACTCACCTGCATCTACTACTATTACTCCACACATCGACCGCTATCCAACATGCATCTAGAGTATTAAGTTCATAAGAACAGAGTAATGCTTTAAGTATGATGACATGATGTAGAGGGATAAACTCATGCAATATGAAATAAACCCCATCTTGTTATCCTCGATGGCAACAATACAATACATGCCTTGTTGCCCCTACTATCACTAGGAAAGGACACCGCAAGATTGAACCCAAAGCTAAGCACTTCTCCCATTGCAAGAAAGATCAATCTATTAGGCCAAACCAAACTGATAATTCGAAGAGACTTGCAAAGATAACCAATCATAGATAAAAGAATTCAGATAAGATTCAAATATTGTTCATAGATAAACTTGATCATAAACCCACAATTCATCGGTCTCAACAAACACACCACAAAAGAAGATTACATCGAATAGATCTCCATGAGAATCGTGGAGAACTTTGTATTGAGATCCAAAGGGAGAGAAGAAGTCATCTAGCTAACAACTATGGACCCGAAGGTCTGAGGTAAACTACTCACACATCATCGAAGAGGCTATGGTGTTGATGTAGAAGCCCTCCGTGATCAATGCCCCCTCTGGCAGGACGCCGGAAAAGGCCCGAAGATGGGATCTCACGGGTACAGAAGGTTGCGGCGGTGGAATTAGGTTTTCCTGGATGCTTCTGTTGGTTTGGGGGTACGTAGGTATACATAGGAGGAAGAAGTACGTCGGTAGAGCAACATGGGCCCCACGAGGGTGGAGGGCGCGCCCAGGGGGTTAGGCGCGCCCCCCTACCTCCTGCCCTCCTGGTTGCTTTCTTGACGTAGGGTCCAAGTCCTCCGGATCACGTTTGTTCCGAAAATCACGTTCCCGAAGGTTTATTCCGTTTGGACTCCGTTTGATATTATTTTTCTGCGAAAATCTGAAATAGGCAAAAAAAATAGCAATTTGGCTGGGCCTCCGGTTAATAGGTTAGTCTCAAAAATAATATAAAAGTGTATAACAAAGCCCATTAATCGTCCAAAACAGAATATAATATAGCATGAAGCAATCCAAAATTATAGATACGTTGGAGACGAATCAAGCATCCCCAAGCTTAATTCCTGCTCGTCCTCGAGTAGGTAAATGATAAAAACAGAATTTTTGATGCGGAATGCTACTTGGCATAATTTTTGAATGTAACCCTCTTAATTGTGGTATGAATATTTAGATCCGAAGGATTCAAGATAAAAGTTTAATATTGACATAAAAGAAATAATACTTCAGGCATACTAACTAAGCAATTATGTCTTCTCAAAATAACATGGCCAAAGAAAGTTCATCCCTACAAAATCATATAGCTTAGTCAGGCTCCATTTTCGTCACACAAGAATGCTCTCATCATGCACAACCCTGATGACAAGCCAAGAAATTGTTTCATACTTTAGTAATCTCAAACTTTTTCAACTTTCACGCAATACATGAGCGTGAGCCATGGATATAGCACTATGGGTGGAATAGAATATAATGATGGGGGTTATGTGGAGAAGACAAAAAAAGAGAAAGTCTCACATCAACGAGGCTAATCAACGGGCTATGGAGATGCCCATCGATTGATGTTAATGCGAGGAGTAGGGATTGCCATGCAACAGATGCACTAGAGCTATAAATGCATGAAAGCTCAACAAAAGAAACTAAGTGGGCGTGCATCCAACTTGCTTGCTCACGAAGACCTAGGGAATTTGAGGAAGCCCATTGTTGGAATATACAAGCCAATTTCTATAATGAAAAATTCCCACTAGTATATGAAAGTGACAAAACAAGAGACTCTCTATCATGAAGATCATGGTGCTACTTTGAAGCACAAGTGTGGAAAAAGGATAGTAGCATTGTCCCTTTTTTATTTTTTTGGGCCTTTCCTTTTTTTGGCCTTTCTCTTCTTCTTTTTTCATTTTTTTATTGGGACAATGCTCTATGAATGATGATCATCACACTTCTATTTATTTACAACTCAATGATTATAACTCGATACTAGAACAAAGTATGACTCTATATGAATGCCTCCGGGGGTATACAGGGATGGGCAATGAATCAAGAGTGACATGTATGAAAAATTATGAACGGTAGCTTTGCCACAAATACGATATCAACTACATGATCATGCAAAGCAATATGACAATGATGAACGTGTCATGATGAACGGAACGGTGGAAAGTTGCATGGCAATATATCTCGGAATGGCTATGGAAATGCCATAATAGGTAGGTATGGTGGCTGTTTTGAGGAAGATATAAGGAGGTTTATGTGTGAAAGAGCGTAGCATATCACGGGGTTTGGATGCACCAGCGAAGTTTGCACCAACTCTCAATGTGAGAAAGGGCAATGCACGGTAACGAAGAGGCTAGCAATGATGGAAGGGTAAGAGTGCGTATAATCCATGGACTCAACATTAGTCATAAAGAACTCACATACTTATTGCAAAAATCTACAAGTCATCAAAAACCAAGCATTACGCGCATGCTCCTAGGGGGATAGATTGGTAGGAAAAGACCATCGCTCGTCCTCGACCGCCACTCATAAGGAAGACAATCAAAGAACACTTCATGTTTCAAATTTGTTACATGACGTTTACCATACGTGCATGATATGGGACTTGCAAACTTCAACACAAGTATTTCTCAATTCCACAACTACTCAACTAGCACAAATTTAATATTACTACCTCCATATGTCAAAACAATCATCAAACTTCTCTTAGTATTCAACACACTCATAAGAAAGTTTTTTACTAGTTTTGCATACCTAACATATTAGGATTAACTTTCCTAATTTAAGCAAATTACCATGTTGTTTAAGACTCTAAAATTAATATAAGTGAATCATGAGAGAATAATAGTTTCTATAAAACAAAACCACCGCCTTGCTCTAAAAGATATAAGTGAAGCACTAGAGCAAAAACTATAAAGCTCAAAAGATATAAGCGAAGCGCATAGAGTATTCTAACAAATTTCGAATCATTTGTATCTCTCTCAAAAGGTGTTGAAAGTGCAACTATCCCTAGGTGGTTTTGGTAATTCATAACAACATATAGCTCATTGAGCTAATGCTATTCCAAGACTATTATTTCAGGAAAGCTCAATGAATGGCATGGCATGGATGATGAAAGTGTATCCCTCAAAATACTAAGGACAAAGGATTAGCTCAAGCTCAAAAGCTCAAGACTCTTCATTTTACATTTTAGTGATCCAAGATCACATTGAGTCTATAGGAAAAGCCAATACTATCAAGAAGGGATGATGTGTTGCTTAATGAGCCTCTTGCTTCATGTGCTTAGTGATATGCTCCAAAACCCTCAACTACTTTCCCACATCCACAAATGACATAAACCTAAAGCCAAAATCGGTCACACCGATTCTTTCTATCCGGCGACACAGATGACAAAAGTCATAGCCACTGCCACAAACCCTAAGCAAAACGGTCTTCTTGATAGGGATCTCGGTCTCACCGAGATGGGGTTGCAATCTCTGCTTTCCCTTCATAACGTCTCGGTCTAACCGAAGTGAGCGATCGGTCCCACCGAGATTGCAATGTAAACTCTCTGTTTGCCTTTGTAACATTTCGGTCTCACCAAAAGAGCAAATCGGTCCCACCGAGTTTACCTGACCAACTCTCTGGAAAGCTTATTACCAAATCGGTCTCGCCGAGTTTGTGTAATCGGTCTCACCGAGATTACGTTATGCCCTAACCCTAACCGAATCGGTCTCACCGAGATGCATGTCACCCCAATCAAAATCACTAACGGTCACTAGGTTTACTAAATCGGTCCGACCGAGTTTAACAATTTGGTCCCACCGAGTTTGGTAAATTGTGTGTAACGGTTAGATTTTGTGTGGAGGCTATTTATACCCCTCCACCTCCTCTTCATTCGTGGAGAGAGCCATCAGAACGAACCTACACTTCCAACTTACCATTTCTCGAGAGAACCACCTACTCATGTGTTGAGGCCAAGATATTCCATTCCTACCATATGAATCTTGATCTCTAGGCTTCCCCAAGTTTCTTTCCACTCAAACCCTCTTTCCACCAGATCCAAAACCTATGAGAGAGAGTTGAGTGTTGGGGAGACTATCATTTGAAGCACAAGACCAAGGAGTTCATCATCAACACACCATTTGTTACTTCTTGGAGTGTGGTGTCTCCTAGATTGGCTAGGTGTCACTTGGGAGCCTCCGACAAGATTGTGGAGTTGAACCAAGGAGTTTGTAAGGGCAAGGAGATCGCCTACTTCGTGAAGATCTACCGCTAGTGAGGCAAGTCCTTCGTGGGCGGCGACCATGGTGGGATAGACAAGGTTGCTTCTTTGTGGACCCTTCATGGGTGGAGCCCTCCGTGGACTCAAGGCAGTTGCTACCCTTCGTGGGTTGAAGTCTCCATCAACGTGGATGTACGATAGCACCACCTATCTAACCACGCCAAAAACATCCGTGTCTCCAATTGCGTTTGAATCCTCCAAACCCTTCCCTTTACTTTCTTGCAAGTTGCATGCTTTAGTTTCCGCTGCCTATACACTCTTTGCATGCTTGCTTGAATTGTGTGATGATTGCTTGACTTGTCCTAAAATAGCTAAAATCTGCCAAACTATAAAATTGGGAAAAGGTTAAGTTTTTTATTGGTCAAGTAGTCTAATCACCCCCTCTAGACATACTTTAAAGTCCTACAAGTGGTATCAGAGCTTTGGTCTCCATTTGCTTTATCTCCATAGCTTTTGGTGGTCATAGCCTTGGTTTCACAACCTAGGAGAGTATGGTGTCTAGCGAGGGAAATTATCACCGTAGAGGTCCTTACTTTGATGGTACTAATTTTGCTAGTTGGAAGCATAAGATGAAAATGCATGTTCTTGGACATAACCCCGCCGTTTGGGCAATTATTTTTATTGGCTTGCAAGGTGAATTCTTCGATGGGAGAGAACCGAACCGTGAAGCTAATGCGAAAGAATTGAAGATGTTGCAATACAACGCTCAAGCATGTGACATCATCTTCAACGGATTGTGCCCCAAAGAATTCAACAAAATCAGCCGTCTTGAGAATGCAAAGGAAATTTGGGATACTTTGATTGATATGCATGAAGGTACCGAGTCCGTCAAGGAATCCAAGTTGGATGTGCTCCAAAGTCAGCTTGACAAGTTCAAAATGAAGGATGGTGAAGGTGTCGCTGAAATGTACTCTAGGCTTGCTCTTATCACAAATGAGATTGCCGGCTTAGGGAGTGAAGAGATGACCGACAAATTCATCATCAAGAAAATCCTAAGAGCATTGGATGGAAAGTATGATACCGTGTGCACATTGATCCAAATGATGCCAAACTCCGTGTGCACATTGATCCAAATGATGCCAAACTACAAAGATCTCAAGCCAACGGAAGTCATTGGAAGGATTGTTGCTCATGAGATGTCACTCAAGGATAAGGAGGAACTTCACAACAAGTCAAGTGGTGCTTAGAAAGCCTCAAGTGAAGCCCCCACATCACCAAGTGAGAAACCAACCTTCAATGAAGAATTGAGCTTAATGGTGAAGAACTTTAACAAATTCTACAAAAGTAGAAGCAAAGTAAGAAGCTCCAAGTCAAGGTCTTACAATGACAAAAGATCTTCTAGTCGAGAGCGCAATTGCTACAACTGTGGGAGACCCGGACACTACTCCAATGAGTGTACGACACCCTACAAAAGAAGAGAAGATTCTCCAAGAAGAAGGAGCAAAAGAGAAGAATCACCACCAAGAGAGAGGAGGACTAGAGATGATCGTTATGAATGAAGACCCTCACGGAGAAGTAAGGATTCGGAAAGAAAGGACAAATCATCAAGGAGCTACACAAAACGAAGACATCAAGCTCATGTTATTGAATGGGTATCCGGCTCCGACTCCGACAATCACTCCGAGAGAAGCTATCACTCTGACTCCAAATATACTCAAGATGAAGGTGTTGCCGGTCTAGCACTTGTGTCAACCAACTCCTACGACATATTTGACTCACCAAATGAAGGAATTGGAAGATGCTTCATGGACAAAGGTCCAAAGGTAACACATCCCGAGTATGTAGATTTTAATAGTGATGAAGATGACTTGCTAGGTGATGATGATTTACTTGTTGACAACTCTAGTGATGAATACTATGATGGAACGTCAATTAATCATGCTAATCAAACGAATGACAATGATAAGGAGAAAATTGAGCTTCTAACTAAAGAACTAAACACTCTTAAGTTGGCTCATGAAACTATCTTCAAGATCATCGAGAACTTTTAAGGGCTCATGAGAAGTTACGCTTTGAAAAGCTCAATCTTGAGCAAGAGCATGAGTTCTTAAAGGCAATCAATGATGATCTCCGCAAGAAAAGTTCTTCTTACATTGCCAAGCGTTTACTCTTATCTACTTACATGCCTCAAGTCAAGTCTAGTAACAAGTACAAGAAAGATACTTCCTCTAGTAGTAACAATAATAATGTCAAATCCAATGTTGTTGCTTCTAGTAGTTCTCTTGATTCCACTAATGATTCTCTTAGCCAAGTTACACTTGAGCAAGAAAATAGTTTATTGAAGGGAATTATAGAGAAAAGTGTTTACAAGAGCCTTGCCGGGAGTAAGCAATTCGAGGAAATTGTACGCAAGCAAGGAAGGCACCGGAAGAATCAAGGTGTTGGTTTTGAACGAAAGTTCAATGCCAATGGAGTTGAGTGGGAAGAAGATCAATACCCCAAGACAAAGTTTGTTCCTCAACAAGAGAAGTATGATCCTACTTCCTTCAAGGGGACACAAGCTCAAGATGATCTTCCACCACAAGACCTCAAGAACAAAGGCAAGGACAAGCTTCAAGAAGAGATTGATGCATTTGAAGAAGCACCTAAAGCCTCGTTCAGTTGGTTCCCCAAGACTACGTCAAGTTCTACTTCATCAAGTACAACTACAACTCCAAGGATTCCCATCAAAATGATGTGGATCCCGAAGAAAAAGAACTAGAGAGTTCTTGAGGGTGACTCCGCCAACATTCTTCACTCATATCATTTTGGCAAGAACAAGTGCAATCAACTTTCACATCTTGCACTAGTTCAAGGAGTCACAAACCCTCATGTTGGTAAGGCAAGGAACAAGGTAACCTAATGTTTTCATGGACATCATCTTGTGTGTGCATCACTCTATTTCTATGGATATTCTTGTTTGTTCCTTGTGGGACTAACCCGTGTAGGCAAGTTGAAAGTGCAACTCACTCCAAAGGATTGCTCCAAATGATCTACATCAACATTGAGCATCTACATCTTCAACACCTACATGAAGTCATCATCGACAAAACCTGTCGGGGTACTAGAGTAGGGGTACCCTAGTATCCCGTACTCGTGCACGGACAGTTGTAGCACCCCTCGGCAGGGTTTGCCTCGTCACCGCCAGGATCCTCCGTGGTTCCTTTGGAGCCATTCAAGAACAAAGTATTTGATTAGGAAGACAAGGCCCCGGCAAGAGGAGCTTGTCGGGAAGGCCACTCAAGGCATGCAGAAGACAAGGCCCCGGCAAGAGGAGCTTGCCGGAAGGCTCGAGCGCGACAAGCCTCCCGGACGCGGCAAGGATCCGGCCATGCAAGGCGCTGCCGCGGCAAGCAACCTCTCTCCATCTCCGCTCCAGCTCATCCAGCGACGTGTCGCCATGGGACCGTTCCATGCGCGTGTGTCGAGAGGTCTGTGCAGCCGGAGAGCAGCGATAAGCGGCGCCGACAAGCTTGCCATCGTGGCGGCCGGAGGCGCACTGACGGTCTCTCACAGAATCGTTTGGGCGACACTGACGGGCATTTATTGCTTTTGTCCCTTGCCGTCAGAGTTAGGTATTTTGCACTGTACACTGTTCGAGTAGGTGTACCAACTCCTGTTTTTACATTTGTACCCCCGCCTATGTTGCCACCTGTCGGAGACCCCTTGAGCATATAAAAGGAGGCCCATGCGCAACGTAGAGGGGGGTTCGGTTCAAGTTTCGGTTCATTCGACTCGCTAGAGACCAGATACGCTCACGCTAGGTTTTGTAGCTCGCATCGCTCCCTAGCAAGAACACAATACATCAAACAAGCAGCAGTAGGAGTTTTATCTCTCCGGAGAGCTCAGAAGCTGGGTAAACTGCTCGTGTGCCTGCGCCTCGATCCGCTCTTCAGGCGATCTCCGCCCCTCCGAACCACAAAGGCCTGGTCCGCCGCCCCATAGGTGTTCGTGGGTACGATCAGCCTCCCGACATCTTTGGCGCGCCCGGTAGGCGTCGAGGCCGTGTGAATCTGATCCGGCGTTCACACGAGCAGCGTCCGCAAACTCTTCCTCAACATGCCACCGAAGAAGAAGGCTTCGGCGGCAGCAGAGCCGTCCGCGTCGTACCCACCCTCACCGCAGCAAACGGGTGGTGGTGCAGACGCCGGCGGAGGAACGGGCGCCGACGAAGGTATTCGCGACGTTGCCAAGTCCAAGGACAAGGCCCCGCAAACCTCGGCGTCACAAGCATCCCCGCGCCCATCTCAGAGACGCGGGACCAACAACGTCATGGCGTTCATAATGCCATACGCTCGTTGGATCGAGACCCTCAAGACCAGCATGCGGCGCCAACATGCCGGGCACGAGTGAGATACGGTCGCCCGGACGGGTGCTGCTCCTTCTAACGTAGTTAGAAGTCCGAGCATATCCCGCCTCGCACCGCTCGCCAATGCCACCCACTACTCCAGCAGGCTCTGGCGAGAGCTCACCGCTCCTCGACTACCCTCCAACGGCCAACCCGGTCGACAAGTGGAGGGCCACTATCCCGAGCCTCATCGGCTTTGCCAACGGCGACGCTCCGCGGCAACCAACGCCATCATCGCCGCGGCAAGACGACAAGGCACGAGCCGGTGGCGACGAGACTGTCGGAGGTGCAACCACCGTGCACTCTCCGCCAAGAAGGCCAAGATCGCCGACTCACCGGATCCACCTCGGCATGACTCCACCGCGTCGTCGGATCCGCGAGCTTCGCCGCGATCAGCACCAAGTTCTTCATGAGCGACAACAAGAGGACGCCGAACTCGCATCGAGCGCCGGAGAGAAGCGCGACGTCACCGACAAGCCGCTGGACCTTCTGTTGACGGCGCGCTACGGAGGAGCCAGCGTATTGTCAGACGCTGTAGGTTGCCCCTGCGTTCACTCGTGAGCTGCGGCAAGTCCAAAGGGCCCAGCCGTAAAAACTTCAAACCAGACGTGCGGAGAAGTATGATGGCAGGGCGCATCCGTCGGAGTTCCTCGGCATCTACACCATCGCGGTGCAGGCTGCGGGGACGGGACGACAAGATCCTCGCCAACTACTTCCGCTCGTGCTCAAGCCCAACGTCGAGATCTTGGCTCATGCACTTGCCGGACAGCTCCATATCCTCTTGGCAGATCTGTGCCATCGGTTTGTTGGCGCCTTCACAGTGGCCACAAGCCTCATGGCCAAGAGAGCGACCTTCATCTGCTGCCGCCCGGAAGGAAGGAGAGTCCTGTGCAAGTTCATTCAGAGATTCAGCCGTGTGCACTACAACATCCCAGACGTCCACCCCGCCACGGTGATCAGCGCATTTCATCGTAATGTGCGGAACCGCAGGATGAGGGAGGAGATGGCGATGTGCAAAGTCAAGGACGTCGATGAGCTGTACGCCTTGGCCGACAAGTGTGCATGCGCCGAGGAAGGAGGAGACTCCCAGAGAGAATGCGGAAGGTGATCCGGCAGTGAGGACACCGCCCGGCAAAGAAGGGCCAAGGCGAGGCAACAGGAAGAAGAAAGGTAGAGAAGTGCTAGCTGTTGAGCAGTCCGCAACGGAGGTGGCGACAAGAACGCCAAGGCTGGTGGCTCCAAAGAAGGAGGTTGTCACGACGCCAACCACCGGTCGGTGGCGGCCGCCGACAAGCGGGACAGCTCCGGCAAGCGATCGCAAGATCCACCGCACCAAGGGCCCACGACCTCCGAGCTGCAAGAAGGTCGAGCAGCTTGTCGAGCAGCAGAGAGCTGAGTACGAAGCGGCGTGACAAGGAGAAGGCCCAGAAGGTGCTGGGGAGCAAGCAAGAAACGCCCCGGCCGGGGAGGACGCTGCTGGCAAGGCCAAGCAGCGGCAAGGAGATGCACCTCCCGTGGCCGCGACAAGGATGAAGATGATGACGACGACGAAGATATGGAAGACGCATTTACTGATGAGCAGGAGTTTCAGAAAGCCACAGAGGTCCTCTGCGTTGACGGAGGTGCTTCCTGCATACCTCCCACCGCCAACTCAAGCAATGGATGCGGAGGTCAATGCAGTGGAACCATCCGTAGAGTCACGCAAGCCTCGAAGTGGTCCAAGACGCCTATCATTTTTGATATTGAGGACCACCCCGATCGCATAATCATGCGGTCGGTGCTTGCCGATGTTGGTCTCACCAACCATCCGCAACCTCAAGGTCACCAAAATGCTAGTTGACGGCGGGCCGCTTGAATCTGATCTCCTCCGGTGCTCCGAAGCTTCAAATCCTCGACAATGAAGCTCGAAGAGACCGGCACTTTCCAAGGAATCAATCCGGAAGGAGCAAGCCAAGGGGAAGATTACGTTGCGGTAACATTTGGCAGCGAGCTGAACTTCAGGATCGAGAGGGTCACATTCGACGTTGCCGATTTCCCATTGCCTTACAATGGGATACTCGGCCGCCCAAAGACTCGCCAAGTTCATGGCAGCCTCTCACTCGCCTACAACTTACTCAAGATGCCAGTGCCCGATAAGTGTCATCTCCGTCCATGGTGACAAGAAGGATGCCCTTATCTGTGCCGACAAGATCTACCGGATGCGCAGCCATGACAGATTGCCAAACACTTGTCGCCGAAGCTCCCGGGGAAGAAGACAAAGTCCAAGTCCGGCAAGGGCTCGATGCTCACTCCGGCAAGCGCACCTCTTCGGAGTGCTGCGCTACCGTCGAGGACGCACCATCGAGCTCCACCGCAAGTGCAAGAAGATGGTGGCTCCGCCAAAGACCAATAAGGTGCCCGCCAAGGAGGACGACACCGGTGGTACCTTTACCATCGATTGCCTCTCTCGACCCTAAATAGGAAGGCGCGCTCGTTGCTTTCCTGCGGCGAATGTCGACGTGTTTGCATGGCAACCGTCTGACATCCCCGGTGTTCCCAGGAAAGTGATTGAGCACCGCCTAGCCGTTTGTCCTCATGCACAGCCCGTCAAGCAAAAAGTCAGGAAGCAAGCAGTGGAGCACCAAGAATTCATAGCAGAAGAGATCAAGAAACTGGAAGCAGCAGGCCTTGTCATAGGAGTGCTCCATCCTACGTGGTTGGCCAATCATGTAGTCGTGCGCAAAGCAAACGGAAAATGGAGACTTTGTATTGACTTCACGGATGTTAATAAAGCTTGCCCCAAAGATCCATTTCCCTTGCCGCGCATTGACCAGATTGTTGACTCCACGGCTGGATGTGATTTGCTTTCGTTTCTTGATGCATACTCAGGATACCATCAGATCTTCATGGCTGAAGAAGATGAGGAGAAGACCGCATTCATCACACCATGTGGCACATACTGTTTTATACGGATGCCTTTCGGTTTGAAGAATGCTGGTTCAACATTTACAAGGGTAGTCCATGACGCTTTTGAGCCGCAGATGCACGTAAATGTAGAAGCCTACATGGATGACATAGTGGTCAAAAGTGGGACAAAGCAACTCTGGTTCAAGATTTGGACGAGACCTTTGCAATCTACGCAAGATCAACCTCAAACTCAACCCCGAGAAGTGCGTGTTTGGAGTCCCTTCCGGCAAGCTTCTCGGGTTCTTCGTGTCTCAACGAGGGATTGAAGCTAATCCCGACAAGATCAAGGCCATTGAGCAGATTGAAGCACCAAAGCGCGTCAAGGATGTACGAAGACTTGCGGTTGCATAGCTGCTCTCGGCAGGTTTATTTCTAGGTCTGCTGAAGCGCCTGCCATTTTCAAGATTTTGAAAAAGGCAGGTCCAATGAAATGGACTCGAAGCGGAGGCTGCTACCGCAGACTTGAAGAGATACCTGTCCTCCACTCCAACACTTGTCGCACCTAAGCCACAAGAGAAGTTGCTGCTATATATAGCGGCAACCAATCAAGTGGTTAGTGCTGCGTTAGTAGCGGAGAGGGAGGCGGATGACGAGCCAGCAACCACGGCAAGCACATCCAATGACAAGCGGGGGCTTCACGACAAGGCTCTGGTCCCGACAAGGACGAATCCAGCGCAGACACATGACCAGATGCGTAAAAGGATGGTGCAGCGCCCAGTCTACTTTGTCGGGCCTCCTGCAGGGGGCTAGGTCAAGGTACTCTAGTGTGCAGAAATTGCTTTTCGGCCTCCTCATGGCCTCAAGAAAGCTGCGCCATTACTTCCAAGCACATGAGATCCACAGTTGTCACTCGCTTTCCACCAAGATGATACTGCAGAATCCAGAAGCAACAGGCAAGATTGTTGAGTGGGCATTGGAACTGTCAAGCTTTGGTCTTAAGTTTGAAAGCACATCAACTATCCAAAGCAGAGCGTTGGCAGAATTCATAGCAGAATGGACGCCAACACCAGATGAAGAGATTCCGAAGACGAGCATTCCCATCAAGGAAGCAGGCAAAGAGTGGCTGATGTACTTTGATGGTGCCTTCTCGCTGCAAGGCGCCGGTGCCGGCGTGCTGCTTATCGCACCCACCGGAGAGCACCTCAAGCACATAGTCCGGATGCACTTTCCCAAGGAACAAGCGACAAACAATACTGCAGAGTATGAAGGTTTTCTTGCCGGTCTCAGATCGCAGTGGACCTTGGGATCAAAAAAGCTTATTATCAGTGGTGACTCGCAGCTTGTCGTCCGCCAAGTGAACAAAGATTACCAGAGTCCGTTGATGGAAGCCTACGTTGATGAAGTGAGGAAGCTAGAAGAGCACTTTGACGGCCTGCAAATGGAACATGTTCCAAGAGCTCGAATGATATTGCCGACGGCTGTCACAAAGTGTGCCGCACTTAAGTTGCACTGTGGAACCAGGGATTTTCGTGCTCAAGCCGACTCGACCAACCGTAACACCATCAATTGGGCAAAGCAAGAAGAGGAAGTTGATCTCTCGACTACTTTCCGACAGAGCTTCCCGAAGCCGCTGCTATGCGAAGGTCCCCAAGATCAACACCAACAGTCTTTGAGGGACAGTCATGCTCCGGCTGGACCCGGGGTTTGTTTTGTTGAAGCGAGACGCTCCCGACAAGTCTTGCTCCGGCAAGCTTGCCGGGGAACATCAAGCTCCGGCGGGGTCGCGGGTCCTTGCCGTGGAAGCTGATGTTCCCACAGCAGCAGATGTGCCTTTAGTCCTTGTTGTCGAGCCGCAAGCTCCAGCATGGGCGCAGCAGATTGTCCATTTCCTTCAGATAGGAGAACTTCCCGAAAAGCAAGAAGAAGCGGAAAGAGTAGCCCGACAGTCAAGTATGTACCAGTTTGTCGACAGCATACTGTAGAGAAGAAGACTCAACGGTGTGAAATTGAAGTGTATTCCCAGGGAAGATGGATGTAAGCTGTTGGCGAGAGATACACGGAGGCATATGTGGTCACCACATTGGCGCAAGAGCACTTGCCGCAAAGCTTTCCGGCAAGGTTTCTTCCGCCGACAGCCCTCCGTGATGCAACTGCACAAGTAACCAAGTGTGAAGCGTGCAGGCCCATTCCAAATAGATACACCAGCCAGCTCAAGCTCTCCGCACGATCCCTTTATCCCGCCATTTTCGGTCCGGGGCTCGACATCCTCGGCCCCTTCCCCCGAGCTGTCGGGGGCTTTGAATACTTGTACGTCGCCATCGACAAGTTCACAATGTCGCCGGAAGTGGAAGCAGTGAGGAAGGTGACAGCAGAGTCGCCAGCAAGTTCTTCAGTCGATTGTTTGCCGTTTGAATCCCTAACAGGATCATCACCGACAACGGCACACAATTTACGAAGTCGCACCTTCATGCAAGACGTCCAAGATCTTGGCGCCAAGGTCCGCTTTGCTTCCATGGCTCACCCGAGAAGTAACGGTCAAGCGAGAGGGCAAATGCTGAAGTGTTGCGCGGGCTCAAGACCGTAACTTTCGACAGGCTGCACAAGTGCGGAAGAAATCGGATCGAGGAGCTGCCGGTGGTTCTTTGGTCGATCAGACGACGCCAAATCGAGCCACCGGCTAGACACCTTTGCTCTAATCTATGGAGCAGAGGCAGTTCTCCCCACGGAACTCAGATACGGATCGCCTCGAGTGCTCGCTTATGATGAGCTTGAGCAAGAGCAGCTGCGACAAGATGACGCGCTGCTCCTTGAGGAGGATCGCCTTCAAAGTCATTGCAGGCGAGCCGCCGCTACCAAAGAAGCTTTGCATCGCTACCATAGCCGCAGAAAGTTAGTGCCGAAGTCTCGAGGAAGGCGACCTTGTTCTTCGGGCGCTGCTCACCCGCCAAGAATTCAAACAAGTTGACGCCAAAGTGGGAGGGCCCTTATCGGGTGAAATGAGTCACTAGGCCTGGCGCTGTCCGCCTTGAGACCGAAGATGGCATCCCGGTGAGCAACTCCTGGAACATTGAGCATCTTCGCAAGTTTTACCCATAGGGCGCAGTTGCCAGAACCCGTTCCGGCAACCACCTTTTGTACAAGTCTTGCCGCTGTTGCATGTAATCCTTTGTACAAAGCCGGGCGCAGACCCCGTGCATCAGTAAAGCTCATGTGTTGCGCACAACTTGTCAAATTCATGCTTTCATCATTTTATTGCATGTTTTGGCTAACACTTTGTGCAGCAACCACACCCGGTAAGCAAAATCGAGCCGCTAGGCTCCATAACGTTATTTCCTCTTCTTTCTTTTCTCAAAGAAAGAAAGGCTCCTCGCGCACAAGTTAACCAGGGGAAGGAGAGGATGATAATACTATGGACCGAGCACCGCCGAGGAAGTTTCGCCTCATCGGGAAGCAAGAGATGTAAAAGCTAAGTTGCCAAAGTTTGAGCAATCAATTTTTAAAATTTTAAGTTATCTTCCTTGAACGATAGTACTTTGTATGGAAAACACGTATGCAGAGGAACCAACTCGCTGGCTAGTCGCGCCCTTACTTTGTTTCGAGTCCGCTCAACAACTTAAGTGAGCTGCATTAGTCGCGACAAGGTTGCTTGTCGGAGGCGGCACTACCAAAGAAGGTCAGATGTTCCGCACTCGGCCATTGTGGCAAAAGTTCCCGCACCGACAAGTCCCCCAAATGCGTAAGGCAGAAACGTACAAAGGAAGGAATCAAGTAGAGGAAATAACGTTGCGTTGATCGCCTAAGATAGAGTATATTACAAAATAACTTGTCGCTGATCTAACAGTGTTCTAAACATGATCAGCAACGACAAGGGGAAGATAAAATTGGCGGCCTAGTCTACGTGGTCGCCATCGATCCGCTTGATCTTGTTCACCTTGTCCACAATGGGTGCGACAAGGGCTTTGAGCTCCTCCACGTTGGCATCTGGCGGCAAGGACACGAGGACGCCGTTAAGGTTGAGGCCCGGATTGCGGAAGGCCACCTTTATCAACACCTTCTCGAGGGCTCCTGCATAGATCCGGGCGTGATTCCTCGCCAGCTTCTTTGGGACCTCTTCCCGAGTCAGCTGGAGACCCGTCGCCACGCCTTTGAAGAATAAGCTGAGTTTGGCGCTGGGTTGGAGATGCTCGTCGGAGGAGTATGCAAGGTCCGTCATTCCCAGCTCCATCATTTCGTTGTGGATGTCGGCGGCGGTGTCCACAAGACCTTCATCCAAAGTGCTCCACGCTCTCCCTCAAGGTGCTCTGGATGGAGGCAGCATTCGCCAAGAGCTCCTCCTTGGCCTTGATCGTCTCCAACAAACCCACCTCCCGCTCTCTGGCGCCGTCCAACGTCTGCGTCGAGTGGTCACCAGCTCAAGATCCGCCTTGGAATCCTTGGCAGCGTCGAGCTCCTTGCCCCTATCAGCGAGACGACTCTGCAGCTCGCCAAGAGTGTAGGCGTCCTTCTCGTGTTCACGCTTGAGCGTGGCAAGCTCTTCGCCGCTCTTCTTGAGGCTGGCCTCCACAGGCCACCTTCGCTTTCAGCTCTTCCTTGGCGGCCTCGGCGGCGGCAGCATCCTTTGCTTCCTTAAGCCGCCCGCCAAGTGACTCCTCGCGGCAAGGTCTTCTTCGTGGCTGTCCAGGTTGACCTTCACGCGCCACTCGATTTCAGCGGAGAGCTTCTCGGCCAACCAGCCGCTGCTCCTTCCTCACCAAGCGGCCTTCTCAAGGATGAAGGCCGTGCGCTCTTACGAAGTTGCCCCAAGGCTTCTACTACGTCGCGGAGAGCTTCTTGGTTGGCGCCCGAGCTCTTCTCAAGACGCCTCTCCATGTCCGCTCCTGCCCTCGCGACAAGTGCTTCCGGGTCTCCAACTTGGCTCTGCCGGGCGCGGTAGAGCGACAAAGCAGCTTCTTCAAGAATCCTCCTCGAACTTCGCCGTTGTTGCTGCTTGGCGCGTCCACCAGCGTCAGCCCAGCGGAGGCGAGTAGCTCGCCGTCGAAGGTCTCTCCTTCGACCGGCGCCTTGGAGCTCGGTTCCCAGGGGAGCTTGATGAAGACACCTTCGCCGGCCTTGGTGGCGCCGGGCTGGGAGCTCCTCGAGGCTGACGCCGCAGCAAGCGGGAGTCGGCTGTCGGCGTAGCGCTTGGCGCTCCTGCGGCCTCAGGGCCGTCAGTGCGATCGCCCGACCCCTCGCCAGCCTCTGCGTCGGCAGCCTCGGTGGCCTTCTCGCCAACAGGCTCGTTGGCGGCGGCCTCTTCCTCCACAGCAACGACCTCTTCTTCCACGACGGCGGCCTTGTCGGTGTCGCCGCGCGCTTCCTCCTCGCCGGCAGCCTCGACCTCCATCGGCTCAAGGCCGACAAAGAATGAGCAGTCAAGCAAATGTCCAAAAGAGAAACAAAAGAAAGCAAGCCCAAGGGAGATTTTCGTAAGGAAATTACCTGCAACGGGATCCGCAGCCATGGCCTCGACCAATCGGAGGGTCATCGCGCCGTCCCTTGCCGGGTAGCCTCCCTTGCCGGAGTGACCTCCCTTGTCGGAGGGCGCTCCCTTGCCGGAGAATCCTCCCTTGGCGGCGAGTGGCAGCAGACAGATCTCGTGGGCGGCTTCCGAGCCCTCCGATGAGGCTGCTCTGCTCCTACACAAGCAAACACTCGGTATCAACGAAGAAGGACACCCCTGCACACCTAATAGTAAGGAGAAAACTGCACACTTACTGCAGGGGCTGTGCTTTGGGGGCTGCTCGAGGAAGGGTTGCCGGGTCCGCAAGGCGGTCTTGGACGCGTCCCCTGTTGCCCACTGGAGAATCGTCCTCAACGACGACCGTCGGGATCTTAGCCCTCTTCGACGCTCTTTGGGCCAAAGGCCCAAAAGGAAAGAGTCCAGAACGAAGCAAATCAGATTCAAGATGAAGCAATAAAATTGAAGAAATACAAGCACAAATCTCAAGAGCTTACTCTTCGCCTTCCTCCTTGGAGCTGAGCGCGGAGAAGTCAAACTCCGGCTCGCCTCCGGTGCGGCAAAGGCGGGGAGTGGGCTCTCTTGGCCGCTTAGCGGAGGCGTCGGCGGTGGCTCGAGAAGATCCCGCCCAGCTTGTCGCAGAGCAGTGTGAGGCGCTCAGCAACCTCGCTTGCCGTAGAGCGGCTGCCGCGCTCAGCTGTGGGCCATCACCGCCCCGACTGCTCCAGCCTTGCGGAGACGCTCTTCGGGCGGAGCCGGGGCTCACCGCGGCAAGTCGCCGGGTGGTGGAGAAGAAGCGCCCTCGGCGGGTCCACTCGACCCGGCCTCGGGCTCGACAAGCTCGTCCTCGCCGGCGATCCCCCCTCGCTCGGCAAGGCTTGCCACCTTCGCAGCGTCCGCCTCCTCCACGGTATACCCGAAGGCTCCAGCGGCAACGGCTGCTGCCGCCTCCTCCACCCTGGTGGCAATCCGCGCCATCTCCTCGTCGGTGGTGTCGCGGGTGAGCCTTTTCTGCTCGTCGGAGCGGATCGACACTTCTTCCAAGTCGTCAAGAACTGCTGCCACGACCTCGTCGGGGCTCCTGCTAGGTTGGAACGATCCCATGGGAATCGCTGACAACGGCATCATGGCGCTGGATGCGTCGGCGCCGAAGTTGTTGCACAATGGGGCGACCCCCTCGGCAACCTGAACCACTCAGATGGTCGGGTCGTTCTTGAACAGCTCGAGCAAAGATCGCGTCCAGCTCCAAGACGGTGAAATTCCGATTCAGGCCCGGCGCAGCCTCATGATGTCTGCCACATTTTGGAACTCCCAAGCAGGCCTCCTCCTCTCCGCAAGGGAAGCGTCTGCGGCGAAGGAAGTCTGCGCCAACCGCACCTCTACGGTTAGTCCGCAAGCCCGAGGCGCAAAATCCGGTCACTATCTTCAACTTCGCATCCTCCGGCGCCAAGTTACTCCAATCTCTGCCGCGCACTATTGGGGTTTGGCGACGGCGAAGAAGGGTCATGGTTCTCCTCTACGACCCAACACCAGTTGGCTCTCCACTCCTCCCACTTGTTGCGGAACTCTCCTTCCAGGTAGGCTTCTTTCTTGCCGATCCTGGAGACCCAAGCTATCCCTCCGGCAAGTGGCTCTCCTCTCTCGACGCGGGGCACGAAGAAATGGCGGAAGAGTGCCACATTTGGGTGGACTCCGACAAAGTTTTCGCAAAGATGCGCGAAAACTGCCATGGTCAAGACGGCGTTGGGGTGAAATCAAGGAGGCGGAGGCCAAATGTGTTCATGATGTCGCAGAAGAACTTCGGAAAAGGCGGGCAAAGCCCGCAATAGAAGAAAAGAGTGAAAAGGGGTACCCAGTTGGGGCCAAATCGAAGCGAGGCGGGAGTACCTTCGTGCGCTGGATGCGCACGCGTCTCCGTCGACCAAAAAGATAGAAGACGCCCCGCAGCTCCCTTGCGCCGAAATGGGGAAGATGGCCCGCTCCTTGCGCAGGCCGCGAAGCTGGCGCCTCGGCCGACTTGACGCCTTCTCCTTGTCGCTTTCGGAGCCATGGCGAGGGCGGCGGAGGAGGCCGACGGCGGTGAGCGTGCTTGTGGCGGCGGGGGCGGGCGCTGCTCTCTTCGCACCGGAGAAGAAGGGGGAGCGGCGGTGGTTTTCTTAACAAGACAGCAATGGCGAGTGGACGGCCTGCCCTGTTTTCTCCGCTTATAAAGAGGGGAGGGGCGGACGCCCGCTTTTCCTAATAAAGAAACCCCCACGACCACGCCCACGATCTCTCGCACGACGCCACGTCCGGTGCGTGCCGTTAGTGGGGGTCGTGGTGGGTCCGGGGCGAGTTGCGACGTGGTCGAGGCCACGTGTGCTCGTGCACTGTTTTGGGCCTGGCCCGACAGCGCTCGGACCCGTGTACGGCCCAGGCCCGGGGGCTCCTGTCGGGGTACTAGAGTAGGGGTACCCTAGTATCCCGTACTCGTGCACGGACAGTTGTAGCACCCACGGCAGAGTTTGCCTCGTCACCGCCAGATCCTCCGTGGTTCCTTTGGAGCCATTCAAGAACAAAGTATTTGATTAGGAAGACAAGGCCCGGCAAGAGGAGCTTGTCGGGAAGGCCACTCAAGGCATGCAGAAGACAAGGCCCCGCAAGAGGAGCTTGTCGGAAGGCTCGAGCGCGACAAGCCTCCGGACGCTGCAAGGATCTCGGCGGCAAAGGCGCTGCCGCGGCAAGCAACCTCTCTCCATCTCCGCTCCAGCTCATCCAGCGACGTGTCGCCATGGGACCGCTCCATGCGCCACAGTGTCGAGAGGTCAGTGCAGCCAAGCGGAGAGCAGCGATAAGCGGCGCCGACAAGCTTGCCATCGTGGCGAAGCGGAGGCGCACTGACGGTCTCTCAGCACTGTTTGGGCGACACCGACGGGCATTTATTGCTTTTGTCCCTTGCCGCCGAGTTAGGTATTTTTGCACTGCATACATCGCTCGGTAGGTGTACCAACTCCTGTTTTACATTTGTACCCCGCCTATGTTGCCACCTGCCGGAGACCCCTTGAGCATATAAAAGGAGGCCCATGCGCAACGAGAGGGGGTTCGGTTCGAGTTTTGGTTCATTCGACTCGCTAGAGACCAGATACGCTCACGCTTAGGTTTTGTAGCTCAGACGCTCCCTAGCAAGAACACAATACATCAAACAAGCAGCAGTAGGAGTTTTATCTCTCCGGAGAGCTCCGAAGCTGGGTAAACTGCTCGTGTGCCTCGCGTCGATCCGCTCTTCGTGCGATCTCCGCCCCCCTCCGAACCACAAAGGGGCCTGGTCCGCCGGCCCCATAGGTGTTCGTGGGTACGATCAGCCTCCCCGACAAAACCCAAGGTTAGTTCATCCCTCTAAGGGGGGGATCTCACATCTAGGGGGAGCTTAACTCTAAGAATTGAGTCAAAGCAACTCTAATGGTGTGAACACATTAATGCATTATGTAAAAGTGGTAACCCCACTTGAGCTTAAACGATGAGTATGACCTATGATCAAATGTTCTCATTTGACTCCTAAGTCAATATACTCATATATAGATGACCTAGTCATCGCCAATTGCTTGATAGATGCTAAAATTGGTTGTGCATGCTTTGCCACATATTTCAATTGCCATCTTATTGTGTGAGCATGTTGGTGCATATTTTACTCATTCAAGGACATCCACTTGTTGTTTTGTTTGTTTGGATTCTTTTCTTTGTACCAAGTGGATGGACAAGAATGCCTAAGAACCTTCTTTAGCTATCTATGCTTTTCTCGTCTCAAACTCTATTCTTGCTACATCACAAAATTTGATCAAGTCAGATTCGAACCACTCTGTGTGAGGAGCACTCCGAGTCCCCGATTCGTCATAGACTTAAACTTCCAAAACCTCTTAGTGATTCTCGGTCTGACCGATCCTTCCATTTCGGTCCTACCGAGATCATCAAGTTGATCTGAGTTTTCAATCTCGGTGCAACTGATTTGAACTTTTCGGTCTCACCGATTTGCTGTAACTGAACACCGTTATGCATCTCGGTGCCACCGAGTTGTTCCACTCGGTCACACCGACAGGGTCGAGCTATATAGCCACGGGATTTTTTTTGGAAATTTCTCCGAAACCCTTCGCCCGTGCAACAGCTTGCTCTGCCATCATGGTCTCCAGATCATCTCCTCGTCACCAAAGAGCCTCCTGTCATTGGTCTCCGCCAGCCAACGGATTTCGTCCCCGCCACAGTTGCCGTAGCAAGTCCACCGCCAAGTTAGGGTATGGACTTAATCTTTGTGCTATCCACTTCTGATTCCTGGCACATTGTTTTCATATTGATTCTTGCCATGATTGAAACTCTTCTATCCAGCC
Organism: Aegilops bicornis; assembly: GCA_021605145.1. Lineage (NCBI taxonomy): Eukaryota > Viridiplantae > Streptophyta > Magnoliopsida > Poales > Poaceae > Aegilops > Aegilops bicornis. The sequence goes on along the minus strand of CM038673.1, from coordinate 207,242,569 downwards.
AAAGTAGTTCATAGATTAGATGTGATTCAAATTTTTAGGGTTAGGTTTCATTGAAACCATCTCGGACCCACCGAGTTGAAAAACTTCGGTCTCACCGATTTGGCTTATGCCATTGCACTAGTGACTCTCGGTCGACCGAGAATTACTAATCGGTGCAACCGATTTGAGGATTCTGTGAAACCCTAGCAGTCTCGGTACCACCGAATCAAACTTGGTCCAACCGAGATCAACAGTTTAGGTTCCAAAACTGCTTCGTATCACCGAGTTTGAAAATCGGTGGATCCGAAATGCTTTCGTGGAAAACTAAGACTGAACTATTGAGTCATTCTTTTGCAAAAACCTCTGCATTTTGTGATGCTCATCTTTTCTATCTCATCTATAACTCTTCACAGTGCTCAGCAGCTTTTTGCAAGATATCCGATCAAAGTGACAGCCCGAACAGTCAAGAGCAGACGGACTTGAGTGAGGGCACTAGTCCCTCAACTTCAGATGAAGGGAGCAGAAGTACTCCTAGCAATTTGCCTAAGGCTGCAACTAGGCAAAGGAGGACAAGAACTTCAGATTCAGAGGATGAAGATTACAAAGCTGAGGAAGATGAGGCAACTTCCAAGAAAGAGGTGCTCAAGAAGGAAAGGGTCATGAAGACCAAAAGGCCTGCAGGAAGACAACCAATGTACAAAGCCAGAGTATCTACACAAACTTCTTTGGAAACCCAACCCAAAGAACCAGCTGCTGCAGAAGGGAAGAAAAGAAAGGAAAGGGTCAAGAAGACCACAGCCAGAGTTATTGGGAAGCCTTCCATGATGGAAGAGGAAGATGAAATTGTCGCACCAAAGACCAAAGGCAGCTAAGCTTATGGGTGATGCTATTAGATCAGGGCTGCAACATCTAAGCCCAATGAAGCACCCAAAGCTGCCCCCAAGGCCAAGTTCAGACCAAAGAGGAATACTAGGAGTATTCCAAATTTCCGAGAAGAACAAGGCCCCAAAGGCTCGAGGTGGTGAGGAGGAAGATGAAGAAGGACAAGTTCTGAGGAAGCTCAAGCCAAAGATACCAGACCACAATGATGCCCATCCTGTGGCTGAGGACATGAGAATCAGGAAAGACTCAGGATTGAGGATATGGAGGATGGAAGATCCATATGCCACAAGGAGAAGAACTGTTGTTGACTACAGGTTCCACACCAAGGAACAACAGGACTTTTATGAGACCATTTTGTTGGACAAGAAACCCATAGTTTGTGATATGAGGTGGGTCGACTGGACCTACATGAAGGAGAATGAAGAGCACTATCCTAGAGTGCAAGATAGCTTTGTTGCTTGTGGAGTTGCAGATTTTGTTGGGCAAAAGCTCACAAATTGGAATGATGAACTTATCATGCAGTTCTACTCCACATCACATTTTTACCCAGATGGAAGAATTGTTTGGATGTCTGAAGGTACAAGGTACCAGTCAACTGTTGAGGAGTGGGCAAAGCTGATAAATGCCCCCAAGGAAAATCAGGATGACCTAGACATTTATGCAAAGAAGAAAATGGATCACAATTCAATGGCTCACATGTACAAGGAAATTCCAGACAAGGCATTAGAGACTCACAAGTTTGGATCAGTTCACTTTCTGCTGTCAGGGTTGCCAACCATAAATTGGATTCTGAGGCACACTTTGTTGCCCAAGTCTGGTGACCATAACATGATCAGAGGGCATGCCATCAACATGTTGCATGTGTTTGATGTGCCACGAAGTTCAAAGTCATGAGCCTGATCATTGAAACAATCAAGAGGACTGCAGCAAATCGTAAGAGGAGCTGTGGATATGCACCTCAGATTCAAGAATTGATAAACTCAAAGATGGGCACAGGAAAATATCATTGGATAAGGAACACTTTCCACTTTATCCAGACTTTGAGGACAATGCGGTTGTCATGAATGAAGATGATCCACAATCAGTTCAAGCTCAGGAGAAGAAGGAGAAGGCAAAGAGGGAGAGGCTGCCAAGATGCCAACTCAAGAGTAGGCATCTGAGTATTTCTTTTAGAACATGATGGAGCATCTCGTATACTTAATATCATCAACCCTGTTGATTGAGAAGGGTTTGTCCACCCTCAATAAATATCAGGAGAGCTTGAGAGAATCATAGAACAAAAGTTCTATAACTTAGATGTGAAAGTAACTGAGATTCACCTGCAGTGGAGGAACTACAAGATGACATGCAGGAGAGGAAGGGCAAAACAACAACTGATGCATATGCCAGAGTGCCTAGAGCCCAGAGGTCATCTGCTGTGCCAGTTCCTGACACAAGAGCAACTTCATCTGCACCAACTTCAGCTCCAGTGCAACCAGCTCCAGCACCTACATCAGCTCCAACTCCATCTACTTCAACTGAAACTTTCGTCCTCGGCATTATCCAGACTCCACCACCAGAAGATCAAGCCTGAGAGTCGATCTAGCACTATGCATTTTCTATGAACTTTTTGGTAACTTGTTGCCAAAGGGGGAGAAAAATGTATAGATCATAGGCTTCGAGAGAGAGAGTGTTGCTTTTGTTCTCTCTTTCTTTATTTGGTGGTTTGTCAATCTTTGTTTGCTTTTGGTTGAGATACTATGCTTGTGAGACATTGATGATCATGTGTTTGATCATAAGCTACACTTATGCATGCTTGATATTATCCTATCTATCTTATGTGACACTCACTATGCTTGGTGATGAGTGCATGTATTCATTGTTTATTATTTTGAGCGCTCCACCAAGATGTATGTGACATGGAAGAGTAACCCATGAGCCTAATTCATTGTGCATTTGCAGTCCAAAGCAAATCTAAAACTATGCACAAATTTAGGGGGAGCCATTGCTTATCACATACTTCTCAAAGCGACGATGTTATTTAAATTTTATTATCATTTGTCGAAGCTTTGATCTATATGTTGTCATCAATTACCAAAAAGGGGGAGATTGAAAGTGCAACTATCCCTAGGTGGTTTTGGTAATTCATAACAACATATAGCTCATTGAGCTAATGCTATTCCAAGACTATTATAACAGGAAAGCACAATGAATGGCATGGCATGGATGATGAAAGTGGATCCCTCAAAATACTAAGGACAAAGGATTGGCTCAAGCTCAAAAGCTCAAGACTCTTCATTTAACATTTTAGTGTTCCAAGATCACATTGAGTCTATAGGAAAAGCCAATACTATCAAGAAGGGATGAGGTGTTGCTTAATGAGCCTTTTGCTTCATGTGCTTAGTGATATGCTCCAAAACCCTCAACTACTTTCCTACATCCACAAATGACCTAAACCTAAAGCCAAAATCGGTCACACTGATTCTTTCTATCCGGCACCACCGATTCCAAAAGTCATAGCCACTGCCACAAACCCTAAGCAAATCGGTCTTACCGATAGGGATCTCGGTCTCACCGAGATGGGGTTGCAATCTCTGCTTCCCTTCATAACGCTTCGGTCTAACCAAGTGAGCGATCGGTCCCACCGAGATTGCAATGTAAACTCTCTGCTTCCTCTTTGTAACATTTCGGTCTCACCAAAAGAGCAAATCGGTCCCACCGAGTTTACTCCGACCAACTCTCCGAAAGCTTATTACCAAATCAGTCTCACCGAGTTTGTGTAATCGGTCTCACCGATATTACGTTATGCCCTAACCCTAACCGAATCGGTCTCACTGAGATGCATGTCAGTCCCACCGAAAGTCACTAACGGTCACTAGGTTTACTAAATCGGTCCGACCGAGTTTAACGATTCGGTCCCACCGAGTTTGGTAAATTGTGTAACGGTTAGATTTTGTGTGGAGGCTATATATACCCCTCCACGTCCTCTTCATTCGTGGAGAGAGCCATCAGAACGAACCTACACTTCCAACTTACCATTTCTGAGAGAGAACCACCTACTCATGTGTTGAGGCCAAGATATTCCATTCCTACCATATGAATCTTGATCTCTAGGCTTCCCCAAGTTTCTTTCCACTCAAACCCTCTTTCCACCAGATCCAAAACCTATGAGAGAGAGTTGAGTGTTGGGGAGACTATCATTTGAAGCACAAGAGCAAGGAGTTCATCATCAACACACCATTTGTTACTTCTTGGAGAGTGGTGTCTCCTAGATTGGCTAGGTGTCACTTGGGAGCCTCCGACAAGATTGTGGAGTTGAACCAAGGAGTTTGTAAGGGCAAGGAGATCGCCTACTTCGTGAAGATCTACCGCTAGTGAGGCAAGTCCTTCGTGGGCGACGGCCATGGTGGGATAGACAAGGTTGCTTCTTCGTGGACCCTTCATGGGTGGAGCCCTCCGTGGACTCACAAGGCAGCCGTTACTCCTTCGTGGGTTGAAGTCTCCATCAACGTGGATGTACGATAGCACCACCTATCGGAACCACGCCAAAAACATCCGTGTCTCCAATTGCGTTTGAATCCTCCAAACCCTTCCCTTTACTTTCTTGCAAGTTGCATGCTTTAATTTCCGCTGCCTATACACTCTTTGCATGCTTTCTTGAATTGTGTGATGATTGCTTGACTTGTCCTAAAATAGCTAAAATCTGCCAAACTATAAAATTGGGAAAAGGTTAAGTTTTTTTTTGGTCAAGTAGTCTAATCACCCCCCCTCTAGACATACTTCAAGGTCCTATAGGCGTGTACAGAAAATATGATTGTGGTAAACTAAAAAAGCAATGACACAAATCATACAAGACGCTCCAAGCAAAACACATATCATGTGGTGAATAAAAATATAGCTCCAAGTAAAATTACTGATGGAAGTAGACGAAAGAGGGGATGCCTTCCGGGGCATCCCCAAGCTTTGGCTTTTTGGTGTTCTTAGATTATCTTGGGGTGCCATGGGCATCCCCAAGCTTAGGCTCTTTCCACTCCTTGTTCCATAATCCATCAAATCTTTTACCCAAAACTTGAAAAGTTCACAACACAAAACTTAACAGAAAATCTCGTGAGCTCCGTTAGCGAAAGAAAACAAAACACCCCTTCAAGGTAATGTAATTAACTCATTATTTATTTATATGGGTGTTAAAACTACTGTATTCCAACTTCTGTATGGTTTATAAACTATTTTACTAGCCATAGATTCATCAATATAAGCAAACAACACACGAAAAACAGAATCTGTCAAAAAACAGAACAGTCTGTAGTAATCTGTAACTAACGCAAACTTCTGGAACTACAAAAATTCAGCCAAAATAGGAAGACCTATACAATTTGTTTATTGATCAGCAGAAATTGGAATCAATATTTTATCTCGTTCTGGTGATTTTTAACAATTGTTTTCGTGAGCAGAAAGTTCCTGGAATTTTCAGCAAGATCAAATAACTATCCTCCAAGAAGATCCTATAGGTTTAACTTGGCACAAACACTAATTAAAACATAAAAACAAACCTAACCAGAGGATAGATCAAACATTTATTCCTAAAAAGAAGCAAAAAGCAAAAAATTAAAAATAAAATTGGGTTGCCTCCCAACAAGCGCTATCGTTTAACGTCCCTAGCTAGGCATAAAAGCAAGGATAGATCTAGGTATTGCCATAATAATAGGATAGATCACGAAAACTCATTTCATATTGTCTACGTTCAGCAGCAAGTTTTCTTTGAGGCAAGCAAAAATAATCAAAAGGGCTAAATTTAATGGGACAGAAGTCCCCAAGTTCAACGTTTGGAGGTATAGGTTCCTCCTTCGGCCCTTCGTATTGCACAACCAATTCATCATTATAAGCATTCTTTTGACAGAATTTCGTAAGCCTATACTCGAGAGAGTATCCTAGCTCATTGTTTTGAATAGCAAAATCATCATTAAGTTCAGAAATTCTATCAACTAGAACATTGGTAGGAACCCTTTTTCTAAGGTTTTCATTAAAAGCAACAAAGTCTAGAGATTGAAAACGCATTATTTCCTCTTGATCAAAGAGGATAACCTCTATGGGAGGACGGCCATCGTCCACCCTATAGTGCGCAAAGATTTCTTTGGCCTCTTTTATTATAAATCTGAATTCATGAGCCAAAAAGATAGTAGCGGCACGCTTAGCAGAAGAATGCTCAATATTGGAAAATTCTAGGAAAATCCTTTGTATGCAAGGATGCATGTGCATAAATTGCCTTTCAAGTTCAACTACAAGCATGGCGATAAGCGTCAAGAAGACTACTAGTTCTATGAAGAATAGAACTACCCATAGAAGGCAAAGCACCGGCACAAGTAAAGAAATCTTGGATAACTCCTTTTCCAATAATATTACCGCTACCGATTCGGAATTTTTTTGTATGCAAGATAGGGGGTTCTTCAGCAAGAGCATCAGAATTTTCCATGTTATTATTATTGTCTATATCGACAATAATTTCCCTAATTTCAGACATAACGGCAGAAAGTGCGAGGAGCAAAAAGAAAGAGGGAGGCGAACGGAAAAGAGAGGGCGAATAAAACGGCAAGGGTGAAGTGGGGGAGAGGAAAACGAGAGGCAAATGGCAAATAATGTAATGCGGGAGATAAGAGTTTGTGATGCGTACTTGGTATGTTGACTTTTGCGTAGACTCCCTGGCAACGGGGCCAGAAATCCTTCTTGCTACCTCTTGAGCACTGCGTTGGTTTTCCCTTGAAGAGGAAAGGGTGATGCAGTAAAGCAGCGTAAGTATTACCATCAATTTTTGAGAACCAAGGTATCAATCCAGTAGGAGGCCACGCACGAGTCCCTCACACCTACACAAACAAATAAAACCTCGAAACCAACGTAATAAAGGGGTTATCAATCCCTTCACGGTCACTTACGAAAGTGAGATCTGATAGATATGATAAGATAATATTTTTTGGCATTTTTATGATAAAGATGCAAAGTAAAATAAAAGGCAATAAAAATAGCTAAGTGTTGGAAGATTAATATGATGGAAAATAGACCCGGGGGCCATAAGTTTCACTAGTGGCTTCTCTCGAGAGCATAAATATTACGGTGGGTGAACAAATTACTGTTGAGCAATTGATAGAATTGAGCATAGTTATGAGAATATCTAGGTATGATCATGTATATAGGCATCATGTCCGAGACAAGTAGACCGACTCCTGCCTGCTTCTACTACTATTACTCCACACATCGACCGCTATCCAGCATGCATCTAGAGTATTAAGTTCATAAAAACAGAGTAATGCTTTAAGTATGATGACATGATGTAGAGGGATAAACTCATGCAATATCAAATAAACCCCATCTTGTTATCCTCGATGGCAACAATACAATATGTGCCTTGCTGCCCCTCATCACATCGGGAAAGGACACCGCAAGATTGAACCCAAAGCTAAGCACTTCTCCCATTGCAAGAAAGATCAATCTAGTAGGCCAAACCAAACTGATAATTTGAAGAGACTTGCAAAGATAACCAATCATACATAAAAGAATTCAGTGAAGATTCAAATATTGTTCATAGATAAACTTGATCATAAACCCACAATTCATTGGTCTCAACAAACACACAGCAAAAGAAGATTACATCGAATAGATCTCCACGAGAATCATGGAGAACTTTGTATTGAGATCCAAAGAGAGAGAAGAAGCCATCTAGCTAATAACTATGGACCCGAAGGTCTGAGGTAAACTACTCACACATCATCGGAGAGGCTATGGTGTTGATGTAGAAGCCCTCCGTGATCAATGCCCCCCCTCGGCGGAGACGCCAATAGGCCCCAAGATGGGATCTCACGGGTACAGAAGGTTGCGGCGGTGGAATTAGGTTTTCGTGGATGCTTCTATTGGTTTGGGGGTACGTAGGTATATATAGGAGGAAGAAGTACGTCGGTGGAGCAACATGGGCCCCACGAGGGTGGAGGGCGCGCCCAGGGGGGTAGGCGCGCCCCCTACCTCGTGCCCTCCTGGTTGCTTTCTTGACGTAGGGTCCAAGTCCTCTGGATCACGTTTGTTCCGAAAATCACGTTCCCGAAGGTTTCATTCCGTTTGGACTCCGTTTGATATTCTTTTTCTACGAAACTCTGAAAAAAAACAATTTGGGCTAGGCTTCCGGTTAATAGGTTAGTCCCAAAAATAATATAAAAGTGTATAACAAAGCCCATTAATCATCCAAAACAGAATATAATATAGCATGAAGCAATAAAAAAATTATAGATGCGTTGGAGACGTATCAGACCTTTATTATGCAGTCCATCGCTTTTATTGCTTCCATATCACAAGATCGTATAAAGCTTATTTTCTCCACACTAATAGATCATACATATTTAGAGAGCAATTTTTATTGCATGCAACAATGACGACTTACTTGAAGGATCCTTCTCAATCCATAGGTAGATATGGTGGACTCTCATGGCAAAACCGGGTTTAAGGATATTTGGAAGCACAAGTAGTATCTCTACTTGGTGCAAAGAATTTGGCTAGCATGAGGGGGAAAGGCAAGATCAATATGTTGGATGATCCATGACAATATACTTTATTTCAAATATAAGAAAACATAACCCATTACGTTGTCTTCCTTGTCCAACATCAACTTTTTAGCATGTCATATTTTAATGAGTGCTCACAATCATAAAAGATGTCCAAGATAGTATATTTATATGTGAAAACCTCTGTTTCTTTATTACTTCCTATTAATTGCAACGATGACCAAAACTATGTTTGTCAACTCTCAACAACTTTTATTCATCATACTCTTTATATGTGAAGTCATTACTCTCCATAAGAACATTATGATCCCTTTGATTCTTTCTTTTATTCCCTCAAGATCATAGCAAGATAACCAAGCCCTCGACTCGAAACTAATCTTTATTATATATAGCTCGCGGACTCGATTACATAGAAGGATCATAAAGAAAAACTCAAAACTAAATCATACTAAAACTTTATTCTACTAGATCAAGATATTACCAAAAGGATCGAACTAATAAAAACGGTAAAGATAGGAGTGTGATGATGATACGATACCGGGGCACCACCCCCAAGCTTGGCAGTTACCAAGGGGAGTGCCCATACCCATGTATTTATGTCTCTTTCCTCGGAGGTGAAGGAGATGGTGGTGATGATGATGATGACAATTGTGCCTTCAGATTTTTCATATTGTAATTGAGAAGAGAAATTTCCTCCTTTAAATCATCGACCTCCGATTCCAGCTTCAAGATCTTGTCACATAAATCTCCTTTGCTTTTCTGCTGAAAACGAGAAGGAATAGATCGGTTGTTAGACAGTTTAGCCCTCTTAGGGAGACTAGACTTCTTGAACTTCACGTGCATATCCCTAGGTTGTGGTAGAGGAACATCCTCCTCCACCGAGCTTAAATCATTGATCCTCCTCAAATGAGCATCCTCCTCATCATCCGTAGTTCGACCACAAGGAGATAGGTCCCCATAGGTCTTTGGATCAGCAATGAGATGTGAGACATAGCTCTCTCCGTCGGAGTCTTGAGATGACATCTTGATCTAAATCTGCTGCAGAAATAGCTCGAAACAAAACCTTTGGGAGATTATATTATGAATTTTTACCGACCAAAAGAAGTATCGTGCAAGAAAACGGAGTCCGGAGAGCACACGAGGTGCCCACGAGGCAGGGGGCGCGCCCAGGGGGTAGGGCGTGCCCTCCACCCTCATGGATGCCTCGTGTCCCTTCCGGACTACTTATTTCCTATTTTCTTAAATATTCCAAAACAGAGAAAAAAATGCTATTAGAACTGTTCTGGAGTCAGTTTACTTCCGTACCATATACCTATTCCTTTTTGGAGTCTGAAACATTATGGAAAGTGTCCCTTATGTATTCCTCCGGGGTTACGGTCTCAATAATATTAGTTTCAACATTTATTGGATTACCTGAGATATAATGTTTGATTCTTTGACCGTTCACCACCTTTGGATTTGTGCCTTCGAAGTTGTTGATTTTTATGGCACCGGAACGATAGACCTCCTCGATAACGTGAAGACCTTCCCATTTAGAGAGAAGTTTTCCTGCAAAAAATCTTAAACAAGAGTTGTATAACAAAACATAATCACCTATGTTTAACTCACGCTTTTGTATCCTTTTGTCATGCCATATTTTGACTTTTTATTTAAACAGTTTGGCATTCTCATAGGCCTAGGTTCTCCACTCATCAAGTGAGCTAATGTCAAATAGCCGCTTTTCATCGGCAAGTTTGAAATCATAATTGAGCTCTTTAATGGCCCAATATGCCTTATGTTCTAGTTCGAGAGGTAAGTGACATGCTTTTCCATAAACCATTTTATATGGAGACATACCCATAGGATTTTTATATGCAGTTCTATAGGGCCATAATGCATCATCAAGTTTTTTGGACCAATTCTTTCTAGATCTGTTAACAGTCTTTTGCAAAATTAATATGATCTCTCTGTTACTCAATTCTACTTGACCACTAGACTGTGGATGATATGGGGATGCAATTCTATGATTAACATCATACTTAGCAAGCATTTTACGAAAAGCACCATGAATAAAATGTGAACCACCACCAGTCATTAAGTATCTAGGGACTCCAAACCTCGGAAAAATAACTTCTTTAAGCATCTAAATAGAGGTGTTATGATCAACACTACTAGTTGGAATAGCTTCTACCCACTTAGTAACGTAATTAACATCAACTAAAATGTGTGTATACCTATTAGAGGAAGGAAACGGTCCCATATAATCAAAGCCCCAAACATCAAATGGTTCAATAACAAGTGAATAGTTCATAGGCATTTCTTGACGTCTACTAATATTACCAATTCTTTGACATTCATCACAAGACAAGACAAACTTACGGGCGTCCTTGAAAAGAGTAGGCAATTAAAAACCGGATTGCAATACCTTATGTGCAGTTCTATCTCCAAGTGGTGTCCTCCATAAGCCTCGGAGTGACACTTGCATAGGATCTGTTCCTGTTCATGCTCAGGTACACAACGTCTAATAACACCATCTACTCCTTCTTTATAAAGGTGTGGGTCATCCCAGAAGTAATGTCTTAAATCATAGATTTTTTTTCTTTTGCTAGTATGTGAAACTAGGTGGTATAAATTTAGCAACAATGTAATTAGCATAATCAGCATACCATGGAGCAGTACGAGAAGCATTTATGACAACTAATTGTTCATCAGGAAAGCTATCATCAATAGGTAATGGGTCATCAAGAACATTCTCTAACCTAGATAAGTTGTCTACAACGGGGTTCTCAGCTCCCTTTCTATCAATAATATGCAAATCAAATTCTTGTATCAAGAGAACCCATCTAATAAGTCTAGGTTTAGCATCTTTCTTTTCCATAAGATATTTAATAGCAGCATGATCAGTGTGAACAGTTACTTTAGAATCAACAATATAGGGTCTGAACTTATCACAAGCAAATACAACTACTAAAAATTCTTTTTCAGTAGTAGCATAGTTTCTCTGGGCACTGTCTAAAGTTTACTAGCATATTGGATAACATTTAATTTCTTATCAACTCTCTGTCCTAGAACAACACCTACAACATAATCACTAGCATCAGACATAATTTCAAAGGGTAAATTCCAATCAGGTGGCTGAACAATAGGTGTAGAAATCAAGGCTTTCTCAAGTATTTCAAATGCTTCTACACAATCATCATCGAAGACAAAAGGAACATCTTTTTGTAAGAGATTAGTCAGAGGCCTAGAAATTTTTGAGAAGTCTTTAATGAACCTCCTATAGAAAACGGCATGACTAAGGAAACTTCTTATACCTTTAATGTCCTTAGGACACGACATCTTTCCAATAGCATCAACTTGATCTTTATCAACTTCAATAAGTATTTCAGAAATTTTATGCCCTAAGACAATACCTTCATTAACCATAAAGTGGTACTTCTCCCAATTCAAGACAAGATTAGTTTCTACACATCTCTGCAAAACTCGGTCAAGGTTGCTTAAGCAATCATCAAAAGAAGTTCCATAAACGGAGAAATCATCCATGACAACAATCTTTTCACAAAAGTCAGAGAATATAGCAGTCATACATCTTTGAAAGGTAGCAGATGCATTACATAAACCAAAAGGCATACGTCTACAAGCAAAGGTACCGAAAGGGCAAGTAAAAGTGGTCTTTTCTTGATCCTCTTTTGACACATGTATTTGACATAAACTAGAATAACCGTCTACAAAGCAAAAATGTGTATGTTTGGATAATCTTTCTAGCATTTGATCAATAAAAGGTAAAGGGTAATGATCCTTTTTAGTAGCTTTATTTAATTTGCGGAAATCAATTACCATTCTATAACCTGTAACAATTCTTTGTGGGTCAATTCATCTTTATCATTAGGAACAACAGTAATACCTCCCTTCTTAGGGACACAATGGACAGGACTTACCCACTGACTATCAGCAACGGGATAAATTATACCTGCCTCCAGAAGCTTTAGTATTTCTTTTCTTACCACTTCTTTCATCTTAGGATTTAACCGTCGTTGGTGATCAACAACCAGTTTAGCATCTTTCTCCAATTTTATTTTGTGCTGGCATTGAGTGGGACTAATGCCCTTAAGATCGTCTAGAGTATATCCAATAGCAGCACTGTGCTTCTTCAGAGTTTTCAATAATTTCTCTTCTTCCTGCTCTGAAAGGTTAGCACTAATAATAACAAGATATATCTTATTTTCATCAAGATAAGCATATTTGAGAGTATTAGGTAATAGTTTAAGCTCAAACACGGGATCACCCTTGGGTGGAGGAGGACCCCCTAGAATTTCAACACACAAGTTGTGTTTCAAAATAGGTCCCTGATTGAAGAATACTTCATCTATTGCCCTTCTTTCATTCATAAACATATCATTTTCATGGTCTAGCAGATATTGTTCTAAAGGATCGTTAGGAGGCACGACAATAGAAGCAAGACCAATAATTTCATCTTTACTAGGCAATTCTTTATCATGGGGTTGTCCACGAAATTTAGCAAAATTTAAATCATGAGACATATCCCCTAAACCAATAGTAACAACATCCTTTTTGCAGTCTATCTTAGCATTAATAGTATTCAAGAAGGGTCTACCAAATCTAATGGGACAAAAGTCATCTTGTGGGGAACCAAGAACAAGAAAATCAGTAGGATATTTAACTTTCCCACACAGGACTTCAACATCTCTAACAATCCCAACTGGTGAAATAGTATCTCTATTGGCAAACTTAATTGTAACATCAATACCTTCGAACTCAGCAGGTGCAATATCATGCATAATTTCTTCATATAAAGAGTGAGGTATTGCACTCGCACTAGCACCCATATCACATAAGCCATGATAGCAATGATCTCCTATTTTAACAGATATAACATGCATGCCTACAATAGGTCTATGTTTATTTTTAGTATCAGGTCTAGCAATTCTAGCAGCTTCATCACAGAAGTAAATAACATGCCCATCAATGTTATCGGCCAAGAGATCTTTAACCATAGCAATACTAGGTTCAACTTTAATTTGCTCAGGGGGTGTAGGTGTCCTAGTATTACTCTTACGAACCACAGTTGAAGCTTTAACATGATCCTTTATTCTTACAGGGAAAGCTGGTTTCTCAATATAAGCGGTAGGAACAATAGGATCAACATTATAAGTGATAGTCTTTTCTTCAACTTTAACAGGTTCACCTACTTTGAATTCAATGGGGGGATGATTTTTAAAGCACTTATCCTTAGGGAGATCAACATGAGTAGCAAATGATTCACAAAAAGAAGCTACTATCTCAGAGTCAAGTCCATATTTAGTGCTAAATTCACGGAAAACATCGGTATCCATAAAAGATTTAACACAATCAAACTTAGGTGTTATACCTGACTCCTTACCTTCGTCGAGTTCCCAATCTTCATAGTTGTGTTTAATTCTTTCCAATAAATCACATTTGAATTCAATAGTCTTCATCATAAAAGAACTAGTACAAGAAGTATCGAGCATGGACCGATTATTGAGAGAAAGCCGAGCATAAAATTTTTGAATAATAATTTCTCTTGTGGGCTCATGATTGGGGCATGAATATAACATTGACTTAAGCCTCCCCCAATCTTGAGCGATGCTTTATCCTTCGTGAGGCCAAAAATTATATATATACTTACGGTCGCGATGAACCAGATGCATAGGATAAAATTTCTGATGAAATTCCAATTTCAATCGATTGTAGTTCCATGATCCAATATCATCACATAACCTAAACCATGTCAATGCCTTTGCCTTCAAAGATAAAGGGAAGACCTTCTTCTTGATAACATCCTCGGGCATACCTGCAAGATTAAATAATCCACAAACTTCATCCACATATATTAGGTGCAAATCAGGATGCAATGTTCCATCTCCTGTAAAAGGATTAGCTAAGAGTTTCTCTATCATACCCGAAGGAATTTCAAAGTAAACATTTTCAGTAGGTTCAGCAGATTGAGGAGCAACTATTTGCTCTACTGGTCGGGGTGAAGATACCCCGAAGAATCTCCTCAAAGGATTATGTTCCATAGTAACAAGTGACAGTAAATTTCAGCACACTATATAAATTTTTCCTTACCAAATTCCACCTACCAAAGGCGCTTCACTCCCCGGCAACGGCGCCAGAAAAGAGTCTTGATGACCCACAAGTATAGGGGATCTATCATAGTCCTTTTCATAAGTAAGAGTGTCGAACACAATAAGGAGCAAAAGGAAATGACAAGCGATTTTTAGTAAGGTATTCTCTGCAAGCAGTGAAACTATCGCTAACAGATAGTTTTGTGATAAGGCAATTTGTAACAGGTAACAAGTAATAAAAGTAAATAAGGTGCAGCAAGATGGCCCAATCCTTTTTGTAGCAAAGGACAAGCCTGGACGAACTCTTATATAAAGGAAAACGCTCCCGAGGACACATGGGAATTATCATGAAGCTAGTTTTCATCACGCTCATATGATTCGCGTTACATTTTGATAATTTGATATGTGGGTGGACCGGTGCTTGGGTACTGCCCTTCCTTGGACAAGCATCCCACTTATGATTAACCCCTATTGCAAGCATCCGCAACTACAAAAGAAGTATTAAGGTAAACCTAACCATAACATGAAACATATGGATCCAAATCAGCCCCTTATGAAGCAACACATAAACTAGGGTTTAATCTTCTGTCACTCTAGCAACCCATCATCTACTTATTACTTCCCAATGCCTTCCTCTAGGCCCAAACAATGGTGAAGTGTCATGTAGTCGATGTTCACATAACACCATTAGAGGAAAGACAACATACATCTCATCAAAATATCAAACGAATACCAAATTCACATGACTACTTATAGCAAGACTTCTCCCATGTCCTCAAGAAAAAACATAACTATTCACAAATCATATTCATGTTCATAATCAGAGGGGTATTAATATGCATAAAGGATCTGAACATATGATCTTCCACCAAATAAACCAACTAGCAGTAACTACAAGGAGTAATCAACACTACTAGCAACCCACAGGTACCAATCTGAGGTTTTGGGATAAAGATTGGATACAAGAGATGAACTAGGGTTTCCAAGGAGATGGTGCTGGTGAAGATGTTGATGGAGGTTGACCCCCTCCCGATGAGAGGATCGATGGTGATGACGATGGTGATGATTTCCCCCTCCCGGAGGGATGTTTACCCGGCAGTATAGCACCTTCGGAGCCCTAGATTGGTTTTACCAAGTTCCGCCTCGTGGCGGCGGTGCTTCGTCCCGAAAGCTTGCTTCTTATTTTTTCCAGGGCGAAAGAGTTCATATAGCCAAAGATAGGCACCGAAGGCCTGCCAGGGGGCCCACGAGGCAGGGGGCGCGCCCAGGGGGGTAGGGCGCGACCCCACCCTCGTGGGTGGTGGGTGGCCCCCCTCTGGTGCTTTCTTTGCCCAATATTTTTTATATATTCCAAAACTGACTTTCGTGGAGTTTCAGGACTTTTGGAGTTGTGAAGAATAGGTCTCTAATATTTGCTCCTTTTCCAGAATTCTGCATTCCAAATTGGCATTCTCCCTCTTCATGTAAACCTTGTAAAATAAGAGAGAATAGGCATAAGTATTGTGACATAATGTGTAATAATAGCCCATAATGCAATAAATATTGATATAAAAGCATGATGCAAAATGTACGTATCAGCGGTGTGTGCAAAATTGCCTTCATGATCAGATTGTGCGCAATGTTCATGCTTATGTGGATGATATTGTGGTGAAATCCAGGAAGAAGGAAACTTTGATAGATGATTTGAAAGAGACCTTTGACAATCTCCGGGTCTATAAGATGATGCTTAACCCGGCCAAGTGTGTCTTTGGCGTACCGGCAGGCAAGCTCTTAGGCTTTCTGGTTTCTGAACCGGGTATTGAAGCTAACCCAGAGAAAATAATGGCTATCACTTCCCTGACTAAACCGGAGTCTATTAATGATGTTCAGTGTCTGGCAGGTCGTATTGCAGCCTTAAACCGGTTCATGAGCTGGCTGGGTGAAAAGGCCATCCCTCTATACCAGATGATGAAGAAGACAAATCACTTTATCTGAAGTGATGCTGCTAATTAGGCGTTTGAGGCCTTGAAGAAACAGTTAGCTGAGCTGCTAATTCTTGCTGCTCCCATTGATAAATAGCCCTTGTTCTTGTATGTGGCTGCCAATAGCCGAGCTGTTAGCGTGGCAATTGTGGTGGAAAGTAAGGAGTCAGGCAAGGAATATCCGGTTCAGCGGCCGGTTTACTACATCAATGAAGTGCTCATTGAGTCCAAGCAGAGGTATCCACATTGGCAGAAGCTTGTATATGGGGTGTTCATGGCTAGTCGAAAGCTCAAGCAATATTTTCTGTGTCATCCCATCACTATGGTTAGTTCTGCTCCCTTAGGGGATATTATTCAAAATAGAGAAGCCACGGGTCGGGTAGCCAAGTGGGAAACTGAGCTTGGACCCCATGGTTTGAAGTATATGCCTTGCACAACCATCAAGTCTCAAGCACTTGTGGACTTCATAAATGATTGGACAGAGCTGCAGATGCCTGAGGAGAAGCCGGATAACACATATTGGACTATTCACTTTGATGGATCCAGGCAGTTGGAAGGCTCGGTGGCTGGAGTTATCTTAACTTCCCCACGAGGTGATAAATTTTGTAATGTTTTAAGGTTGATGTTCCCTTGTACTAACAATGCAGCTGAATATGAGGCCTTGCTCCATGGTCTTCGGATGGCTAAGGAGATGAACTTAAGCCGAGTGAGGTGTTTTGGTGACTCATATTTGGTAGCTCAGCAAGTCTCTGGCACTTGGGATTATAAGGACCCACTCATGGCGGCTTATCACCGAGAGGTTGATGCTATTGCTAGTCACTTCAAGGGCTATCAAGTGGAGCATGTTGATCGAAGGGAAAACAAGGTGGCTAATGCGTTAAGCCGGTTGGGGTCCCAGCGTAAGCCGGTGCCACCCAATATTTTCCTTGATATTCTGCATAATTCTTCAGTCAAACTGCCTACAGAGGAAGATCTTGCTATTCCTGACCCAGAGGCACAGCTGGTGGCGGCTCTTCATGCTATTCCTGATTGGACAGTTCCATATTTGGCGTAAATGACCCGGGGCGAGTTACCTAAAGATGAAACTTTGGCCAGACAGATAACCTGGTGGTCTAAGTCAATGACTATTGTCAATGGGGAGTTGCATCATCGCAGTGTTACGAGGGCGTTTCAACATTGTGTCTCTCCGAAATAAGGTTGTGAGATCCTACGAGAGATTCATGAAGGAGATTGTGGTCGTCATGCCGGCTCTAAGTCTCTCGTGACCAAGGATTTTCGTCATAGATTTTATTGGCTGATGGCTCATGCTGATGCTGAGGATTTGGTCAGTAAATGTGATGGTTGTCAGAAATTTTCAAGAAGAGCTCACGTGCCGGCTCAAGAATTGAGGATGATTCCAATTGCTTGGCCATTTGCAGTCTGGAGGCTTAATATGGTTGGACCTTTCAAAAGGTCCAAGGATAAAAAGACCCAAGGTAATCCTGGAATGACTCGCCGTACTCTTGACAGTCGATCTTATACAGAACCTGAACTTGTCAAAGTTAAAACGACGATTGGTCATGTGAGGCCCAGTTTACAAGGTTGAATGAAGGTTTAACTCAGTGGCTGTGCGGCCCTTGAAAAGCACTTGACTTGAAGGCTTGGTAGCCTATGAAAGCCTTGATTTGTTTTTTGATTTGTATTTGATTTAAACATTTTTTGAGCTTCATTTCTTCTGACATGTTAATACATGATTGTAAACCGATGAGGGCTATGTTGCCTTATGGTTCATATCTGAATCTATCCGGCATTTTGTTAACCGGCTTGGCTTTAGACGTTAAGTCGCCAGTGTATGATGATTATATGTGCTTAGAGCGTTGTGCTCTATGTTTTGGGATATTACCCCTTGCTGCATGCGGCGTTATAAGCCGGCGGTATAAATCAATTGAACAGAGTGTTGTGCTCTCAATCTTTGGGTGGTAACCCTTACTGCACAGGTATGATAAGCCGACAGTGTGAGCAAATATCACAGGGCACTTGTGATCTATTTTGACTACAGGAAAAACGATAAATCTGATCTGCATAATTGATGATATCATAAGCATAAGTGGCAGATCTTCAACTGGTAGATCAATAGTGCTATGTAAAACAAAATGTGCACGATGGCACGGTAGATCAGAGTTTAACTAGCCTATTACATGGCTCCCCGAGGCCAAATGATTAATTGTTTTCAAAAGTAATACTTGATGAGGAAAATTAAGAACCGTCCTGCGGATCAGCTCTCCTGGTCTTGGCGGTTTGATGTCTCCGGGTCATCCCGCTCCAATTCTTCTTCTCCCTGCACCGTCTGGAAGTCGGGCGATGATCAATTGATGCCAGTCAAGGCTTGGATTCAGCTTCATCATCGATAAGCTCAGACGGAACTATTTCAGGGGGAAAAGTGTGCATATGGATTGGAGGGATATGATCTGCAATTTTGTAAGCCGGTGTGGGCATTTTCTAGTTTTTTGCGGTGTAA
Source organism: Aegilops bicornis (assembly GCA_021605145.1). NCBI lineage: Eukaryota > Viridiplantae > Streptophyta > Magnoliopsida > Poales > Poaceae > Aegilops > Aegilops bicornis. The sequence goes on along the minus strand of CM038673.1, from coordinate 207,223,644 downwards.
GCCGCCTGATATTTGGTCAGATTTGTTTCTTCAACAAGCAGGCTCGCCAAGGGATGCATCTCCTTCACACACGCAGCGAAATCTTTCTTGTCAAAAGCAGACCCGTCCTCTTTGAAACTAGGGCAGCCAGTGGCTAGCTCGGCTGGGTCTAGTTCTGACTGCCATGCCTTTGCCTGGCTTAAAGCTGTAATGGCACCGGCTCTAGCAGCCGACCGTTTGTTTTCTTCAATACGGGCAGGCAGAACAGAAAGTTGGCTTAAAACGTTGCTGAGAAGAGATGGAGCTTGATTACTTGGGGAGATGGTGGCTATCGTACGTTGAGCTCTGGTGTATAGTTGTTGTACTAATGTATAAACCGCCTTGAGCTTTATCAGTATCTCCTTTCCAAGATTGCTGCTTCTAGGACCTGCATGGCATATGATGATTAAGTCCCCTGACGGTTTATAGCATGAAAGGTGGAAAAGTATTACGATATAATTGGTCTTACCAAAGATAGCAGAGGTCATCTGATTGATATGATGTTTCAAGCCATTAAGTTCTGTGGTGACCTCTTTCAATGAGGCCTCAACCTTTTCAGCTCTCTTGATCAGGGAAGCCTTCTCTTAAGTCCAGGCGGCTTTCTCTGTATTAAACTCAGTTTTGAGTTTTTCATTTTCATCCAAGCTAAACTTGAATTTGGAGTCGGCCTTCCGGGTTTCAGATTCTTGTGCTTCAAGCCGACTTCCTGAAAAGAGCAGGTTCAAACAAGTATGCACAAGTTATAAAGCAGTATCTATTGATAAGTCCCAAGCCCTTTGCAAGCAATAGCACTTGGCACTTGGGGGCTAATGCGTGTAGAAAGTTTCTTTATACCACGCTATATATTGCTAAGTCCCAAGCCCTTTGCAAGCAATAGCACTTAGCACTTGGGGGATAATGCATGCACAATTTTCTTTTAATGGTACAATGGCAGATGACTCCAGTTCATATTTTTTCCAAGGTTAACCTGGTTGGCATGAGTGACTAAATATTTTTTATCTGACAATGATAAGTCCCGGGTTAATCATATGAATTCAACAGGCCCTTGGGGGCTACAGCTGCAAAATTGGTCATTCTAACTGAAGACCCGACTTAACTTAATAGTTTAAACTGGCCATTGGGGGCTACAGGTGCAAAATTTATTATTGGAAGACCCGGTTTATCTTGATTAGTTTAGGCCGGCCCTTGGGGGCTACAGGTTTGATTCAGATGCATAAGTTATAGGCTATCTGGCAAGCTTACATCATATTATATTCTATCATACTCAGTAGACTTGGGGGTTAAAGGAATATAGCTTATGAAAAGGCAAGAGTTGATACCTCATGCTTCTGATGCATGTGCTTGACCATGTCAATCTCTAGATCATGGTAGCTGTGTATTTGATTCAGATAGCCGGACAGGATTTCATCATGCTCAGATGAGAATAGTTGGCCATGTCAAATTTGACCTTGCGCCTTTCAACCAATTCTTCCTTGGCGGAATGCTTTGCCAGAGCAATAGGATTCCTCGGTTCTTTGAAACCAGTGCCAGTGATCAGAACCTCCTTAGTGTCTAGTTCTCAAGGCTTGACTAGGATCGGCGGTTCAGTGCCCAAGGGGTCAACAACAGGTTCTTCCGGTTGTTGCACAGAGGCCTCGGAAATAGGTGCCTATTTTTCTGGTTCATGAGTCTTGGGATCTTCTGTTGGCTGGTTTACCTTAGCTTTTTTTGCTAGGCTTTGCTTTCCCATTGTAAGAGGATTTACAAAGTTAGTATGAGTTAAGAGATGCTGGAAAGTCCAGATAAAGTTGGTACCCAGGGGTAGTCTTGAAAGCCAGAAGCAGAGTCCAAGATGAATCACCAGGCGAAGAATGAGAGGTCCCATGATATTTTGAGTCAAAAGGACTAAGGGTTTGATGAATAAAATCTGCCTGAGAATGAATAAGAGTTGGAATTTTTTGGAAGTACCTCATTTCGATGCTTGCGTGGGGCTGGCATATTGGGCAAGCCCGAGGAAAGTTCTCCACCTCCACTGGTCCTGGTTCTGCGCCGTTTCTCATGCTGTTGTTGCTTCAATATAAAGTCGGGATCCAGGTGAGCTAAAGGGTTAGAAAACCTTACTTTTCGGATCACTCGTCGAATTTTCTGGCTTGGCAAGGGCTTTGAGTCGGAGGAAATAATAGTTACCTCGTCAACACCCGCGTGGCTGGTTTCCGCGTCATCCTGATAGTAGTCAGTGTCAATAAGATGGATGAAAAAGGAGCCAAGGGAATCAAGGTCTACCTCCGACTCATCATCATCTTTGTCCAAATTGAACAGATCAGAAGCAGTGGCTTTCTTCTTGTTCTTCTTGACGGCTTTTGTCTTAGCCCTGGCCCTCTTGGCGGCTTTTCATCATAATTTTTATCCCAAAAGGCCGACTTAGCCTGCAACAAATTAAAAAAAAGGTTGGGGATTTTCAGAATAATGAGGTCAAGTATATAAACCGGACAGACTTACATCCGGTGCCTTGTTGAGTGTGCAGAAGGGATTTAGCCCCACTTGGCTGCAACTCTCCAAACTTTCATTGAGAAAAGTTTTGGTCATCTCATTGATAGCTTTATCAGTCAAACGTGTGGAACTGTAGCGCAGTGGATCTTTGGTGTTACCAGTATAGGTACACATTAAGCCAGACCGGTGGCTTAATGGTATGATCCGCTAAGCTACCCAGCATCGAACCCGGTTAATCCATTGCCTAATAGTGCTCTAACTTTTGAGATGGTAGACACAAGTTTGGCCCATTCAGGAGTGGTAAGCCGGCCAGGGAGAGGATGTTTCGGGTTGAGCCATTGGGCACAAAAGCCGGGCATGGAGTTCTCATCAGCAGGAGATGTATCTTTGTAGTAGAACCAGGTTTTATTCCAATCCTTGGGATGGCTTGGAAGTTTGGCATAAGGAAAAATGGTGTCTCTGCGTCGTTGAATTGAGATCCCTCCGAGCTCCTGACTGGGCCCATCAGTGAATTCATTCTGGCGGTTCAAGTAAAAATACTCTCTAAAGAGTTCAACACTTGGTTCCTCTTGAAGATATACTTCGCAGAAGACTTGGAAATTGCAGATATTTGACACGGAATTGGGTCCTATGTCTTGAGGATGAAGTTGAAAAAAGTGCAGAACGTCACGAAAGAATTTTGACCCGGGCGGTGAGAAACCCCGGTTCATATGATCAATGAAGACAATCACTTCACCATCCTGTGGTTGAGGTCTGACTTCGTTTGGTTTTGGAATACGCCACTGAATGATGTTTTTTGCTGGTAAGAAGCCAATTTTGATGTACTCCTGGAGCATTGCCTCAGTAACAATGGATGGGACCCATTCGCATGATGTGACGGTCTTAGTCATGGTTGGATGCATAGCCTACACAAGGCGGTTCAAGATGTTAGTAAACCGGCAGATATCTGGCAACTTGCAAATTATTGTTTAATTCGTTGTACATTGCCAATGGTTATGGAGATATAGTTCAAAGTGTGCAGTTGTTAAAACCATAAGAATATTGCAGCCGTTATTGACTGAGGTACATAATGGCGGCTTAAACGGGGCCTAATGATATATAATGGGTCACGGTTTATGTTATAAGCTGCCATGACAGTATTGGTGCTTCGAATTGGTCAAAAGAAAAAATTGTTAAAGCGGTGGACAAAAAGATTTCACAAATTCAAGCTATATTTTTGGATCTATGGCAGTTCAGAAAAGCAGTAAAATTCTAGCGTAAAGTGACGGTAGTGGAAAAGTATGGGTGCTCTGATGAGATCATCTATGAAGAGATGCTATTCTAATGAGAAAAGCAAGTGCTAAAACTACTTCCGCACAAGGTTTGTAGCTTATCCAGATTAAAAGCCACTGGAGTTGAAGGAAACAGCGAAGAACAGCAAGAACGCCGATGAACTACCCAAACCCGAAATGTAGATCTGAGATAGAAAGAAAGGTGTGCTTATAGGAGATGAGGAGCAGCGGTGGCGCGCCGGAGTTCCTGATCCGATCAGGTCGATGCAGTGGCCTGGGTCGGTGCAGTGGTCGAAGGTTGCGGCGGCGGAGCTCGAGCGACAGAGGAGACGCGAGAGGAAGATGAAGGAAGGGTGAAAATGATGAAGACCCCTGTCCCTATTTATAAGGGGGTGGATACAAGGCATGCGCGGGAATCGAGGAGGCCAAAATCATCATGTGGCTATATGGACGCTTCGGATTTTGGGAGGCCCATTAAGGTAAGTATCAATTAAAGATGTTCTAGGCTTCGTGCGATATTAATTCGAAATGATGTCATGGCGGTTTAAGAAAATTCTGTGAGCTGACGTCATGGCGGTTTATAGCAAGGTTTACCAAACAAGGCGATGCAAGATTTTTGATAAGTCAGGTATTGAAGATTGATGCGAACAAGTGCTAATCAACCTGGGGCCTAATGTTGGGGATACGACTATTGGGAATGAACCGCCCAGGAGGGGCCGGGTTATACCACTGGCAGCTTACCAATGAAGATGGCGGATCATACGATCCCGTTGACGGCCCAAGACCCAGAGGTGGCTTAAGGCCCAGGAGGATGAACCGCCATGCTTGTATGACTTGTATTGTAAGGCAATCATAGTTAGTCACAGAGCCGGACACGTTGTGTATGAGTCGGTCGGGACTCCGTGAGCCGCCGGGCGTCAACCTGTGTATATAAAGGGACGACCCGATGGCGGTTTTGGGCAAGAAGAAAGAGATCGAGAACTAGGTCAAGCGTATTCGCTCCATGGTAATCAAAACCCTAGCAATACCACCTCAAACTGGATTAGGCTTTTACCTTCACCGCAAGGGGCCGAACCAGTATAAACTCCCTGTGTCCTTTGTCCCGATTAACCCCTTTAAGCTAACCTAGCTACGATGGCTCCACGACTAAGTCCTTCTACTAGGACATCTACCATGAAAATTCCACGACAGGTTTTGTTTGGCCTACTTGATCTATTTATCTTGCAATGGGAAGAGATGCTTTGTAGTGGATTCAATCTGACGGTGCTTGATCCCAGTGACAGAAAGGGAAATGACACGTATGTATCGTTGCTACTAAGGATAAAACGATGGGGTCTATCTCTACATAGCTAGATCTTATCTTCATCATGTCATCGTTCTTATTGCATTACTCCATTTTTCCATGAACTTAATACACTAGATGCGTGCTGGATAGCAGTCGATGTGTGGAGTATTAGTAGTAGATACAAGCAGGAGTCGGTCTACTAATCTTGGACGTGATGCCTATATAATGATCATTGCCCGGATATCATCATAATTATTTGAAGTTCTATCAATTTCCCAACAGTAATTTGTTCACCCACCGTTTGCTATTTTTCTCGAGAGAAGCCACTAGTGAAACCTACGGCCCCCGCTGTGCTCCATCATCCCTTCCTCTTTGGGGAAATACTGACGTAGCTTCAAGCGACATCATGGCCCAAAGTGGAACCACTGAGAAAGGTGACAGTGCAGTCAGCTATCAAGTTCTTCAAGGGGCTGGTGTGTCGTTTTGGAGTGCCCAACAGAGTAATCACCGATAAAGGCATCCAGTTCACAAGCCACACCTTCATGTAGTACATCCAGAGTCTTGGGGAGCAAGGTCTCTTTCGCCTCCGTTGCCCACCCAAGAAGCAACAGACATGTGATGTCGCTTGAACTACGTCGGTATTTCCCCAAAGAGGAAGGGATAATGCAGTACATCTATGGTAGGTATTTGCCTAGTTATGGAACCAAGGTATCAATCCAGTAGGAGAACAAAGCGACACTATGCAAATGGTACCTACACACAAAGAACAAATACTTGCAACCCGACGCTTATGAGGGGTTGTTAATCCCACTACAGGTAACGGTGCCAGAAATTGTGAAGTTGACGGGATGAAAATTGTGTAGATTGGATTAATAGATCTCGATAAAACCCGAAACAAAATAAATAGCAAAAAAGTGCAGCAAGATGTTTTTTGGTTTTTGAAATAATAGATATGAAAATAAAAGCGAATAAAAATATATCTCAAAGCAAATATGATAAAGAATAGACCCGGGGGCCGTAGATTTCACTAGTGGCTTCTCTCAAGAAAATAGCACACTGTGGGTAAACAAATTATTGTTGGGCAATTGATAGAAGACCAAATAATTATGATGATATCCAAGCCAATGATCAATATATAGGCATCATGTCCAAGATTAGTAGTCCGACTCCTGCCTGCATCTACTACTATCACTCCACACATCGACCGCTATCCAGCATGCATCTAGTGTATTAAGTTCATGGAGAAACGGAGTAATGCAATAAGAACGATGAAATGATGTAGATGCGATCTATTCATGTAGGAATAGCCCCCATCTTGTTACCCTTAATAGCAATTATACATGCGTGTCTTGCTGCCCCTTCTGTCATTGGGAAAGAACACCGCACGATCGAACCCATAACAAAGCACCTCTTCCCATGGCAAGAAAAATCTATCTAGTTGGCCTAACTAAACCAAAGATTCAAAGAAGAAATACGAGGCTATAAATAATCATGCATATAAGAGATCAAAAGAAGACTCAAATAATATTCATGGATATAGATCTGATCATAAACTCAAAGTTCATCAGATCCCAACAAATACACCACAAAAAAAGGGTTACATCAAATAGATCTCCAAGAGACCATTGTATTGAGAATCAAAAGAGAGAGAGAGGAATCCATCTAGCTACTGCCTACGGACCCGTAGGTCTATGATGAACTACTCATGCATCATCGGAGAGGCTCCAATGAGGATGATGAACCCCTCCGTGATGGTGTCTAGATTGGATCTCGTGTTTCTGGAACTTGCGGCAGCTGGAATTGTTTTTCGTCAAATCCCCTAGGGTTTCTAGAATATTTGGGTATTTATAGGGCGAAGAGGCAGTGCGGGAGGCCACCGAGGGGGGCACAGCCCCCCTGGGCGTGCCCTGGTGGGCTGTGCCCACCTCGGGCCTCCCCTCTGGTACTTCTTTTGCCCAAGTTGTGTGTTCTGGTCCATAAAAATTCTCCAAAAAGTTTCGCTGCGTTTGGACTCCGTTTGGTACCGATATTCTGTGAAGTAAAAAACAAGCAAAAAACATCAACTAGCACTAGGCACTATGTCAATAGGTTAGTCCCAAAAAATGATATAAAGTTTCTATGAAATGATCGTAAAACATCCAAGAATGATAATATAACAACATGGAACAAGCAAAAATTATAGATACATTGGAAACGTATTAGCATCCCCAAGCTTAATTCCTACTCGTCCTCGAGTGGGTAAAAGATAAAAGCATTATTTTTGATGTGGAATGCTGCCCAACATGTTCATCACACATTCTTTTCTTTCGTAGCATGGACATTTGGACTTTTATATGGTTCAAATCAATAGTCTAATTTTGATATGAATATTTTAATACTCAAGCATATCAATAAGCAATCATGTCTTTCAAAATATCAACACTAAATAAAGTTATCCTTAGCCCATCATGCTCAATCATTGATCCATTCATGAAACACACTCGCATATTAGTTACATCCAATGCTCAAGTATGACCGTAGTGCCCCTTAGTTGGTGCTTTACAAGAGAAGATGCAGACTCAAATAAAAATAAAATTGCATGAAGTAAATAGACAGTCCCTTCGCAGAGGAAAGTAGGGATTTGTAGGGGTTCCAGAGCTCAAAGCTAAATTGAGAGATAAAATAAAAATAAAAATTGAGAGGCATACTTTTCCCGTCAACGAAAACAACTGAGTAATTCCCAACAGTTTCCATGCTAGATACATCATAGGCGGTTCCCAAACAGAAAATAAAGTTTATTCCTTTTTCCACCATTCTTTCACAATCCGCGGCTAGCCGTATCCACAGGTGCCTTCCATACCAACAATTTCCAAGGAATTTATTATTTGACAACTGATGTCTACTACGCAACCTTCTTCTTGTAGACGTTGTTGGGCCTCCAAGTGCAGAGGTTTGTAGGAGAGTAGCAAATTTACCTCAAGTGGATGACCTAAGGTTTATCAATCCGTGGGAGGCGTAGGATGAAGATGGACTCTCTCAAACAACCATGCAACCAAATAACAAAGAGTCTCTTGTGTCCCCAACACACCCAATATAATGGTAAATTGTATAGGTGCACTAGTTCGGCGAAGATATGGTGATACAAGTGCAATATGTATGGTAGATATAGGTTTTTGTAATCTGCAAATATAAAAACAGCAAGGTAACTAATGATAAAAGTGAGCGTAAACGGTATTGCATTGATAGGAAACAACGCCTAGGGTTCATACTTTCACTAGTGCAAGTTATCTCAACAATAATAACATAACTGGATCATATAACTATCCCTCAAGATGCAACAAAGAGCCACTCCAAAGTCACTAATAGCGGAGAACAAACAAAGAGATTATGGTAGGGTACGAAACCACCTCAAAGTTATTCTTTCTGATCGATCTATTCAAGAGTTCGTTGTAAAATAACACGAAGCTATTCTTTCCGTTCGATCTATCATAGAGTTCGTACTAGAATAACACCTTAAGATACAAATCAACCAAAACCCTAATGTCACCTAGATACTCCAATGTCACCTCAAGTATCCACGAGTATGATTATTCGATATGCATCACACAATCTCAGATTCATCTTTTCAACCAACACATAGAACTTCAAAGAGTGCCCCAAAGTTTCTACTGGAGAGTCAAGACGAAACGCAGCCAACCCCTATGCATAGATTCCCAAGGTCACGGGACCCGCAAGTTGATCACCAAAACATACATCAAGTGAATCAAAAGAATACCCCATTGTCACCACGGGTATCCCACGCAAGACATACATCAAGTGTTCTCTCCTTAAAGACTCAATCCGATAAGATAACTTCAAAGGGAAAACTCAATCCATTACAAGAGGGGGAGAAACATCATAAGATCCAACTATAATAGCAAAGCTCACGGTACATCAAGATCGTGCCAAATCAAGAACACGAGAGAGAGAGAGAGAGAGAGAGAGAGAGAGAGATCAAAGACATAGCTATTGGTACATACCCTCAGCCCCGAGGGTGAACTACTCCCTCCTCGTCATGAAGAGTGCCGGGATGATGAAGATGGCCACCGGTGAGCGATCCCCCCTCCGGCCGGAACAGGTCCCGATTGGTTTTTGGTGGCTACAGAGGCTTGCAGCGGCGGAACTCCCGATCTAGGTTATGTTCTGTAGGTTTCTATATTTATAGGAATTTTTGGCGTCGGTCTCACGTCAGGGGGGGGGTCTCCGAGTCGTCCACGAGATAGGGGCCCACGCCCAGGGGGGTAGGGCGCGCCCCCACCATCGTGGACAGCACGAGACTCTTCTGGCCCAACTCTTTTACTCCGGGGGCTTATTTTGGTCCATAAAAAATCATCAAAAATTGGCACGTCAATAGGACTCCGTTTGGTATTCCTTTTTCTGCGATACTCAAAAACAAGGAAAAAACAGAAACTAGCATGGGCTCTAGGTTAATAGGTTAGTCCCAAAAATCATATAAAATAGCATATAAATGCTTATAAAACATCCTAGATGGATAATATAATAGCATGGAACAATAAAAAAATTATATATACATTGGAGACATATCAAGAATCCCCAAGCTTAATTCCTACTCGTCCTCGAGTAGGTAAATGATAAAAATAGAATTTTTGATTTGGAATGCTACCTAACATATTTATCAATGTAATCTTCTTTATTGTGGCAAGAATATTCAGATCCATAAGATTCAAGACAAAAGTTTAATATTGACATAAAAATAATAATACTTCAAGCATACTAACCAAGCAATTATGTCTTATCAAAATAACATGGCCAAAGAAAGCTCATCCCTACAAAATCATATAGTTTGGCCATGCTCCATCTTCGTCACACAAAACGCTCTCATCCTGCACAACCCCGATGACAAGCCAAGCAATTGTTTCATACTTTAGTATTGTCAAACTTTTTTCAACTTTCACGCAAATACATGAGCGTGAGCCATGGACATAGCACTATGGGTGGAATAGAATGTGATGATGGGGGTTGTGTGGAGAAGACAAAAAGGAGAAAGTCTCACATTGAAGCGGCTAATCAACGGGCTATGGAGATGCCCATCAATTGATGTCAATGTAAGGAGCAGGGATTTCCATGCAACGGATGCACTAGAGCTATAAATGTATGAAAGCTCAACAAAAGAAACTAAGTGGGTGTGCATCCAACTTGCTTACTCACGAAGACCTAGGGCATTTGAGGAAGCCCATTGTTGGAATATACAAGCCAAGTTATATAATGAAAAATTCCCACTAGTATATGAAAGTGACATAATAAGAGACTTCTGTCATAAAGATCATGGTGCTACTTTGAAGCACAAGTGTGGAAAAAGGATAGTAGCATTGTCCCTTGTTTATAATTTTTTTGGCCTTTTTTTATTTGGCCTTTCTCTTTTTTCCTTTTTTGGGACAATGCTCTATTAATGATGATCATCACACTGCTATTTATTTACAACTCAAAGATTACAACTTGATACTAGAACAAAATATGACTCTATATGAGTGCCTCTGGCGGTGTACCGGGATGGGCAATGAATCAAGAGTGACATGTATCAAAATATGCATGGTGGCTTTGCCACAAATACGATGTCAACTACATGATCATGCAAGGAAATATGACAATGATGAAGCGTGTCATAATAAATGGAACAATGGAAAGTTGCATGGCAATATATCTCGGAATTGCTATGGAAATGCCATAATAGGTAGGTATGGTGGCTGTTTTGAGGAAGATATAAGGAGGCTTATGTGTGATAGAGCGTATAATATCATGGGGTTTGGATGCACCGGCGAAGTTTGCACCAACTCTCGAGGTGATAAAGGGCAATGCACGGTACCGAAGAGGCTAGCAATGATGGAAATGTGAGAGTGCGTATAATCCATGGACTCAACATTAGTCATAAAGAACTCACATAATTATTGCAAAAATCTACAAGTCATCAAAACCAAGCACTACGCGCATGCTCCTAGGGGGATAGATTGGTAGGAAAAGACCATCGCTCGTCCCCGACCGCCACTCATAAGGAAGGCAATCAAAGAACACCTCATGCTTCAAATTTGTCACACAACGGTTACCATACGTGCATGCTACGGGACTTGCAAACCTCAACACAAGTATTTCTCAAATTCACAATTACTCAACTAGCAAGACTCTAATATTACCATCTTCATATCTCAAAATAATCATCAAGTATCAAACTTCACATAGTATTCGATGCACTCTATATGAAAGTTTTTATTATACCCATCTTGAATGCCCATCATATTAGGACTAATTTTATAACCAAAGAAAATTACCATGCTGTTCTAAAAGACTCTCAGAATAATATAAGTGAAGCATGAGATATCATCTATTTCTTCAAAATAAAACCACCGCCGTGCTCTAAAAGGATATAAGTGAAGCACTAGAGCAAATGACAAACTACTCCAAAAGATATAAGTGAAGATCAATGAGTAGTTGAATAATTATGTAACTATGTGAAGACTCTCTAACATTTAAGAATTTCAGATCTTGGTATATTATTCAAACAGCAACCAAAAAAAAAGTAAAATAAAATGACGCTCCAAGCAAAATACATATCATGTGGTGAATAAAAATATAGCTCCAAGTAAGGTTACCGATGAACGAAGACGAAAGAGGGGATGCCTTCCGGGGCATCCCCAAGCTTAGGCCCTTGGTTATCCTTGAATATTACCTTGGGGTGCCTTGTGAATCCTCAAGCTTAGGCTCTTGCCACTCCTTATTCCATAGTCCATCGAATCTTTACCCAAAACTTGAAAAGTTCACAACACAAAACTTAACAGAAAACTCGTAAGCTCCGTTAGTATAAGAAAATAAATCACCACTTAGGTACTGTTGTGAACTCATTATAAATTCATATTGGTGTAATATCTACTGTATTCCAACTTATCTATGGTTCATACCCTGCGATACTACTCATAGATTCATCAACATAAGCAAACAACACATAGAAAACAGAATCTGTCAAAAACAAAACAGTCTGTAGTAAGCTGTATCATTCGAATACTTATGTAACTCCAAAAATTCTGAAATAAATTGGTGGACCTGAGGAATTTGTCTGTTAATCATCTGCAAAAAGAATCAACCTAAAATCTCTCTCCAGTAAAAAATGGCAGCTAATCTCGTGAGTGCAAAAGTTTCTGTTTTTTACAGCAAGATCGCATAGACTTCACCCAAGTCTTCCCAAAGGTTCTACTTGGCACAAACACTAATTAAAACATAAAACCACATCTAAACAGAGGCTAGATGAATTTTTTATTACTAAACAAGAGCAAAAGCAAAGGACAGAAATAAAATTGGGTTGCCTCCCAACAAGCGCTAACGTTTAACGCCCCTAGCTAGGCATGATGATTTCAATGATGCTCACATAAAAGATAAGAATTGAAACATAAAGAGAGCATCATGAAGAATACGATTAGCACATTTAAGTCTAACCCACTTCCTATGCATAGGTATTTTGTGAGCAAACAACTTATGGGAACAATAATCAATTAGCATAGGAGGACAAAACAAAGCATAACTTCAAAATTTTAAGCACATAGGGAGGAAACTTGATATTATTGCAATTCCTACAAACATATGTTCCTCCTTCATAATAACTTTCAGTAGCATCGTGAATGAATTCAACAATATAACCATCACATAAAGCATTCTTTTCATGATCTACAAGCATAGAAAATTTACTACTCTCCACATAAGCAAAATTCTTCTCATTCGGAATAGTGGGAGTATCATAAGAAACTCGAATACTATAAATTGTTTCCACATTAAAAGAGTAAAGTTTAGAATAATGACAAGTTTTAATATAATCATCACTACTTTTTATAGCATAAGTGTCATCACAATAATCATCATAAGTAGCAACTTTGTTCTCATCATAATCAATTGAAACCTCTTCCAAGATAGTGGAATCATTACTAAATAAAGTTGACACTCTTCTGAACCCACTTTCATCAATATAACCATCATAGATAGGAGGCATTCTATCATCATAATAGATTTGCATATCAAAACTTGGGAGGTTAAACATATCATCTTTATAAAACATAGCATCCCCAAGCTTGGGACAATCATTAATTGCAGCAACTAAATTCTCAAACTTGTCATTCTCATCAAACATGGCATCCCCAAGCTTGGGCATTTTCATATCATAAGCATAATCACTCTCATCGTTAATAGTATCGATAGCACCAATAGTATGGCAATTATCATCATCGCAAGCAACATCATTTGGGAGGGATGCCTTTTTACCTTTGTTTCTCCGTCTTTTCTTTTTCTTCTTCACATCATGTGTGGGTTTAATCCTCTTTTTGGATCTCCTTATTAATGATATTGGTTGAATAGAAAGCTCCTCCTCGTTACCCGATTCATCATAAGAAAGAATAGGAGGATATTGGGAAATCTCTTCCCTTTCATTAGTATTCTCTTCATCTTCTATTTGTTTTCTTGTCTTTATGTAATTGGAAATATAAGGATTTTCAATGCAATTCACCGCACAATACATATAAATTTCCTCTAGATCAAAATCAAGAACTTTATCAAGGACAAATTCTGGCATATCCTTAGTTATACGTTTTATTTTTTCATAACCCACAAGCAAACTAAGTTCATTATGATGCGCAAGGGAAATCAAGTCATCACAATATTTGGACACGATAAGATCATGAAACAATTTGCATTAGATATTTAAATGACCACGTTCATTGCAAAGTTCACAAGGATGACTACAAAAATTTAAATTTTCAGCACAAACATCTAGCCTTTCTTGCAACCATTTGGTTTCTAAATATTTATGCCTCTTGCAAAATTTATCTTCCCTATTTGGTATGTGCTTGCAAACTCTATGCACTCCACAAAAATTGACATGCTTATAAGAGACATTTTCATCATGAATAGTGCAATCATCATTAGTACTATAGATATTCAAAGAGTTCGTACTAACAACATTGCAATCATGCTCATAATTCAAAGATTTAGTGCCAAACATTTTAATGCATTCTTCTTCTAACATTTTCGCACAATTATCGGAATTCTTATTTTCATGAAAGATATTTAAAAGATGAAGCATATGAGGCACCCTCAATTCCATTTTTTTGTAGTTTTCTTTTATGAACTAAACTAGTGATAAAACAAGAAACTAAAAAATTCGATTGCAAGATCTAAAGATATACCTTCAAGCACTAACCTCCCCGGCAATGTCTACTATGCAACCTTCTTCTTGTAGACGTTGTTGGGCCTCCAAGTGCAGAGGTTTGTAGGACAGTAGCAAATTTCCCTCAAGTGGATGACCTAAGGTTTATCAGTCCGTGGGAGGCGTAGGATGAAGATGGTCTCTCTCAAACAACCCTGCAACCAAATAACAAAGAGTCTCTTGTGTCCCCAACACACCCAATACAATGGTAAATTGTATAGGTGCACTAGTTCGGCGAAGAGATGGTGATACAAGTGAATATGTATGGTAGATATAGGTTTTGTTAATCTGAAAATATAAAAACAGCAAGGTAACTAATGATAAAAGTGAGCGTAAACGGTATTGCAATGCTAGGAAACAAGGCCTAGGGTTCATACTTTCACTAGTACAAGTTCTCTCAACAATAATAACATAACTGGATCATATAACTATCCCTCAAGATGCAACAAATACTCACTCCAAAATCACTAATAGCGGAGAACAAACAAAGAGATTATGGTAGGGTACGAAACCACCTCAAAGTTATTCTTTCTGATCGATCTATTCAAGAGTCCGTAGTAAAATAACACGAAGCTATTCTTTCCATTCGATCTATCATAGAGTTCGTAGTAGAATAACACCTTAAGATACAAATCAACCAAAACCCTAATGTCACCTAGATACTCCAATGTCACCTCAAGTATCCACGGGTATGATTATACGATATGCATCACACAATCTCAGATTCATCTATTCAACCAACACATAGAACTTCAAAGAGTGCCCAAATGTTTCTACCGGAGAGAAAGACGAAAACGTGTGCCAACCCCTATGCATATATTCTCAAGGTCACGGGACCCGCAAGTTGATCACCAAAACATACATCAAGTGAAAATAGAATACCCCATTGTCACCACGGGTATCCCACGCAAGACATACATCAAGTGTTCTCAAATCCTTAAAGACTCAATCTGATAAGATAACTTCAAAGGGAAAACTCAATCCATTACAAGAGAGTAGAGGGGGAGAAACATCATAAGATCCAACTATAATAGCAAAGCTCGCGATACATCAAGATCGTGCAAAATCAAGAACGTGCGAGAGAGAGAGAGAGAGAGAGATCAAACACATAACTACTGGTACATACCCTCAGCCCCGAGGGTGAACTACTCCCTCCTCATCACGGAGAGTGCCGGGATGATGAAGATGGCCACCAGTGAGGGATCCCCCCTCCGGCGAGTCTTGAACAGGTCCCGATTGGTTTTGGTGGCTATAGAGGCTTCTTGACGGACCTCCCGATCTAGGTTATGTTCTGGAGGTTTCTGTATTTATAGGAATTTTTGGCGTCGGTCTCACGTCAGGGGGGTATCCGAGTCGTCCACAAGATAGGGGCCCACGCCTAGGGGGGTAGGGTGCGCCCCACCCTCGTGGACAACCTGGGACCCTTTTGGCCCAACTCATTTACCCCGTGGGCTTCTTTTGGTCCATAAAAAATGATCAAAAATTGGCACGTCAATTGGACCCTGGTTGGTATTCCTTTTCTGCAATACTCAAAAACAAGGAAAAACAGAAACTAGCACCGGGATCTAGGTTAATAGGTTAGTCCCAAAAATCACATAAAATAGCATATAAATGCATATAAAACATCCTAGATGGATAATATAATAGCATGGAACAATAAAAAATTATAGATACGTTGGAGACGTATCAACAACATAAAGTAAATTTCTTTTCATTTCAGGACTGGGCATCCCTATTACCGCCGCACTCTCGTGCAATGACAATTGAATAAACACTAATCTTGAGAATAACACATCTAGCATGGAAAATATTGGCCACCCTCTACCGCTTCATGAGCGGTACGGGCACACAAAAAGGAAATTTATTTTGAAAATTAGAGATGGCACATACAAATTTTCTTAGAACGGCATGGAAATAACACATATAGGTAGGTATGGTGGACTCATATGGAAAATCTAGGTTTATAGATATTGGATGCACAAGTAGTATTTCTACTTAGTACAAGTGGAGGCTAGAAAAAAGATTGAGAATCAACCAACCAAGAAACGAAAAATCACATAAGCGAGCATTAAACATAACTAACACCAAATAATGCGCCACAAGTAGGATGTAATTTCATTGCATAACTATTGACTTTCGTGCTTGCATAGGGAATCACAAACCTTAACACCAATATTCTTACTAAAGCATAATTACTCACCAACATGACTCACATATCACTATCATCATATCTCAAAACTATTACAAAGAATCAAGTTTAATTTGTCCAATGATCTTCATGAAAGTTTTTATTATATCCCTCTTGAATGTCTATCACTTTAGTTCTAGTTTCATATATTGCAATTGGTTTTGATAAGCTCAAACAAATCTAAGTCAAGAACATGAGCATTTAACTTTTTGTCTCTCAAAATAATATAAGTTAAGCATGAGAGAATTTCTTCAAAAATATTAAAGCACACCATGCTCAAAAAGATATAAGTGAAGCACTAGAGCAATTCTATAGCTCAAAAAATTTAAGTGAAGCAGGAAGAGCAATTCTAATAAATCATAGCATAATTTTGGCTCTCTCAAATGGGTGTGTCCAGCAAGGATACTTGTGAAAAATTAAAAAGCAAAACAAGCAAAGACTCATATAATACAAGACACTCCAAGCAAAACTCACGATATGTGATGAATAAAAATATAGCTCCAAGTAAAATACTGATGGTCATTAGAAGAAAGAGGGGATGCCTTTCGGGGCATCCCCAAGCTTAGTTGCTTGGTTCTCCTTGGATATTAACTTGGGGTGCCATGGGGCATCCCCAAGCTTAGGCTCTTTTCACTCCATATTCCTTCATCCATCGCGATCTCACCCAAAACTTGAAAACTTCAATCACACAAAACTTAAAGAAACCTTCGTGAGATCCGTTAGTATAATAAAGCAAATCACCACTCTAAGTAATGTTGCAAACCCATTCATATTTTATAATTGCATTATATCTACTATATTCCAAGTTTACCATGTCTTATAGCCCCCAATACAATCCATAGATTTGTCAAAATAAGCACAATGCAACGAAAACAGAATATGTCAAAAACAGAACAGTCTATAGTAATCTAGAAACTTTGTATACTTCTGTAACTTCAAAAATTCTGAAAAATTAGGACAACGTGGGCAATTTGTATATAAATCTTGTGTAAAATTTCAGAATTTTATTGCTCTTCTGTGATTTTACAAAATTCTGCTACTGGACGCAAAAGTTTCTGTTTTACAACAAGATCAAATCAGCTATCACCCAACATGATCCCAAAGGCTTCACTTGGCACAAACACTAATTAAAACATAAAAACACAATCATAACAGTAGCATAATTGGGCAAACACTCAAGAACAGAAATAAAAAGGCAAAAATAAAATTATTCATTGGGTTGCCTCCCAACAAGCTCTTTCTTTATAGACACTAGTGGACCCGTTGCGCCAAATGGCACAGAGGCACGCTAAATCCATGTGCGCGATGAAAAAATTGTCCATGGTTAAATCCTCTTTAATAGAAAACAAGGTGGATTGTTGCCTACAATGAGATATATATACACATTTTAATTGAATATCACAAAATACTTGCTACCTTGTTCGCAGAGACCCATTTGAAATCATGTTCGCATTCAAAACATTTGCATTTTTCAGTGACTCTGTGTTCGAGCAAAAAATACATAGGATTTTGTTTAAACGTATATATACCTTTAAAATCATGAGTGCTTTCAAAATATTTTCATTTGTTAGGAGCTTTAGGTTTGAGCAAACATGTATGATTGGAGCTTTAGCCCTTCTATATAAAAATAATGAAGGAGCATCAAACATTGAATAACAAATGAATAATAGTTTGAAACGTCTCCATAATAGCAATAGTTATCATCCATGACATTTGTTTTTTAACTATCAAAAATGCCTAGCACATAATTTCTATTGAATCCACATAACAAGTATTTATGGTAAGGGACACCATCACATAGTTCAACACTGAAGCACCAACCACTTGGATGGTAGTAGGAACAAGTGACAATGTGTCAAGTCTCTAAGTTGTGGTACATATCCTGAAGCCTTGCAGTGCTTCATGGTCAGCAATGCATCGTGTTACGCACATCTTCGCTACAACCATTACATGCACCTCAAACAACATGCTGGTGTTTTTACGTGATAAAAAAGTGATACAAATATATTTGCTAGGTGCAAATTGTACCAAAAATTGCTCTAGGTTCTTAGCATCCTGCAACCAGATCCAAAGAGCAACAACAATAGGAGGGACCTTGTTTCGGAATCATTCTGAAAATAAAAATTGCTAAAATCTAAACAACATTATATGCATGAACAACATCAGATTCAACATAAGGCCAAGTATAGATCTTAATCTTATAACACCAAATAGAACAACAATAAAAAAGAGACATTGCATATATGAGAAAATAGAAGTGTCCACCAGTGAAGTGGTGCCATTCTCACAAGCATCAGCCGATTTTGAAAAGGTAAACAATCATCAAACTTATGAAACTTCTCAGCCATCCAAAAATTCCTGGGATCAGATATATTAGGAACATCATATGATGGCTACCATACATCATATATAACATGAAGCTATTTTTTATTGATAAATCATGTCATAATCACAACTTGCTCCAGCGTCTATTGCCGACAAAACCGGGGCTTCTCATGGACATGAGACCAACAAATGCAGCTGCAATTTTAGAAGTATTTTGGTTTGGCTGGAGCAATGGCTCGTCATAGCACAAGATCCTTTCCAGCCTCATGCCTCAGCCTAACACACCTCTTGTATGTACATCAAGTACCTCACGAGTACAAAACAGAAATGAATATATACGCCAGTAAGTCCAAAAATTAACCAAATATAGGGATGTTAATCATATTCTTTTACATGCATGAAGATGTAAGATGTGGTAACCTTGACGCCATAACCATGGAGGCAGAGCGAGCCAGCTGCCAAAATTTTATACTACGCTGCAAAGCTGAGACGTAACAATACGTTTCTGAATCTAATTAGTGTGTCTATTTGTTGGGAGAAATTCAGAACTTAATTCAGACATTCGCATACATCATCGAATTCCGCAGAGCCTAAAAGTGCAGATTAGGATGCATATAAAAGAACCAATAAAAGCATGTTTACACAGGAATTGATGAAATATGTTGTAACAAAAGCGGAACAAAAGTACAACCAATAAACATACAGGCAGTAACACACTCTTGTTGCTTTATCCAAAATAATGTTTCAGAAGGAGACATGAGTTGTAGAGTTTTTATATTTATTGTCTGAATATGATCAGTAAACTACTAAAAGAAATAAAGTATGAATGCCAACTGAACATGTGTAAACTTCATTAATTTATAAGCTAAATGTGTGAAACACATATGTGATTGTGATTTATGATTATACTCTCTCCGTTCCTAAATATAAGCCACTTTAGAGATTTCAATACAGACTACTTACAGATGTATTTAGACATATTTTAGAGTGTAGATTCACTCATTGTGCTCCGTATGTAGTCCATGTTGGAATATCTAAAAAGGCTTATATTTAGAAACGAAGGGAGTATTACACAAGTACACTGAATGTTGTAGGCAGTGTACTATCAAGACTACTCTAAAAAATGGACATACCTAAGTCTGGATGGTACAGATAAATCTCTGTCCGTGCCATCTTCTACTCCCTCCGTTCCTAAATATAAGTCTTTTTTGAGATTTCAATGCGGACTACATACGAATGTATATAGACATACTTTAGAGTGTGGATTCACTCATTTTGCTCCGTATGTAGTTTATAATGACAGCTCTAGAAAGACTTATATTTAGGAACAGGGGAGTATATTACTACCAAGAAAAGGAAGAACATGTATAGCTGTCTTAGTTGGATTTTCAACATGAGGATTATGACCATAGTCTACAGAGATGCATTATTTTGTTCCTCCTATAGTTATGTGAATGTTGTGTCTGTTGATTGGCCCATACTGTTAAAATCTCCATCTAGAGTTCATGCTCAATAGACACATTTCAGATCACAATCAGTAGAAAGGAGAAAGCAATTAGAAAACTACCACATCATGCAAGCTCCTTTTTTTGGATGTAGCGAGATCAAACACTCCAATATGTAGGAAGTAGCAGCTTAAAATATAGTGTTAAGTTAAATATCAAGTAAATATTACTCCCTCTGTTCCAAAATAGATGACTTAACTTTGTACTAACTTTACTGAGTCATCTATTTTGGAACGGACGGAGTAGTAAGGAATAACCCTTTGGACCATCGTCGGCCAACAACTACATAATTATATATCGGTTCACCCATCTAATTTTCTCCACAACATTTTTCAGTTTTTGCGCTCTCTAGCAAAGGGCACATGTAACTGAATAAATAGTTTTGCATAATAATAAAAACAGAAATGATATAGGATACTACATTTGAACTACAAAGAACCCGTAGAAATAAGCAACAGATAACTGTAGATATAGAGGTGGATCTGTGAGATGGATGCGTTATATGAACAGCCTTTCACAGGCCATAAATAGCATGTATCTCTTGCAGTTTGTTCATATACAGGAAAGGCTACTAAGAATCCCACGACAGGGTTAGGAAAAAATAAAGAGATCCTCAATGTTAAAGAGCTTCATACATAATTCCACAAGAAGTGAACAAAATGTAACCAGGAGGTGCCAGCTTGTCCACATGGTGGCTACACAACAAATAATAAGGTTGAGTTAAATTTCAGGGTAAACGCACCTACTTTTGTTTTACTAACATGTTTAGAACTGCTACTCTTTACTACAATGCAAGCTCACCCTAGCTCCTTACCGTCGACATAATCATTCCAGTAAGTCACCCTGGCTGAGTGGTTGTCCTTGAAATAATACGGTACAAATCATTACTGAGAGCTCAATTATCCACCATTAGTTCACCAAAAAAATATCTAGCTAACTAATGCGGCTAATGATCATTCTTCAGAAGCAGATTGCAGAATACTATCATTGCTCCTTGAACGATAAGCATTTAGTAGGAAAATTCAAATGTTCAACATGGATTACCTGGTTGAACTTGAAGGAGGGATTGTGTACCCTTGCTCTCCCCTTTTTAGCGCTTCAACGGCAATAGAGGAGGCAGGGATGGAGCCAACTCCCTTGTGTGCTCCTCCTCATCACTGGCTCTCAGATGAGCCATCGTCCCCTTGCTCTCCTCGTCCACGCGCTAGCCACTGCCACACAACCCACCAGACCACCCGTCGGTGTCAAAACCGGCGGATCTTGGGTAGGGGGTCCCGAACTGTGCGTCTAGGATCGATGGTAACAGGAGACGGGGGACACGATGTTTACCCAGGTTCGGGCCCTCTCTATGGAGGTAATACCCTACTTCCTGCTTGATTGATCTTGATGAATAAGAGTATTACAAGAGTTGATCTACCACGAGATCATAGTGGCTAAAACCTACAAGTCTAGCTGGTATGACTATGGTAATGTCTATGTCCTTTCCGGACTAACCCCTCCGGTTTATATAGACACCGGGAGGGAATCTAGGGTTACATGGAGTCGGTTACATAAGAAGGAATCTTCATAGTCGGTCGCCAAGCTTGCCCTCCACACCAAGTAGAGACCAATCCGGACACGGGTACAGTCTTCGGCCTTCATGTCTTCACAGCCCATCAGTCCGGCCCGATGAATAATAGGTCGGATGACCGAGGACCCCTTAGTCCAGGACTCCCTCAGTAGCACCTAAACCTGGCTTCAATGACGAGGAGTCTGGCGCACAGATTGTCTTCGGCATTGCAAGGCGGGTTCCCCTTTCCGAACTCCAAGATAGTATTCAGATGTAATGATTGTATACACAACTGCAGAGGATACAATATTTCACGAGCTCAATCCGCTGATAATTTTTGGTAATATGACATCACACCTGCTCGGCCATTATTTTCGAAACGTTAGCTGGCCCATCGTCCCATGTACCGAGACGTGGTTTTATTGGCATGTCTTATCCAAGCGGGGGTCGTGTCTCCCCTCCTTTAGGGGATTCTTGCCAACCCAGACATGGGTAACCCAACCGTCGCTTGGGTACAACTCCTTGGGAATAGGCAAGTTTCGAGGCCCAGGTGTCGGTGTCAAAACCGGCGGATCTCGGGTAGGGGGTCCCGATCCATGCGTCAAGGCCGATGGTAACAGGAAGCAAGGGACACAGATGTTTACCCAGGTTCGGGCCCTCTCGATGGAGGTAAAACCCTACTTCCTGCTTGATTAATATTGATGATATGGGTAGTACAAGAGTAGATCTACCACGAGATTGTAGAGGCTAAACCCTAAGAGCTAGCCTATGATGGTATGATTGTAATTGTGATCGGCCTTCTAAGGACCAACCTCTTGGTTTATATAGACACGGAGAGGGCTAGGGTTTTCATGGAGTCGGTTACAAGGAAGGAAATATAATATCCAGATCGCCAAGCTTGCCTTCCACGCCAAGGAAAGTCCCATCCGGACACGGGCCGAAGTCTTGAGTCTTGTATCTTCACGCTTCAATAGTCCAGACGTTGTACATAGTCCGGCTGTCCGGATACCCCCTAATCCAGCACTCCCTCAGTAGCCCCTGAACCAGGCTTCAATGACGATAAGTCCAGCGCGCAGTCTTGTCTTCGGCATTGCAGGGCGGGTTCCTCCACCGAGTACTCCAAAGTGGTCATCGAACACGTAGACCGTGTCCGGATCTGCAAGATGATCTTCGTATGGTATAGATCTGATTTGCTGGTAATCTTCGTGCGTCGCGCCCTTGTATCGGGGCTTGGTCCAACGTGAACCGATGTTTCCTACCCCACAACGACTCGTGTTGCGAGGCGGATTTATTAGCACGTCCCGTCGAGGCAGAGATCGTGTTCCTATTATTACGGGATTTTCCATCAATATGAGCACGCGTGACCCCACGACGGCTGTTGGTATAACCCGTGTGTTTTTTAGATAAGCCTCGAACGGTCACACCGGGGACTCTTGATATTCACCCTCTTTATAAAGGGGTCGGGACCTACGCCTCTTGTTTCACCTTCATCGCAGCTTCTCGCACCTCGAGTTCTAACACCCGAAACCTAAGCTCCACCCCTCCGAAATCCTCCAATATGTCCGGATCTGACCCTCAAGGCCGATGGGTGGCCTCCTCGATTGAAGAGAAGGACATTGCAAAGCTTAGGGAGGTCGGATACTTGACCGCAGATATCCAAAGACAAGCTCCCCTGCTCCGTGGCAGGTCATCCCTACGCCGGAGACCAACGAGTGTGTCGTTTTCGTCCCACACTTCATCCGCGGTCTGGGTTTCGCCCTCGATCCCTTCGTGAGGGGGCTCATGTTCTATTATGGGTTGGATTTTCACGATCTGGATCCCGACGCTATCCTCGATATCTCGTCGTTTATTATCGTGTGCGAGGCTTTTCTCCATGTCACCCCACACTTCGGCTTATGGCTCAAGACCTTCAATGTGACGCCGAAGATGATCGAGGGGCGACATGTGGAGTCTTGAGGTGCGATAATAAGCGAACGGCGATGCCCCGTGGCCAGAGGGTTCTTTCCCAGAAGAATCCGATGTATGGCAGCGGAGGTGGTTCTACGTCACGGCTCCCAGAGGCACAAAGTGGCCGCTGCCCCCGAGTTTCGCTCGGGCCCTCCGTCACAGCTGGCGTCTTGGACGGATGTAGGGCGGAATTGGGGACCACCGGTGATATACGATCTTGCAGAATCGCATCCGTGAGCTTCTTGCAAGGGACATTAATCTTGTCAGCATAATGCAAGTGATGTTGATCCGGCGGATGTTGCCGTGCCAACGCCGGCCTCTCCGGATGTGGGAGTTCAATCCGGAGGGTCCACAGACCGTCAAGCACTTCTTCAGCCTGAAGCTCGAAGAGATGTGCAAATTATTCTTCGGACGGAAAGTAAAGTGTCCGGACACCACCGAGGATGTGGGCCTAAGCTGCAATCGCCTAGATACCCAAGTAAGTAGCTTTGATGCCGGACACCATGTTTTCTATTTGTCACGATTGTTTGTTCTGAAAATCATCCATGGCTGAGAATGGCTCGGCAAAGCGAGAGAATCGGTGTCCGGCGCCACTTCCCGAGGGCTCGCCTGGCCCCGCCATGGCCAAGATGCTCGACCGGGTGCTCAGCAGAATGCCCTCGGGGAAAGACAAGGGGAGGAACGAAGAAACTGAACCCCACGTGCTACGCATCCGAACCGGGGGAATTGTTACCTCCCTCAAGGAGGATAGTTGGGAAGGGGAGGCTAAGGCCTCCTCCCCGCGCGGGAAGAAGAGGGCTGCTTCCGAAGACTCGGAGACGGAGATGCCCAAACCAGGGGAAAAGATAACACCAGGGGGCTCTGCCCCAATGGGCACCCTCGCCGCATCGTGCCCACCAACGGGCCAGCCCTCCACCGAGCTGTAAGTTAATTTTTAATTCGAAGGTACTGCATTCCTCCTAGATCAATAACCAGGATTCGTCTTTCGCATTCCGGCTAGCAGCCCTTCTCAACAGAGTTCGTCTTCGGGGGACCTTCCTCCGGAGATGATGGATAGCGAGACCCGACCTACCTCTCCGGCTCGCGAAGCGGGTGACGCCAAGTGTAAATCACGGAGGAGTCCGGATCTGCCGGCCGGAGGCCATAGCGTCGGCCGCCCCGAGCTCGGGCGTTTGGCTCCCGCAAAGGCGATGGGAAGGTCCGCCACAGTTCGATGTCCGGCAGACGTCTTGTGAAGCCTCTTGGAGTGAGCTGCGCTCTCGGAGGAGCACCGCTCATTAATGGCCTTGGTGCTCAAGAAGATTTAAATCCGCTTCTAAGCGGTTTGAATGAAGCATTTGCAAGTCTGCCCGAAGGCTTTGAGGTATGTAGTGTAGTTTACACTGTTTTTTGGCTGTGAGGCACGCTTTAGGTGTGCTACATATTGTTTGTAGCCCCTGATACTCTGGTTTGCCCGCCCTAGGGGGCAAGCGAGGATCATAAATCAATGATTGTGCTATAAATATGTGCGGTACACCTGTGAGTCCTGGCCGACCAATCCGTGGAAGTTTCCGAACTGACCGAGCAGATTCGATCGATTGATGCCGATATCACACCTTTGGTGAGCAATGGCTAGACAAGTCACAAGGTATGTGCTCTGCCTTCCTTTGTATAGGAAAATATGGAGGCGGCATGATATTAATGTAATATGTTCGGGCTGCAGTTGGTGCTGCTGCCGTGGAGGCCCTGAGGGCAGAACTTGTCCAAGCCAAGGAACAAGCTCGGCTTAGCAATGTGGCTGCCCTAAACGCGTCCGAGGAACTGAGAGCCGAACATGCTGCTCATCGCCGAAGCAAGGAAAAGATGGCCGAAATGGCTATTGAGTTAAAAAATGCCGCTGACCGGTATGAGCTACTTGAAAAGGAGCATAAGGATAGCTTGGCCGAGCTGGAAAAGGCACGCAATGCCACCAAGGAAATACGGACCGAGCTCAGGGGTGCGCGGGAGGAGCTTCAACAGGCCGGTAAAATCGTGGCTGGAGGTTCCTACTTGCTGCGGACGACGTTTTTTGATCCAATGCGCTCCCCTGAATGGTATTGAGTCACTAACAGCGTATCGCGGATTTGGCGAAGAAATCGGCTGATGCTGCCAAGTTCTTCGAGGGTCGGTGATAAGGAGGTGGAGAAGCTTTTTACAGTCGCAATTCAATGCTCCCACTCGCCTGTTGTCATTAAATGACAAGATGGCTGTTGTATGTGAGCTTCGCAGCTGTCCGGTCTTGCAATGCGGTCTGTGATAGACCATCTTTAGCCGGAAGGGTTTAAGCGGACGATTACTTTGGCTTGGTGCAGCAATTCCTTGGGGCCGTGCCTCGGATCGATGCAATGAGGAGGTCGGCGTGCATAGAGGGTGCGCGGATGGCTCTTGCCCGCGTTAAAGCCTATTGGACGGATATGGAGGCCAATATTATAGCGACCCAAGATCCGGCGGGGGGCCAGTATCCGACCAAGCACTACTTGGCGCAGGTCACAGAAGGTGCCCGCCTAATAAAGGCGCAGTGCTCGAAGAATGTCTTGTTCGAGTGATGAGTCGAATCATTGTAAAAAACAATGTTAGTTTGGTTATAAGGCTATATTTATACTTTTTGCCCGAAAGTATTATTGTGTCCCCTGTGTGGCCGTTTACATATATATACATATATATATATATATATATATATATATATATATATATAGACGGTCTAATCTGCTAATATTAGAAGAATAACTATTATGCACACTACTTGACACTTGCACGCTCAACATGAGCGCCTTTGCATCATTTTGACGACGCGCACTGCAATAGAGACTAGTGAACTTCGTGTCGAAAAAAATTGCACGCGGTGTTTTTTCGGTACTGTTTTCTCTCTAATTTTTTAACCATTTATCAGAATGAGGCGTGTAATATACCATTGAAAAGATATGGATTAGGCGCAACTTCGACATGTTGAACACTTTTCGAGATTCCACACGGTTTAAGAGCAGTTTTAAAAATAGTGCGGCGGATGACGAGTGGCAGCGAGCGTTTTTTCGCGTTTTTTTCTAAACCGCTTGTCGGAATGAAGCAAATGATACGCCGTTGGATAGATATCGTCGAGGCGCATCTTTTTCATATATAATTCTTTCTCTAATTCATTACGGTTTAAGAGCAGTTTTGAATTTACTAAATCGCGGAATTCTGTTTTTCAAATTTTTTCAAATTTTCGGTACTGTTTTTGCTCTAGTTTTTTAACCGTTTGTCGAAACGAGGCGTGTAATACGTTGTTGAAAATCTATGGACGAGGCGCAACTTTCATATGTTGTAATGTTTTTGAGATTCCATATGGTTTTAAGTTAATTTTGAAAAACGTGTGGCGGACGATGAGTGGCAGCTGCTGTTTTATGTGAAATTTTTACAAACCGCTGGTCGGAATGATTCAAACGATACGCCGTTGGAAAGATATCGACGAGAGGCAACTTTTTCATGTAGAACACTCTCTCTAATTCCTTACAGTTTAAGAGCAGTTTTAGATTTACCGAAATGCGGACACTCTGTTTTTCGCGACACCCAAATCGACGTGGGGACTTCATCCGAGTGAAAACCACACTGCAACGGACGAAAAACCGCACTGCATCACACGGGTAAGAGAACTGCATGGTTTCTTTTATTCAAACTTAATTTTTTCAAGGACGAGAAAGTAGAGTGTACATCACATCGGGTGTAAATGAACCACAACACTATCAAGAAGTGCACCGCATTACTTTTCTTTGCTTCCGTAACAATTTTTTTGCACTTGCGAGATGAACAACATCAAACGGCCGACCGCACTGCTTCAGACTACAAAATGCACTGCAATGTGAATCAAGGAAACTGCATGCGAGTTTGACTGTAGTGTTTTCGCTATAATTTTTTAAACGAGGCGTGTGGTGTGGTATGTGTGTTGCCTTTAGCCCGAGTGAGCTTCCAGAGAGTTCAAACCGAACTCCCACACGTATAAAGGTGTACTGCAGTCTTCTTTTAGCCTCTTTCTTTTTTGTTATCTATATTTTTCTTTTTGGACTACAATTTGTCTGACATCTTTTTGGACTACATGGTGGAGCCTAGCAAACTGTATTATTTTTTTATGTCATGTTCCCACCTTTTTCTTTATTTACGAGATCGTTTTTTTGAGACAAGATGAATGAACTACATCGGAAAAAGTCTCAAGCAAGGAAGTACACTCGCGACTGAAAGGGGACTGCTCGAGTGTCGGGGAGGCTGATCGTACCCACGAACACCTATGGGGCCGGCGGACCAGGCCCCTTGTGGTTCGGAGGGGGGGCGGAGATCGCACGAAGAGCGGATCGAGGCGAGGCACACGAGCAGTTTACCCAGCTTCGGAGCTCTCCGGAGATATAAAACTCCTACTGCTGCTTGTTTGATGTATTGTGTTCTTGCTAGGGAGCGATGCAAGCTACAAAACCTAGCGTGAGCATCTCTGGTCTCGAGTGAGTCGAATGAACCGAACCTCCTCTACGTTGCGCATGGGCCTCCTTTTATATGCTCAAGGGGTCTCCGACAGGTGGCAACATAGATGAGGGCACAAATGTAAAAACAGGAGTTGGTACACCTACTCGAGCGATTATGCGATGCAAAATACCTAACTCGATGGCAAGGGACAAAAGCAATAAATGCCCGTCTGTATGCGCCTAAGCGATTAGGCCCGAGACCGTCGGTGTGCCACCGCTTCGCCATGATGGCAAGCTTGTCGGCGCCGCTTATCGCTGCTCTCCGGCTGGCTGCACAGCCTCTTGACACGCTGCCGCATGGAATGGCCTCATGGCGACACGTTGTTGGATGAGCTGGAGCGGAGATGGAGAGAGGTTGCTTGCCGCGGCAAGCGCCTCGCCGCGGCTGAATCCTTGTCGCGTCTGGAGGCTTGTCGCACTCCGAGCCTTCCCGGCAAGCTCCTCTTGCCGGGGCCTTGTCTTCTGCATGCCTTGAGTGGCCTTCCCGGCAAGCTCCTCTTGCCGGGGCCTTGTCTTCTTAGTCAAATACTTTGTTCTTGAATGGCTCCAAAGGAGCCACGGAGGATCTTAGCGGTGACCAGCAAACCCCGCCACGGGTGCAGAATCGTCTGCGTGCAAGTCACGGGATACTAGGGTACCCTACTCTAGTACACCGACAGAGCCCCGGCTGGGCGTGCAGTGCCGGCGTTGCGGGCCAGGCCCAAAACAATGCTGCAGTCACACGCGGCCTCGATCACGCGTAACTTCGCCCGGACCCACCACGACCCCACTAACGCACGCACCGAGCGTGGCGTCGTCGCGAAGATCGTGGGCGTGGTCGTGGGGTTTCTTTATTATGAAAAGCGGGCGTCCGCCCCTCCCCTCTTTATAAGCGGGGAAACAGGGCAGGCCGTCCACTCCGCCATTGCTGTCTTGTCAAGAAAACCACCGCCGCCCCTTCTTCTCCGGTCTTGAAGAGAGCAGCGCCCGCCCCTTCGCCACAAAAGCGCACTCACCGCCGTCGGCCTCCTCCGCCGCCCTCGCCATGGCTGCGAAATCCGACAAGGAGAAGGGCGTCAAGTCGGCCGAGGCGCAGCGGCTCGCGGTGCTGCGCAAGGAGCGGGCCATCTTCTCCCCTTAGCTCGGCGCAAAGGAGCTGCGGGAGCTCTTCTATCTCTTTTGGTCGACGGAGACGCGTGCGCATCCGCGCACGAAGGTACTCCCCGCCTCCGCTTCTGATTTGGCCCCAACTGGGTACCCCTTCTTCGCCCTTTTCTTCTATTGCGGGCTTTGCCCGCCCTTTTCCGAGTTCTTCTGCGATATCATGAACACATATGGCCTCCGCCTCCTTGATTTCACCCCCAATGCTGTCTTGACCATGGCGGTTTCGCACACCTTTGGCGAAAACTTTGTCGGGATCCACCCAAATGTGGCACTCTTCCGCCACTTCTTCGTGCCCAGCGTCGAGAGAGGAGAGCCACTTGCCGGAGGGATAACTTGGGTCTCCGGGATCGGCAAGAAAGAAGCCCTCTTTGGAAGGGAGTTCCGCAACAAGTGGGAGGAGTGGAGAGCCAATTGGTGTTGGGTCGTGAGGAGAACCCGCAGCCCTTTCTTGCCGTCATGCGCCAAACCCCAATAGTGCGCGGCAGAGATTGGAGTAGCTTGGCGCCGGAGGATGCTAGGTTGAAGATAGCTGTGACCCGGATTTTGTGCCTCAGGCTTGCCGGACTAACCGTAGGCGCAGTTGGCGCAGACTTCCTTCGCCGCGCCACGCTCGCTCCCTTGCGGGGAGAGGAGGAGGCCTGCTTGGGAGTTCCAAAATCTGGCGGAACATCATGAGGTTGCGCCGGGCCTGAAATGAAATTTCACCGTCTTGGAGCTGGATGCGATGCTGCTAGAGCTGTTCAAGAACGACCCGATCACCACTGAGTGGTTTAGGTTGCCGAGGGGGTCGTCCCATTGTGCAACAACTTCGGCGCTCGACCGCATCCAGCGCCATGATGCCGTTGTCAGCGATTCCCATGGGATCGTTCCAACTGGCAGGAGCCTCCCGGCGAGGTCGTGCAGCAGTTCTTTGGCGACTTGGAAGAAGTGCCGATCCGCTCCGACGGCGAAAAAGGCTCACTCGCGACACCACCGACGAGGAGATGGCGCGTATTGCCACCAGGCTGGAGGAGGCGGCAGCAGCCGCTGCCGCTGGAGCCTTCGGGTACACCGTGGAGGAGGCGGACGCGGCGAAGGCGGCAAGCCTTGCCGAGCGAAAGGAGATCGCCGGTGAGGATGAGCTTGTCGAGCCCGAGGCCGAGTCGAGTGGACCCGCCGAGGGCGCTTCTTATCCACCACCCCGCGACTTGCCGCCCGGTGAGCCCGGCTCCGCCGAAGAGGCGTCTCCGCAAGGCCGGAGACGAATTGGGGCGGCAGACTGGCCCACAGCAGCAGCGCCGCGCGACGCGCTCTACCACGGCAAGCGATGTTGCCGCGGGAGCGCCTCACGGCCGCAAAAACTGGGCGGGATCTTCCCAAGCCACCGCCGACGCCTCCGCCAAGCGGCCAAGAGAGCCCACTCCTCCGCCTCGTCGCACCGGAGGCGAGCCGGAGTTTGACTTCTCCGCGCTCAGCTCCGAGGAGGAAGATGAAGAGTAAGCTTTTGAGATTGTGTTTGTATTTCTTCAATTTTGTTGCT
This sequence comes from Aegilops bicornis, assembly GCA_021605145.1. Taxonomy (NCBI): domain Eukaryota; kingdom Viridiplantae; phylum Streptophyta; class Magnoliopsida; order Poales; family Poaceae; genus Aegilops; species Aegilops bicornis. Next base: position 207,192,703 of record CM038673.1, on the reverse strand, counting down.
TCATCTTGAATCTGATTTGCTTCGTTCTGAACTCTTTCCTTTTCAGGACGCTAGCCCGTAGAAGCGTCGAAGAGGGCCAAGATCCCGACGGTCGTCGTTGAGGACGATCCACCCGTGGCAACAGAGGAGGCGTCTGAGACCCCCTTGCCGGACCCGGCAACCCTTCCTCAGAGCAGCCCCCAGGGTAAGTGTGCGGCTTTCTCCTTACTGTTAGGTGTGCAGGGGTGCTCCTTCTTCGTTGATACCTGATTGTTTGCTTGTGTAGGAGCAGAGCAGCCTCATCAGGAGGGCTCGGAAGCCGCCCGAAATCCTGTCTGCTGCAACTCACGCCGCCAAGGGAGGATTCTCTCCGGCAAGGGAGCGCCCTCTCCGACACGGGAGGCCACTCCGGCGAGGAGGTTACCCGGCAAGGGACAGCTCCAGTGTCCCTCCAGTGGTCGAGGCCATGGCTGCGGATCCCGTTGCAGGTAATTTCCTTACACGAAAATCTCCCTTGGGCTTGTTTTCTTTTGTTTCTCTTTTTGAACATTTGCTTGACTGCTCTTTCTTCGTCTGATGCAGAGCCGATGGAGGTCGAGGTTGCCGGCGAGGAGGAAGCGCGCGGCAACACCGACGAGGCCGTCGTCGTGGAAGAAGAGGCCGTCGCTGTGGAAGAAGAGGCCGTCGCCGACGAGCCTGTCGGCGATGAGGCCACCGACTCTTGCCGACGCAGAAGCCGGGCGAGGGTCGGGCGATCGCCGACGGCCACTGAGGCTGCAGGAGCGCCAGGCGCTACACCGACAAACCCGGCTCCCCGCCGTCGAGCTCGAGGAGCCCAGCCCGCGCCTACCAAGGCCGGCGAGGTGTCTTCATCAAACTCCACAGGAGCCGAGCTCAGGCGCCCGGTCGAAGGAGAGACCTTTGACGGCGAGCTACTTGCCTCCATTGGGCTGACGCTGTGGACGCGCCAAGCAGCGGCAAGGCGAATCTGAGGAGGAGGAGTAGCTGAAGAAGCTTTGTCACTCTACCGCCCGTGAGCCAAGTTGGAGTCCCGGAAGCACTTGTCGCGAGGGCAGGAGCGGACATGGAGAAGCGCAGAAGAGCTCCGGGCGCCAACCAAGAAACTCTCCGCGACGTAGCGAAGCGCTGGGGCAACTTGCAGAAGAGCGCACGGACTTCATCCTTGAGAAGGCCGCAATGAGGAGGAGCAGCGGCTGGCTGCCGAGAAGCTCTCCGCGAGGAAGCGAAATGGCGCAGCGGAAGGTCAACCTGGACAGCCACGAAGAAGACATTGCCGCAGCGAGGAGTCACTTGGCGGGCGCAAGGAAGCGAAGGATGCTGCCGCAGCCGAGGCCGCCAAGGAAGAGTTGAAGGCGAAGGTGGCACAGCTGGAGGCCAGCCTCAAGAAGAGTGGCGAGGAGCTTGCCGCGCTCAAGCACGAACGCGAGAAGGACGCCTACACTCTTGGCGAGCTGCAGGGCCGTCTCGCCGATAGGGGCAAGGAGCTCGACGCCAAAGATTCCAAGGCGGATCTTGAGCTGAAGCTGACCACTCGCCAGCAGACGTTGGGCGGGCGCCCGAGAGCGGGAGGTGGGCTTGTTGGAGATGATCAAGGCCAAGGAGGAGCTGTGGCGAATGTTGTCTCCACCAGAGCACCTTGAGGGAGAGTGTGGAGCCTTTGGGTGAAGGTCTTGTGGACACCGCTGCTGACATCCACAACGAGCTGATGGAGCTGGGGATGGCAGACCTTGCATACTCCTCCGACGAGCATCTCCAACCCAGCGCCAAACTCAGTTTATTCTTCAAAGGCGTGGTGACGGGTCTCCAGCGACTCCGGGAAGAGGTCCCAAAGTAGCTGGCCGAGGAATCACGCCAGATCTGTGCAGGAGCCCTTGAGAAGGTGTTGATAAAGGTGGCCTTCCGTAATCCGGGCCTCAACCTTAACGGCGTCCTCAGATCCTTGCCGCCAGATGCCAACATGGAGGAGCTCAAAGCCCTTGTCGCACCCATTGTGGACAAGGTGAACAAGATCAAGCGGATTAATGGCGACCGTGTAGACTAGGCCGCCAATTTTATTTTTCCCTTGTCGCTGCTGATCATGTTTAGAACACTTTGTTAGATCAGCGACAAGTTATTTTGTAATATACTCTATCTTAGGCGATCAATGCAACGTTATTTCCTCTACTTGATTCCTTCCTTTGTATGCGTTTACGCCCTACGCATTTGGGGACCTGTCGGTGCGAGCACCTTCTTGCATGGCCGAGTGCGGAACGTCACCTTTGGCGATGCCGCCTCCGACAAGCAACCTTGTCGCGACTAGCCGCAGCTCACTTAAGTTGTTGAGCGGACTCGAAACAAAGTAAGGGTGCGACTAGCCTGCGAGTTGGTTCCTCTACGCACAGGTTTTCCATACAAAGTACTCTCGTTCGAGGAAGATAACTTGAAAATTTAAAAATTGATTGCTCAAACTTTGGCAACTTAGCTTTTCTGTCTCTTGCTTCCCGATAAGGCGAAACTTCCTCGAGCGATGCCTGGTCCATAGTATTATCTTCTCCTTCCCCCCAGGTTAACTTGTGCGCGAGGGAGCCTTCCTTTCTTTGAGAAAAGAGAAAGAAGGGAAAATAAAGTTATGGAGCCCAGCGGCTCGATTTTGCTTACCGGGTGTGGTTGCTGCACAAAGTGTTAGCCAAAACATGCAATAAAATGATGAAAGCATGAATTTTGACAAGTTGTGCGCAACACATGAGCTTTACTGATGCACGGGGTCTGCGCCCGGCTTTGTACAAAGGATTACATGCAACAGCGACAAGACTTGTACAAAAGGTGGTTGCCGGAACAGGTTCCGGCAACCGCGCCCTATGGGTAAAACTTACGAAGATGCTCAATGTTCCAGGAGTTGCTCACCGGGATGCCATCTTCGGTCTCAAGGCGGACAGCGCCAGGCCTAGTGACTCGTTTCACCCGATAAGGGCCTTCCCACCTTGGCGTCAACTTGTTTGAATTCTTGGCGGACTGAACGCGCCGAAGAACAAGGTCGCCTTCCTCGAGACTTCTGGCACTAACTTTGCGGCTATGGTAGCGACGCAAAGCTTGCTGGTAGCGAGCAGCTCGCCAATGGCCGAAGACGATCCTCCTCAAGGAGCAGCGCATCATCTTGTCGCAGCTGCTCTTGCTCAAGCTCATCGTAGCGAGCACTCGAGGTGATCCGTATATCTGAGTTCCGTGGGGAGAACTGCTTCTGCTCCATAGTCTAGAGCAAAAGGTGTCTGGCCGGTGGCTCGATTTGGCGTCGTCCTGATCGACCAAAGAACCACCGGCAGCTCCTCGGTCCAGTTTCTTCCGCAGTTGTGCAGCCTGTCGAAAGTTCTGGTCTTGAGCCCGCGCAGCACTTCAGCATTTGCCCTCGCTGCTTGACCGTTGCTTCTCGGGTGAGCAACGGAAGTAAAGCAGACCTTGGCGCCAAGATCTTGGACGTACTGCATGAAGGTGCGACTCGTAAATTGTGTGCCGTTGTCGGTGATGATCCTGTTAGGGATTCCGAAACGGCAAACAATCGACCTGAAGAATTTGATCTTGTTGTCTTTGTCACCTTCCTCACTGCTTCCACTTCCGGCCACTTTGTGAACTTGTCAATGGCGGCGTACAAGTACTCAAAGCCCCGACAGCTTCGGGGAAGGGGCCGAGGATGTCGAGCCCTGCACCGAAAATGGCCGGGATAAAGGGATCGTCTGAGAGCCTGAGCTGGTTGGTGTATCTGTTTGGAATGGAACTGGCACGCTTCACACTTGGTTACTTGTGCAGTTGCATCCTGGAGGGCTGTCGGCCAGAAGAAACCTTGCCGGAAAGCTTTGCCGGCAAGTGCTCTCGCGCCAATGTGGTGACCACATATGCCTCCATGTATGTCTGCCAGCAGCTTATGTCCATCTTCCCTGGGAATGCATTTCAATTTCACACCGTTGAGTCTTCTTACATGCAGTATCTGCCGACAAACCGATACATACTTGACTGTCGGGCTACTCTTTCCGCTTCTTCTTGCTCTTCGGGAAGTTCTCCTGTCTGAAGGAAAAGGACAATCGGCTACGCCCATGCTGGAGCTTGTGGCTCGACAACGAGGACTAAAGGCACATCTGCTGCTGCGGGAACGTCAGCTTCTACGGCAAGAACCTGCGGTTCTGCCGGAGCTTGATGCTCCCCGGCAAGCTTGCCGGAGCAAGACTTGTCGGAAGCGTCTGCTTCAACGAAACAAACCCTGGGGCTTGTCGGAGCAGACTGCCCCTCGGCTGATTGGTGTTGATCTTGGGGACCTTCGCAGCGGCTTCGGGAAGCTCTGCCGGAAAGTAGTCACCAGAGATCAACTTCCTCTTCTTGCTTTGTCCAGATTGATGGTGTTACGGTTGGTTGAGTCAGCTTGAGCACGAAAATCCCTGGTTCCATTGTGCAACTTAAGTGCAGCGCACTTTGACAGGCCGTCAGCAATATCATTCTGAGCTCTTGGAACATGTTCCATTTGCAGGCCGTCAAAGTGCTCTTCTAGCTTCCTCACTTCATCAACGTAGGCTTCCATCAACTGACTTTGATAATCTTTGTTCACTTGGCGGACGACAAGCTGCGAGTCACCCCTGACAATAAGCTTTTTGATCCCAAGGTCCATCATGATCTCGAGACCGGCAAGCAAACCTTCATACTCTGCAGTATTGTTTGTTGCTTGCTCCTTGGGAAAGTGCATCTGGACTACGTACTTGAGGTGCTCTCCGGTGGGTGCAATAAGCAGCACGCCGGCACCGGCGCCTTGCAACGAGAAGGCACCGAAACCTTCATACTCTTTGCTTGCTTCCTTGACGGGAATGCTCGTCTCCGGAATCTCTTCATCTGGCGTTGGCGTCCATTCTGCTATGAATTCTGCCAATGCTCTGCTTTGGATAGTTGAAGTGCTTTCAAACTTGAGACCAAAGCTCGACAGTTCCAGCGCCCACTCGACAATCCTGCCTGTTGCCTCTGGATTCCGCAGTATCCTCTTGAGAGGAAAGCGAGTGACAACTGTGATCTCATGTGCTTGGAAGTAATGGCGCAGCTTTCTCGAGGCCATGAGGAGGCCGAAAAGCAATTTCTGCACACCAGAGTACCTTGACCTAGCCCCCTGCAGAGGGAACCGACAAAGTAAACTGCGCTGCACCATCCTTTTCTCGTGATCTGTTCATGTGTCTGCGTGGATTCGCCCTTGTAGGGACCCGAGCTTGTCGGTGAATCTCCCCGCTTGTCACCGGATGTGTTTGCCGTGGTTGCGGCTCGTCATCCGCCTCCTCTCCGCTACCAACGCAGCACTAACCACTTGATTGGTTGCTGCTATATATAGCAGCAACTTCTCTTGTGGTTTAGGTGCGACAAGTGTTGGAGTGGAGGACATGTATCTCTTTAAGTCTCTGTAGCGCAGCCTCCGCTTGGAGTCCATTTCATTGGACCTGCCTTTTCAAAATCTTGAAAAGCAGGCGCGCTCTCAGCAGAACCTAGAAATAAACCTGCCGAGAGCAGCTACGCAACCGCAAGTCTTCGTGACATCCTTGACGCGCTTTGGTGCTTCAATCTGCTCAATGGCCTTGATCTTGTCGGGATTGGCTTCAATCCTCATTTGAGACACGAAGAACCGAGAAGCTTGCGGAAGGGACTCCAAACACGCACTTCTCGGGGTTGAGCTTGAGGTTGATCTTGCAGCGGATTTGCAAAGGTCTCGTCCAAATCTTGAATCAGAGTTGCTTTGTCCTTGCTTTTGACCACTATGTCATCCATGTAGGCTTCTACATTTACATGCATTTGCGGCTCAAAAGCGTCATGGACTACCCTTGCAAACATTGAACCAGCATTCTTCAAACCGAAAGGCATCCGTATGAAACAGTATGTGCCACATGGTGTAATGAATGCGGTCTTCTCCTCATCTTCTTCAGCCATGAAGATCTGATGGTATCCTGAGTATGCATCAAGAAACGAAAGCAAATCACATCCTGCCGTGGAGTCAACAATCTGGTCGATGTGCGGTAATGGAAATGGATCTTTGGGACAAGCTTTATTAACATCCGTGAAGTCAATACAAAGTCTCCATTTTCCATTTGCTTTGCGCACGACTACAGGATTGGCCAACCACGTAGGATGGAGCACTCCTCTGACAAGGCCTGCTGCTTCCGGTTTCTTGATCTCTTCGCTATGAATTCTTGGCGCTCCACCGCTTGCTTCGACTTTTTGCTTGACGGGCCGCGCATGAGGACAAACGGCCAAAGCGGTGCTCAATTACTTCCACAGGAACACTGGGATGTCGACGGTTGCCATGCAAACACGCCGATATTCGCCCGCAGGAAAGCAACGAGCCGCCTTCCTATTTAGGGTCGAGAGAGGCACCGATGGTGAAGGTACCACCCGGTCACCGTCCTCCTTGGCGGGCACCTTCTTGGTCTTTGGCGGAGCTACCATCTTCTTTTTGCACTTGCCGGTGGAGCTCGATGGTGCGTCCTCGACGGTAGCGCAGCACTCCGAAGAGGTGCGCTTGCCGGAGTGGGCATCAGAGCTCTTGCCGGACTTGGACTTGGTCTTCTTCCCCCCGGGAGCTTCAGCGGCAAGTGTTTGGCAATCTGTCGCGGCTGCTGCATCCCGGTAGATTTTGTCGGCACAAATAAGGGCATCCTTCTTGTCGCCATGGACGGAGATGACGCTTATCGGGCCTGGCATCTTGAGTAAATTGTAGGCGTAGTGAGAGGCTGCCATGAACTTGGCGAGTCTTTGGATTTGCCAAGTATCCCATTGTAAGGCAATGGGAAATCGGCAACGTCGAATGTGACCCTCTCAGTCCTAAAGTTCAGCTCGCTGCCAAATGTTACCGGCAACGTAATCTTCCCCTGCAGCTTGCTCCTTCCCGGATTGATTCCTTGGAAGGTGCCAGTCTTCGAGCTTCGCTGTCGAGGATTTGAAGCTTCCGGAGCACCGCGGAGGAGATCAGATTCAAGCCGCCCCGCCGTCAACTAGCATCTTGGTGACCTTGAGGTTGCGGATGGTTGGTGAGACCAACATCGGCAAGCACCCGACCGCAGCTTATGCGATCAGGTTGGTCCTCAATATCAAAGGCGATAGGCGTGCTTTGGACACTTCAGAGGCTTGCGTGACTACGGATGGTTCCGCTGCATTGACCTCCCGCATCCATTGCTTGAGTTGGCGGTGGGAGGTATGCAGGGAAGCACCTCCGTCAACGCAGAGGACCTCTGTGGCTTTCTGAAACTCCTATTCATCGGCGTCGTCGTCTTCCATATCTTCGTCGTGGTCATCATCTTCATCCTTGTGGCGGCCGCGGGGAGGTCTGTCTCCTTGCCGCTGCTTGGCCTTGCCGCGGCGCCCTCCCCGGCTGGGACGTTTCTTGCCTGCTCCCCTAGCACCTTCCTGGGCCTTCTCCTTGTCGCGCCGCTCGTACTCAGCCTTCTGCTGCTCAACAAGCTGCTCGACCTTCTTGCAGCTCTGGAGGTCGTGGCCCTTGGTGCGGTGGATCTTGCAGTCTTTCTGCCGGAGCAAATCACCTTGTCGGCGGCCGCCACAGACTGGTGGCGGGTGTCGTGACAACCTCCTTACCGGAGCCACCAGCCTTGGCGTTCTTGTCGCCACCTCCATTGCCGGACTGCTCAACAGCTAGCACTTCTCTGCCTTTCTTCTTCCTGTTGCCTCGCCGCCGGCCCTTCTTTGCCGGGGCGGCCTCCTCACCGCCGATCCTGCTTCGCATTCTCTCCTGAGTCTCCTCCTTCCTCGGTAGCGTGCACACTTGTCGGCCAAGGCGTACAGCTCACTAATGTCCTTGACTTTGCACATCGCCATCTCCTCCCTCATCCTGCGGTTCCGCACGTTCTGATGAAACACGCTGATCACCACGGCAGGGTGGACATCTGGGATGTTGTAGTGCACACGGCTGAATCTCTGAATGAATTTGCGTAGGGACTCTCCTTCCTTCTGGGCAAGCAGATGAAGGTCATTCTCTTGGCCATGAGGTTTGTGGCCACCTGTGAAGGCACCAACAAACTGATGGCATAGATCTGCCCAAGAGGATATGGAGCTGCCCGGCAAGTGCATGAGCCAAGATCTGACGTTGGGCTTGAGCACGAGTGGGAAGTAATTGGCGAGGATCTTGTCGTCCCGTCCCCCCGCAGCCTGCACCACGATGGTGTAGATGCTGAGGAACTCTGACGGATGCGTCCTGCCATCATACTTCTCCGGCACATCTGGTTTGAAGTTTTTCTGGCTGGGCCACTGGACTTGCCGCAGCTCACGAGTGAACGCAGGGCAACCTACCGCGTACGGCAAGTCGCCTGGCTCCTCCGGCGCGCGCATGTCAACAGTAGGCCCAGCGCGCTTGTCGGACTGACGTCGCGCTTCTCTCCGGCGCTCGATGCGAGTTCGAGCGTCCTCTTGTTGTCGCTCATGAAGAACTTGGCGCTGATCGCGGCGAGCTCGCGGATCCGACGACGCGGTGGAGTCGCTGTCGAGGTGGATCCGGTGAGTCGGCGATCTTGGCCTTCGGGGCGGAGAGTGCATGGTAGTTGCACCTCCGACAGTCTCGTCGCCACCGGCTCGTGCCTTGTCGTCTTGCCGCGGCAACGACGGCGTTGGTTGCCGCGGAGCGTCGCCGTTGGCAAAGCCGATGAGGCTCTGGATAGTGGCCCTCCACTCGTCGACCTTGTCGGCCGTTGGAGGGTAGTCGAGGAGCAGCTGAGCTCTCGCCAGAGCTTCTGCTGGAGTAGTGGGTGGCATTGGCGAGCGGTGCGAGGCGGGATATGCTCGGACTTCTAACTATGTTAGAAGGAGCAGCACCCGTCGAGCGACCGTATCTCACTCGTGCCGGCATGTTGGCGCGCATGCTGGTCTTGAGGGTCTCGATCCAACGAGCGTATGGCATTGTGAACGCCATGACGTTGTTGGTCCCGTCTCTGAGATGGGCGCGGGGATGTCGCGGACGCCGAGGTTTGCGGGCCTTGTCCTTGGACTTGGCGACGTCGCGAACACCTTCGTCGGCGCCCGTTCCTCCGCCGGCGTCTGCCCCACCACCCGTTTGCTGCGGTGAGGGTGGGTACGACGCGGACGGCTCTACTGCCGCCGAGGCCTTCTTCTTCGGTGGCATGTTGAGGAAGATGTTGAGGACGCTGCTCGTGTGAACATCGGATCAGATTCACACGGCCTCGACGCCCCCTACCTGGCGCGCCAAAGATGTCGGGGAGGCTGATCGTACCCACGAACACCTATGGGGCCGGCGGACCAGGCCCCTTGTGGTTCGGAGGGGGGGCGGAGATCGCACGAAGAGCGGATCGAGGCGAGGCACACGAGCAGTTTACCCAGCTTCGGAGCTCTCCGGAGAGATAAAACTCCTCTGCTGCTTGTTTGATGTATTGTGTTCTTGCTAGGGAGGCGATGCAAGCTACAAAACCTAAGCGTGAGCGTCTCTGGTCTCGAGTGAGTCGAATGAACCGAACCTCCTCTACGTTGCGCATGGGCCTCCTTTTATATGCTCAAGGGGTCTCCGACAGGTGGCAACATAGATGAGGGCACAAATGTAAAAACAGGAGTTGGTACACCTACTCGAACAGTGTACAGTGCAAAATACCTAACTTTGACGGCAAGGGAAAAAAGCAATAAATGCCCGTCTGTGTCGCCTAAACAGTGCAACAGAGACCGTCAGGTGCGCCACCGCTCGCCACGATGGCAAGCTTGTCGTGCCCGCTTATCGCTGCTCTCCGCTGGCTGCACAGCCTCTTGACACGCGCGCATGGAATGGTCCCATGGCGACACGTTGTTGGATGAGCTGGAGCGGAGATGGAGAGAGGTTGCTTGCCGCGGCAAGCGCCTCGCCGCGGCTGAATCCTTGTCGCGTCTGGAGGCTTGTCGCACTCCGAGCCTTCCCGGCAAGCTCCTCTTGCCGGGGCCTTGTCTTCTTCATGCCTTGAGTGGCCTTCCCGGCAAGCTCCTCTTGCTTTGGGGCCTTGTCTTCTTAGTCAAATACTTTGTTCTTGAATGGCTCCAAAGGAGCCACGGAGGATCTTAGCGGTGACCAGGCAAACCCCTGCCACGGGTCTTTGCAATCGTCTGCAGGCACGTCACGGATACTAGGGTACCCCTACTCTAGTACACCGACATCGAGTCAACTAAGTAAACCGCATGTTTTTGTTTTATATGGTTGTTTCACATCTGCTCTGTACTGCACATGTGCTCTGCAAGGACAAGACGAGCGAACTTCATTCAATTTTGTGTCCTCCTACCGCAAGTGTGCACAATGAAGCACACAGAGTTGTGAATTGAACTGCGAGCTCCCGTCGGGTCACCAGCATGCACACGAACTTGTCGTCACTCAGCTTGCTCGAGGGTCCTCGAAGCACAGAAGGGAACTGTGCCTTCCTTTTGCGCGAGCAGTTCCTTTTTGCAAAGAAACATCTTGAAAATTTGGAAAATCAACAAAAAAAACTGCAGCAGAACACCCAGCCTCGCCGCACCGAGGACTCATGCATACTGCAGTGCTTTTGCACAAGCAAAATCTGAAAAAGGGCCCCGACTGCAACCCATCCATGCACCACACCGCATGAGGGACCCAGTAAACCTGCACGTGCGGGGTCTATTCTACCCAGCTTCTAGCAGCGCGCTGGAGCAGATCTGGCTGTCGGCGGCCAGATCCAGAGCGGCAGCGACGAGCAAGCTTGAGATGGCCATGGCCGCTCCTGCAGCACAAGCCTGTGAGGGGAGAGGTGAGGAGGGGGAAGAAGGAAAGGAGAGAGGAGGGGCAGCTCACCTCTGGTGTTGCTCTAGCCATTCAAAGACGGGCGTGGGGAGCAGCGCCAGCCGGGAAGGAAGAAGGAGAGGGCGTGGCGGCCGGATCAGTGCTGCTCGGCGGGGAGAGGGGCGGTGGCCGCATCAGTGCCGGCCGCCAGGGAGAGGCGCGGTGGCGGATCCGGATATGGTCAGATCCACGAGGCCACGGAGGGAGCCTGAGTGGCGGTGGGTGGGCGGCGGCTCGGCGGCGATAGGTGGCGGGGAGGAGGTGGGGCCGGCCATTGGGAGGAGGAGGAGGCGGGCGGCGCCCGGCCGGTGGGAGGAGGAGGCGGGGAGGAGGAGGAGTCTGGCAGCGGCGGGGAGGGAGGCGGTGCGGCAGTGGGGGTCGGCGAAGGTGTGGCCAGAGCGGCTAGGGGCGACCTCCAGCATCGGGGAACAAGGAAAAGCGACGGGGAGGTACTAGTGGGAGGGGCGGCGCTGGGTAGGAGGCCGAGGCGCGCGCCCATGGGAGGATCGGATCCGTCGCCGACCCGGATGTGACGGCGAGATCTAGCGAGAGGTAGGTGGAGGGGATGGGCGACGCGGGGGAGAAGGTTGGTAGGAGAGGGAGTGGGTGGGACGTGCACGGTGGAGTGGTTGGGGGAGTTGCCCCGGTGGGGTTGACCGAGCGCCACGGGCAGTCCTTGACGCAGTGTTAGCAGAATAAGAGATTTGGTGTGCAGAATAAGACTCTTAAGGATGTTATTAGAATAGACCCACCCTATATATATATACATATATATATATACATGTATATGTATATATATATATGTCTGTATATATATATATACACACACACATGTATATATATATATACACACACATCTGGGCTATTCTGTTACGCGTAACAGAATACCTACTTGAACTGATGAATTCAACCGGTTGAACTGATAAAATTCGAGCGTTTGAACGGATGCTTTCTGTTTCTGTTAAAAATCGTCTTCATTAGTTCAAATTTTTTGCAAATTTTTTTGGTCGAAACGGGGTGTGTAATATATCGTTGAAAAGCTCTTGTCATCTACATTACAATCTTATAATTTGTTTTTGCAAAAAAATTATGGTTTAAGAGCAGTTTTGAAAAAACCGTTTTTTTCAAAACTGAAAACACGAATCGTATTTTGGACTTAATTTTCAAACGGTTTATCGGAATTGAGCAAATGAGATGGCGTTGGAAAGCTTGTAAAAATCCGCATCTTCCATACATTTACTATTTTTTCAAATTCTATATGATTTAAAAGTAATTTTAAAAATGGTGAAATTCTGGGCGAAACGTATTTTCGCTATTTTTTGCAAACGGTTTGTCGGATTGACGCAAATGATATGGCGTTGGAAAGCTATGGAAAGTGCACAACTTGCGTATAGAAAGTTTTTTCTAATTCCTTACGGTTTAAATACGAATTCAAATACGGTTAAAATTGGTTTTGAACGCGGTTTTGTTAAAAAGTTTATTGAAATGAGGCAAATAATATATCATTGGAAAGCTACCGAAAATGTGAAACTTAGCCATGTTGAACATTTTCTCAAATTCGCAATCGATTAAGAGTAATTTTGAATACGGCAAGACGGATCCTGCTATTTTTCCGTCTGAAAAACAGAGTACTCGTACTGATATATGTGTGTGTTTGTACTGAGTTATTTTTTGTAGAGTAATTTTGAATACGGCAAGACGGATTCTGCTATTTTTCCGTCTGAAAAACAGAGTACTTATACTGATATATGTGTGTGTTTGTACTGAGTTATTTTTTGTAGAGTAATTTTGAATTGTTCTGAAAAAAGAGTAATTGTACTGATGTTTGCATAGGTTTGTACTAAGCGTGTTTTCACTAACTAGACTTTGCTCTGTTTTTGGGTAATGTTTTTTGCTCGTAAGATTTCAACGGTTTACTGTATCGTCGCCCTTGTACTTGCATAGTTTGTATTATCAAACTGAATGATATTTAAAAAAAAAAGAAAATTTTGTTATTCTTTTTTTAACTAAACATTTTTTTGCAACGATGTTCTGGACTTCTCTTATTTAAGACTTGTACTTTTACCATTTGAATTGCATGTGGGTTTCTTTTTGCTTGAACTTTTACAATTTGAACTCATGTGCTACATGTACTCTCCACTACAATTTTTTTGTCAATCTGTGGACATCACCAAAATAGAAAGGGACAAATAGTAAGGATAGCAGAAAGAGCACTAGTAATACATGAACTCCTTATTTTGCCTCAGTGAAATTGGCTAAGGGTTTGTTTTTCGTTCGAACTTACCACGTTTATCAATTTGAACATTTCAAAATTTGCCAAGAATTTGAACTATTCACAACCAGCACGAATGACGAGAGAAGCAACAGTGTACTTACTGGTTAGTAATACATGAACGCCTAGGTAGTTATACATGACCTCGAACATAAACTTCATTGAGCACTTGAAACACATAACATACCGTAATGATGTGCGTAGCTGCGAATGCTGATGGATCAACTCTTCAGATTTTGCAAGCACATAACAGTTCAATGTCAAAAGAACATCCACACATCCACGAACCTTATAGAAGATACACTTAAGTTCAACTTGTAAATACAAGTTGTGTAGCCCTCGTCAGCAACACAAAAATCTGTAGAAAAATGTACCCGTTCTCATGGGCATATCAATAAGTATGTTCATAGCAAAATGTCTTCTGCCCTTCTCCACAAAGAAACCACTCGAGTTCCTCTCCTTTTTCTCCTTGATGAGCCACTTAGACTTGAATTTGTACTGGCTGTCCACATCCAACAGCTTCCATGAGACGAATTTGTGGTCGAGAGGCCACAGGCTTGGGTGTTTCCTCAAGAATCGTGCACCGTCCTGGGATGTGTTTGAGGTGAGACGCCCACAAGACCACACATAGACAATGCCAAAACGCCAAGCATGGCCGCGACCACGCACGCACGAACACAACACACACATATGCGCTGTGAGCGACTCAATGAAGACGTGCATCTACATGGTCACATGGTTGCGCATGGAAGGTGCATCCCACAGTCAACGGCGGTCCACGCAGGGGATTGAGGGAGCAGTTCGAAGGCGGAGAATCAACGAGGTCGCAACAGGAAATCAGCATGGCAGCGGCAACATATTCAGACTTGTCAATTGTTAAGACGAATATGAGAGTTCAGAGCCAACTTCTGGTTTAGTATCAACATATTCAGAGTGAACTTAGCTGCCCATATTATAGCATGAGTTCATGGCAGAAAAAGGTGATACTCAAGATATTGAACTAAACTAAAATTATATATTGAACTTAACTAAAATTATATATTGAAATGAACAAAAATAAGAATTAAACAGAAAGTTATATATTGTGGAGTAACACACACAAACCGAACCGTGGGCAAGAGTGTGAGGATCCATGAACCTGCCCCGATGATGTTATGATCAAAATGGGTTTGATCCATGGCACACACATTTGTAGCAACACATACACATTTGTAGCAGTACACACACATTTGTAGCAGCAGAAAAACAATCACGGAGTAGATGAAAAAAAAGCATTTTAGTTTCTTGTGGCATGGTAGACAAACCGCGGCAGCGGCACATCAAGAATCAGCGAGGAAAATGTCCCTGTCCTATTAAGTAAACAAACAGAATCATCCACATCATCGACTAATAATGGGAGGGATATCCAGTGAGATACCAAGCAACTGCAATTGCTATGCGACGATCTTTGAACTGATTATCAAATACATACTGGACTATTAGACATATGATAATGCCCTGATGCAATTACATAATCATCAAATTAATGTATGAGTTGCAAGCAATTATCAAATGCCAAGCTACTGTGTGTACACTTCTTTTCTAAAATATATTTTAGAAAATCACACAATCTTCTATGGAACAGAGGGAAGTTTTTTTTGTAACACGGTATACATGCTTTGCTTAAACATATGTTGCACATCCTTACCTAATTAGAATAGAGATACGTTTTGTCACGGGGGTTTGCATATGGATGAACCGACCGATCCATTTTTCTTGTCTTTGAAGCTTGCTTCCAGAAATTTAAGACAATGCAAATTTATCTACAATATGGACATTTAGTATAGTCTGAACTGAACTTTTTGGAACTCTTTGTACTGAGGTAATAGCAGTGAACCTATGACGAAGAATAGAACTCAAAAAAAATTTGGAGGTGGAATAAGACGTCGGAGATCGGGTGGACAGGTTACACCTCCTCCTCTGGACTGATTGCTCCGGCGAAGTTGAGCTGATGAAGGCGGAGATCACGAGCAGCAGCCGGATTTGGCAGCTGCAGGGAATCCCAGCGACTTGTTGTGCATCTCTAATAGCTAGAGGTAAAAGCGGCAATGACTTGAAATATAAATCTCCAAACTCATGATAGATGTGTTTTAACTGTATAAAGCATCAAGAAATAATGCTACTGGTTATTAGCATTTATTGGATCACTATCATGAATGGATTAATAATTATGCAATAGTCCTTTTTGTTCCGAACAAACTTTTGGGCAAGAACATGTCCTGGCTAATGTATCACAGAAATAATCTATTTGTATTGAACAACAAATGTTTTAGTTTAGGGAGAATTGTAATGTCCGACAAACCTCCAGCATATATATTTTTGAACTGATTGTTTTCTATCATTGTACTGTTGTCGTGTAGAGGGAATTGAACAGACAATGCACGCTACCAAGTCTCATGAACAGTTCAATAATGCGGGCGAACTACACGGTGTCGCTCCTGCACCAACGGAGAGTAGGGGAGGTGGAAGATGGAGGCATACCTGACTATCTTGCCGGTGGATGCCTGTTGGAGAACCTCCTGCGAGCAGCCATGGTGGGGCAGGGCGGCATGCTGGGGTAGATGTGGCAATGATCAAATATCTGAAGATTATCCTTCATTTTTCAAAGCAATGGAAGTTTCTGTTTCTCCAAAATAAATGCAATATAAACTAACATAAAACTGAGCATTGAAGTTCTCCAGAACTTTGCAAAATACCATATGTAACATGGAACATGGAGAGTTCTTAATATAGTTGAGTTACCAGGGGACTACATAAGTTAAATATATAGGGGAGTCAGCAATATAATGATAGGTTAAAGGTTCAAAGGCTGGTGATTTTACAAGGCCTCTCAAGTCTGAACTGATATGAACTCCTTTTTGCCGAGCTACTGATTTTTTTATATATAGCCAACTATTTTTTTTGAACACACACATAAAACCAATGAACCAAACTGTTTCAATAACACTCATGAACTTTTGTATCTGCTTATTTATGAATTGGTAATAACATACATAGTGAAATGGTAGGCCTAGTGTATTTTTCCTTTGTACATAGCGCATTTTTACGAGCTACATAGGCAAGATATACATGATAATCTGTTCAGAACAGCATTTTTGAAGGCATGTTTTTGAGGCAACCAAACCTGACCAAGCATGGAGGCTTCCCAGGAGGGTCTCCCCATCCCAGTACTAGTCTGTTTAGGGCCTCATCGCATTTTGGAGTTCTTTGGGATCCAATGGTTCACCCAATTAAATAGCATGCAAAAATCTTAATCATCTTCGGATTTCACTGTTAAAATGGGTTTCAAACACCACTTCTAGACAGGCATGTGCTTATTTTGCTCTCGTCGTCATTGAGCAGACAAAACAGAACGCATTACTTGCGCCAACAATCCGGAAATCCCCTGAACACAAAACTAAAACTGAAAATTATTGAGATACCTTTGGGCGAATCGCTCTGCATATGTAGCTTCAGATGTGCTGGTTAGACTGGCTCGCTCGTCGACGTCACAAAACTCTCACTTTGGACGGTTCTCCTCCCATTTGCACTGGCAGGTTGCAGAACATGCATGAGGAAACTCACTAAACAAGCTCACCACCTTGTGGCGTTAGGAAACAAACAATAGCAGTCTTTGAACTGAAACTAGATTTTGTATTGAATTATACTAAATCAAGATATTGAACTGAGTGTGTGACGAGTTAGTCAATGTGAAATTCAAATGATTGTTTCACATCATGCTGCAGGAGCGGGGTGGCCGGCAGCCGAGGTTATGGGCTAGAGAGAAGGAAGGGGAAGAGGAACAGATGGGAGGGGCGGGTCTGACCTGAGTCCAGATGCGCTCACATGGGATCCAGCACAGAGCAAGAAGTGACAGCTTGCCAAAGTGGCTCGTCCGGTGGCGTATCAAGGAGAGATTGCGGTAGCACGGTGAGACCGTGATGCGGGCGCCCCTAAACTGATGAGAATTTTGTTGCCAAACTGCTGTGCAATCATGCAATGAGTGAGCTACCATATAATATAAAGTCGAGCTCTCTCTAACACACATCAAAATACTTTTTACGGTTGTTCTGTATGAACTAATGACAAAATACACATTGAACTGATAATAATATATTATTTTTTCATATAGGAAACATGTTCTTCTCCACATGAACTGATACTCTAACACACAGATAATTGTTTCCATGCTTTTCTAAGAACCGAGGATAAAATAAATAGTGAATTTCAGTGGTCTCATTGCAACCTTGCTTCCTATTCAATTGAGGATTCATGTGACACTTGCTTCCCATTTCATCAAGACTACGACTCAACAATAAGTTCAGAATTGTAGACGGCATCCTTGTCAAGACGACTCATCAAGACTATATGGATGTTACTTTTAGCATTACGAATAGTACCGATCGGTACTAATATTGTTTAACTTGTACTGATCAAGATCTGCTGCTTGTCGTCGACATGCAATCGATCGGTGCTAATATTGTGTAAGTTGTACCGATCGTACTTTTAACATTAAGAATAGTACCGATCAAGACTCGCAAGGTAAGTAGAGTGGAGTAAAATCTGCAACTTCCATTGCAGCGGAGATGACGTCGACATGCACTGGAGCATGGCGTGCTGGAGTGATACACTTCATGTAGACCGGTACTTGAACTTGCTACACATCCACACTAGCACCAGCAGTACAAGTTGAAAAACACATGACAGCACATTCAGTTGAAAATAGAAGAAAGCAGAACACAACATTTAGAAGATGCTCCAAACTCCACACACGAGCAAGACCAGGATGCAGATGCAAAGTTGAACAGCCAGAGCAGATCAACCAGGACGGACTCCACAGATGCACAGGGGGAGGAGAGAGGCGCCATGTCGGGAAACATGTGTGACATGATTTTGTGGTGGAATCTCTAATGTCCTGAATGCATTACTTGAAGAGAGAAAGGGAGAGGAGTCACCAAACAAACACATCCAAAGTGCATGTATCTCGTTTCATGAGCATTTTCAGTGCAGGTTCAAAACCATGCCAATTTGCCTTTTGATGCTTAAATGCACCTTCAGTGCAGGTTCATTATTGAGGTTTTTTTCCACAAATTCATGACACTTTTTTGGCTTCATAGGTGCATTTTCAGTGCTGAATACCCGCTATCAAGTCTGCATGATCAGTTCAAGAACTCGTGATCATAGGTAGCAGTTCATTGGTTCAAATAAAATAGGCGTCACATGTGGATGAACAGTTCAACAATTCAGGTTTCATCAGTGCAAAGCTCACATGAATGCAAGTGGAGATGCTCGATCCGGAGAGGGAGGGGCTGCACTGGGTGGCACTTGTGCTTGCCCATGGCCAGAATAGGCAGTGGTGCACCATGGTGGAGGAGATGGCTGGGGCGGGGTGGCACGCCAGCAGGTTGGCGTCAGCCGGCTCGATCCGAAGTCCTTGCTCGTCGGCGAACTTATCCACGGAGGAGAAGGCGAGGTGGCTCATGGGAAGGAGCAGCAGTATACGGTGGCACGCAGTTGGAGCGTCGACCGGTGTCACCTGGACAGTGGAGCAGGCGCAGCCGCGCATGGCAGAGCTCGGGAGGCGGCCTCTTTTGGGAAAGAGTTGGGGGAGGGAGAGGCCGGCGAGCTGGGGGAGAGGGGCGGCGCGTCAGGGAAGAGGGGCGGCACGGCGGTGCATCTGGGGAGAGGAGCGGCGCGGCGGCGCATTTGGGGAGAGGGGCGGCGACGCGTCGGGGTAGAGGGGTGGCGCCTTGGTGGGGGACGAGGATGGCGCCGCGGTGGGGGACTGGGGTGGCCGTGGGCGGCGCGAGGCGGCGGGGCATGGGGCGGCAACGAGGCAGGGGTGGATGGGATCGGGGACTCGGGAGGTGGGTGGGCGAGTTGGTGTGGAATTGCTTCTTTTTTCTTTTCAATCCATCCGGTTCGGACCCGTGGGCTAGATTCAAGAAATTGTGTCGCGCGCATCCTTATACAGCCGAGGGGTAACAGAATATTATTCTGTTACTAGTAACAGAATAGTCCAGCCCTATATATATATATATATATATATATATATATATATATATATATAGAATGTTTAATCCGAAAGATAGCAGCCGTTGGCTTCATCCCCCACGCAGGCAATGCGGGGGTGT
Source organism: Aegilops bicornis (assembly GCA_021605145.1). Classification (NCBI taxonomy): domain Eukaryota; kingdom Viridiplantae; phylum Streptophyta; class Magnoliopsida; order Poales; family Poaceae; genus Aegilops; species Aegilops bicornis. The sequence goes on along the minus strand of CM038673.1, from coordinate 207,173,517 downwards.
TCGCAAAAAATATGCTTAATCACACTTGATCCAACGTCTTAGTTCATGAAGGAGGTGATCGCACGTCGAACTAGGCAACCAGACTATATGGCTGTAACACTTTCGCTTAGCCATGGGAGTCTAATGTTGGGGCTACTATGTAGCCCTGGTACCTTCGCGTGCATCCGAATACAGGCGCGTGTGTACATGACCAGGAAACGGTCCTTCCTTAATGTGGAGGGATCCTAAAGATTCCGATAAGTCTTCGAGTGGTTGAACAGTCTCTTGCTGTATCATGACAGTCAGTTTTCGACTTTCTCTAGTGAGGTGCTCGTCCAGAATAACCAGGGCACAATCGCAGTAGTTCTCCTTTGGCCACCTTAGCCGATAGTAACGGAACATAAGGCGAGAAACCCAGGAGCCAGGCAAACCCAACATTTGACCAAAGACATGATTCGGAGCTGCTGCATATAAGGCCAAAATCGTGACGCCGAACACTCCCGAGGGTATTCGGACTTTATAATAGTCGATGGGCTCAAGAATGCCCATTCGTTATAAACCCTGTTTTTCCAGGTACGTGCGTTAATCTGTCGTGGCGATATGCCAAAAAGGCAGTATCCTCTATGGGTATGGAACCCATGGGATGGTTAAACAAAAAGAGGCAATAAAAAAGGTTTACACAGGGGCTTAATCTAAAAAGAAACCTGTTGAACGGGGCCCTGCTGCACGTCTGCGCCTTTGTCTCTGGCAGGCCGTATCCTGGAAGGGTATTGCTTAACGTTATCTCTGTGGAAAAAAGGAAAACTCGTAGAAGAGTACAAGGTAAGTATGCGGTGGATAATAAAAGTGTAAGGTGTTGGCCTGCCCATAAGGTTGAGCCAACTGTGGGACTGTGTTAAGTATTTATAGCCCCTGGTGTCCACCATGGGATTATATATACGGTGCCCTGGTTCAATTTTATCCGGGTGACCGGACTCGTCTAGCCGAGTCTGTGGCCTTTAGTGACCAGTCATGTTTTCTTATGTTGGAGGCCGCTTATAGTCCGGCCGCGAGGGCCGTCGCGTGTTCCTCTGCGTGTGACGAGCACTCTGTTAGTCCGCTGACGGTGATGACGCCACGTGGACCGGGCATCTTAAGTGTAAGGTAGCCATAGTGCGGCAATGCGTTGAAGCGGGCGAAGGCCGTTCTTTCGAGCACTGCGTGATAGTCGCTTTGGAAGGGTGCGATGATGAAGAGTAGTTCTTCGCTCGAGTTGCTCGGTGAGCCGAATGTTACCTCCAAAGGCGATGGAGCCCTGCCAGAGGGCTTCAACGCCTGGTATCACCCCTTCAAAGGTGGTGTTGCTTTGGTTAATTCTGGATGGGTCTATCCCCATCCTGCGGACAGTGTCCTCAAATATTAAATTGAGACTGCTGTTGATACGTCTCCAATGTATAAATAATTTTTGATTGCTCCATGCTACTTTATCTACTGTTTTGGACTATATTGGGCTTTATTTTCCACTTCTATATTATTTTTGGGACTAACCTATTAACCGGAGGCCCAGCCCAGAATTGCTATTTTTTTTTTGCCTTTCTCAGTGTTTGGAAGAAACAGAATATCAAACGGAGTCCAAACGGAATGAAACCTTCAGAAACGTGATTTTTTCACCGAATGTGATCCAGGAGACTTGGACCCTATGCCAAGGACCCAGAGAGGCGGTCAGGTGGGTGCCCCCCCCCCCCCCCGCCCTAGGGCGCGCCCCCTACCTCATGGGGCCCCTATCGCTCCACCGACGTACTCCTTCCTCCTATATATACCTACGTACCCCCAAACGATCAGAACAGGAGCCAAAAACCTAATTCCAACCCCGCAACTTCCTGTATCCACGAGATCCCATCTTGGGGCCTGTTCGGAGCTCACGGAGGGGGCATCCACCATGGAGGGCTTCTACATCAACACCATAGCCTCTCGATGAAGTGTGAGTAGTTTACTTCAGACCTTCGGGTCCATAGCTAGTAGCTAGATGGCTTCTTCTCTCTTTTTGGATCTCAATACAATGTTCTCCCCCTCTCTTGTGGATATCTATTCGATGTAATCTTCTTTTTGCGGTGTGTTTGTTGAGACCGATGAATTGTGGGTTTATGATCCAGCTTATCTATGAAAAATATTTGAATCTTCTCTGAATTCTTTTATGTATGATTGAGTTATCTTTGCAAGTCTCTTCAAATTATCCGTTTGGTTTGGCCAACTAGATTGGTAGTTCTTGCAATGGGAGAAGTGCATGGCTTTGGGTTCATCTTGCGGTGTCCTTACCAAAGGATGTAAAGGGTTGCAAGGCACGTATTGTATTGTTGCCATCGAGGATAACAAGATGGGGTATTTATCATATTGCATGAATTTATTCCTCTACATCATGTCATCTTGCTTAAGGCGTTACTTTGTTTTTAACTTAATACTCTAGATGCATGCTGGATAGCGGTCGATGAGTGGAGTAATAGTAGTAGATGCAGAATCGTTTCGGTCTACTTGTCTCGGACGTGATGCCTATATACATGATCATACCTAGATATACTCATAACTATGCTCAATTCTGTCAATTGCTCAACAGTAATTTGTTCACCCACCGTAGAATACTTATGCTCTTGAGAGAAGCCACTAGTGAAACCTATGGCCCGGGGGTCTATTCTCATCATATCAATCTCCATCAATTTTATACTTGCTTTGTTTTTACTTTGCTTTTTACTTTTAACTTTGCATCGATATACCAAAAATACCAAAATATTATCTCTATCAGATCTCACTCTGTAAGTGACCGTGAAGGGATTGACAACCCCTAATCGCGTTGGTTGCAGTAGCTATCGCTTTGTGTAGGTACGAGGGACTTGTGTGTGGCCTCCCTCTTGGATTGATACCTTGGTTCTCAAAAACTGAGGGAAATACTTACGCCATCGTGCTACATCATCCTCTCCTCTTCGGGGAAAACCAATGCAAGCTCAAGATGTAGCAAGAAGGATTTCTGGCGCCGTTGCCGGGGAGTCTACGCAAAAGTCAACATACCAAGTACCCATCACAATCCCTATCTCTCGCATTACATTATTTGCCATTTGCCTCTCGCTTTTCCTCTCCCCACTTCACCCTTGCCGTTTTATTCGCCCTCTCTTTCCCAATCTCCTCCTCTTTTTCCCGTTGCCTTTTCCTCGTCCGTTTGTTTGCTCGTGTGTTAGTTTGCTTGTTTGTCGCGATAGCCCTACCTAAATTTGGTGATCTTCACCTTAAAAGGCTAGAGGAGATCGAAAACAATGTCAGGAAGTTTATGGTTTTGCAATTTGAGCATAATAATTTCTTTAGAAACGAGCTTAAGGAACAAAAGAGTTTTATGAGTTATATGAATAAAGAGCTCGATGATATGTCTAAAGAATTTGATGGTATAAGTGCCCAAATTGCTCGTCTTGAAAAGATGACCGCTGAAATTTCGGATATGCAAGCTACCTTAGTCAATAAGATGGCCGCTAAACCGAATTCCTATGAAAATGAAGATGAAGATCTAAAAGTTATTGATGTGTACCTATTAAATCTTTGTTTTGCAATATGAATCTTGATGAAACTGAATATGATCTTCCTTTACCTAGAAGACGTTCTAAGAATTTGGAGTTTTTAGATCTTGATGATGAAATTGATAAAAGTGGGATTGAAAGAAACAAAAATCTAGATGTTGCTAAACCCACTATATTGGATCTCAAGGAATTTAATTTTGAAAATTGATCTTTAATTGATTGTATTTCCTTGTTGCAATCCGTGCTAAATTCTCCTCATGCTTATAGCCAAAATAAGGCCTTTACCGAACACATTGTTGATGCCTTGATGCAATCTTATGAAGAAAAAACTTGAGTTGAAAGTTTCTATCCCTACGAAACTCTATGATGAGTGGGAACCCACTATCCAAATTAAAATTAAAGATCATGAGTTTAATGCTTTGTGTGATTTGTGTGCTAGTGTCTCTACTATTCCCAAAACTTTGTGTGATTTGCTAGATTTCCGTGACTTTGATGATTGCTCTCTAAACTTGCATCTTGCGGATTCCACTATTAAAAAGCCTATGGAAAGAATTAATGATGTTCTTATTGTTGCAAATATGAATTATGTGCCCGTAGATTTTATCGTTCTTGATATAGATTGCAATCCTTCATGTCCTATTATTCTTGGTAGACCTTTCCTTAGAACGATTGGTGCTATTATTGATATGAAGGAAGGAAATATTAGATTATAATTTCCATTAAAGAAAGGCATGGAACACTTTCCTAGAAATAAAATGAAATTACCATATGAATCTATCATGAGAGCCACTTATGGATTGCCTACCAAAGATGGCAATACCTAGATCTATCCTTGCTTTTATGCCTAGCTAGGGGCGTTAAACGATAGCGCTTGTTGGGAGGCAACCCAATTTTATTTTTAGTTTTTTTGTTTGTGCTTCTGTTTAGGAATAAATAACCCATATAGCTTCTGTTTATATGTGGTTTTATGTTTTAATTAGTGTTTGTGCCAAGCTAGACCTATTGGATCTTCTTGGATGATAGTTATTTGATCTTGCTGTAATTTCCAGAAACTTTGGGCTCAGTGACCGAATTGTTAAAATTCACCATAACGTGATAAAATACTGATTCCAATTGCTTCTGATCAATAAACAAATTTTACAGGTCTTCTAATTTTGGTAGAAGTTTTTGAGTTCCTGAAGTTTGCATTAGTTACAGATTACTACAGACTGTTCTGTTTTTGACAGATTCTGTTTTGCGTGTGTTGTTTGCTTATTTTGATGAATCTATGGCTAGTAAAATAGTTTATGATCCATAGAGAAGTTGGAATACAGTAGGTTTAACACCAATATAAATAAAGAATGAGTTCATTACAGTACCTTAAAGTAGTCTTTTGTTTTCTTTCTCTAACGGAGCTTACGAGATTTCTATTGAGTTTTGTGTTGTGAAGTTTTCAAGTTTTGGGTGAATTCTTTTGATGTATTATGGAATAAGGAGTGGCAAGAGACTAAGCTTGGGGATGCCCATGGCACCCCCAAGATAATCCAAGGACACCAAAAAGTCAAAGCTTGGGGATGCCCCAGAAGGCATCCCCTCTTTCGTCCACTTCCATAGGTAATTTACTTGGAGCTATATTTTTATTCACCACATGATATGTGTTTTGCTTGGAGCGTCTTGTATTATTTGTGTCTTTGATTGTTAGTTTAACACAATCATCCTTGCTGTACACACCTTTTGAGAGAGTCATACATGAATTGGAATTTGCTAGAATACTCTATGTGCTTCACTTATATCTTTTGAGCTTGATAGTTTTGCTCATAGTGCTTCACTTATATCTTTTGAGCGTGATAATTTTTGCTCTAGTGCTTCACTTAGATCTTTTAGAGCACGGTGGTGGATTTATTTTAAATAAACTTGATCTCTCATGCTTCACTTAGATTATTTTTAGAGTTGTTAATAGCATGGTAATTTGCTTAATGTTAATATACTTGGTATTCAAGATATGTGAAACTTTCTTTTGAGTGCGTTGAATACTAAGATAAGTTTGATGCTTGATAATTGTTTTGAGATATGAAGATGGTGAAATTAGAAGTCATGCTAGTTGAGTAGTTGTGAATTTAAAGAATACTTGTGTTGAAGTTTGTGATTCCCGTAGCATGCACGTATGGTGAACCGTTATGTGATGAACTCGGAGCATGATTTATTTATTCATTGTCTTCCTTATGAGTGGCGGTTGGGGACGAGCGATGGTCTTTTCCTACCAATCTATCCCCCTAGGAGCATGCGCGTAATACTTTGCTTTGATAACTTCTAGATTTTTGCAATAAGTATATGAGTTCTTTATGACTAATGTTGAGTCCATGGATTATACACACTTTTCCCATCCTTCCACCATTGCTAGCCTCTCTAATACACAAGACCTTTCGCCGGTATCATACACCCACCATATACCTTCCTCAAAACAGCCACCACACCTACCTATCATGGCATTTCCATAGCCATTCCGAGATATATTGCCATGCAACTTTCCACCGTTCCGTTTATTATGACACGCTCCATCATTGTCATATTGCTAGCATGATCATGTAGTTGACATCGTATTTGTGGCAAAGCCACCATTCATAATTCTTTCATACATGACATGTCACTCATGTTTCATTGCATATCCCGGTACACCGCCGGAGGCATTCATATAGAGTGATATTTTGTTCTAAGTATCGAGTTGTAAGAAAAGTAAAAGTGTGATGATCATCATTATTAGAGCATTGTCCCAAGTGAAGAAAGGATGATGGATACTATGATTCCCCCACAAGTCGGGATGAGACCCCGGACGAAAAAAAAGAGGCCAAAAAAGGAGAAAAGGCCCAAATAAAAAAAATGAGAGAAAATGAGAGAAGGGACAATGTTACTATCCTTTTACCACACTTGTACTTCAAAGTAGCACCTTGATCTTCATGATAGAGAGTCTCTCATTTTGTCACTTTCATATACTAGTGGGAATTTTTCATTATAGAACTTGGCTTGTATTTTCCAATGATGGGCTTCCTCAAATGCCCTAGGTCTTCGTGAGCAAGCAAGTTGGATGCACACCCACTTAGTTTCTTTTGTTGAGCTTTCATATACTTATAGCTCTAGTGCATCCGTTGCATGGCAATCCCTACTCACTCACATTGATATCTATTGATGGGCATCTCCATAGCCCGTTGATACGCCTAGTTGATGTGAGACTATCTTCCCTCTTTTTGTATTCTCCACAACCACCATTCTATTCCACATATAGTGCTATATCCATGGCTCACGCTCATGTATTGCGTGAAGATTGAAAAAGTTTTGAAAATGTTAAAGTATGAAACAATTGATTGGCTTGTCATCGGGGTTGTGCATGATTTAAATACTTTGTGTGGGGAAGATGGAGCATAGCTAGACTATATGATTTTGTAGGGATAACTTTCTTTGGCCATGTTATTTTGAGAAGACATAATTGCTTAGTTTGTATGCTTTAAGTATTATTATTTTTATGTCAATATGAACTTTTGTCTTGAATCTTTCGGATCTGAATATTCATACCATGATTAAGAAGATTTACATTGAAATTATGCCAAAGTATCACTCCGCATCAAAAATTCTCTTTTTATCATTTACCTACTCGAGGACGAGCAGGAATTAAGCTTGCGGATGCCTAATACGTCTCCAACGTATCTATAATTTTTTATTGCTCCATGCTACTTTATCTACTATTTTGGACTATATTGGGCTTTATTTTCCACTTTTATATTATTTTTGGGATTAAACTATTAACCAGAGGCCTAGCCCAGAATTGCTGTTTTTTTGCCTTTTTCAGTGTTTTGAAGAAACAGAATATCAAACGGAGTCCAAATGGAATGAAACCTTCGGAAACGTGATTTTGTTACCGAACATGATCCAGGAGACTTGGACCCTACGCCAAGGAACCAGAGAGGCGGTCACGAGGGTGGGGGGCGCCGCCTCAGGGCCCCCGTCAGCTCCACCGACGCATTCTTCCTCCTATATATACCTACGCACTTCAAACGATCGAACAGGAGCCAATATCCTATGTCCACCGCCGCAACTTCCTGTATCCATGAGATCCCATCTTGGGGCCTGTTCCGAGCTCCACGAGGGGGCATCCACCACGGAGGGCTTCTACATCAACACCATAGCCTCTCCGATGAAGTGTGAGTAGTTTACTTTAGACTTCGGGTCGATAGCTAGTAGCTAGATAGCTTCTTCTCTCTCTTTGGATCTCAATACAATGTTCTCCCCCTCTCTTGTGGAGATCTATTCGATGTAATCTTCTTTTTGTGGTGTGTTTGTTGAGACCGATGAATTGTGGGTTTATGATCCAGCTTATCTATGAATAATATTTGAATCTTCTCTGAATTCTTTTATGTATGATTGAGTTATCTTTTCAAGTCTCTTGAATTATCCGCTTGGTTTGGCCAACTAGATTGGTAGTTCTTGCAATGGGAGAAGTGCATGGCTTTGGGTTCAATCTTGCAAAGGTCCTTACCCAAAGGATGTAAAGGGTTGCAAGGCACGTATTGTATTGTTGCCATCGAGGATAACAAGACGGGGTATTTATCATATTGCATGAATTTATTCCTCTACATCATGTCATCTTGCTTAAGGTGTTACTCTGTTTTTAACTTAATACTCTAGATGTATGCTGGATAGCGGTCGATGAGTGGAGTAATAGTAGTAGATGCAGAATCGTTTCGGTCTACTTGTCTCGGACATGATGCCTATATACATGATCATACCTAGATATACTCATAACTATGCTCAATTCTGTCAATTGCTCAACAGTAATTTGTTCACCCATCGTAGAATACTTATGCTCTTGAGAGAAGCCACTAGTGAAACCTATGGCCCCCGGGTCTATTCTCATCATATCAATCTCCATCACTTTTATACTTGGTTTGTTTTTACTTTGATTTTTACTTTTTACTTTGCATCTATATACCAAAAATACCAAAAATATTATCTCTATCAGATCTCACTCTCGTAAGTGACCGTGAAGGGATTGACAACCCCTAATCGCGTTGGTTGCGAGTAGCTATCGTTTTGTGCATGTACGAGGGACTTGTGCGTGGCCTCCTACTGGATTGATACCTTGGTTCTCAAAAATTGAGGGAAATACTTACGCTACTGTGCTGCATCATCCTCTCCTCTTTGGGGAAAACCAACGCAAGCTCAAGACGTAGCAGCTGCCGCCGTCCATAAGGACGCGGGTGAGGCGGTATCCGTCGATTATCGGGTCAAGCACCAAGGCCTTTGATCCTCCGCGCCGAATACTAGTTCGGTTATCCAAGTTATCGAAAGTGATCAGATAAGGCATCCAGTGGTTAGGCGTGAGTACGATGGGCTCTATATCGAGCGCGTCTCTATGCGCTGCTCGCGTGCTCTCCTCATGGATGTGTGAGTCGCGTGGATCATGTTCACTGTTTTAACCTCCGCGGAATTTTTTGTCCTTCAGTTGTTCGGTGGCGAGGTTCATCCTCGTCTTCACTTGGTGTTTCCTTTCCTTGTGTTCGCATTTAATTTTCCGCCTGCTTGAAGACCCATCACTCTACATGCGTGTGGTTTGCGGGTTTGTCAGGTGCCATGAATTTGGCATAGTCTATCTAGGACTCTATTCAGACCGGACGGTCCTCTTTGCTGCCTTTAGATGGCTTATTTTGCTGATTAGGTCGAGAGCCCCGGAATCCGCATTAACCGTCGTGTTATCCGGGCTCTCTTCCTTGTTTTGGCGTTTGTTTTTATGACGCCGTGGCTTCCCGTTGCCATCCCTTATTTCAGATGTGCTGGGGTCGCTGGTGCCTTTACGGGCTAGCCAGATATCTTCTCCTGCGCAAAAGCGGGTCATAAGGCTTGTTAGGGCTTCCATTGTCCTTGGTTTTTCTTGGCCGAGGTGTCTGGCAAGCCACTCGTCACGGATGCTGTGTTTGAATGCTGCTAAGGCTTCGACATCCGGACAGTCAACAATTTGATTCTTCTTAGTGAGGAATTTGTTCCAAAACTTGCGGGCGGATTCTCCGGGCTGTTGGACTATGTGACTTAAGTCGTCAGCATCCGGAGGCCGGACATAGGTCCCTTGAAAGTTGGCCCTGAAAGCGTCCTCGAGTTCCTCCCAGCACCCAATTGAATTTTCGGGAAGGCCTTTCAACCAGTGCCGAGCTGGTCCCTTCAGCTTGGGGGGAGGTATTTGATGGCGTGAAGGTCATCCCCACGAGCCATATGTATGTGCAGGATAAATTCCTCGATCCAGACCCTGGGTCTGTCGTTCCGTCGTATGCCTCTATGTTCACGGGTTTAAAGCCCTGTGGGAATTCGTGGTCTAGTACTTCATCGGTAAAGCACAGGGGGTGAGCAGCCCCTCTGTATCTGGACGTGCTGTGGCATGTCGTCGGCTGTTGTTGTGTCCGGTCTTTATTCCGGACTAGTATTCGATTGGCGTAATCGTTTTGGCGACCATAGTCCTTCGCCGGGGTGCGTCCTTTGGATCCATAGATCGACCTGGCTGCGCCAGCTTTCTTATTCAGGTGTTCATGTGGACCGGTAGCCGCTTTGTTGCGGTTATGAAGTGGTACAACTTCGTCGTCGAATTCTGGCAGTAGCTTGCGCTTTGGATAGCTCTTTGTATGGCGATCGTCGCCGTATCTTTCTTCAGTGTCTAGCACTTTATTCCATCTACGGTTGAGCGTTTCCTGTGCGGCCTTGAGCTATTGCTTCTGCTTCTTTAGACTTCTTGCGGTGGCCATAAGCTTTCCATGGAGGTTATCTCGTTCCATGTGTTTTTCCGGGATTGCATCATTACCCGGACTGTTTTCCTGTGCTGGTTCGTTTTGATGACCTTGTCCGTCGGGATCGTTCCTGCTCCATCGCTGGGTCCGTATGGTCATTGTTTCCTTCGGAGTTAATTGTAGTATCGATCCCTCTGGCGCTCTTGTCACTATTTTTACTATTGCTGGACTTAGAACGGCGTCTGCGCCGTCGCTTTGGCTTTTGTCCGGGAGTTTTATCGTCCGGATTGTCGCCTTTGTCCTCTTTGGGCGTGTCCACCATGTATACATCGTGTGATGAGGGGGAAGTCCAGTGCCCCGTAGATTCCGCATCTTCTCCTGCATCGTCGTCCATACCATCGATGTCTTCGGAGTCGAAGTCAGGCACGTCGGTTAAATCATCGACCGTGGCTATGAAGTGGGTGGTGGGTGGGCAACGGATTTCTCCATCGCCTGCTTCCCACTCGAACCGGACGTAGTTTGGCCCAGAAATTTCTGTCAAAGAGAGAGTTTTCAACGAGTTCAGCATGTCGCCAAAGGGCGAGTGCCGAAAAATGTCCCGGCGGTGAACTCCATTACCGGAGCCCAACCTGGCTCGACCGGCTCGGGAGTGCGCGGACCGGACTCAACATCCGGATACGAATCCGGGGGTCCAGAGTCATAGGCCACCCTAGAGGTAAGGCCCGTGTTTGGCTCCAACGCTGATGAGTGCGCGACCTGCGGGACGGGGTCCAGCTCTCCGTCCTTAGGCAGCGCAGCCTGCTCCGGATTTAGGTCCAAGGCTAATGTGGGGGTGACACCCCGAGCTTCATCCGACAGCAGGTCTAAGCCATGCTCGTCGTGACTGTCCGGTATCGTGTTATTGGCGACGGTTGAAGGAGCCATCGAGCCCAGCAGCGACGACACAGAGGAACTCTCAATGAAAGCACCAATGTCGGTGTCAAAACCGGCGGATCTCGGGTAGGGGGTCCCGATCCGTGCGTCAAGGCCGATGGTAACAGGAAGCAAGGGACACAGATGTTTACCCAGGTTCGAGCCCTCTCGATGGAGGTAAAACCCTACTTCCTGCTTGAATAATGTTGATGATATGGGTAGTACAAGAGTAGATCTACCACGAGATCGTAGAGGCTAAACCCTAAGAGCTATCCTATGATGGTATGATTGTAATTGTGATCGGCCTTCTAAGGACCAACCTCTCCGGTTTATATAGACACCGGAGAGGGCTAGGGTTTTCATGGAGTCGGTTACAAGGAAGGAAATATAACATCCGGATCGCCAAGCTTGTCTTCCACGCCATTGAAAGTCCCATCCGGACACGGGCCTAAGTCTTGAGTCTTGTATCTTCACGCTTCAATAGTCCGGACGTTGTACATAGTCCGGCTGTCCGGATACCCCCTAATCCAGGACTCCCTCACCAGGAGGAGACATTTGATATTCGCAGTCTTTATATAGGGGTACAGACCCGTCTTTTTCTTTCACGCTTGCTTCTTCCTCGTCCCCTGCTACCCCGAGTTCCAACACCCGGGTTTCGGTTGCCTCAATCCCCAATCATGTCCGGATCTAGCCATCAAGGCTGATGGGTAGCTTCTTCTGTCACAGAGGGAGATATTGCGAAGCTTTGGGCGGCGAGGTACCCGACCGCAGAAATCCATCATCGGCTTCCTGCCGAGGGGCAGGTTATTCCCACCCCCAGATCCGGCGAGAGGGTCGTGTTCGTATCCCACTTCCTCCCTGGGTTAGGGTTTTCACTTAACCCCTTCGTCCGAGGGCTCATGTTCTATTATGGGCTAGATTTTCATGATCTGGCCCCGGACTCTATTCTTCTTATCTCGGTGTTTATCGTCACGTGCGAAGCCTTCCTCCGAACTCCTCCGCACTTCGGCTTGTGGCTCAAAACCTTCGATGTGAAGCCGCAAGTGGTAGAAGGGTACCAGGCCGAGTGCGGCGGCGCCACAGTGAGCAAGCTTGCTGGCGCCGTTTGGCTGAAAGGATCCTTCGCCAAATCTTCCGATCTGTGGCAGCAAGGGTGGTTCTATATCACCGAGCCCCGCGGCTCCAAGTGGGCAACTACGCCCGCGTTCCGATCCAGCCCCCGATTCAGCTTGCATCGTGGATTAACAAGGGGCTGGATTGGGGATCAACGAATGATGTGCGTACTCTGCAAAGTCGCATCCGAAGCCTCATTGAGAGGGACATCCTCATTGAGAGTGATATGATATGGCCATCATCATCTTGTGCTTGTGATCTCCATCTCCAGAGCACCGTCATGATCACCATCTTCACCAGCGCGACACCTTGATCTCCATCGTAGCATCGTTGTCGTCTCGCCAACTATTGCTTCTACGACTATCGCTACCGCTTAGTGATAAAGTAAAGCAATTACAGATGCTTATGCGTTTCATACAATAAGCGACAACCATATGGCTCTCGCCAGCTGCCGATAACTCGGTTACAAAACATGATCATCTCATACAATAAAATATAGCATCACGTCTTGACCATATCACATCACAACATGCCCTGCAAAAACAAGTTAGACGTCCTCTACTTTGTTGTTGCAAGTTTTACGTGGCTGCTACGGGCTGAGCAAGAACCGTTCTTACCTACGCATCAAAACCACAACGATAGTTCGTCAAGTTAGTGCTGTTTTAACCTTCGCAAGGACTGGGCGTAGCCACACTCGGTTCAACTAAAGTTGGAGAAACAGACACCCGCCAGCCACCTGTGTGCAAAGCACGTCGGTAGAACCAGTCTCGCGTAAGCGTCTGGCGTAATGTCGGTCCGGGCCGCTTCATCCAACAATACCGCCAACCAAAGTATGACATGCGGTAAGCGGTATGACTTGTATCGCCCACAACTCACTTGTGTTCTACTCGTGCATATAACATCAACGCATAAAACCAGGCTCGGATGCCACTGTTGGGAAACATAGTAATTTCAAAAAATTTCCTACGCACACGCAAGATCATGGTGATGTATAGCAACGAGAGGGAGAGTGTGTCCACGCACTCGTGAGACCGAAAGCGGAAGCGTTATGACAACGCGGTTGATGTAGTCGTACGTCTTCACGATCCGACCGATCCAAGTACCGAACGTACGGCACCTCCGTGTTCTGCACACGTTCAGCTCGATGAAGATCCCCGGACTCCGATCCAGCAGGGTGTCGGGAATGAGTTCCGTCAGCACGACGGCATGGTGACGATGATGATGCTCTACCGGCGCAGGGCTTCGCCTAAACTCTGCGACGATATGACCGAGGTGGAATATGGTGGAGGGGGGCACCGCACACGGCTAAGGAACGATCCGTAGATCAACTTCTGTATTCTAGGGTGCCCCTGCCTCAGAGATATAAAGGAGCAAGAAGTGCGGCCGGCCCTAGGAGGAGGCGCGCGGAGGAGTCCTACTCCCATCGGGAGTAGGACTCCCTTCCCTAGTTGGATTAGGACTTGGGGGAGGGAAAGAGGAAGGGGCGCCTTCCTTGTCCTATTCGGACTAGGGGAGGGGGCGCGGCCTGCCCTGGCCGGCCCTCCTCTTCTCCCTCATGGCCCACTAAGGCCCATTAACCCCGGGAGGTTCCGTAACCCCGGTGTTCCGCAAATCCCGATTTCACCCGGAACTATTCAAGTCCAAATCAGAACGCCCGATGCGGCTATATCTCCCACGTGTCGAGGCACGACTTAGAGGCATAACCGCATTGAAAGCAATGTCGCAAGTGAGGTAATCTTCACACAACCCATGTAATACATAAGGGAAAGAGATACATAGTTGGCTTACAATGCCACTTCACACAATACATAAATATACATCCATCATTCAGAGTACACTCAAGGTCCGACTACGGAACCAAAATAAAAGAAGATACCCCAAATGCTAACACAGATCCCTGATCGTCCCAACTGGGCACCACTACTGATCATCAGGAAAAGACACATAGTAACGACCACGTTCCTCGTCGAACTCCCACTTGAGCTCGGTTGAGTCACCTGCACTGGCATCGTCGGCACCTGCAACGGTTTGGAAGTATCCGTGAGTCACGGGGACTCAGCAATCTCACACCATGAGATCAAGACTATATAAGCTTATAGGAAGGACAGAGTAGTAAGGTGGAGCTGCAGCAAGCGACTAGCATATATGGTGGCTACTTCGCAAAAGAGAGCGAGAAGAGGAGCAAAGCACGGACGTGAAGCTAGTAGCGATCAAGAAGTGATCCTGAACTACTTACGTCAGACATAACTCCAACACCGTGTTCACTTCCCGACTCCGCCGAGAAGAGACCATCACGGTTACACACGCGATTGATGTGTATTTTATTTGAGGTCAACTTCGGGTTTTCTACAATCGGACATTAACAAATTCCCATCTGCCTCATAACCGCGAGCACGGCTTTGAAAGATATTACCTGCAGGGGTGTCCCAACTTAGCCCATTATAAGCTCTCACGGTCAACGAAGGATTATTCCTTCTACCGGAAAACCCGATCAATCTCGAATCCCGGACTACAAGACATTTCGACAAAGCAATAAAACAAGACCAGCAAAGCCGCCCGAATGTGCCGACAAATCCCGATAGGAGCTGCACATATCTCGTTCTCGTGGCACACCGGATAAGCTAAGCGTCTGAACCGACGTAATCCAAGTTGCCCAGAATGGTCCCATACGGTGCTCTAGTTTGGACCAACACTCGGAGGAGCATTGGCCCGGGGTTTAAAATAAGATGACCCTCGGGCTCGCGAAACCCGGGGAAAAGGCTTAGGTGGCAAATGGTAAAACCAAAAGTTGGGCCTTGCCGGACGAGTCTTATTCAAAGCGAACTGTCAAGGGGGTCCCATAAATCACCCAACCGTGTAAGGAACGCGAAATCAAGGAACATAACACCGGTATGACGGAAACTAGGGTGGCAAGAGTGGAACAAATCACTGTGCATAAGGCCGAGCCTTCCACCCTTTACCAAGTATATAGATGTATTAATTTTAGCAGATATTTATATTGTGATAACCCCAACAAGTAAACATGTTCCAACAAGGAACAACATCTCCATGTTCCAACAAGGAACAAACTTCATCTTCACCTGCAACTAGCAACGCTTATAAGAGGGGCTGAGCAAAGCGGTAACATAGCCAATCAACGGGTTGCTAGGAAAGGATGGTTAGGGCTGACATGGCAATATGGGTGGCATGATATAGCAAGTGGTAGGCATGGCAGCATAGGCATAGCAAAAGAGCGAGCATCTAGCATAGCAAAGATAGAAGTGATTTCGAGGGTATGGTCATCTTGCCTGCAATGTTCTCAGAGTTGTCGAAAGCTTGATCCTCGTAAGCGTTCTCAACAGGTTCCTCGTTCACGTACTCATCTCCCGGCTCTACCCAAAGCAACAACAACAAACAAAGGAACCACAATAAATCACGGTGCAATGCACAAACAACATGATGCAAAACATGACATGATATGCGAGATGTGATATGCAATGCGTATGCAGCGCTCGGAAGGAAAATGATGAACCAGGCATCAACTTGGCAAACCAAGCATGCCACTGGAAATATGAGATGATTTCGGTTGAAATCGATATAAAGATCACCGGAATCGGATGCACGGTTTGGAAAAGACAAGCAAAACAAGAATGGCACAAATCTGCCATTAACAGCATGATGCCACTTAGCAAGCAACAAATAATTAAGCTACTGCACCCAAACGTATCAACAAAGTACATGGCAGTGATCTACACAAGATGCTTGACAAAAGATGAGCACTGAGCTTCGGCTAAATCACATCATAACAGGTTCAAACAAGCATGGCAAAAGTGCACAAAATATCAGGCTGGACATGGCAAAAACAGCATCAGGTTGCAATGTTCAGAGCAGCAAAACTACATGCTACAGGACCTTAAAATAGCAAAACAAGGCATGGCATGAATCAACTCAAAGCATAGAACAAAAGTCCCTTACTGACCATAAGCCAAAAAGGATCCGAAAATATAGTAACACCCATGTCAATATTGAAAGTTTCGTTAACAGATTCAGCAACATGGCATGTCAAAACTGATAACAAGTAGGCATGTTTAAGAGCTCGATGCACTCACTACAGAGCCTTATATGATAAACTAAGCATACATACATCAAGAAGACATGGCATAGAAGACATACATGGCAAGACCAATAACATAGCATACATGTATCAACCACAACAACCTTGGCAAAATTGAATAACATGTAAACAATCTGCCAGGAAACATTTTATAGCAAAAGTAGAGCTCGATTGACTCAAGCTATGGTACTCCATAATTACAAACAAGGGTATGGATGGATAGAGAAAGACATGTTTAACAAAACATCCTTACTGAAGTATCTCCAAATATGCATGGATCTCTCGGTAGCATCAAGTTAACATGGCATCAAAATATCAGCTAAACAGGGCTGAAATCAGCAACATCAGGACACCTACTTTGCATGCTTGTGCTAGTCACCACATAGATCAAAAAAATACAGGGCATACACTCCTGGAAAGATGGCATGGCATATTACAAAACACATGTAGGACTCAAATTCATAGGGTGCACCCATTAATCATGGCAAAAATAACAAAAGTGCAAGTTCTGCTAAAAATCAGAAACTAACAGCACATAGCACTCTTCCAACAGCATTTCGGGCATCAAGATGAGCTCAAATGAAAACGATGCAATAGAATGAAATGATCTACTCTTCGAGGCGAACATTTTGACAT
This sequence comes from Aegilops bicornis, assembly GCA_021605145.1. Taxonomy (NCBI): domain Eukaryota; kingdom Viridiplantae; phylum Streptophyta; class Magnoliopsida; order Poales; family Poaceae; genus Aegilops; species Aegilops bicornis. The sequence goes on along the minus strand of CM038673.1, from coordinate 207,156,508 downwards.
ATTATACGCGCAAAATGGATCTACAGATGCAAAGATATAGCACGTTGAAAAGCTACAAAATAACACTAGATGCAAAAACTTGGAGAAAATGGAGGGGAGAGAGAGAAGAGGTCAATCGGCTCGTGGATCGAGGCCGGATCGGGGCCCGATCCAGACGGGCGGCGCGGCGGTGGTGAGCTCCGGCGGGAAGGAGGCGAGGTGGCCGGGCTCGGCCCGGGAGGAAGGTCGCCGGCGGCCGGCGCCGCGTGGAGCGGGCGGCGAGGAGGCGCCGGCGCGGGAGCTGCAATGGCGGGCGGAGGCGGCGACGGCGGGGCGGCGCGCGGCGAAGGCGGCGGCGTGGGCGCGCGCTGGGAGCCGAGGCGCGGGCGGAGCGGCGACGGGCGGCGGGCCATCTCACAGGCCGATCCGCCCGCTGGCAGCCGGCGATGTGGCGGCGCGTGAGTGGGGCGGACGCGGCGGCGATTTTTGTCCGGCGCGGGCGGACACGTCCGGCGCGCGGGGACGGATTTTAGGGTTTCGGGGAAGAGGATGATCCGGAATTTCGGGGGAGGTTTGCTTAAATAGACATAGAGGGAGCTAGGAGAGTCCAAATGAGGTGTAGTTTTTACCACACGATCGTGATCGAACGACGGAGAGCATGGGAGTGACTTAGATGGGTTATTGGGCTGTTTTGAAGGGGTGTTGGGCTGCAACTTAAAATAGGCCTCTGCGAGAGTGCGGTTAACCGTTGGAGTACCAAACGAGCTCCAAATGACCCGAAACTTGACCGGTGGTCTTTGGGTGTTATACCAAGGCCACTAGACAAACCTCGGTTCATTTCGAGAAGGTTTAATACCCGCACACGGAAAAACGTAAAAAGGGACCGCCGGGGGAGATAGGAGTGTCGGATTGCAAAACGGACAACGGGAAAAATGCTCGGAATCATGAGACGAACACGTATGCAAATGTGATGCACATGATGACATGATATAAAATGCATGACATGGACAAAATGCAAAAAGAAGAAAACCCAACCACGGAGGGAATATCATATCACAATGCCGAAAATGGCAAGAGTTGGAGTTACAAATATGGAAAGTTGCATCCGGGGTGTTACAACACTCCACCACTACAAGAGGATCTCGTCCCGAGATCTAGGACTGAAAGAACTCCGGATATTCGAACGGAGGTGATCCTCGCGCTCCCGTGTAGCTTCTCGGTCGAATGGTGTGACCACTTCACTTTCAGGAATTTGATTGACTTGTTGCGAGTCTTGCGCTCGGTTTCTTCAAGAATAGCAACGGGTGCTCATGATAAGAGAGATCTTCTTGAAGGTCAATTTCTTGAAGTTGATAGTGCGTTCAGAGTCTTGAAGCACTTATGCGAAGCTGTGACACGTGAAACACATCGTGCACGCTTGCAAAGTTGGATGGAAGCTCAAGTTGATAGGCGAGATCGCCTCTTTTGCCAATTATCTTGAAAGGACCCACGTATCTAGGGGCAAGCTTCCCTTTGATACCGGGCGACGAGTGCCTTTCATTGGAGAGACGCGGAGGTAGACATGGTCTCCGATTTCAAAAGCCACCTCACGGTGCTTATCATCATAATAGCTCTTCCGGGCGCGATTACGCTGGCTTTGAGATTCTCACGAATGACCTTGCACATTTCTTCCGCTTCGTGATCAAGTCATTGCCAAGAAGTTGGCGTTCACCTGTCTTGTACCAATTGAGAGGAGTACGGCACTTTCTGCCATAGAGAATTTCGAATGGGGCCTTGCCCGAACTCGCTTGGAAGCTGTTGTTGTAGGAGAACTCGGCATATGGAAGACAATCTTCCCACTTCATACCGAAAGAAATGACACAAGCCCTGAGCATATCTTCAAGAATTTGATTAACTCGCTCGACTTGGCCACTTGTTTGAGGGTGGAAAGTCAGGTCTTTGAAGCGAATGTTAGTGCCCATGGCCTTCAAAAGAATCCCAGAACTTGGAGGTAAAGATGCTGCCACGGTCTGAAGAGATCAATTGTGGAATGCCGTGCAAGGAGACAATCCTGGAGGTGTATAACTCTGCCAACTGAGCTGCTGTGATGGATTCTTTGATAGGAAGAAAATGAGCCACTTTAGTAAGCTTGTCAATGACAACGAAGATAGCATCATTTCCACGCTTGGACTTTGGAAAGCCAGTCACGAAGTCCATTTCAATATGATCAAACTTCCACTCTGGAATAGCAAGAGGTTGAAGGAGACCAGCTGGTCTTTGGTGTTCTGCTTTCACTCTTCTGCAGACATCACACTCATTCACGAATTGAGCAATTTCTCGCTTCATTCGAGTCCACCAATATGACCGCTTGAGATCATGGTACATCTTCGTACTTCCGGGATGAATGGATAGAAGCGAATTGTGAGCCTCGTTCATAATGACTTTTCAGAGATCACCCTTAGGAACCACAATCCGGTCCTCAAAGAAAAGAGTATCTTTGTCATCAACGTGGAAGCACTTGTACTTGGAAATGCCCTTGTCGACACGACGCTTCACCTTTTTCACCATGGTATCCGAAGTTGATCCTCACGAATCTGATCTAACAAAGTATGATAGAATAAGAGGTTGGAAAGAAAGCCTTGAGGAACAACATGAAGATTCAGCTTTCGGAAAGCTTCACAGGATGAAAGGTCTTGAGGATTAGACTGTTTCAGTAAGACTTCCTGCTCAAATCATCTGCAATGACATTGGCCTTGCCAGGAGTATATTCAATACTTGGGTTGTACTCTTGAATCATTTCGACCCATCGAGTCTGCCTGAGGTTGAGGTTGGGTTGAGTGAAAATGTACTTGAGACTCTTGTGATCGGTGAAAATGTCCACTTTCCTTCCCAACAAGAGATGTCTCCACGTTATCAATGCATGGACAATCGCCGCCAACTCAAGATCGTGAGTGGGGTAGTTCTTTTCGCTGGGCTTCAACCGCGAGAGGTATAAGCCACAACCCTCTTCTCTTGCATTAACACAGCACCGAGACCTTGAAGAGAAGCATCACGAAAACTTCAAATGGCTTGGATTCATCAGAGGAGTCAAGGCAGGAGCTGTGACGAGTTTCTCTTTGAGGGTATTGAAAGCAACGTCACACTCGGGAGACCGGACATACTTCACATGCTTGGAGGAGGTTGGAAAGAGGCTTTGCAATCTTGGAGAAGTTCTCAACGAATCTTCGCAATAGCTTGCAAGACCAAGAAAATCATGAGGCTGCTTGACGATTCGAGGAGGTTCCCAATTCACAATTGCGGACACCTTCTCGGGATTAACAAATATGCCCTTGGCGGAGATGATATGACCAAGATAAAGCACTTCATCAAGCCAAAATTCACATTTGGAGAACTTCAGCATAGAATTGATACTCTGAGCTTGTCTAGCACCAATCGCAAATGTTTGGCATGATCCTTCTTATTCTTGGAGAAGACCAAAATATCATCAAGATAGACCAAGACGAATTCATTGGTGTAGGGGTTGAATATGAAATTCATCATCCGAGAGAATGTTGGAGGAGCATTGACAAGGCGAAAGACATGACAAGATATTCATAAGAATCAAAGCTTGTTCTCAATCTTTGTCTTGGGAATATCTTGTTCACGAATGCGAACCTCGATGATAACCCATACGAAGGTCAAGCTTAGAGAACATCAGAGCACCTTTGAGTTGCTCGAAAGCTCATTGATGTTGGGAAGTGGATACTTGTTCTTGATTGTCTTCTTATTCAATGGACGGTAATCGACGCAAAGTCGGTCCGTACCATCCTTCTTCCGGACAAAAGAACACCACAACCCCAAGGAGATGAACTCGGTCTGATCAAACCCAGACGGTCTTGTTCATCGAGCTGCTTCTTCAATTCCTTCAGCTCATTAGGTCCAAGCTTGTATGGACGCTTGTAAACGGGTTCAGAGCCAGGCTCAAGATCAATAAAGAACTCAAGCGGCCGATGAGGAGGCATACCCGAAGCTCTTCCGGAAAGACATCTTGGTACTCACAAACGATCGAATCTGAGAGATGGCATTCAGTTCGCCCTTCTCGTTGAGAGAAAACAACCGAATGATTTCATCACGAGCGGCATAGATGATCACATCATTAGAAGAGTGAGTCAATTGAATTTCCCTGGCAGCACAATCAAGCTGAGCTTTGTGCTGAGAAAGCCGATCCATTCCGAGAATAAGATCAATATCCGAGTCACCAAGGACAAATGGTTTAGCCAAAATCTATAATCGCCCATCTTGATAGAAACATCCGAATCCTTGTGGTAGCCCTCATAGAAGAGGCTGGAGAAACAACTCCCAAGGGTTTTTCCAGCATTTCCGAAATGAAATCATGCTTTGCAACAAAAGATCTAGACATGAAACAATGCGATGCACCAGTATCAAATAGGACTTTTGCAGAATATCATTAATCGGAAGATTACCCATTATCACATCGAAGATTCCTCCGCTTGAGCTGCATTCATCATATTCACCTTGGCAGCCTTGGGATTATGCTTGACCACCGCATTGCTGGAAGATTTCACAGAGGAGGAGGCGGAAGGCGCCTCTGGTTGAAGCACTTGTTCGCATAGTGACCTTTTCTCACGACATTTGTTGCAAGTCACCTCGAGAGCGGACGGTGGTAAGGAGCACTTGACCTTGGAGCTTGAGAATTAGACTTGTTACGATAGCTTGGGTTGGGTGGGTGGGAAGATCCACGGCCACCTGAGTTCTTCTCTGATAAGGCCGACGAACGGAGGAGGAGGAAGGTAAAACTTCTGCCGCTTAGCTGCCACTTGAGAGGAAGAAGAAGACTGAATCGCATCCCCGATTCTCTTCTTAGAAGCCTCACATTTGAGCTGGGCAGCTTCTTGCTTCAAAGGCCATGTTGTAGAATTCATCATACTTAATCGCTCAAAAGCACAAGAGCTAATTGCAGATCTTCTCTCGCACCACCTCTGAATTGATAGATCATACTCTTTTCATCGTGCACGTCTTGCTTAGCAAAGCAGGCAAGCTTCGAACTGGATATTGTATTGATAGACAGACATGTTGCCTGCTTGAGATTGCGGAACTCCTCACGCTTGCTCTCAACAACACTTTTTGAATGTGGTGAGCTCTGAAATCACGCGGAACTCATCCCTGTAATGACACGACCTCCTCTGGAATCTTTGTATTGCTGGTACCACTCGGCAGCTTGATCCTTGAGTTGAAACGAAGCAAACTTGACAAAGTCCTCGTGTCCGACATTGCTACAGTCAAAGTGCTTGCGAGATGTCCACTAACCAATCGTCAGCCGTCGTGGCCTCGGCTACGTAAACCGGAAGACTTCGGCTGATTAGCGAGGAACTGACTGAGAGTAGCAAAGTGTGGCTGATTGTTGCCTTGACCTTGATTGCCTTGCCCTTGAGTACGCTCTTGCAAGAGCTGCAAAATCATCTGAGCATTGGCATTGGTGGCTGCCATGATAGCTTGCCAGGCCTCTGGAGGCGGAGGTGGAGGTGGAGGTGGAGGGTCCGACTGATCCCCATCATTACGATCCGGATTCAGACGCGTTGGCGGAGCCATCCTGAAGAGGGTGACATCCGTTAGTCCTTTGATAGACAAATTGATAAGTAGAATCAACGGATAGAAATTGCAACATATAGTCTTCACAATAAACATTCGAACAAGAATGAACGAATGAATTCCAAAGTTAATCATCACACGTCCATTAAGGTGAGAAGCCACTTAGATAAGGATATGGAAACAACAACTGTCTTAGAAACAATTCGAATATCACAACTGAAAACAAAAGGTTGGCTTCTAGAATGAGCGGAACAAACACATGACAGAGATTTCGCCCAAAGTGTTCGTGGTGGGGCCCTACAGACCACGACGATATAGCGGCAAATCACGAATGACTAACAAGACGCCCCGAATCAGCATAGCCAAGGATTCTTTAAGACGTCTCGCGACCACTTGTGAATCGACCGTGAATGGGCGGACCACTAAACTTTGAACCCCAATCTCAAATCATACATCTGTCGGAAAGAATATCCTGTAAGCTACTAGAATTCCCACCTATAAACTCCCGAAACTTTCTGGTTATGCAATCTGGTGTTGGGGATACAGGGGACACAAAATATATCACCCAAACTAACAATACCTAGATCCATTGTATCCATCCGTCAACACATAACCAAGAAATCCTCGGAAATCGTGGTACCTCGACCTTGAAAAACATCCGTTATACAAGTCATGGCAATACTCCCTTTTCGCCTCGATCTTTGGGCTATCGTGGTTATCTCACCAACAACTGCACAAAAGAGATTTCGATGTCGGCAAAACTCGTGTATTCCAGAATCGCAACGATAAAATTGTGGCGACAACACCTCGGAGCTCAACTCCCCGGACACTGCCACAACCCCTAAATGTCGAGGCACCAAGAACAATGTTCTCGCCACAAAACCATCGGAACGATTCCAAGATACCCACGTGATCCTAAAAAATTTTTTAGTGAAATTTGAGGAGAGAAGAGTCAAAACACTACGTCGGGATACCTCACAGAGGCGAAGAAGGACCGGGAAGTAAAAAGAATCCTACTCTCCGATATATATAATCCTAAGACTCAAAACATTTTTTCATTCTAGACTCAACAACGCCAAAGAATCAATCAAGTAGGGGGCTCCTAAGTCGGAAGGCTCGATTACCAACTTGTAACGCCCGATGCGGCTATATCTCCCACGTGTCGAGGCACGACTTAGAGGCATAACCGCATTGAAAGCAATGTCGCAAGTGAGGTAATCTTCACACAACCCATGTAATACATAAGGGAAAGAGATACATAGTTGGCTTACAGTCGCCACTTCACACAATACATAAATAAACATCCATCATTCAGAGTACACTCAAGGTCCGACTACGGAACCAAAATAAAAGAAGATACCCCAAATGCTAACACAGATCCCCGGATCGTCCCAACTGGGCACCACAACTGATCATAAGCAAAAGAAACAAACTAACGACAACGTTCCTCGACGAACTCCCACTTGAGCTCGGTTGAGTCACCCTGCACCGCATCGTCGGCACTCGCAACTGTTTGGAAGTATCTGTGAGTCACGGGACTCAAAGCAATCTCACACCAGCGAGATCAAGACTATATAAGCTTATAGGAAGGACAGAGTAGTAAGGTGGAGCTGCGACAAGCGACTAGCATATATGGTGGCTACTTACAAAAGAGAGCGAGAAGAGGAGCAAAGCACGGACGTGAAGCTAGTAGCGATCAAGAAGTGATCCTGAACTACTTACGTCGAGACATAACTCCAACACCGTGTTCACTTCCCGGACTCCGAGAAGAGACCATCACGGTTACACACGCGTTGATGTGTATTTTATTTGAGGTCAACTTCGGGTTTTCTACAATCGGACATTAACAAATTCCCATCTGCCTCATAACCGCGGGCACGGCTTTGAAAGATATTACCTGCAGGTGTCCCAACTTAGCCCATTATAAGCTCTCACGGTCAACGAAGGATTATTCCTTCTACCGGGAAAACCGATCAATCTCGGAATCCCGGACTACAAGACATTTCGGCAAGAATAAAACAAGACCAGCAAAGCCGCCCGAATGTGCCGACAAATCCCGATAGGAGCTGCACATATCTCGTTCTCGTGGCACACCGGATAAGCTAAGCGTCACGAGAACCGGCGTAATCCAAGTTGCCCGGGAATGGTCCCGACGGTGCTCTAGTTTGGACCAACACTCAGAGGAGCATTGGCCCGGGGTTTAAAATAAGATGACCCTCGGGCTCGCGAAAACCCGGGAAAAGGCTTAGGTGGCAAATGGTAAAACCAAAGTTGGGCCTTCTTTGGACGAGTCTTATTCAAAGCGAACTGTCAAGGGGTCCCATAAATCACCCAACCGTGTAAGGAACGAAATCAAGGAACATAACACGGTATGACGGAAACTAGGGTGGCAAGAGTGGAACAAATCACTGTGCATAAGGCCGAGCCTTCCACCCTTTACCAAGTATATAGATGTATTAATTTTAGCAGATATTTATATTGTGATAACCCCAACAAGTAAACATGTTCCAACAAGGAACAACATCTCCATGTTCCAACAAGGAACAAACTTCATCTTCACCTGCAACTAGCAACGCTATAAGAGGGGCTGAGCAAAGCGGTAACATAGCCAATCAACGGTTTGCTAGGAAAGGATGGTTAGGGCTGACATGGCAATATGGGTGGCATGATATAGCAAGTGGTAGGCATGGCAGCATAGGCATAGCAAAAGAGCGAGCATCTAGCATAGCAAAGATAGAAGTGATTTCGAGGGTATGGTCCTGCAATGTTCTCAGAGTTGTCGAAAGCTTGATCCTCGTAAGCGTTCTCAACAGGTTCCTCGTTCACGTACTCATCTCCCGGCTCTACCCAAAGCAACAACAACAAACAAAGGAACCACAATAAATCACGGTGCAATGCACAAACAACATGATGCAAAACATGACATGATATGCGAGATGTGATATGCAATGCGTGTCTGCGCTCCGGAAGGAAAATGATGAACCAGGCATCAACTTGGCAAACCAAGCATGCCACTGGAAAGATGAGATGATTTCGGTTGAAATCGATATAAAGATCACCGGAATCGGATGCACGGTTTGGAAAAGACAAGCAAAACAAGAATGGCACAAATCTGCCATTAACAGCATGATGCCACTTAGCAAGCAACAAATAATTAAGCTACTGCACCCAAACGTATCAACAAAGTACATGGCAGTGATCTACACAAGATGCTTGACAAAAGATGAGCACTGAGCTTCACTAAATCACATCATAACAGGTTCAAACAAGCATGGCAAAAGTGCACAAAATATCAGGCTGGACATGGCAAAAACAGCATCAGGTTGCAATGTTCAGAGCAGCAAAACTACATGCTACAGGACCTTAAAATAGCAAAACAAGGCATGGCATGAATCAACTCAAAGCATAGAACAAAAGTCCCTTAATGACCATAAGCCAAAAAGGATCCGAAAATATAGTAACACCCATGTCAATATTGAAAGTTTCGTTAACAGATTCAGCAACATGGCATGTCAAAAACTGATAACAAGTAGGCATGTTTAAGAGCTCGATGCACTCACTACAGAGCCTTATATGATAAACTAAGCATACATACATCAAGAAGACATGGCATAGAAGACATACATGGCAAGACCAATAACATAGCATACATGTATCAACCACAACAACCTTGGCAAAATTGAATAACATGTAAACAATCTGCCAGGAAACATTTTATAGCAAAAGTAGAGCTCGATTGACACAAGCTATGGTACTCCATAATTGCAAACAAGGGTATGGATGGATAGAGAAAGACATGTTTAACAAAACATCCTTACTGAAGTATCTCCAAATATGCATGGATCTCTCGGTAGCATCAAGTTAACATGGCATCAAAATATCAGCTAAACAGGGCTGAAATCAGCAACATCAGGACACCTACTTTGCATGCTTGTGCTAGTCACCACATAGATCAAAAAAATACATGGCATATACTCCTGGAAAGATGGCATGGCATATTACAAAACACATGTAGGACTCAAATTCATAGGGTGCACCCATTAATCATGGCAAAAATAATAAAAGTGCAAGTTCTGCTAAAAATCAGAAACTAACAGCACATAGCACTCTTCCAACAGCATTTCGGGCATCAAGATGAGCTCAAATGGAAATGATGCAATAGAATGAAATGATCTACTCTTCGAGGCGAACATTTTGACATATTATACGCGCAAAATGGATCTACAGATGCAAAGATATAGCACGTTGAAAAAGCTACAAAATAACACTAGATGCAAAAACTTAGAAAATGGAGGGGAGAGAGAGAAGAGGTCAACGGGCTCTCGTGGATCGAGGCCGGATCGGGGCCCGATCCGTATCGGCGGCGGCGGCGGTGGTGAGCTCCGGCGGGGAAGGAGGCGAGGTGGACGGGCTCGCCGGCCGGGAGGGGAAGGTCGCCGTGGCGCCAGCTGAGCGGGCGGCGAGAGGCGCCGGGCGCTGGGAGCTGCAATGGCGGCGTGAGGCGGCGACGGCCGGCGGGCGCGGCCAAGGCGGGCGGCGGCGTCGGGGCAGCGCGCGGCGTAGGCGGCGGCGCGGTGGCAAGGCGCTGGGGAGCCGAGGCGCGAGCGGCGACGGGCGGCGGCGTTGGCTCTGCCGATCCGGCTCAAGTGGGCGGGCGGCGGCGCGCGACAGGTGGCGGCGCGTGTGGGGCGGACGCCGCGGCGATTTTGTCCGGCAAGGCGGACACGTCCCAAGGGACGGATTTTAGGGTTTCGGGGAAGAGGATGATCCGGAATTTCGGGGGAGGTTTGCTTAAATAGACATAGAGGGAGCTAGGAGAGTCCAAATGAGGTGTAGTTTTCACCCACACGATCGTGATCGAACGACGGAGAGCATGGGAGTGACTTAGATGGGTTATTGGGCTGTTTTGAAGGGGTGTTGGGCTGCAACTTAAAATAGGCCTCTGCGAGAGTCACGGTTAACCGTTGGAGTACCAAACGAGCTCCAAATGACCGAAACTTGACCGGTGGTCTTTGGGTGTTATACCAAGGCCACTAGACAAACCTCGGTTCATTTCGAGAAGGTTTAATACCCGCACACGGAAAAACGTAAAAGGGACCGCCGGGGAGATAGGAGTGTCGGATTGCAAAAGCGGACAACGGGAAAAATGCTCGGAATCATGAGGCGAACACGTATGCAAATGTGATGCACATGATGACATGATATAAAATGCATGACATGGACAAAATGCAAAAAGAAGAAAACCCAACCACGGAGGGAATATCATATCACAATGCCGAAAATGGCAAGAGTTGGAGTTACAAATATGGAAAGTTGCATCCGGGGTGTTACACAAACATAGGCTTCCAATATATCAATCTTTATGTCTCGACCATTTCGAGACTCCTCGTCATGTCCGTGATCACATCCGGGACTCCGAACAAACTTCGGTACATCAAAAATTATAAACTCATAAAGCATCGCCATCGTAACGTTAAGCGTGCGGACCCTACGGGTTCGAGAACTATGTAGACATGACCTAGAACTATTCTCGGTCAATAACCAATAGTGGAACATGGATGTTCATATTGGTTCCTACATTTTCTACGAAGATATTTATCGGTCAAACCGCATAACAACATACGTTGTTCCCTTTGTCATCGGTATGTTACTTGCCCGAGATTCGATCGTCGGTATTCAATACCTAGTTTAATCTCGTTACCGGCAAGTCTCTTTACTCGTTCCGTAATACATCATTTCATAACTAACTCATTAGTTACAATGCTTGCAAGGCTTTAGGTGATGAGTATTACCGAAAAGGCCCAGAGATACCTCTCCGACAATCGAAGTGACAAAACCTAATCTCAAATTATGCCAACTCAACATATACCTTTGGAGACACCTGTAGAGTACCTTTATAATCACCCAGTTACGTTGTGACGTTTGGTAGCACACAAAGTGTTCCTCCGGTAAACGGGAGTTGCACAATCTCATAGTTGCAGGAACTTCGTATAAGTCATGAAGAAAGCAATAGCAACATACTAAACGATCAAGTGCTAGGCTAACGGAATGGGTCAAGTCAATCACATCATTCTCCTAATGATGTGATCCGTTTAATCAAATGACAACACATGCCTATGGTCAGGAAATATAACCATCTTTGATCAATGAGCTAGTCAAGTAGAGGCATACTAGTGACATTATGTTTGTCTATGTATTCACACATGTATTATGTTTCCGGTTAATACAGTTCTAGCATGAATAATAAACATTTATCATGATATGAGGAAATAAATAATAACTTTATTATTGCCTCTAGGGCATATTTCCTTCAGTCTCCCACTTGCACTAGAGTAAATAATCTAGATTACATAGTAATGATTCTAACACCCATGGAGTCGTGATGCTGATCATGTTTTGCTCGTGAGAGAGGCTTAGTCAACGGGTCTGCAACATTCAGATCCGTATGTATCTTGCAAATCTCTATATCTCCCACTTGGACTTGGTCCCGAATGGAATTGAAGCGTCTCTTGATGTGCTTGGTCCTCTTGTGAAATCTGGATTCCTTTGCCAAGGCAATTGCACCAAGATTGTCACGTAAGATCTTCATTGGTCCCGATGCGAGGGTATAACACCTAGATCAGAAATGAACTCCTTCATCCGACTCCTTCATTTGCGACTTCCAAAGCAGCTATGTACTCCGCTTCACATGTAGATCCCGCCACGACGCTTTGTTTAGAACTGCACCAACTTACAGCTCCACCGTTTAATAAAAATACGTATCCGGTTTGCGATTTAGAATCGTCCGGATCAGTGTCAAAGCTTGCATCGACGTAACCCTTTACGATAAGCTCTTGGTCACCTCCATAAACGAGAAACATATCCTAAGTCCTTTTCGTATTTCAGATATTCTTGACCATTGTCCGATGATCCACTCTGGATTACTTTGGTACCTCCACCTGCTAAACTAATAGCAAGGCACACATCAGGTCTAGTACACAACATTGCATACATGATAGAGCCTATGGCTGAAGCATAGGGAACTCCTTTCATTTTCTCTCTATCTTCTCAGTGGTCGGGCATTGAGTCTGACTCAATTTTATACCTTGTAATACAGGCAAGAACCCTTTCTTTGCCTGATCCATATTGAACTTTTTCAAGACTTTATCAAGGTATGTGCATTGTGAAAGTCCAATCAAGCATCTTGATCTATCTCTATAGATCTTGATGCCCAATATGTAAGCAGCTTCACCGAGGTCCTTCATTAAAAAACTTTTATTCAAGTATCCTTTTATGCTATCCAGAAATTTTATATCATTTCCAATCAACAATATGTCGTCCACATATAATATTAGAAATGCTACAGAGCTCCCACTCACTTTCTTGTAAATACAGGCTTCTCCAAAAGTCTGTATAAAACCATATGCTTTGATCACACTATCAAAGCGTTTATTCCAACTACGAGAGGCTTGCACCAGACCATAGATTGATCGTTGGAGCTTGCACACTTTGTTAGCTCCCTTAGGATCGACAAAACCTTCCGGTTGCATCATATACAACTCTTCTTCCAGAAATCCATTCAGAAATGCAGTTTTGACATCCATCTGCCATATTTCATAATCATAAAATGCGGCAATTGCTAAAATGATTCGGACAGACTTAAGCATCGCTACGGGTGAGAATGTCTCATCGTAGTCAACCCCTTGAACTTGTCGAAAACCTTTTGCAACAAGTCGAGCTTTGTAAATGATAACATTACCGTCGTGTCAGGTCTTCTTCTTGAAAATCCATTTATTCTCTATTGCTTGCCGACCATCGGGCAAGTCAACCAAAGTCCACACTTTGTTCTCATACATGGATCCCATCTCAGATTTCATGGCTTCAAGCCATTTTGCGGAATCTGGGCTCACCATCACTTCTTCATAGTTCATAGGTTCACCATGATCTAGTAGCATGACTTCCATAATAGGATTACCGTACCACTCTGGTGCGGATTTTACTCTGGTTGATCTACGAAGTTCAGTAACAACTTCATCTGAAGTTTCATGATCATCATCATTAACTTCCTCACTAACTGGTGTAGGTGTCACAGGAACCGATTTCTGTGATGAACTACTTTCCAATAAGGGAGCTGGTACTGTTACCTCATCAAGTTCTACTTTCCTCCCACTCACTTCTTTCGAGAGAAACTCCTTCTCTAGCAAGGATCCATTCTTGGCAATGAATGTCTTGCCTTCGGATCTGTGATAGAAGGTGTACCCAATTGTCTCCTTTGGTATCCTATGAAGACACATTTTTCCGATTTGGGTTCAAGCTTATCAGGTTGTAGCTTTTTCACATAAGCATCGCAACCCCAAACTTTCAGAAACGACAACTTTGGTTTCTTGCCAAACCACAGTTCATAAGGTGTCGTCTCAACGGATTTTGATGGTGCCCTATTTAACGTGAATGCGGCCGTCTCTAAAGCATAACCCCAAAACAATAGCGGTAAATCGGTAAGAAACATCATAGATCGCACCATATCTAGTAAAGTACGATTACGATGTTCGGACACACCATTACGCTATGGTGTTCCAGGTGGCGTGAGTTGCGAAACTATTCCACATTGTTTCAAATGTAGAACAAACTCGTAACTCAAATATTCTCCTCCACGATCAGATCGTAGAAACTTTATTTTCTTGTTACGATGATTTTCAACTTCACTCTGAAATTCTTTGAACTTTTCAAATGTTTCAGATTTATGCTTTATTAAGTAGATATACCCGTATCTGCTTAAATCATCTGTGAAGGTGAGAAAATAACGATATCCGCCACGAGCTTCAACATTCATCGGACCACATACATCCGTATGTATGATTTCCAACAAATCTGTTGCTCTCTCCATATAACTGGAGAACGGTGTTTTAGTCATCTTGCCCATGAGGCACGGTTCGCAAGTACCAAGTGATTCATAATCAAGTGGTTCCAAAAGTCCATCAGTATGGAGTTTCTTCATGCGCTTTACACTGATATGACCTAAACGGCAATTGCCACAAATAAGTTGCACTATCATTATCAACTCTGCATCTTTTGGCTTCGACATTATGAATATGTGTATCACTACTATCGAGATTTAATAAGAATAGACCACTATTCAAGGGTGCATGACCATAAAAGATATTACTCATATTAGAACAACCATTATTCTCTGATTTAAATGAATAACCGTCTCGCATCAAACAAGATCCAGATATAATGTTCATGCTCAACGCTGGCACCAAATAACAATTATTTAGGTCTAAAACTAATCCCGAAGGTAGATGTAGAGGTAGCGTGCCGACCGCGATCACATCGACTTTGGAACCATTTCCCACGCTGCATCGTCACCTCGTCCTTGGCGGTGCTCGCTTATTCCGTAGTCCCCTGTTCGAGTTGCAAATATTAGCAACATAACCAAAGTATCAAATACCCAGTGCTCATGCGAGCTCTAGTAAGGTACACATCAATAACATGTATATCACATATACCTTTGTTCACCTTGCCATCCTTCTTATCCGCCAAATACTTGGGGCAGTTCCGCTTCCAAAGGACCAGCTTGCTTGCAGTAGAAGCACTCAGTTTCAGGCTTAGGTCCAGACTTGGGTTTCTTCTCTTGAGCAGCAACTTGCTTTCTGTTCTTCTTAAAGTTCCCCTTCTTCTTCCCTTTGCCCTTTTTCTTGAAACTAGTGGTCTTATTGACCATCAACACTTGATGCTCCTTCTTGATTTCTACCTCCGCAGCTTTTAGCATTGCGAAGAGCTCGGGAAGTGTCTTGTTCATCCCTTGCATATTATAGTTCATCACGAAGCTCTTGTAGCTTGGTGGCAGTGATTGGAGAATTCTGTCAATGACACTATCATCCGGAAGATTAACTCCTAGTTGAATCAAGTGATTATTATACCCAGACATTTTGAGTAATGCTCACTGACAGAACTATTCTCCTCCATCTTGCAGCTATAGAACTTATTGGAGACTTCATATCTCTCAATCCGAGCATTTTCTTGAAATATTAACTTCAACTCCTGGAACATCTCATATGCTCCATGACGTTCAAAACGTCGTTGAAGACCCGGTTCTAAGCCGTAAAGCATGGCACACTGAACTATAGATTAGTCATCAGCTTTGCTCTGCCAGATGTTCACAACTTCTGGCGTTGCTCCTGCAGCAGGCCTGGCACCCAGCGGTGCTTCCAGGGCGTAATTCTTCTGTGCAGCAATGAGGATAATCCTCAAGTTACGGACCCAGTCCGTGTAATTGCTACCATCATCTTTCAACTTTGCTTTCTCAAGGAACGCATTAAAATTCAACGGAACAACAACACGAGCCATCTATCTACAACAAACATAGATGAGCAAAATACTATCAGGTGCTAAGTTCATGATAAATTTAAGTTCAACTAATCATATTATTTAAGAACTCCCACTTAGACAGACATCTCTCTAGTCATCTAAGTGATCACGTGATCCAAATCAACTAAACCATAACCGATCATCACGTGAGATGGAGTAGTTTTCAATGGTGAACATCACTATGTTGATCATATCTACTATATGATTCACGCTTTCGACCTTTCGGTCTCCGTGTTCCGAGGCCATATCTGCATATGCTAGGCTCGTCAAGTTTAACCTGAGTATTCGCGTGTGCAAAACTGGCTTGCACCCGTTGTAGATGGACGAGAGCTTATCACACCCGATCATCACGTGGTGTCCGGGCACGACAAACTTTGGCAACAAAGGCATACTCGGGGAGAACACATCTTGATAATTTTAGTGAGAGATCATCTTAAAATGCTACCGTCAATCAAAGCAAGATAAGATGCATAAAGGATAAACATCACATGCAATCAATATAAGTGATATGATATGGCCATCATCATCTTGTGCTTGTGATCTCCATCTCCAGAGCACCGTCATGATCACCATCTTCACCAGTGCGACACCTTGATCTCCATCGTAGCATCGTTGTCGTCTCGCCAATTATTGCTTCTACGACTATCGCTACCGCTTAGTGATAAAGTAAAGCAATTATAGGGCGTTTGCATTTCATACAATAAAGCGACAACCATATGGCTCCTGCCAGTTGCCGATAACTTCGGTTACAAAACATGATCATCTCATACAATAAAATATAGCATCACGTCTTGACCATATCACATCACAACATGCCCTGCAAAAACAAGTTAGACGTCCTCTACTTTGTTGTTGCAAGTTTTACGTGGCTGCTACGGGCTGAGCAAGAACCATTCTTACCTACGCATCAAAACCACAACGATAGTTCGTCAAGTTAGTGTTGTTTTAACCTTCGCAAGGACCGGGCGTAGCCACACTCGGTTCAACTAAAGTTGGAGAAACTGACACCCGCCAGCCACCTGTGAGCAAAGCACGTCGGTAGAACCAGTCTCGCGTAAGCGTACGCGTAATGTCGGTCCGGGCCGCTTCATCCAACAATACCGCCGAACCAAAGTATGACATCTTTGGTAAGCAGTATGACTTGTATCGCCCACAACTCACTTGTGTTCTACTCGTGCATATAACATCAACGCATAAAACCAGGCTCGGATGCCACTGTTGGGAAACGTAGTAATTTCAAAAAATTTCCTACGCACACGCAAGATCATGGTGATGTATAGCAACGAGAGGGGAGAGTGTGTCCACGTACCCTCGTAGACCGAAAGCGGAAGCGTTATGACAACGCGGTTGATGTAGTAAATGCGTCTTCACGATCCGACCGATCCAAGTACCGAGCGTCGACACCTCCGTGTTCTGCACATCGTTCAGCTCGATGACGATCCCCGGACTCCGATCCAGCAGGTGTCGGGATGAGTTCCGTCGACGACGGCGTGGTGACGATGATGATGCTCTACGGCGCAGGCTTCGCCTAAACTCATGACGATATGACCGAGGTGGAATATGGTGGAGGGGCACCGCACACGGCTAAGGAACGATCCGTAGATCAACTTGTGTATTCTAGGGTGCCCCTGCCCCAGTTTATAAAGGAGCTAAGGGGGTGCGGCGGGCCCTAGGAGGAGGCGGGCCGGTGGAGTCCTACTCCCACCGGGAGTAGGACTCCCCCCTTTTCCTTGTTGGATTAGGACTTGGGGGGAGGGAAAGTGGAAAGGGGGGCGCCGCCGCCCCCCTCTTCTCCCTCATGGCCCACTAAGGCCCATTAACCCCCGGGAGGGTTCCGGTAACCCCCCGGTGTTCCGGTAAAATCCCGATTTCACCCGGAACTATTCCGAAGTCCAAACATAGGCTTCCAATATATCAATCTTTATGTCTCGACCATTTCGAGACTCCTCGTCATGTCCGTGACCACATCCGGGACTCCGAACAAACTTCAGTACATCAAAACTTATTAAGTCATAAAACTGTCATCGTAACGTTAAGCGTGCGGACCCTACGGGTTCGAGAACTATGTAGACATGACCTAGAACTATTCTCGGTCAATAACCAATAGTGGAACCTGGATGTTCATATTGGTTCCTACATTTTCTCTGAAGATCTTTATCGGTCAAACCGCATAACAACATACGTTGTTCCCTTTGTCATCGGTATGTTACTTGCCCGAGATTCGATCGTCGGTATTCAATACCTAGTTTAATCTCGTTACCGGCAAGTCTCTTTAATCGTTCCGTAATACATCGTTTCATAACTAACTCATTAGTTACAATGCTTGCAAGGCTTTAGGTGATGAGTATTACCGAGAAGGCCCAGAGATACCTCTCCGACAATCGGAGTGACAAAACCTAATCTCGAATTATGCCAACTCAACATATACCTTTGGAGACACCTGTAGAGTACCTTTATAATCACCCAGTTACGTTGTGACGTTTGGTAGCACACAAAGTGTTCCTCCGGTAAACGGGAGTTGCACAATCTCATAGTTGCAGGAACTTCGTATAAGTCATGAAGAAAGCAATAGCAACATGCTAAACGATCAAGTGCTAGGCTAACGGAATGGGTCAAGTCAATCACATCATTCTCCTAATGATGTGATCCCATTAATCAAATGACAACACATGCCTATGGTCAGGAAACATAACCATCTTTGATCAATGAGCTAGTCAAGTAGAGGCATACTAGTGACATTATGTTTGTCTATGTATTCACACATGTATTATGTTTCCGGTTAATACAGTTCTAGCATGAATAATAAACATTTATCATGATATGAGGAAATAAATAATAACTTTATTATTACCTCTAGGGCATATTTCCTTCATAGCCAACGTCGTTCAAGTCATGCTAGTTCGTTGGACCCTGCCGTGCCAGCGACGGCCTCTCCGCGTATGGGAGTTCAATCCAGAAGGGCCACTGACTCTTCAGCACTTCTTCGGCACAACACACGAAGGAATGTGGAGATTATTCTTCGGGAAACAAAGGCAATGGCCGGACACCACCGAAGATGTCGGCCTAGACTGTAACCATCCGGATACCCCGGTAAGTACCCATTTACCGAATACCTTATAGTCCGATACCCAGCGGCAAGATACCAACAGTATCATCCTTTTTCAGGGCTGGATAAAGAAGGTGGAACAGTTTAGGTGTCCGGCTCCCCTTCAGAAAGACTCAGCTACTCCTGTGTTAACAAGGATGCTGGCCTCAGCCCCATACCAGGCACCAGCAGGGGAGGGCGAGAAGACCCGAGATGACCTTGGTTCCGGAGGTAAGTTGGACACTGAGTCCAGAGAAATCGACCTTTCCTCGCCCGAAGACGGAGGCGGAAAAGGACCCAGTATCCCTTCTCCAAGCAGGAGAAAAAGGGCCGCCTTCGAAGATTGGGAGGGGCGGTCTTCCAAGAAGGGCAAGATGCCACCCTTGGGTTTGGAGAGCGACGCTGTTGAGCAGCTCCAACAGGGGGACAAGCCCTCGGCCAAACCGTAAGAGAATCCGGAGTACTTTGATAGTGTCCCGCTCCGTTATTATTACCGAAGATATACGTAATGCATTTATGCATTTTTACAGGTCGGCACATAATTTTTCTGGGCGATCCTCTTCTACGGGAAGTCTCCTCCCAGAGATGATGGAGAGCGAAACGCCTCCTCCAACCTCTTCGCCCAACAAGGCGGATGACTCTGAAGTGTCATCACGGAGGGTCCCTCTTAATCAACAAGTTACGCAGGGAGCAGAAGAGGCAGTACCCGAAGGTGGATCTCCGGCCATCCGGGATTATGGGGCTGATGATAACAAAGGCCCCGGATAGTCTGGCTCGCAGCCGACAGTGATTCTGGAGACGGGTGAACCGATTCGTTCAAAGGATGGTTTTGCTCATAAAGCGGCTTCCGGAGACCTGGAGACTCCGGATATATTGCGGGACATGTTGCGGAAAGAATCTGTCTCGGGGGAGCAGCGTACCTTGATGGGTACAGTGATTGAGAAGATTTTGTCCGTGAAAAGCGGATTAAATGAAGCCTTAATGAGCCTACTGAAGGGCTTCGAGGTTTGTGACATAATGTTTTCAGCTATGTTTCATTTGTGAAGATGTGCCTGTGTATAGGTAGTAGCCCCTGAGACTAGGGTTGTCTTCCCCGAGGAAGCAAACGGAGGATCGAAAAGGATCGCTTGAGGACTAACCTGATAAACTTGAACACATGCTGCTTCCCCCTTGGCCACTTCCCGGACTATGGAAATTGCCGAGCTGCAGGAAAAGATTGATGTGGCAGGGGATGATCTTGCATTAATCAATATGCGTCTTGACGAATCGCAAGGTATGTATTCGGTGCAATCCCCATACATTTTTGTTGTATAAGCATGACACTAAAATCTGTATGCTGGAGTATGCGTGGCTGCAGATGGTGCTGCCGCCGTTGAAGTTCTTAGAGCGGAGCTGGCCCAGGCCAAGGAGCAAGCCCAGCGTAGCAATGCTGCTGCCGAAAAGGCATCGACTGAGCTGAAAGACGAACAGGCTGTGCGGTGCCAAGATGAGGAGAAGATATCCATGGTGGTGCTTGAACTGGAAAATGCCACCGGCCGCTGTGAATTTTTGGAGAAGGAGAATAAAGCCTTTACGGCTGAACTGGACAAGGCCTTACAAGAGGTGAGGGAAGTGCGATCGGAATCTAGAGCAGCCCGTGAGGAGGTTCGGCAGGCTAGGGAGATTGCAGCTGGAAAGCCATTTCTGCTACAAACTAAGTTCGGTGACCCGAACTATGCTCAGCTTAACCAAGTGTGGAGTTCTCCAGGCGAGTTCTTGGACTTGCCGAAGAGTTCTTCCGATGCGGCATAGTACTACCAAGCGCGAGATGGGTATGCAACGAAGAAGCTATTTTGGTCGCAGTTTGGCGCATCAAAGCGCCCTTTGTTGCTCAATGAACAGTTGTCCCAATGGGCCGAACTTCATATGATATCCGGCGCTGCCATGAAGGACGTCATAATCCGGTTGTGGCCAACCGAGCATGCTCCGAATAGCTATTTCAGTTTGGTGCAGAGGCTTGTTGAAGCGGTGCCGCGTATCGATGCTGTGAAGCGGTCAACGTGCCTTGAGGGTGCACGGATGGCTTTTGCCCGAGTCAAGACGTTCTGGGGGAAGATAAAGGCCATCGATGTTGCGACAAAGAGTCCACCCAAAGGCAAGGAACATCCGCGACCGGAGCATTATTTTGAAGACGTCCTAGAGGCCGTCCGCTTGATAGAGGGTCAGTGCTCAAAAGACATAATGTTCGAGTGAGATGTATGAGAATTGTAAAAGACAATTTTATAGTTAATCTATTTTTATGTTTTGCTCGAAAGCTCGTATTCCTCCTGCGGCCGTTTAATATAATCTGAAAGTTTTCCGATCGGCTTCAGCCCCTCGTAGGAAATGCAGGGGTGTTCGTAAAAGCATTTAATCACTCTTTATCCAACGTCTTGGTCCAGGAAGGAGGTGATAATGCGGCGAACCAGGTAATCGGACTATAGGGCGTTAACACTTTCACTTAGCCATAGGAGTTTTATGGTGGGACTACGACATAGCCCCTCGTATATATGCGGCGTATGGTGCCTTACATATTTGATCTAAAAAAGATCCTTCGTGTGACACGGAGAATCACTAAAGATTCCAAGAGGTCGCCAAGTGGTTGACCAGCTCTCGCCGCATCATGATAGTCGGTTTTCGGCTTTCTCTACTGAGGTACTTGACCGGATGAACCGGAAGCACAATGGCAGTAGTTCTCCCTTTACTACCCTAGCCGATAGAGCGGAACGTAGGGTAGCAAGCACAGGAGCCGGGCAACCCAACTATTGACCCAAGACAATGATTCGGAGCTGATGCATATAAGGCCAAACTTGCGACGTTGAAGTACGTTGTAGAGCTGTTCGGACTTTTGCTGGCAACTCAATTATTCCCATACCGAGCCCCTGGCAGGTTATGCCAAGGTATGTCTATGAAACAATCATGAGAGTCGTATTTATTGGTGAAACAACATGGATGATTAATTCGGATACTGGGAGCTGAGCGATATGCCAATGATTATTTATTATAGATATAAAAGCCATCCTCCCGGCTATTTGACATGCTCGGGGCCGGAGGCGGAGGAACGGGCATAGTACATGCTCGAAATAGAGAGTGCGGTCTACAAAAAGTTATTTGGACCTCCTGTCGCACGTCTGCGCCGCCAGTCCTCGGCGGGGGGGGGGGGTGAATCCTTGATGGAGACAGCCCCTTAGGTGAGTGTACGGATCCGGACTCCGATAGAGCCAGTTTTCAGATGTTTATCCCGTTCGTCACTTATTTTTAAAGGATAGCGAAGGAAGAAATAAAAAGAAAATAAATAATAATAATAAAAGAAATTTACTGGAGTGCTTGCAGGCTTGTCTGTATTGTGCTTCCACCGATGCCCATGGTATCTTGAGTGCATAATGATGTATGCGCGGTACAAACTTTGTAGGTGTACGGAGTGGGCGGCGGAAGCCGGGTTGCTATTTTCGTTCTAGGAGTTGTTGATCCTCGGGTGGAAATTGCTTCTAACCCCCGGTATTTCATTGGTGAACCTCTCCGTCATTCCTGCCACCTGGCGGCCTCCTCCCCTTGTGTTTGGCATTGAGCTTGCCGGCCTGTTTAAAGACCCAGCAGTTTCTGTTAGTATGATTAGCTGGTTTATTGGGGTGGCCGTGAATCTGGCAGGGTCGGTCCAATATCCTGTCTAGGTTGGATGGTTCATCTCGTTTCGCCTTGAATGGCTTCTTCCGTTGGCCGGGCTTGGGATTGCTGAATCCGGCGTTGACCGCTGTGTCGCGTGATCTTTCGTTGTCATTGCGACTGTTGTATTTGCTTCGTCGTGGCTTGCCGTTGCCGTCTTGGATTTCAGAAGTGCCCGGGCCGCTGGCCCTATTGCTTCAAGGAGCGAGCCAGCTGTCTTCTCCCGCGCAAAAGCGGGTCATCAGAGCAGTGAGGGCTGTCATGGATTTAGGCCCTTCTTGGCCGAGGTGGCGCGCAAGCCATTCGTCCCGGACACTGTGTCTGAAAGCCGCCAGGGCTTCCACATCCGGACAGTTGACGATTTGGTCCTGGCTGACTCTCCGGGTCGCTGGACAATGTGACTTAGGTCATCGGCATCCGATGGCCGGATATATGTTCCTTGGAAGTTATCGAGGAAGGCCTCTTCCAAGTCCTCCCAGCTGCCTATGGAATTTTCAGGCAGGCTGTTTAACCAGTGCCGAGCTGGCCCTTTTAGCTTTAGTGGGAGGTATTTAATGGCGTGGAGGTCGTCTCCACGGGCCATATGGATGTGGAGGATGAAATCTTCTATCCATACTGCGGGATCGATTGCCCCGTCGTACGATTCAATATTGACGGGTTTGAATCCTTCGGGGAATTCATGATCCATTACTTCATCAGTGAAGCAAAGCGGGGTGCGGCGCCTCTATGTTGGGCCACACTACGACGTAACTCCGGAGGAGTCCCTTCGCGGTTTTCGGCTCGGGCGTGGCGAGGTTTGATACGTCCGAATAGGTAGCCATCGTCGCGTGTCGAAGCCTGCTTTCACGATCCGTAGATCGGTCTTGCGTAGCCTGCTCTACTCTCCATGTCCCTCTTCAGGTCGTCTGGGTAACCGTGACCTGTGTTGTTCCTGCCTTTACGGCGAGGTGGGGCGGTCTGGTGTTCGGCTTGAGTTGCCTCTTTATCCGGACAGAGTTGTCGGCGACCTGCCGCATTGTGAGACGATGGTATGGGCTCCAACGCCCCGTCATCGGACTGGTATAGCAATCTGTGCTTTGGGTGGCTTTTGGCTAGGCCACTAAGGCCGCATTCTTCGGCGACCAGGACTTTGGTCCATCTGTCGTTGAGTAGGTCTTGGTCAGCTTGAAGCTGCTGCTGCTTCTTTTTTAGGCTCCTTGCCGTAGCTATCAGCCTGCGCTTGAAGCGCTCCTGCTCGAGGGGCTCTTCAGGTACGATGAAGTCTTCGTCGCCGATGCTTACCTCATCTTCGGAGAGCCGAAGGTAGTTGTCGTCTTCCGAACTGTTGCTGGGCGGGGCCTGTTCATCGGGGCTGGCTCGCCCATTTGCCTGTTCCTCCTGTTCGGATCTTGCTCCAACAGGGTCTTCATTGTTTTTGGCATCGTCCGGAGTACTGTTTTCTCCGGTGCCAGCGTTGTTGCGATGTGACTTGGAGTGGTGTTTAGGGCGCCGGTACTTAGACTGTGTCTCAGGAGGTTTATTCTCAACTATATCTCCTTTGTTATTGCCGTGAGGCTTTTTAAGTGTATCGACCATGTACACGTCATATGAAGGGTTGACCCTCCCACGCCTGATGACTGGCAGGTCTTGGCCTTGCTCCTTATTGGCATCGTTGTCTATACCGTCAATGTCTTCGGAGCCCGAAGCGGGCATGTCGGTTAAGTCCTCGACAGCGGCTATGAAGTGGGTGGCGGGTGGGAAGCGAAATTCTCCATTCTCAGCCTCTAGCTCGAACCGAACATAGTTCGGCTGTGAATCCTTCTCCAAGGACAAATTCTTTAAAGAGTTTAGCATATCACCCAAAGGCGAGTGCTGGAAGATATCTGCGGCGCTGAATTCGAAAATTGATAACCGATCCAGCTCGATGTCCGCAGGCGTACATGGTCTGGAACTTATAACCGGAGACGATTCTGGAGTTCCGTTGACGCAAATATTCCCTGGTGTTGAGTCTGTGTGCGGCTCCAACGCCGCGAACTCTGTGGCTTCGGATGGTGCAATCTGCTCCGGACCTATGGCCGTAGCAATTAGAACCATCTCCTGAATCTAGTCCGACGACAGATTTAAGTCATGTTCAACAGAGCGAGGGGGAGAGATCGCCGCGGTCTCGAATCCATTGAAGATCAAGTCTCTGCGGATATCCGCGACGTAGTTCAAGCTTCCAAATCTGACCTGATGGCCAGGGGCGTAGCTATCGATCTGCTCCAGATGGCCAAGCGAGTTGGCCCATAGTATGAAGCCGCCGAATACGAAAATCTGTCCCAGGAGGAAGGTTTCTCCTTGGACAGCGTCACTATGGACGATTGAAGGGGCCATCGAACCTTTTGTCGACGGCACAGTGGAACTCTCAATGAAATCACCAATGTCGGTGTCAAAACCGGTGGATCTCGGGTAGGGGGTCCCGAACTGTGCGTCTAGGATCAATGGTAACAGGAGACGGGGGACACGATGTTTACCCAGGTTCAGGCCCTCTCTATGGAGGTAATACCCTACTTCACCTTGATTGATCTTGATGAATATGAGTATTACAAGAGTTGATCTACCACGAGATCATAGTGGCTAAACCCTAGAAGTCTAGCCGGTATGACTATGGTAATGTCTATGTCCTTTCCGGACTAACCCCTCTGGTTTATATAGACACCGGGAGGGAATCTAGGGTTACATGGAGTCGGTTACATAAGAAGGAATCTTCATAGTCGGTCGCCAAGCTTGCCCTCCACGCCAAGTAGAGCCCAATCCGGACACGGGTACAGTCTTCGGCCTTCATGTCTTCACAGTCCATCAGTCCGGCCCGATGAATAACAGGCCGGACGCCGAGGACCCCTTAGTACAGGACTCCCTCACCACCTACTGCAGTAAAGGTAGAGAATCAATCCGGTGATAATTAAAGTGGGCAGTGCATCAAAATACGAACCTAAACATCTCCTTGAAGAAAATAGTATCCAACATAATAGTGTAGGGAATAATGAATTTGTCATCTAGACGTAAAGAACATTTTTGGCATGAACTTGGTGTTGTGTAAGGTTGGACATGGCGCCCATCATCATGGCAGAGGGGGCACTGAACCAACAAGAAAAGCAACATGGTGCCATTGCTTCAAAGCATACATGATGGTGTATGAGACGGAGAAACAAGATATAAAACAATGAACCTGCATGAAAATGGTGATAATGCTAGTGATCAGTTCCCACTGGAAAGACTGATTCTATGTGCCCTTCTCTGTTTGATATTAATATTCATCACCATTGAATCTCTCTACATAATAACGAAGACAATATGTGCCCTTTTCATGCTAGACAAATATAAGAACTATAATTACATCAGAAGGTAGCTATTGTAGTTTGTGGCAAGCTACATGGTCTTCCCTCAACAGGGCATGATTGTCAGCACAAAGCTCAGCATACACTCCCATGGAATAATCACCGTATATATCCCAAAGGTCACCCTTAAGCATGCCTTCAGCGAGGCTGTCATGTCCAAAACAAGACCCTTTTCATTTGATTGCACAAATCAGCAAGTCGGCACGAAGAAGTAAACAACCATACATTAACAGTGAAGCGTAAACATGTTAATAAATAATTAATGCATGAGGCAACATGAAAGTACAGAAAAGGCAATCTACTCTTAAGGTATGACACACAAAATTTTAACAGATATTTTGGCATTGTATTCTTCCTAGTATGCTTAGTGTATGCAAGAAAATGATCGTACTTCAGTTATACATTACACAAAGGTAGACCCAGAAGAACACTTGGCTGACTGCTTCAGCAATGTATTTTAGAGAAATTTAGCATTGTATTCTTCCTAGCGCTTCAGATCAGGAAGAAGCAAGAAGGACGGTGCCCAAGGAAGTGACCAGTGGGTATCGGTGGCAGGGCTGGCCCATCTTTCTCGATGCTCTGTCCTCCCCGCCTTCCTCGGCGTTGACCCATGATCATAAGAGAATTATAGCCTTACTAAATTAACTTCTATTTCCCTGGAAACCTACCAAGGAATTAATTAGGGAAACATTGAACGGCCATGCTGCAATTTTGCAAGTAATCCTGCGGACCAACAAGAAATACTTGCTCACATCCGGCCCACGGGCAAGCATGAAATATAAGGCACATGAGACCGAACAAAACATGAAAACCGGCCGTATCCAGAATATATTTGAACGATTAGTGGCCTAGCGAACATGCTAGCACATACAGAAAGCACGATAGGAAGTTAGACACAGGCGAGAGCAACAAACCCTGACAAACAAAACGGAGACGAAGCAACGATCATAATGGAGACACAATAATGGACGAGATCATACAACCTATGAAATATAGAAATGAATCCGTCAGTACACAACCACGACAGGAAATGATGAAGATGCAAGCAAGAAACACTCGATGTTCAGAGGAGCAAAAGAAAAAAACGATTTACCAGGGAGGAGGGGCACGCTGGTGGTCAAGAGCAGGAGATATGCAGATGGCCAGGCACGGACCTTGTTCATCTCCGATATGCCGTTGTGGCTCCCTCTCCTCTTTCCTCTCTCTTTCTCCCTCCTCTCCTTCTCTCTTTCCCTCATCTTCTCTCTCTCCAGCAGGGACAGGCTCATGGCGCTGGACCGAATCGAGCACCCTAGCTGTCACCCTTTGCCCGCAGGTCACCGCCGGTGCCTGAGACGACCACCGTCGCGCAACACGCCTCGGATCCGGCGTGATCCTCTACTCCTCCACCTTCTAGCGAGAAGACCCTGGCGGCTTGTTGTGTCTTCCCCGTCGGCTTCCTGCCCAGAGGCTCGCCTACGGACGTCCCCTGGCTGGCGGTGGCGGCCATCCCTTGACCACTTGCGCGGCAGCTTCCTCGCGATGGCAAGGTCGTCGGACAGAGAGGAGCAAGGCGGAATAGCAGTGGCGGCGTCTGACGAGGAAGGACGGAGGAGGAGGAGGGAGTGCGGTGCTGCAGGGTGGGGGAGGCTAGGGTTTGTGTGGTGGGCCCGTGGGGGTTGGGGACCTGCGCCACTTGAGACGAGACGCGGTGCGGTGCGCGCGGGACTGACTGGCGAATCCCTCTTGCACATCAGCGCGGCTGACCCAGCCAATACGAGGGCGACCCGAGCCCACCCGTCATTGGGCAGGAAAAACAACCGCAGGTGAAAACAAGATTTACCAGGAGGTGAAGATCTGCCAGCCTAGACGCAAAACAAGGACGATCTAATGGCCAGGAAGGCAGCAAATCGGGAAATCACCGTGGAGCCAAGTTGGCTAGCAACTTTATAGGTTAGAATTAAGATAGGCTTAAAATTTCAACGATGCTATCATGGAAGATAAGAATTGAAACACAAATAAAGCATCATGAAACATATGGCAAACACATTTAAGTCGAACATACTTCCTATGCATAGGAATTTTATAAGCAAACAAATTATCAAGACAAGAAACATCTAACAGAAGCAAAGAAGAGGAATAAAACATTGACGATCTCAACATAACGAGAGGTATTTTAGTAACATAAAAATTTTGACAACCATATTTTCCTCTCTCATAATAATTACATGTAGGATCATAATGAAATTCAACAATAAAACTATCACATAAAATATTATCTTCATGATCCACATGCATGCAAAGTTGACACTCTTTCAAAATAGTGGGATTATCATCAAATAAAGTCATGACCTCTCCAAGCCAACTTTTATCAAAAATTTCATAAGATTGAATACTCCCCAAATAAGTGAGATTATTTTTACCTAAAGTTGACACTCTTCCAAACCCACTTTTAATATTATTGCAAGCATATTCATCATGAGGTTAAATAAATTTTCAAGATCATAAGAATCATTATCACCCCAATCATGATCATTGCAATAAGTAGTGGACATAGCAAAACAAGCATCCCGAAGCTTGGGGTTTTGCATATCACCAACACAATTGAAATTAATAGAATTTATAATAACATCATTGTGATCATGCTTTTGATTCAAGGAGCTATCATGAATCACTTTATAAATTTCATCGTTTAACACTTCATCACAATTTTCAGATGCATGAATCTCAACCAAAACTTCATAAAGATAATCTAGTGAACTCAATTCACTATCGATTGGTTTATCATAATTGGGTCTTTTGAAAAGATTAGCAAGTGGATGAGGATCCATATCAATAGATTTTTTGCAAGCAAATAGAAGGCACATGGTAACACAAGTATAGATGGCAAACAAGAGAACCGGCGAGCAAAAAGGCGAACGAAAAGGCGAATAAAAAGGCAAATTTTTGTAAAGTGGGGGCGATGAAAATGAGAGGCAAATAGAAAATAATGTAAATTGCAAGGAAATGATATTTGTGATTAGGAACCTGATAGATGTTGATGATGTCTCCCTGGCAGCGGTGCCAGAAATTCCTTTTGATGTCGCTTGAACTACGTCGGTATTTCCCCAAAGAGGAAGGGATGATGCAGTACAACTATGGTAGGTATTTCCTTCAGTTATGAAACCAAGGTATCAATCCAGTAGGAGAACCAAGCAACAATATGTAAATGGTACCTACACACAAAGAACAAATACTTGCAACGCGATGCTTATGAGGGGTTGTCAATCCCTCTACGGGCAACGGTGCCAGAAATTGTGAAGTTGACGGGATAAAAACTGTTTAGATTGGATAAATAGATCTCAATAAAATGCGAAATAAAATATATAGCAAAAAAGTGCAGCAAGGTGTTTTTGTTTTTTGGAATAATCGATCTGAAAATAAAAGCGAATAAAAATAGATCTCAAAGCAAATATGATAAAGAATAGACCCCGGGGCCGTAGATTTCACTAGTGGCTTCTCTTAAGAAAATAGCACATGATGGGTAAAAAATTACTATTGGGCAATTGATACAAGATCGAATAATTATGACGATATCCAAGGCAATGATCAATATATAGGCATCACGTCCAAGATTATTAGACTGACTCCTGCCTGCATCTACTATTATTACTCTACACATCGATCGCTATCTAGCATGCATCTAGTGTATTAAGTTCATGGAGAAATGGAGTAATGCAATAATAACGATTCATATAGAAATAGCCCCCATCTAGTTATGCTTAAAAGCAACCATACATGCGTGTCTTGCTGCCCCTTCTGTCACTGGAAAAGAACACCGCATGATCGAATCCATCACAAAGAACCTCTTCCCATGGAAAGAAAAATCGATCTAGTTGGCCTAACTAAACCAAAGTTTCGAAGAAAAAAATACAAGGCTATAAATAATCATGCATATAAGAGATCAAAAGCAGACTCAAATAATATTCATGGATATAGATCTGATCATAAACTTAAAGTTCATCACATCCCAACATACACACCACAAAAAAAAGGTTACATCAAATAGATCTCCAAGAGACCATTGTATTGAGAATCAAGAGAGAGAGAGAGAGAGAGAGAGAGAGAGAGAGGAAGCCATCTAGGTACTTCCTACAGACTCGTCGGTCTATGATGAACTACCCACGCATCATCGGAGAGGCTCCAGTGAGGATGATGAACCCCTCCGTGATGGTGTCTAGATTAGATCTCGTGGTTCTAGAACTTGCGACGACTGGAATTGTTTTTCGTCAACTCCCCTAGGGTTTTTGGAATATTTGGGTATTTATAGGGTGAAGAGGTAGTGCGGGAGGCCACCGAGGGGGGGAACAAGCCCCCTTGGGCGCGCCCTGGTGGGTTGTGCCCACCTCGGACCTCCCCTCTGGCACTTCTTTGACCCAAGTTGTGTCTTCTGGTCAATAAAAATTCTCCAAAAAGTTTCGTTGCGTTTGGACTCCGTTTGGTACTGTTATTCTACGAAGTAAAAAACAAGCAAAAAAAAACAGCAACTGGCACTATGTCAATAGGTTAGTCCCAAAAAATGATATAAAATTGCTATAAAATGATTGTAAAACATCCAAAAATGATAATATAACATCATGGAACAAGCAAAAATTATTGATACGTCGAAGATGTATCAACAGGCTGAGAGCATGAATGTCGAAGTGCTGTGAGGGCTGAAGACAAGAACCTTTGATAGACTGCGAAAATGTGGCAAGCGCTGGACTGATGAGTTGTCGGCGGTTCTTTGGTCAATCAGGATGACACCAAATCAAGCCACTGGCCAGACTCCCTTCTCCCTGACATACGGGGCAGAAGCAATGCTCCCCACGAAACTCATATACGAGTCGCCTCGGTACTTGCCTACAATGACGTAGCGCAAGGGCAGCTACGGCCTGACAATGCCATGCTCCTTGAGGAGGACCGCCTCCATGCAGCTGTGTGTGCTGCACATTACCAGCAGGCCCTGCGCCGCTACCATAGCCACAGGGTCCAAGCCCGAAGCCTTGAGGAAGGTGACCTTGTCCTTAGGCGTGTTCAATCCGCCAAGGGTTCCATCAGGTTGACACCAAAGTGGGAAGGCCCTTACTGGGTAGAGCGTGTCACCAGACCCGGCGCAATCCGTATGGAGACCGAAGATGGCATACCAATGCAAAACTCATGGAATATTGAGCATCTTCGTAAGTTCTACCCGTAAGGGCGCGGTTGTCGGGCCTTGCCACGGCAACCTGTTTTGTACAAGCATAGTCCCCTGGACTTGTAACCCTTTGTACAAAGCCAGGCAAAGACACTGTGCAAAGATAATAAAACGAAGTGCTAGCACAAGACTTGCATGCATGTTTATTTAAGTAGTGCCTTATTTTGGTTACAATAACCCTAGCATGAGCTAATTGATCCTTCACAAAAGATCATATGCTAATGTTTTCTCCCCTGCACTTCCTTTTTGATCAGCAGCAGGGCCCCCACCGTGGGTGAACTTCCCGGAAGGAAGAGTGGGAACAAGCCGGCATATTGGTCCCTGACAGCCCTGCCCTATCGGGAACGATATGAAGGATAGAAAATGCAGATAAGTTCACCTCGCTGTCCATGATGTATCCCTGTATAAAAACTTGGGCATAAGGAAACCTTGTCTCTCCCAAAATCTGTGCTCCCATCCTTTGATTTGAAGTTTCTTCAGTCAAGTTGGTCGCAGTAGCATTTAGGGGGAGGACAGACAAGGGGTCGGTTTCCATTCACACTCCTAGCCCATCAGACAGGGTTCAATAGCAGTTGTGAAAGGGACCGGTAGGAGGTCTTGCCGGGGACCTTTGTTTACTTGGAAGTATTAAGGAATCATACCATAGCATGGATACGGTACATGCACAAATACCCAGCAAACACTCTTTTTTCATTAATACGCAGGGAAACAAGTAGAAATCATACATGATACAAATATAGGCGGAGGATTACATGATTTGAACGAAAACTTGGCTAGCGCCTACATCTTTTAAGTTGAAAAATGATAAGTGCCCCGTAATGTCTTTCTAGTCCCACTCCTACTAGGAGTTGCGTCAATAAGGAAAGAGGGCAAAAGGAGCCCAGACTGACCCCGTCAGGGCCCGAGGGATGCAGCCTAACAAGATCGGGAGGGCGGGGACGAAGCCGGAGTACCAAAGGAGCGGCCAGGCGATGCCCTGGTCACCACCGCCAGGACCAGAGGAACGCGGCAGGAGGGACACCGGCAGGGAAGACAAAGCTGGAGTCCACGAGGAAGCCTGCTAGGGTCCAGCTAGAGGAGGCGGAGACACCTACAACCAATACCCCGACAAATCGCTCTGCCGGGGAGAAGACCAGGTGCAGACGATGGTGCTGCCGGCGCCTTGATACGTCTACATCATATCTACTTTTCCAAACACTTTTGCCCTTGTTTTGGACTCTAACTTGCATGATTTGAATGGAACTAACCCGGACTGATGCTGTTTTCAGCAGACTTCCCTTGGTGTTATTTATGTGCAGAAACAAAAGTTCTCAGAATGACCTGAAACTCCACGGAACGTCTTTTCAGAAATAATAAAAAATCCTTGCAAAGATGAAGACCAGGGGCCCACACCTGTCCCACGAGGGTGGGGCGCCTCCCCTACCTCGTGGGCCCCTGGAGCTCCTCCGACGCCAACTCCAACTCTATATATTTGCTTTCGGGGAGAAAAAATCAAGGAGAAGAAATCATCGCGTTTTACGATACGGAGCCGTCGCCAAGCCCTATAACCTCTCGGGAGGGCTGATCTGGAGTCCGTTCGGGGCTCCGGAGAGGGGGACTCGTCGCCGTCGTCATCATCAACCATCCTCCATCACCAATTTCATGATGCTCACTGCCTTGCGTGAGTAATTCCATCATAGGCTTGCTGTACGGTGATGGGTTGGATGACATCTATCATGTAATCGAGTTAGTTTTGTTAGGGTTTGATCCCTAGTATCCACTATGTTCTGAGATTGATGTTGCTATGACTTTGCTATGCTTAATGCTTGTCACTAGGGCCCGAGTGTCATGATTTCAGATCTGAACCTATTATGTTTTCATGAATATATGTGAGTTCTTGATCCTATCTTGCAAGTCTATAGTCACCTACTATGTGTTATGATCCGGCAACCCCGAAGTGATCACTATGAAAACTGTTGCAATCCCCTATACTTGTTGGTTGTCAAGACTATTTTCTGACGCCGTTGCCGGGGAGCATAGCTCTATTCTTTGAGTCACTTGGGATTTATATCTGCTGGTCACTATGAAGAACTTGAAAGACGCTAAGGCAACAATTTATCCCTCAACTACGAGGGGATGTAAGGAACTGCCATCTAGCTCTGCACTTGATTCACCTTCTGTTTTGAGTAAGCTTGCGACACCTAAACCTGCTTTTGCTATTCGTTCTGATATGTCGCATGTTATTGATGATGCCACTTCTGCTATGCATGATACTTATGATGAAACTACTTCTATGCTTGATACTACTGTGCCCCTTAGTGAATTTCTTGATGAACAAACTGGTAGGGCTAGAGAGAAAGAAATTATTGAAACTGAGTATATTGATGAAATTGATGATGAAGATATGCCTGTTATTCCTAAGGGTTATGTTTTTGATATAGAAGCTTCTACAGCTATTCTAGCTTGCAAAGATAGATATGAACTCAAGAGGTTATTGGCTGTATGGAATAAGCAATGTCTTAAGGATAGAATGAGGCCTGACCCTGCTTTTGCTACTTCACCTATTTGTGTTGCTGATAAGGATTATGAATTCTTTGTTGATCCTGATATAATTACTTTGGTTGAATCTGATCCTCTTCATGACTATGAATCTGAAACTGTTGTGGCACATCTTACTAAATTAAATGATATAGCCACCCTGTTCACTAATGATGAGAGATCTCGCTACTTTTATATCCTTAAAATATTTCCATTCTCATTAAAGGGTGATGCTAAGATATGGTTTAATTCTCATGATCCTGGTTGTGTGCATAGTCCCCAGGATATGATCTATTACTTCTCTGCTAAATATTTCCCTGCTCATAAGAAACAAGC
This sequence comes from Aegilops bicornis, assembly GCA_021605145.1. NCBI lineage: Eukaryota > Viridiplantae > Streptophyta > Magnoliopsida > Poales > Poaceae > Aegilops > Aegilops bicornis. The sequence continues at coordinate 207,122,445 of CM038673.1, read as the reverse complement.
TACTTTAAAGGAAATATACAACTTTGTGCAAATTGAAGAAGAGAGTCTCCCACAAGCTTGGGGGAGTTACTTAATGATTTTCCTGATCATCCTCTTAAGAAAAATGAAATACTTGATATCTTTTATAATGGACTAACCGATGCTTCCAGAGATTACCTGGATAGTTGTGCTGGTTCTATTTCAGGGAAAGAACGCCAGTTGAAGCTGAAATTCTATTAAATAATATGTTGACAAATGAAAATAACTGGACACTTCCTGAGCCAGCTCCTGAGCCAGCTTGCAAGCCAATTCCTGAGCCTATTCCTAAACCAACTCAGAAGAAGAGAGGTGTTCTATTTCTCAGTCCTGAAGATATGCAAGAGGCAAACAAATCTATGAAAGAAAAAGGTATTAAAGCTGAAGATGTTAAGAATTTACCTCCTATTGAAGAAATACATGGTCTTAATCTACCGCCTGTTGAAGAAACATATGATTCTAATCCTTTACCTATTGAAGAACCTCATGGTCTTGATAACCCGACACCGGTAGTAAAGGTAAATTCTCTCTATAGATTTGATGAAGGTGATATTCCTCACTATAAGTCTGCTAGACAATGCTTAGAAGAGTTTGATAATTTTATTGTCAAACAAGAAAATTTTAATGCTTATTTTGGTAGACAATTGAAATACAATTCCGGTATGCTTAAACACTTGGGTAATTATATGGCTAATATCAGAGGTGAACTCAAACTTGTTACTAAACATGCTTCTATGGTTACCAGTCAAGTAGAACAAGTACTTCAAGCTCAAAATGATTTGCTCAATGAAATGAATAGTAAGAAAAATGATTATGCTATTAGAGTTGCTACTAGAACTGGTAGAATGACTCAGGAACCTTTGTATCCTGAAGGCCATCCTAAGAGAATTGAGCAAGATTCTCAGAGAAATAATATTGATGCACCTAGTTCTTCTAAAAAGAAGAAAAAGAAAAATGATAGGACTTTGCATGCTTCTAGTGAACCTAGTGCTGAACCACCCGATAATCCAAACGAGATTTCTATGTCCGATGTTGAAACACAATATGGTAATGAACATGAACCTAGTGAAAATGTTAATGATGATGTTCATGATGATGCTCAACCTAGTAATGATAACGATGTAGAAGTTGAACCTGTTGTTGATCTTGATAACCCACAATCAAAGAATCAACGTTATGATAAGAGAGACTTTGTTGCTAGGAAACATGGTAAAGAAAGGGAACCATGGGTTCAAAAACCCATGCCTTTTCCTCCGAAACCATCCAAGAAAAAGGATGATGAGGATTTTGAGCGCTTTGCTGAAATGATTAGACCTACCTTTTTGCGTATGTGATTAACTGATATGCTCAAAATGAATCCTTATGCTAAGCATATGAAGGATATTGTTACAAATAAAAGAACGATACCGGAAGCTGAGATTTCCACCATGCTTGCTAATTATACTTTTAAGGGTGGAATACCTAAAAAACTTAGAGATCCAGGAGTACCCACTATACCATGCTCCATTAAAAGAAACTATGTTAAAACTGCTCTATGTGATCTTGGAGCCGGTGTTAGTGTTACGCCTCTCTCTTTATATCGTAGACTTGATTTGAATAAGTTGACACCTACTAAAAAATCTTTACAAATGGCTGATAAATCAACAGCTATACCTGTCGGTATTTGTGAGGATGTGCCTGTTGTGGTTGCAAACGTTACTATTTTGACGGACTTTGTTATTCTTGATATTCCCGAGGACGATAGCATGTCTATTATTCTTGGAAGACCTTTTTTAATACTGCAGGGGCTGTTATTGATTGCAACGAAGGCAATGTCACTTTTTATGTTAATGGTAATGATCATACGGTACACTTTCCGAGGAAACAACCTCAAGTTCATAGTGTCAACTCTATTGGAAAAATTCCATCGATTATATTTGGAGGTTTTGAATTTCCTCTTCCTATTGTCAAGAAGAAATATAATATTCTTATTATTGGGGATGCGCATTGATACGTCTCCGTCGTATCTACTTTTCCAAACACTTTTACCCTTGTTTTGGACTCTAACTTGTATGATTTGAATGGAACTAACCCGGACTGACGCTGTTTTCAGCAGAATTGCCATGATGTTGTTTTATGTGCAGAAAACAAAAGTTCTCGGAATGACCTGAAACTCCACGGGATGTCTTATAAAAAATCCTTGCCAAAGATGAAGACCAGGGGGCCCACTCCCTGTCCACGAGGGTGGGGGGCGCGCGCCCCCTATCTCGTGGGCCCCCTGGAGCCCGTCCGACGCCAACTCCAACTCCATATATTGGCTTTCGGGGAGAAAAAAATCAGAGAGAAAGTTTCATCATGTTTTACGATACAGAGCCACCGCCAAGCCCTAATCTCTCTCGGGAGGGCTGGTCCGAGTCCGCTCGGGCTGTGGAGGGGGATTCGTCGCCGTCGTCATCATCAACCATCCTCCATCACCAATTTCATGATGCTCACCACCGTGCATGAGTAATTCCATCGTAGGCTTGCTGGACGGCAATGGGTTGGATGAGATTTATCATGTAATCGAGTTAGTTTTGTTAGGGTTTGATCCCTAGTATCCATTATGTTCTGAGATTGATGTTGCTATGACTTTGCAATGCTTAATGCTTGTCACTAGGGCCCGAGTGCCATGATTTCAGATCTGAACCTATTATGTTTTCATGAATATATGTGTGTTCTTGATCCTATCTTGCATGTCTATAGTCACCTACTATGTGTTATGATCCGGCAACCCCGAGGTGACAATAATCGGGAGCACTCCCGGCGATGACCATAGTTTGAGGAGTTCATGTATTCACTATGTGCTAATGCTTTGTTCCGGTTCTTTATTAAAAGGAGGACTTAATATCCCTTAGTTTCCAATAGGACCCCGCTGCCACGGGAGGGTAGGACAAAAGATGTCATGCAAGTTCTTTTCCATAAGCACGTATGACTATTTACGGAATACATGCCTACATTACATTGATGAATTGGAGCTAGTTCTGTGTCACCCTATGTTATAACTGTTACATGACGAACCGCATCCGGCATAATTATCAATCACTGATCCGGTGCCTACGAGCTTTCCATATACTAGTTTACGCTTATTTACTTTTCCGTTGCTACGGTTACAATCACTACAAAAATATCAAAAACATTACTTTAGCTGTCTTTACTTTTGTTACCGTTACCGCCACTGTCATATTACTTTGCTACTAAACACCTTGCTGCAGATACTAAGTTTCCAGGTGTGGTTGAATTGACAACTCAGCTGCTAATACTTGAGAATATTCTTTGGCTCCCCTTGTGTCGAATCAACAAATTTGGGTTGAATACTCTACCCTCGAAAACTGTTGCGATCCCCTATACTTGTGGGTTATCAAGACCTTTTTCCGGCGCGCTGCCGGGAGCATAGCTCTATTCTTTGAGTCACTTGGGATTTATATCTGCTGGACACTATGAAGAACTTGAAATACGCTAAGACAACAATTTATCCCTCAACTACGAGGGGAGGTACGGAACTGCCATCTAGCTCTGGACTTGATTCACCTTCTGTTATGAGTAAGCTAGCGACACCTAAACCTGCTTCTGCTATTCATTCTGATATGTCGCATGTTATTGATGATGCCACTTTTGCTATGCATGATACTTATGATGAAACTACTTCTATGCTTGATACTACTATGCCCCTTGGTGAATTTCTAGATGAACAAATTTCTAGGTCTAGAGAAAGATAAATTATTGAAACTGAATACAATGATGAAAGTGATGATGAAAATATGCCTGGTATTCCTGAGGGTTATCTTTTTGATGCGGAATCTTCTGCAGCTATTTTTGCTTGCCAGGATAGATACGAACTTAAGAGGCTGCTAGTTAAATGGAGTAAAGAATCTCTTAGAGATAGGATGAGACCTGACCCTGCTTTTGCTACTTCACCTATCTTTGTTCCTGATAAGGATTATGAATTCTCTATTGATCCTGATATAATTACTTTGGTTGAATCTGATCCCTTTTATGGCTATGAATCTGAAACTGTTGTGGCACATCTTACTAAGTTAAATGATATAGCTGGCCTGTTTACTAATGATGAGAGATCGCGTTACTTTTATATACTCAAAATATTTCCGTTCTCATTAAAGGGTGATGCTAAGATATGGTTTAATTCTCTTGATCCTGGTTGTGTGCGTAGTCCCCAGGATATGATTTATTACTTCTCTGCTAAATATTGCCCTGCTCATAAGAAACAAGCTGCTTTGAGGGATATATATAATTTTGTGTAAATTGAAGAAGAGAGTCTCCCAAAAGCTTGGGGGAGGCTTCTCAAGTTACTTAATGCTTTGCCTGATCATCCTCTTAACAAACCTGAAATACTTGATATCTTTTATAATGGACTAACCGATGCTTCCAGAGATTACCTGGATAGTTGTGCTGGTTCTCTTTTCAGGGAAAGAACACCGGATGAAGATGAAATTTTATTGAATAATATGTTGACAAATGAAAATAATTGGGCACCTCCTCAGCCAACTCCCGAGCCAGCTCCTGAGCCACCATCGAGCCTATTCCTAAACCAACTCCGAAGAAGAGAGGTGTTCTATTTCTTAGTCCTGAAGATATGCAAGAGGCAAAGAAATCTATGAAATAAAAAGGTATTAAAGCTGAAGATGTTAAGAATTTACCTCCTATTGAAGATATACATGGTCTTAATCTACCGCTTGTTGAAGAAGTGTATGATCTCAATTCTTTATTCACTGAAGAACCTCCTGATCCCGATATCCCAACACAGGTAGTAAAGGTAAATTCTCTCTACAGATATGATAAAGCTGAAGTACCTCCTACTAAAATTGCTAGTCAGTGCTTGGATGAGTTTGATAACTTTATGTTTAAGCAAGATGACTCTAATTCTTATTTTGGTAGACAATTAAAACAGAATACCTTTATGATTAAACGCTTGAGTGATTATATGGCCAATATTAGAGGTGAACTTAAACTTGTTAGCAAACATGCTTCTATGGTTACCACTCAAGTAGAACAAGTACTTAAAGCTCGAAAAGAAGTGCTTGATGAAATGAATAGTAAGAAAAATGATTATGCTGTTAGAGTGGCTACTAGAACTGGTAGAATGACTCATGAACCTTTGTATCCTGAAGGCCACCCTAAGAGAATCGGGCAAGATTCTCAGAGAAATAATATTGATATACCTAGTTCTTATAAAAGGAAGAAAAAGAAAAATGATAGAACTGTGCAAACTTCTAGTGAACCTATTGCTAAACCACCTGATAATCCAAATGATATCTCTATGTCTGATGCTGAAACACAATGTGGTAATGAACATGAACCTAGTGAAAATGTTAATGATGATGTTCATGATGATGCTCAGCCTAGTAATGATAATGAAGTAGAAGTTGAACCTGTTGTCGATCTTGGTAACCCACAATCAAAGAATCAACGTTATGATAAAAGAGACTTCGTTGCTAGGAAACATGGTAAAGAAAGAGAACCATGGGTCCAGAAACCCATGCCTTTTCCTCCCAAACCACCCAAGAAAAAGGATGATGAGGATTTTGAGCGCTTTGCTCAAATGATTAGACCCATCTTTTTGCGTATGCGATTGAATGATATGCTCAAAATGAATCCTTATGCTAAATATATGAAAGATATTGTTACAAATAAAAGAAAGATACCGAAGCTGAAATTTCCACCATGCTTGCTAATTATACTTTTAAGGGTGGAATACCAAAGAAACTTGGAGATCCAGGAGTACCTACTATACCATGCTCCATTAAGAGAAATTATGTTAAAACTGCTTTTTGTGATCTTGGAGCCGGTGTTAGTGTTATGCCTCTCTCTTTATATCGTAGACTTGACTTGAATAAGTTGACACCTACTGAAATATCTTTGCAAATGGATGATAAATCAACTGTTATACCTGTTGGTATTTGTGAGGATGTGCCTGTTGTAGTTGCAAATGTTACTATTTTAACGGACTTTGTTATTCTTGATATTCCCGAGGATGATAGTATGTCTATTATTCTTGGAAGACCTTTCCTTAATACTGCAGGGGCTGTTATTGATTGCAACAAAGGCAATGTCACTTTTCATGTTAATGGTAATGAGCATATGGTACACTTTCCGAGGAAACAACCTCAAGCTCATAGTATCAACTCTATTGGAAAAATTCCATCGATTATATTTGGAGGTTTTGAATTTCCTCTCCCTACTGTCAAGAAGAAATATGGTATACTTATTATTGGGATGTCCATATCCCCGTCGAGGTAACATAGTGTTATTCAAAATTTCTCCGGTTCCATGTTAATCGGAAAGAGTTTGTTAACAAGACTTGATCAACCTTGTTAGTGGATTCTTTTTGATGAGCATGAGATGGATGAAACTAGAAGCACAACCTTCTGTACCCTCTTTATATTTTCTGTTCCTTAATAGAAATAAAGTTAGTATTTTTCTGTCTGTTTCCTTATTTATCCGTGCAATATAAAAATATACCGAAAATAAAAGTCCTCAGAATGCCATGCCAATTTAATATGATTTTTTTGGGAATATTTGAGGATTTACTGTGCAAAAATTTCCGCGGGGGGAGCTGCCACCTGGCCATGAGGGTGGAGGGCGCGCCCTACCCCCCTGGGCGCCCCCTGCCTCGTGGGCCCATGGTGGCCCTCCTCCACTTATCCCTGCACCCATCTTCTTCCTCTGCCTCACACAAACCCGAAAAACCAACTCAAGCTCGTGTTCCAGCCACTTTTGCTGTGATTTTCGATCTCCTTGCTCAAAGCACCTCTCGCAAAACTGCTTAGGGAGATTGTTCCTTGGTATGTGACTCCTCCATTGGTCCAATTAGTTTTTGTTCTAGTGCTTTATTCTTTGCAAAGTGCTGCATAGGTGACCATGTTCTTGAGCTTGCATGTTAAATTTATATGGTTCGAAGTCGTTCTAATGCTTGATATATGCTCTAGGCACTTGTATGAGTAGTTGCTATCAGTTTTATTGAAGTTGGTTCACTTTTGTTTGAAGTTAGTAAATATTTCAGATTTATTTTTCAGAGAAAACAATATGTTTAGGAAGATGTTCCAAGGTGGTTCTTCAAGGAAACAAGGTCCCAGGCTTGCAATGCGTGATGCTGACGAGGAACCACCAAGAGACGCTCTTGTGAGGCCGTGTGAATGACCTTCGGAAAATTTTATGGATCAAGCGGGAATCAAAGAATAATTTAACGCATATTTGTGTAATTCCAGTCTTGTGGACTTTGAAGCTGACAAATGCCCCCAGTATCATGATCTCACAAGTTCATTTGTGGGGAGGTTTGAGTTTTCATCTTCGCATAATTCTCCTTCAGTCATGTTTGACCTTTATGAAAAATCTTATACCATGGACTTAGAGGATTTCACTTTATGCAAACTTCCATCTTGGGGTAGTATCGTGGATCCCCTAAATCTGAATATATATACTTTCTTTCTAGAATAACTGTGGGGGAATCTAGAGATATAACACAAGCCATTATAGGGAGCATTCACTTTCCTGCTATACATTATTTTGCTCTCTTCATAGGTAGATGCATAATGCTAAGGATGAAGCATGTCACATGCGTGCCCCTGATCTCAAAGATTCTCGTGGAGTGCCGTGTCGTGGACCAATCTTATCATATGGGAGCCATTGTAGCTCGTAGGTTTCATCATAATAGACATAACGGAGATTTCTTTGGAGGAATTTATGCAACCCGCTTAGCTAATTTTCTCGAGATAGACATTCGTGAGGGTGATATGGAGTTACCCCTACTTATTTAGATTTTGATTCTATGGTTTCCCCAGTTTGTTGAGAGGACTGAACCACCTCTCCAAAGATCGACTAATCTTTAACAAACGGCATGTTGTCCATGTTACTCTTCCTGCTCCCGCCTTCTTTGATTTTCAGACGTGAGGAAGATATATTATTACCAGAGAGGAGGCAGATGAGTACGAGAGGAGAGCGGAGGCAGCTTGACGCCACGCTGCAGCTCAGGAGGCGATATCACCAGACAAGGGTGCGACCCAGTTACACCTTACGGGTATCACCAAAGCTATCCTCGGCAATAGACCAACTTAGGCCAAAAGCCTAAGCTTGGGGGAGTACGCATTTCTCACCGACATTACATTCATGTTCACACACACTCATTGCTAGATGTCGGTGCTCATACTCTTTCACTGTAATATCCATGCTAGTTTATTTTCCTTTTTCGTGCTTTCTTCTTGTGTGTTTAATAAACCTTAAGAAAAATAAAAAAAAATTAGTAGTAGTTTATTTTTCCTGCTGTAGTAGTAATAATTAGAAGAGAAAACCCAAAAATATTTCCCGTTCTTCTTTTGCTTGTTGGGAGCTTTCCCTTGTAAATAGTTTTTATTTCTTTTCTTTTCTTTGGGGGTCAGTAGGGGAAGACCATAATTAAATTGTTGAAGTGGCTCTTATATGCATTATTGTTGATTTAACCAAGAGCCCATATTGCCTTGTATTCTCCTGTTTATTGGATGCTCGCAGATTCCAGCTTAGTCCAATGCACGTGCACTCTCATTATTATTCACACCGTTCGGTCGTGCAAGTGAAAGGCAATTATGATGATATATGATGGACTGACTGAGATGGGAAAAGATGGTATGAACTCGACCTCTTTTGTTTTTGTAAATATGATGAGTTCATCGTTCTTGATTCAAATTGATTATGAATAAACATGTCCGGAATGACAATTAGAGATCATAGTTGCTTGTGCCATGCTTGATTAGCTATGAGTTATAATGGTTTACCTTATGCGTACAACATGCTATTGAGACGATTATGATGTGGTATGATAGGGTGGTATCCTCCTTTGAATGATTTAAGTGACTTGACTTGGCACATGTTCTCACATGTAGTTGAAACAAATCAACATAGCCTTCACGATATTTATGTTCATGGTGGATTATATCCTACTCATGCTTGTATTCAATGTTTATTAATTTTAATGCATGTTCATGACTGTTGTCGCTCTCTAGTTGGTCGCCTCAGCCTTTTGCTAGCCTTCACTTGTACTAAGCGGGAATACTACTTGTGCATCCAATCCCTTAAACCCCAAAGTTATTCCATGTGAGTCCACCATACCTTCCTATATGCGGTATCTACCTGCCGTTCCAAGTAAATTTGTATGTGCCAAACTCTAAACCTTCAAATAAACATTCTGTTTTGCATGCTCGAATAGCTCATTTATCAACTAGTGCTGCCCTTATCTTCCGTGTTAGGCGGGTTATTCTCAAGAGGAGTGGACTCCGCTCCTCACTCACGAGAAAATGGCTGGTCACCGGGATGCCCAGTCCCATGCTTTATGCAAACTAAATCAAAAAAATTGCAAACAAAACTCCCCCTAGGACCTGTTGAATGTTGGAGGCACTCGTTGTTTCGAGCGAGCCATGGATTGATGCTTGTGGAGGAGGGGGAGTATAAACTTTACCATTCTATTTGGGAACCGCCTATAATTTGTTTAGCATGGAAGATATCGTCATCTCTTAGTTGTTATGTTGACAATGAAAGTATGCCGCTCAAAATATAATTTATCTCTATTTCAAAATCAAGCTCGCACCTCTACAAATCCTCGCTTCCCTCTGCGAAGGGCCTATCTATTTACTTTTATGTTCACCATCGCCCTCTTATTAAAAAAGCACTAGTCGAGAGCACAGCTGTCATTTGCATTCATTATTGTTAATTTATATCGGGTATGACTATGATTGGATCTCTTTACCATGAATTACAATGTCTAGTCAGTCCTTGATCTTTGAAGGTGCTCTGCATTTAGGTTTTGGTTGTCTCGTAAAGGGCTAGCGAGATACCATCTTGTTATATCATATTATGATTATTTTGAGAAAGTGTTGTCATCCGAGATTTATTATTATGGCTTGCTAGCTGATTATGTTATTGATATGAGTAAACATGAGACCTAGGAGTTATTGCAAGTGTGGTTAGTTATGATCTTTGCTGAAAACATTAATGCCGGCTTGACATAGGTACAACAACAAGAGCAAACAGAGTTTGTAAAAGTTTTTCTTTTTCTCTTTCAGTTTGTCAACTGAACTGCTTGAGGACAAGCAAGGGTTTAAGCTTGGGGGAGTTGATACGTCTCCATCATATCTACTTTTCCAAACACTTTTGCCCTTGTTTTGGACTCTAACTTGTACGATTTGAATGGAACTAACCCGGACTAACGCTGTTTTCAGTAGAATTGCCATGATGTTGTTTTATGTGCAGAAAACAAAAGTTCTCGGAATGACCTGAAACTCCACGGGGTATCTTATAAAAAATAATAAAAAATTCTCGCCAAAGATGAATACCAGGGGGCCCACACCCTGTCCACGAGGGTGGGGGGCGCGCCCCCTACCTCGTGGGCCCCCTGGCGCCCCTCCGACGCCAACTCCAACTCCATATATTATTGGCTTTCAGGGAGAAAAAATTAGAGATAAAGTTTCATCACGTTTTACGATATAGAGCCGCCGCCAAGCCCTAATCTCTCTCGGGAGGGCTGATCAGGAGTCCGTTCGGGGCTCCGGAGAGGGGGATTTGTCGCTGTCGTCATCATCAACCATCCTCCATCACCACTTTCATGATGCTCACCGCCGTGCGTGAGTAATTCCATCGTAGGCTTGCTGGACGGCGATGGGTTGGATGAGATTTATCATGTAATCGAGTTAGCTTTGTTAGGGTTTGATCCCTAGTATCCATTATGTTCTGAGATTGATGTTGCTATGACTTTGCTATGCTTAATGCTTGTCACTAGGGCCCGAGTGCCATGATTTCAGATCTGAACCTATTATGTTTTCATGAATATATGTGTGTTCTTGATCCTATCTTGCAAGTCTATAGTCACCTACTATGTGTTATGATCCGCAACCCAAGTGACAATAATCGGGACCACTCCGGTGATGACCATAGTTTGAGGAGTTCATGTATTCACTATGTGATAATGCTTTATTCCGGTTCTCTATTAAAAGGAGGCCTTAATATCCCTTAGTTTCAATAGGACCTCACGCTGCCACGGGAGGGTAGGACAAAATATGTCATGCAAGTTCTTTTCCATAAGCTCGTATGACTATTTACGGAATACATGCTTACATTACATTGATGAATTGGAGCTAGTTCTGTGTCACCCTATGTTATAACTGTTACATGACGAACCGCATCCGGCATAATTATCCATCACTGATCCGTGCCTCACGAAGCTTTCCATATAATCGGTTTACGCTTATTTACTTTTCCGCTATATTGTTACAATCACTACAAAAATACCAAAAACATTACTTTAGTTGTCTTTACTTTTGTTACCGTTACCACCACTATCATATTACTTTGCTACTAAACACCTTGCTGCAGATACTAAGTTTCCAGGTGTGGTTGAATTGACAACTCAGCTGCTAATACTTGAGAATATTCTTTGGCTCCCCTTGTGTCGAATCAACAAATTTGGGTTGAATACTCTACCCTCGAAAACTGTTGCGATCCCCTATACTTGTGGGTTATCAAGACCTTTTTCCAAGGCGCGTTGTCGGGAGCATAGCTCTATTCTTTGAGTCACTTGGGATTTATATCTGCTGGACACTATGAAGAACTTGAAATACGCTAAGACAACAATTTATCCCTCAACTACGAGGGGAGGTAAGGAACTGCCATCTAGCTCTGCACTTGATTCACCTTCTATTATGAGTAAGCTAGCGATACCTAAACCTGCTTCTGCTATTCATTCCGATATGTCGCATGTTATTGATGATGCCACTTTTGCTATGCATGATACTTATGATGAAACTACTTCTATGCTTGATACTACTGTGCCCCTTGGTGAATTTCTAGATGAACAAATTTCTAGGTCTAGAGAAAGATAAATTATTGAAACTGAATACGATGATGAAAGTGATGATGAAAATATGCCTGCTATTCCTGAGGGTTATCTTTTTGATGCAGAATCTTCTGCAGCTATTTTTGCTTGCCAGGATAGATACGAACTTAAGAGGCTGCTAGTTAAATGGAGTAAAGAATCTCTTAGAGATAGGATGAGACCTGACCGCTTTTGCTACTTCACCTATCTCGTGTTCTCGATAAGGATTATGAATTCTCTGTTGATCCCGATATAATTACTTTGGTTGAATCGATCCCTTTTATGTCTATGAATCAAACTGTTGTGGCACATCTTACTAAGTTAAATGATATAGCTGCCCTGTTTACTAATGATGAGAGATCGCGTTACTTTTATATACTCAAAATATTTCCGTTCTCATTAAAGGGTGATGCTAAGATATGGTTTAATTCTCTTGATCCTGGTTGTGTGCGTAGCCCCCACGATATGATTTATTACTTCTCTGCTAAATATTTCCCTGCTCATAAGAAACAAGCTACTTTGAGGGATATATATAATTTTGTGCAAATTGAAGAAGAGAGTCTCCCACAAGCTTGGGGGAGGCTTCTCAAGTTACTTAATGCTTTGCCTGATCATCCTCTTAACAAACCTGAAATACTTGATATCTTTTATAATGGACTAACCGATGCTTCCAGAGATTACCCGGATAGTTGTGCTGGTTCTCTTTTCAGGAAAGAACACCGGATGAAGCTGAAATTTTATTGAATAATATGTTGACAAATTAAAATAATTGGGCACCTCCTTAGCTAACTCCCGAGCCAGCTCTGAGCCAATTCATCGAGCCTATTCCTAAATCAACTCAAGAAGAGAGGTGTTCTATTTCTTAGTCCTCAAGATATGCAAGAGGCAAAGAAATCTATGAAAGAAAAAAGGTATTAAAGCTGAAGATATTAAGAATTTACCTCCTATTGAAGAAATACATGGTCTTAATCTACCGCTTTGTTGAAGAAGTGTATGATCTCAATTCTTTATTCATCAAGAACCTCCCGATCCCGATATCCCGGCTACGTAGTAAAGGTAAATTCTCTCTACAGATATGATAAAGTCAAGTACCTCCTACTAAAATTGCTAGTCGCTGCTTGGATGAGTTTGATAACTTTATGTTTAAGCAAGATGACTTTAATGCTTATTTTGGTAGACAATTAAAACAGAATACCTTTATGATTAAATGCTTGAGTGATTATATGGCCAATATTAGAGGTGAACTTAAACTTGTTAGCAAACATGCTTCTATGGTTCAAGTAGAACAAGTACTTAAAGCTAAGAAACAAGTGCTTGATGAAATGAATAGTAAGAAAAATGATTATGCTGTTAGAGTGGCTACTAGATTTGGTAGAATGACTCAGGAACCTTTGTATCCTGAAGGCCACCCTAAGAGAATCGGGCAAGATTCTCAGAGAAATAATATTGATATACCTAGTTCTTCTAAAAGGAAGAAAAAGAAAAATGATAGAACTGTGCAAACTTCTAGTGAACCTATTGCTAAACCACCTGATAATCCAAATGATATCTCTATGACTGATGCTGAAACACAATCTGGTAATGAACATGAACCTAGTGAAAATGTTAATGATGATGTTCATGATGATGCTCAACCTAGTAATGATAATGAAGTTGAACCTGCTGTCGATCTTGATAACCCACAATCAAAGAATCAACGTTATGATAAAAGAGACTTCGTCGCTAGGAAACATGGTAAAGAAAGAGAACCATGGGTCCAGAAACCCATGCCTTTTCCTCCCAAACCATCCAAGAAAAAGGATGATGAGGATTTTGAGCGCTTTTGAAATGATTAGACCCATCTTTTATGTATGCGATTGAATGATATGCTCAAAATGAATCCTTATGCTAAATATATGAAAGATATTGTTACAAATAAAAGAAAGATATCGGAAGCTGAAATTTCCACCATGCTTGCTAATTATACTTTTAAGGGTGGAATACCAAAGAAACTTGGAGATCCAGGAGTACCTACTATACCATGCTCTATTAAGAGAAATTATGTTAAAATTGCTTTTTGTGATCTTGGAGCCGTTGTTAGTGTTATGCCTCTCTCTTTATATCGTAGACTTGACTTGAATAAGTTGACACCTACTGAAATATCTTTGCAAATGGATGATAAATCAACTGCTATACCTGTTGGTATTTGTGAGGATGTGCCTGTTGTAGTTGCAAATGTTACTATTTTAACGGACTTTGTTATTCTTGATATTCCCGAGGATGATAGTATGTCTATTATTCTTGGAAGACCTTTCCTTAATACTGCAGGGCTGTTATTTATTGCAACAAAGGCAATGCCACTTTTCATGTTAATGGTAATGAGCATACGGTACACTTTCCGAGGAAACAACCTCAAGTTCATAGTATCAACTCTATTGGAAAATTCCATCGATTATATTTGGAGGTTTTGAATTTCCTCTCCCTACTGTCAAGAAGAAATATGATATACTTATAATTGGGGATGTCCATATCCCCGTCGAGGTAACATAGTGTTATTCGAAATTTCTCCGGTTCCATGTTAATCGGAATGAGTTTGTTAACAAGACTTGATCAACCTTGTTAGTGGATTCTTTTTGATGAGCATGAGACGGATGAAACTAGAAGCACAACCTTCTGTACCTTCTTTATATTTTCTGTTCCTTAGTAGAAATAAACTTAAATAGTATTTTTCTGTCTGCTTCCTGATTTATCCGTGCAATATAAAAATATCCCGAAAATAGAAGTCCTCAAAATGCCATGCCAATTTAATATGATTTTTTCGGCAATATTTGAGGATTTACTGTGCAAAAATTACCGCGGGGGGAGCTGCCACCAGGGTGGAGGGCGCGCCCTACCCCCTGGGCGCGCCCCGTGCCTCGTGGGCCCACAGTGGCCCTCCTCCACTTATTCCTGCACCCATACACTCCTTCCTCCCACAAACACGAATATCTAGCTCAAGCACGAGTTCTAGCTCACTTTGCTGCGATTTTCGATCTCCTTGTTCAAAGCACCTCTCACAAAACTTCTTGGGGAGATTGTTCCTTGGTATGTGACTCCTCCATTGGTCCAATTAGTGCTCTATTCATTGCAAATTTGTGCTGCCTAGGTGACCATGTTCTTGAGCTTGCATGTCAAATTTATATGGTTCCAAGTAGTTCTAATGCATGATATATCCTCTAGGCACTTGTAGGAGTAGTTGCTATCAATTTTGTTGAGCTTGGTTCACTTTCGCTTTGAAGTTACTAAAATTTCAGAATATTTCAGAAAATAATGAAGAGATTTTTGAGGGGTTCATCGAGCCGAAGCTCGAAGGAAAAGCAAAATGAAGAAGCACAGAGGCCCAAATTTAATTTGCCTCGTACCGCGAAGGTCCGGCCGTGTGAATGGCCTTCCGATGACTTCTTGAGAAAATCCGGGATTTATGAAGATTTCTATTCTTTGGCTCAGAATGCTGGCCTCACCGACTTCCTCCACGACCAATGTCATCAGTATCTCTTACTCACCAATACTTTTGTGCAAAACTTCTACTATTTTACTAAGGAGTCACCTCCTTCAGTAGAGTTTCATTTATATGACGTTGTTAAGAAGATGCCACTAGCTGAATTTTGCAAGGTTTGCAAAATACCCTTCGAGGGTACTTTAGATGAACCACATGTCGGGGAAGCTGATCTGGCCCACGAACACCTATGGGACCGGCGGACCGAGCCCCTTTCGGTTCGGCGGGGGGCGGAGGTCGCACGAAGAGCAGATCGAGGCGAAGCACACCGGGTTTACCCAGCTTCGAGCTCTCCGAGAGATAACACTCCTGGCTGCATGTCCGAAAGTGTATTGAGTTCTTGCTTAGGAGCGCTGAGTGCTACAAGACACACAAGCTGCTAACGAGACCGAGCGTGAGTGTTCTCTCGCTTCAACCTTCCCCCCCACGCTGCACATGGGCCTCCTTTTATATGCTAAAGGGTCTCCGACAGTGTGGCAACGTAGACAAGGGTAAAAATGGAAAAGGAGTGGTTGGTACAACTACTTGTACAAAGGTATCATACCTAACCCCGACGGAAGGGGACAAAGGCATTAAATGCTCTGCTTCACGCCGCCTCTAACAAAGGCAGTAAAGGGATCATTGTGGGCGCCACCGCTTGCCACGATGGCAATCTTGTCGGCGCCACATTACCAGCTTCCGCCGCCAAGACAGCCTTTCTTGCCACGCTGCTACCGAAAGGTCCTGTGGCGACACGTTAGTGGATGTGCCGGAGCGCAGGCAGAGTGGTGGTCCATGCAAGCGCCTTTGCCACGGTTGTTGTCTTGTCGCGTCCGGAAGCTTGTCGCTCATCGGGCCTTCCCGCATGCTCCTCTTGCCGGGCCTTGTCTCCCTAGGTGCCTTGGGTGGCCTTCCCGGCAAGCTCCTCTTGTCGGGCCTTGTCTCCTTGGCTTGAATACTTTTGTTCTTGAATGGCTCCAAAGGAACCACGGAGGACCTTGGCGGTCACCCGGTAAGCCTTACCGCTGAGGGCTGCAATCGCCGCACAAGTTCGGGATACTACGGTACCCCTACTCTAGTACACCGGCAGGAGCCCCGGGCCTGGGCCACACTGCAGTGCAGCGCTGTTGGGCCAGGCCCAAAATAGGGCACGGGCACGCCGCTGGGTTACGCCAGAACTCACCTGGACCCACCACGCCCTCCACGGCAGCACGCGTCGAATGCAGCGTCGTGTGAGAGATCGTGGGTGAGATCGTGAGTGGTTTCTTTATTCGGAAAGACGGAGCATCCGCCCCCTCCCTCTTTATAAGTAGGGGAAACAGGGGCAGTTCGCCCATCTCGCCAGTTGCTGTCCAATCTCGAAAAACCCCCGCTGCTTCCCCCTTCTTCCCAAGGCTGAAGAGAGAGCAGCGCTCCGCCCCCATCGCCACCAAAGATCACCAACGCCGCCGATCTCTCACTACCTCCGCCATGGCTCAAAGCCGACAACGGAAGGCCGTGAAGTCGGCCGAGGCGCAGCTCATCGCGGGCGCTGCGGAAGGAGCGGCAATCTTTCCCCAGCTCGCCATGAGGGAGCCGAGGGAGTACTACTACCTCTTCCGGTCGACGGAGACGCGAGCGCATCCAGCGCACGAAGGTACTCCTACCGCCGCTTGAATCGGCTCGAATGGGTACCCTTTCTTCGCTATTGTTCTTCTCGCGGGCTCTGCCCGCTTTTCTCTGAATTTTTCTGCGATATCATGAACACCTACGGGTTCCGCCTCCTTGACTTCACCCCCAATGCTGTTCTGACCATGGCAGTTTTCGCACATCTCTGCGAAAACTTTGTCGGAGTCCATCCAAACGTAGCCCTTTTCCGCCACTTCTTTGTGCCCCGAGTTGAGAGAAGGGAGCCTCTTTCCGGTGGGATCGCCTGGATCTCGAGGGACCGCCAAGAAGGAAGCTTATCTGGAGGGAGAGCTCCGCAGCAAATGGGATGAGTGGAGAAGCGGTGGTCTTTGGATTGTCGAGGAGAACCCGCAGCCGCTATCGCCCAGCCAAACCTCGATGAGCGCGACAACGATTGGTAGTCTGGCCCCGGAAGACGCTTAGGCTGAAGATTGCCGTCATCCGGATCTCTACGCTCGAGGCTTGCTGGACTTCATCAGGCGCCTGCTACGCAGATTTCCTTCGTCGCCGCATTGCCCCCTTCAGAGAGGAGGAGACCCGCCGGGAGTTCCGTAACGCGGCGGATATCATGAGGCTGCGCCGGGCCTCAACTTCAATTTCACTGCCCTGAACTGACGCGATGCTCTTGGAGCTGTTCAAGCACGATCCTGAGCATCCTGCAGCGTTCAGGTTGCCGAAGAATGTCGTCCCGCCGCAACAATTCCTCGCCGACCGCATCCGTGCAATGATGCCGCGCAGCGACTCGCATGGAATCGCTCCAACCTGGCAAGAGCCTGCGCAGATGACGCCGCGGCGAAAGTGTTCTTTGACAGCTCGGTAGAAGTGCCGGTCCGCCCGATGAATGTAACAGCCTCACCCGCGACACCACCGGCGATGAGATGCAACGACGCCACCAGCCGGAAGAGGCGGCAGCAGCTGCCGCCATGCGCAGTTCGGATTCACCGTGGAGGAGGCAGAGGCGCAGAGGCGGCAAGCCTTGTCGAGCGAGGGAGTTTGCCGCGAGGAAGAGCTTGTCGGGCTCAAGCTGAAGTCGAGCGAGCCACGAGGGCGCCCTCCCCTCCTTCAGACAGCTTGCCGCGAGCGGAGCCCCCAGCTCCACCAAGAAGGCGTCTCCGCAAGGCCGGAGACGTAGCGGGGCGGCAGACGGGTCAACAGCCGCCGCGCCGCGCGACGCGCTCCACCGCGGCAAGCACTGTTGCCGCGGGAGCACCTCACGCCGCTCCGGCAACTGGAGCGGGGCCCTCACAGACCACCGCTTCTGCTCCGCTAAGCGCCAAGGGAACTTACCTCCGCCTCGTCAGATCGAGGCGAGCTAGAATTTGATCTCTCCGCGCCAGCTCCGACGAGGAAGAAGAAGAGTAAGATTCTTTGCAGCATTTGTAGTTCTTCGCTTGTTGCTTTGTCTTGTATCCTGATTTGCTTCACTCAACCCATTCCTTTTCGTGACGCTGGCCCGTAGAGCGTCGAAGAGAGCCAAGGCCCCGGTGATTGTCATCGAGGACGAACCCACCGCGACAAATAGGAGGCGCGTCTGAGACCACCTTGCCGGACGCGCAACTCTTCCTCAGCAGCCCCCAGCGTAAGTATATGGTTTACTTCCTTTGTTAGGCGTGCATGGGTGCCCTTTCTTTGCCGATATTCCGATCGCTGATTTGTGTAGGAGCAGAGTAGCCTTACCAGGAGTGCCTTGAAGCCGCTCCTGACATGCCTTCTGCTTCGACTACACCGCCAAGGGAGGATTCCCCGGCAAGGGAGCATTCTCCAGCAAGGGAGACTTCTCCGGCAAGGGGCAGTTCTCCGGCAAAGGACAGCTCTCCCAAGAAGGGACATCACCAGCGATCCCCGTGGCGGAGACCATGACCGCAGACCCTAGCAGGTAATCCTCTTGCTTGAAAACTTTCTTGTGTTCTTCTTCTTCTGATTTTCTTTTTGAATATTTGCTTGACTTTTCTTCATTTTCCGGTCGTCGATCCATCCGCCACAGAGCCAATGGAGACCGAGGCCGCTGGGCGAGGAGGACGCTGCTGCACATCGACGACGCCACGCTGCCATCGGAGAAGAAGCCGGCACCGACGAGCCCGGCCGCGAAGAGGCCGCTTAAAGCTGCCGCCGCAGAGCCGGGCGAGGGTCCGGGCGATCGACCGACGGCCCCGAGGCCGCAGGAGCGCCAGCGCCACGCCGATCACGATCCTCCGCCGCGGCAGCTGCCAGTTCAAGAGCCCTAGCCCGACGCTTATTTGAAGGTCGGCGATGGCGTCTTCATCAAGCTCCCATGGGCGCCGAGCCTGTGGCGCCGCCAAAGGAGAAACTTTTGATGAAGAGCTGCTCACCTCCGCTGGATCGACATCGGTCGACGCACCAAACAAAGAAGAAGCGAAGTAGTCTCGAGGAGGAGCAAATTGCTGCAGAAGCCGCCGCCGCTCTACCGCGCCTCGGACAAGCCAAGCTGGAATCCTGGGAAGCGCTTGTCGTGAAGGCGGGAGCAGACATCGAGAAGCTGGAGGAGCTCCGGGGCCTCAACCAGAAGCTCTCCGGTCCTTGGCAGAAGGCGGAGCGACTTCATAGGAGCGCAAAGCCTTCCTCCTCGAGAAGACCGGCCGAGGAGCAACAGCCGCTTGCCGCCGAGAAGCTATCTGCGTAGGAAGGCGAAGTTACGCAGAGGAAGGTTAATCTTGACAGCCATGAGGAGGATCTAGCCACGCCATGAGCAAACATTTCTTGGGGCTCTCAAGGAAGCAAAGGATGCTGCCGTAGCTGCCGAGGCCGCCAAGAAGGAGCTGGAGACGAAGGTGATGCAGCTGGAGGCCAATCTCAAGGAGAGCGGCGAGGAGCTTGCTGCACTCAAGCATGAGCGCGAGAAGGACACCTACACTCTTGGCGAGCTGCAGGGCCGTCTCGCCGAGAGGAGCAAGGAGCTCAGCGCCGCCAAGGACTCCAACGCAGATCTTGAGTTTAAGCTGACCACCTTGACTCGGTATTTGGGACGGCGCCAAGGAGCAGGAGGTGGCCTTGAAGGAGAAGATCAAGGCCGACGAGGCGCTGGCGAGCGTGCTGCCGCCTGTAATACCTTTAGGGAGAATGTGGAGCACCTGGACCGAGGGTCTCGTGGATGTTGCCGCAGCCATCGACGTGGAGCCGGGCGAGCTGGGATGGAGGATCTTGGATATTCCTCCGATGAGCACTTCCGACTCCAGCGCCAAGCTCAGCTTGTTCTTCAAGGGCGTGGTGGCGGCCCTCCAGCGACTCGGGAAGAAATCCCAAAGCAGCTGACCGAGGAGTCGCGCCAGATCTGCTGGAGCTCTTCAAAAGGAGCTGATGAAGGTGGAATTCCGCAACCCAGGCCTCAACCTCACCAACTTCCTCAAGTCCTTGCCACCGGATGCTGATGTGGAAGCTCTCAAGACCCTTGTCGCACCCATCGTGGACAGGGTGAGCGGGATCAAGAGGGTTGAGGGCGATCGCGTAGATTAGGCCGCCCGCTTTCTCTTTTTTCTTGCTTCTTTGGTCATGTTATGAGAACAATCTATTAGAGCTGCGACAAGCTATCTTGTAATATAACTCTATTTAGGGTAGCAATTGCTATGTTATTTCCTTTACTTGGTTCCTTCCTTTGTATGTTTTTGCCCTACTCTTTTAGGGAACTTGTCGGTAGCACTGGCCGATGAGTCTTGAAAAGTCGGCCGCTTCGTGGCGGTCTGCTACCGACAAGAAACCTTGTCGCAACTAGTTGCAGCTCACTTAAGTTGTTGAGCGGACTCGAAACAAAGTAAGGGCGCAACTAGCTACGAGTTGGTTCCTCCACGCAGGTTTTCCATACAAAGTACGGTCGTTCGAGGAAGATAACTTAAAATTTTAAAACTGATTGCTCAAACTTTAGCAACTTAGCTTTTCTGTCGCTTGCTTCCCGGTAAGGCTAGACTTCCTTGAGCGACGCTTGGTCCACACCATTATCTTCTCCTTTCCCCCCGGCAAACTTGTGGGCGAGGGAACCTTCCTTTCTTTGAGAAAGAGAAAGAAGAGAAAATAAAGATATGGAGCCTTATGGCTCGTTATTGCTTACCGGGGGTAGGTGCTGCACAAAGTGTCAGATAACGCATGCAAAATAGAAGTAGAGAGCATGAAATTGATAAGATGTGCGAAGCACGTTAGCTTTACTTACGCACGGGGTCTGCGCCCGGCTTTGTACAAAGGATTACATGCAACATCGGCAAGACTTGTACAAAAGGTGGTTGCCGTAACAGGTTCCGGCAACCGCGCCCTACGGGTAAAACTTACGAAGATGCTCAATGTTCCAGGAGTTGCTCACCGGAATGCCATCTTCGGTCTCAAGGCGGACAGTGCCAGGCCTAGTGACTCGTTTCACCCGGTAAGGGAATTCCCACTTCGGCGTCAACTTGTTGGAATTCTTGGCGGACTGAATGCACCGAAGAACAAGGTCGCCTTCCTCGAGACTTCTGGCATTATCTTTGCGGCTATGGTAGCGGCGCAAAGCTTGCTGGTATCGAGCAGCTCGTCTGACAAATCAAGACGATCCCCCTCAAGGAGCAGCGCGTCATCTTGTCGCAACTGCTCTTGCTCAAGCTCATCATAAGCGAGCACTCGAGGTGATCCATATATAAGTGGGGAGAACTGCCTCTGCTCCATAGACTAGAGCGAAAGGTGTCTGGCCAGTGGCTCGATTTGGCATCGTCCTGATCGACCAAAGAACCACCGGCAGCTCCTCAATCCAGCTTCTTCCCGCACTTGTGCAGCCTCGTCGAAAGTTCTGGTCTTGAGCCCGCAGAAGACTTCAAAGATTCGCCTCTCCGCTTGACCGCTACTTCTCGGATGAGCAATGTATGGGCAGGCATTTTGGCGAGGCCCATGCGCAACGTAGGGGGGGGGTTGAAAGGTTCTGCCGTGAGAACACTCACGCCGGGTCTCAAGTTAGCAGCTTGTGTGTATCAGAGCACTCAACGCCCTCGAGCAAGAACTCAATACACTCGCATATGCAAAGAAGACGAAAGTGTTATCTCTCCGGAGAGCTCAAGCTGGGTAAACCGCTGTGCTTCGGCCGATCTGCTCTTCAGGCGCGCATTTTCGCCCACGAATCGAAGGGGCTCGTCCGCCGTCCCATAGGTGTTCGTGGGCCGTATCGCTTCGGCTATCTTTGGCGCTTATGCTAGCATCGGTACAGAACATCTCATGAGATGCTGAGTTGCTGCTGGCGTTGTGCAGCGATTGCACATTGCCTTGAGCTGTCGCACAAGCCAAGAGCTGTCGTAGGTATCAGCCACAGATCGTAGAAGAAATTGGCCTTTCAGCTGCCTCTTGTGCACGCTGATCAAAGTCTTGTGACGTCCTCAAACGGAACATGTTCCAAGAGTGAACTACCGACTCAAGCCAAACCCTTCCTTGGCCTGGGTGTTCAGCCTAGACTCAACCATCCGTTTACACCATCAACCGATAGAGCAGCAAGAGGAATGTCATTGTGACGATTTTCCCAGCAGTATGCTTCCCTGTCACCGCCAAGAACTCAAGATCAACACTCAAGGTGCACGCAGAGGTATGTGTCGCAGCCCCTAGGGTTTGTTCCATTGAAGCAGACGCCCCACAAGTTTTGCTCCTTCCGGGAACGCCAAGCTCTTGGAGCCGCAGTGTTCTCGCCAGGAAGCAGATGTTCCCGCAGTAGCAGATGTGCCTTTAGTCCTTGTTATGGAACATCTCGCCCACAACAGCCTCCTTGGTATGTGAGAACTCGCGGCTCAGCCGAGCTTGACGCTCCCCGCAAGCTTGCCGGGGCAAACTTGTCGGGAGCGCCTGCTTCAACGGAACAAACCCTAGGGCTTGCCGGAGCAGATCGCTTCCTCAAAGACCCTTTGGTGTTGATCTTGAGGACCTTCTTGACGGTGACTTCGAAGCTCACGGAAAATAGTCACCAGAGATCAACTTCCTCTTCTTGCTCGTCCGGTTGATGGCGCATGACGGTTGAGTCAGCTTGAGCACAAAAAACTCGGTTCCATTGTGTAACTTAAGTGCGCACTTCGACAAAGCCATCGGCAATGTCGCTTCCGAGCTCTTGAACATGTTCCATTTGTAGGTCACAAAGTGCTCTTCTAGCTTTCACTTCATCAACATAAGCTTCCCATCAACGGACTCGATAACTCTTGTTCACTTGGCAGATGACAAGTCGTGAGTCACCCCCGATAATGAGCTTCTTGATCCCAAGGTTCATCATGATCTCTAAGACCGCAAGCAAACCTTCATACTCAGTAGTATTGTTTGTTGCTTGCTCCTTGGGAAAGTGCATCCGACTACGCATTTGAGGTGCTCACCGTGGTGCAACAAGTAGCACGCCAAGACCGGGCGCTTTGCAGCGAGAAGGCACCATCAAAGTACATCAGCCACTCTTGCTTGCTTCCTTGACGGGATGCCTGCTTAGGAATTTCTTCATCTTGTGTTACGCCCATTCTGCTATGAACTCCGCCAATGCTCGCTTTTGATAGTTGAAGTGCTCTCAAACTTGAGGCCAAAGCTTGACAGCCCAAAGGCCCACTCGACAATCCCGCCTCGTTGCCTCCTGGATTTTGGCAAAGGTCCTCTTCAGCGGAAAACGAAAGTGACGATCGTGATCTCATGTGCCTAGAAGTAATGGCGCAGCTTTCTCGAGGCTATGAGGAGGCCGGAAGCAATTTCGCACACCGTAGTACCTTGACCTAGCCCCCGCAGAAGGGAACTGACAAAGTAAACCGGGCGCCGCACCATTCTTTTTCTCGTGATCTTCTCATGCGCTCACAGAGATCCATCCTTGTCGGGACCAGAGCTTGCCGGTGAAGCCCCGCTCGTCACCGATGCATCTCGCCATGGTTGCTAGCTCATCATCCGCCTCCTCTCCGCTATTAACGCAGCACTAACCATTTCTGATTGGTTGCCGCTTATATATAGCAGCAACTTCTCTTGTGGCTTAGGTGCGACAAGTGTTGGAGTGGAGGACATGTATCTCTTCAAGTCTCATAGCGCAGCCTCCGCTTCCGGAGTTCATTTCATCGGACCTGCCTTTTTCATAATTTTGAAAATGGCAAAGGCACGCCGCCAGTATTCTAGAGATAAACTCTGTCGAGAGCAGCCACGCGAATCGGCAAGTCTTCATACATCCTTGACGCGCTTTTGGTGCTTCAATCTGCTCAATGGCCTTGATCTTGTCGGGATTGGCTTCAATTCCCCGCCGAGATGACGAAGAACCCGAGAAGCTTGCCGGAAGGGACTCCAAACACACACTCTCGTGGTTGAGCTTGAGGTTGATCTTGCGCAGATTTGCAAAGGTTTCATCTAAATCTTGAATCGTAGTCGCTTTGTCCTTGCTTTTGACCACTATGTCATCCATGTAGGCTTCCACATTTCGCATTTGCGGCTCAAAAGCCGCCATGGACTACTCTTGCAAATGTTGAACCAGCATTCTTTAATCCGGAAGGCATCCGTGACGAAACAAAGATGTGCCACATGGGGTGATGAATGCGGTCTTCCTCATCCTCTTCTCGCCATGAAGATCCGATGATATCCTCGAGTATGCATCCGTAAATGAAAGCAAATCACATCCAGCCGTGGAGTCAATAATCTGGTCGATGCGCCGCAAGGGAAATGGGTCTTTGGGACAAGCTTTATTGACACTCGGTAAAGTCGATACAAAGCCTCCATTTCCCGCTTGCCTTATGCGATAACTACAGGATTGGCCAGCCACGTAGGATGGAGCACTCCGACAAGGCCCGGCCGCTTCCAATTTCTTGATTTCTTCGCGATGAATTCTTGGCACTCCACCGCTCGCTTCCCCGACTTTCTTCGCTTGACGGGCCACGCATGAGGACAAACGGCAAGATGGTGCTCACCATTACTTCCCGAACACTGGGATGTCGACGGTTGCCACGCAAACATCGCCGACGTCGCCGCAGGAAAGCAACGAGCCGCCTTCCTACTTAGGGTCGAGAGTGGCACCGATGGTGAAGGTACCACCAAGGTTGCCCCTCCTTGGCGGACACCTTCTTGGTCTCCTCGTGGAGCTGCCATCGCCTTTCTTACACTTGCCGGTGGAGCTCGGCGAAAGGCCCTCGACGGTAGCGCAGCACCAAGAGGTGCGCTTGCCGGAGTGGGCATCGAGCTCTTGCCGGACTTGGTCTTCTTCTTCGCCCGGAGCTTCAAATGGCAAGTGGCTTGCAATCTCTGCCAGCTGCCGCTTCCTCAGAGATCTTGTCGGCGCAGATAAGAGCATCCTTCTTGTCGCCAGGATAGAGATGACACTTATTGGTCCCCGCATCTTCAAAGATGTTGTATGCATAGTGAGAGGCTGCCATGAATTTGGCGAGTGCCGGACGGCCAAGTATCCCATTGTAAGGCAATGGAAAGTCAAGAACGCCAAAAGTGACCCTCTCACCCCGAAGTTCAACTTCACGCCAAATGTCACCGGCAACGTGATATTTCCTTCGGCTTGCTCCTTCCCGGATTGATTCCTTGGAATGTGCCAGTCTCTTCGAGCTCGCCATCAGGGATCTGGAGTTTCTGGAGCACCGCGGAGGAGATCAGGTTCAAGCCGGCCCCACTGTCAACTAGCATCTTAGTGACCTTGAGGTTGTGGATAGTTGGTGAAACCAACATTGGCAAGCACCCGACCGCAGTTACGCGATCAGGGTGGTCCTCAATATCAAAGATGATAGGTGTGCTGGACCATTTTAGAGGTTTGCGTGACTCGACGGATGGTTCTACCACATTGAGTTCCCGCATCCACTGCTTGAGCTGGCGGTGTGAAGTATACAGAGAAGCACCGCCATCAACGCACAGGACCTCTGTGGCTTTCTGGAACTCCTGCTCATCGGTCTCGTCATCATCCATGCCTTCATCATCGTCATCGTCTTCATCCTTGTCGCGGCCGTGGGGAGGTCTGTCTCCTTACCGCTGCTTGGCCTTGCCGCGGCGTCCTCCTCGGCCGGGACGTTTCTTGCTAGCTCCTCCAGCACCTTCCTATGCCTTCTCCTTGTCGCGTCGTTCAGATTCAGCCTTCTCGCTGCTCGACAAGCTGTTGCTCGACCTTTTGCAGCTCGAGGTCATGGCCCTTGGTGCGGTGGATCTTGCAAGATTCGCTTGTTGGAGCCGTCTCCCGCTTGTCGGCGACCGCCACAGCCGGCAGTTGGTGCCAGCTGCAACCTCCTTGCCGGAGCTACTAGCTTTGGCTTTCTTGGCGCCACCTCCGCTGCCGGACTGCTCAACAACTAGCACATATGCCTTTCTTCTTCCCGTTGTTCCGCCGCCGGTTTTTTCTTTGCGGGCGGTCTCCTCACTATCGATCCTCCCGCTTCAAGATTCTCTCCGGGAGTCTCCTCCCTTCCTCAAAGACGTGCACACTTGTCGGCCAGGCATATAGCTCATCGACGCCTATGATCTTGCACATCGCCATCTCCTCCCGCATCTCGCGGTTTCGCACGCTCGATGGAACGCGCTGATTACCGCGGCAGGTGGACATCCGATGTTGTGCCAGTGACGCGCTGAATCTCCTGAATGTACTTGCGCAGGGGCTCTCCTTCCTTCTCGGGCGAGCGTATGAAGGTCGCTTTCTTGGCCATGGGGCTTGTGGTCAGCTGTAAAAGGCGCCGACAAACTGATGGCATAGATCTGCCCAAGAGGATATGGAGTTGTCCGCAAGTGCATGAGCCAGATCTCGACATTGGGCTTGAGCACCAGCTGGAAGTAGTTGGCCAGATCTTGTCGCCTCGCCCCGGCAGCTTGCACCGCGATGGTGTAGATGCTGAGGAACTCCGACGGATGCGCCCCGCCGCCGTCGTACTTCTCTCGTACGCCCGGCTTGAAATTTCTTCTTGCCGGGCCATCGACTTGCCGCAGCTCACGAGTGAACGCAGGGCAACCTATCACAGACGGCAAGTCGCCTCGGTTCTTCGGGCGCATGCATGTCGGCTGAGGGCCCATCGCGCTGGTCGGATTGAGGCTGCGCTTCTTCGGGCGCCGATGCGAAGTTCGAAAGGCTTCTTTCTGTGCTCGCGAAGAACTTGGCGCCGATCGCGACGAGCTCGTGGATCCGGCGATGCGGTGGAGTCGCTGTCGAGGTGGATCCGGCGAAGTCGGGCGATCTTGGCCTTCGGGCGGAGAGTGCATGGTGGTTGCACCCCACCTGTTTCGCCGCCACCGCTCGTGTTTGCAGTCCTCGCCATGCGGCGATGCACTCGGCTGCCTGCTGGAGCTGCCGCCAGCAAAGCCGATGAGATTCTGAATGGTGGCCTCCATTCATCGACCTTGTCGGCTGTTGGAGGGTAATCCAGAGCGCTTGAGCTCTCGCCAAAGCTTCTCGCCGGAGTGGTGGGTGGCAGTATAACGGGCGCGAGGAGCGGATATGCTCGGACTTCTAACTATGTTAGAAGGAAAAGTATCCCGCCCAGCGACCGTGCCGCCGCGCCAAAGATGTTGGCGTGCATGCTGGTCTTGAGCATCCCGAGATCCACCAGCTCGATCTTGGTCCAACGAGCGTATGGCGCTAGGAATACCATGACGCTGCCGGTCCCACGCCCCGACACGGGCGCTGTATGTACGGACGCCGAGGTCTCGCGTAGCCTTGTCCTTGGACTTGGCAGCACCGCGGCTCCTCTGCCGACGTCCATTCTTCCGCCGGCGTTTCACCCCACCACCCGCTTGCTCCGGTGGTGGTGGGTTCGATCTTGACGGAACATCCGCCGCCAAGCCTTCTTCTTCGTGGCATGTCGATGAAGATGATGAAGATCTAGCTTCGTGTGGGACGCTGGATCAGGTTCACACAATCTCGACGCCTTCACCGGGCGCGCCAAAGATGTCGGGGAAGCTGATCCGCCCACGAACACCTATGGGACCAGCGGACCGAGCCCCTTTCGGTTCGGGCGAGGGGCGGAGGTCGCACGAAGAGCAGATCGAGGCGGCTAATAACGAGCGGTTTACCCAGCTTCAGAGCTCTCCGAGAGATAACACTCCCATCACTGCATGTCCGAGTGTATTGAGTTCTTGCTCAGAGCGCCTGAGTGCTACTGACACACAAGCTGCTAACGAGACCAAGCGTGAGTGTTCTATGGCTTCAAGCTTTCCCCCACGCTGTGCATGGGCCTCCTTTTATATGCTAAAGGGGTCTCCGGCTGTGGCAACGTAGACAAGGGTAAAATGGAAAAGGAGTGGTTGGTACAACTACTTGTACAAGCAGTATCATACCTAACCCCGACGGCAGGGACAAAGGCATTAAATGCCCGCTTCACGCCGCCTCTAACAAAGGCGTAAAGGGACTGTCAGGGCGCCACCGCTGCACACGATGGCAATCTTGTCAGCGCCGCTTGCCATCACATCCTCACCGGGTCAAGACGTTTTCTGCCACGCTACCGAAAGGTCCTGTATGACACGTTAGTGGATGTGCTGGAGCGCAGGTACAGAGTGGTGGTCTGCCGCTGCAAGCGCTTGTCATGTTGTTGTCTTGTCGCGTCCTAAGCTTGTCGCTCATCGGGCCTTCCCCGGCAAGCTCCTCTTGCCGGGGCCTTGTCTCCTAGGTGCCTTGTGGCCTTCCGGCAAGCTCCTCTTGCCGGGCCTTGTCTCCTTGGCTTGAATACTTTGTTCTTGAATGGCTCCAAAGGAACCACGGAGGACTTTGGCGGTCACCCGTAAGCCTTGCCGCTGAGGGTCAAATCGCCTGCGTGCACAAGTTTGGGATACTAGGGTACCCCTACTCTAGTACACCGACACCACATCGTAAGGATGTGGAAGAATTTGTTGACGCCATCACTGTGGGAGAAACCAGGAAGGTTTCTGACGCAAGAATCACTAGCATACATTTTCCTGTTTTACACTACTTTGACATATTTGCTAGTCGTTGCTTGATTGGTCACGAAAACTATGGAAACCTTTGTGTTCCTGATATTATCATTTTGTTCAATGGTTTATTCCACGATAAGACTGTTAGTATGGGCGGAATTATTGCTAAACGGTTAAGTCCTAACCGTACAAAGGGCCCCATCTTTGGAGGTATTTATGCTTCACGCCTTGCTGCACATTTTAGCATACCTATTAGACTTTATGAGAAAGAAGAAAAATTGCTGCCCAATGCTTATTTAGATTATAAGAGTATGCTAGCGCATGACTTTATTGTTAAAGAGCAGGGGAGGGGAGCTTAAATACAAATTATTCTTTCATAAACATCACCCTGAGACTATTACCTTGCCTGCTCCTTCCTAGTTTAATTTATCTGAAGGTCCTGATCTCGTTCCGTGGGCTGCCATTCAAGCCTACCTGAACCCTACACAAGCCCCGGAGCCGGTACCACAATTTGAACCTCCACAACAGTCTAATTACCAGTGGGATCCGGAGATGATTGCCAGCCAGTGGCAGTCAGAGTCCTCTTCATCACAGTACGGCCCCAGCTACACCTACGGATATCCGCCAGGCCATCCCTGGCAATGAACCAACTTAGGCCAAAAGCCTAAGCTTGGGAGAGTATGTATTTCCCACCGACATTACATTTATGTTCACACACTCATTGCTAGATGTTGGTGCTCATACTTTCTCACTGTAATATCCATGATAGTTTATTTTCTTTTTCTTGCTTTCTTCTTCTGTGTTTGTCAAAACTTTAAGAAAACCCAAAAAAATTTAGTGTAGCTTCTAGCTAGTTTACTTTTCTTGCTGTAGTAGTAATAATTAAAAAGGAAAACCCAAAAATATTTCCTGTTCTTCTTTTGCTTGTTGGGAGCTTTCCCGTGTAAATAGTTTTATTTCTTTCCTTTTCTTTGGGGGTCGATAGGAGAAGACCATGATTAAATTGTTGAAGTGGCTCTTATATGCATTATTCTTGATTTAACCAAGAGCCCATATTGCCTTGTCTTCTCCTGTTTATTGAATGCTCGCAACTTAGTCCAATGCACGTGCACTCTTATTATTATTCACATCGTTCGGTCGTGCAAGTGATAGGAAATTATGATGATATATGATGGGCTGACTAAGATGAGAAAAGCTGGTATAAACTTGACCTCTCTTGTTTTTGTAAATATGATGAGTTCATCGTTCCTGATTCAGCTTATTATGAATAAACATGTTTGCAATAACAATTAGAGATCATAGTTGCGCGTGCCATATGCTTGATTGGCTATGAGTTATAATGGTTTACCTTATGCATCAACATGCTATTAAAATGATTATGATGTGGTATAGTGGGGTGGTATCCTCCTTTGAATGATTTAAGTGACTTGACTTGGCACATGTTCACACATGTAGTTGAAACAAATCAACATAGCCTTCACGATATTTAAGTTCATGGTGGATTATATCCTACTCATGCTTGCATCCAATGTTTATTAATTTTAATGCATGTTCATGACTGTTGTCGCCTCTAGTTGGTCGCTTCCCGCCTTTTGCTAGCCTTCACTTGTACTAAGCGGGAATACAACTTGTGCATCCAATCCCTTAAACCCCAAAGCTATTCCATATGAGTTCACTATACCTTCCTATATGCAGTATTCACCGCTGCTCCAAGTAAATTCAGATGTGCCAAACTCTAAACCTTCAAATAAACATTCTGTTTTGTATGCTCGAATAGCTCATGTATCAACTAGGGCTGCCCTTATCTTCCATGTTAGGCGGGTTATTCTCAAGAGGAGTGGGCTCCGCTCCTCACTCACGAGAAAATGGCTAGTCACCGGGATGCCCATTCCCATGCTTTATGCAAACTAAATCAAAATAATTGCAAACAAAACTCCCCCTGGGACTGTTGCTAGTTGGAGACACTCATTGTTTCGAGCAAGTCATGGATTGATGCTTGTTGGTGGAGGGGGGTATAAACTTTACCATTCTGTTTGGGAACCGCCTATAATGTGTGTAGCATGGAAGATATCGCCATCTCTTAGTTGTTATGTTGACAATCAAAGTATGCCGCTCAAAATATTATTTATCTCTATTTCAAAACCGAGCCCTGGCACCTCTACAAATCCCTGCTTCCCTCTGTGAAGGGCCTATGTAGTTACTTTTATGTTGAGTCATCACCCTCTTATTAAAAAGCACTAGCTGGAGAGCACAACTATTATTTGCATTCATTACTATTAATTTATATTGGGTATGACTATGATTGGATCTCTTTTACAATGAATTACAATGTCTAGTCAGTCCTTGATCTTTAAAGGTGCTCTGCATTTATGTTTTATGTCTCGTAAAGGGCTAGCGAGATACCATCTTGTTATATCATATTATGATTGTTTTGAGAAACTGTTGTCATCCGAGATTTATTATTATCGCTCGCTAGTTGATTATGCCATTGGTATGAGTAAACATGAGACCTGAGAGTTATTGCAAATGTGGTTAGTCATAATCTTTGCTGAAAACTTGAATGCTGGCTTTACATATTTACAACAACAAGAGCAAACAGAGTTTGTAAAAGTTTTTCTTTTTCACTTTTAGTTTGTCAACTGAATTGCTTGAGGACAAGCAAAGGTTTAAGCTTGGAAGAGTTGATACGTCTCCGTCGTATCTACTTTTCCAAACACTTTTGCCCTTGTTTTGGACTCTAACTTGCATGATTTGAATGGAACTAACCCGGACTGACGCTGTTTTTAGCAGACTTTCCATGGTGTTATTTATGTGCAGAAACAAAAGTTCTCAGAATGACCAGAAACTCCACGGAACGTCTTTTCAGAAATAATAAAAAATCCTTGCAAAAGATGAAGACCAGGGGCCCACACCCAGTCCACGAGAGTGGGGGCGCGAGCTCCCCCCTAGGGCACGCCCCCTACCTCGTGGGCCCCCTGGAGCTCCTCTGACGCCAACTCCAACTCTATATATTTGCTTTCGGGGAGAAAAGATCAAGGAGAAGAAATCATCACGTTTTACG
The DNA here is from genome assembly GCA_021605145.1 of Aegilops bicornis. Lineage (NCBI taxonomy): Eukaryota > Viridiplantae > Streptophyta > Magnoliopsida > Poales > Poaceae > Aegilops > Aegilops bicornis. The sequence continues at coordinate 207,090,540 of CM038673.1, read as the reverse complement.
ATATGGAGCCGCCGCCAAGCCCTAGAACCTCTCGGGAGGGCTGATCTGGAGTCCGTTTGGGGCTCCAGAGAGGGGGATTCGTCGTCGTCGTCATCATCGACCATCCTCCATCACCAATTTCATGATGCTCACCGCCGTGCGTGAGTAATTCCATCGTAGGCTTGCTGGACGGTGATGGGTTGGATGAGATCTATCATGTAATCGAGTTAGTTTTGTTAGGGTTTGATCCCTAGTATCCACTATGTTCGAGATTGATGTTGCTATGACTTTGCTATGCTTAATGCTTGTCACTAGGGCCCGAAAAGCCATGATTTCAGATCTGAACCTATTATGTTTTCATGAATATATGTGAGTTCTTGATCCTATCTTGCAAGTCTATAGTCACCTACTATGTGTTATGATCCGGCAACCCCGAAGTGACAATAATCGGGACCACTCCCGCTGATGACCATAGTTTGAGGAGTTCATGTATTCACTATGTGCTAATGCTTTTGTCCGGTTCTCTATTAAAAGGAGGCCTTAATATCCCTTAGTTTCCATTAGGACCCCGCTGCCACGGGAGGGTAGGACAAAAGATGTCATGCAAGTTCTATTCCATAAGCACGTATGATTATATTCGGAATACATGCCTACATTACATTGATGAATTGGAGCTAGTTCTGTGTCACCCTGTTATGATTGTTACATGATGAACCGTGATCCGCATAATTATCCATCACCGATCCAATGCCTACGAAGCTTTTCCTATATTGGTTCTCGCTTATTTACTTTTCCGCTGCTATTGTTACAATCACTACAAAACACCAAAAATATTACTTTTGCTTCACACCTTTGTTACCGCTACTAACTACTATCATATTACTTTGCTACTAAATACTTTGCTGCAGATATTAAGTTATCCAGTGTGGTTGAATTGACAACTCAGCTGCTAATACTTGAGAATATTCTTTGGCTCCCCTTGTGTCGAATCAATAAATTTGGGTTGAATACTCTACCCTCGAAACTGTTGCGATCCCCTATACTTGTGGGTTATCATGCCTGGCTGAGGGTGACGGTGCGACCGACACTCAGCTAGAGTCCGTGCGTCACCTTTGCACTTGACGACCGGGGCTCGCTGTCGTCTTCCTCCCCACCGGTGTCCTCCTCGTCGCTGTCGCTCGAGGAGGAACTTTCATAATTAGTCAAGATCTCCGCGCAGCACCCTAGATGAGCACCTGAGTGTCTGAAGACCTTAACGGAGAGCAGATCAGCCTCCATTAACTTAGAATGAAGGACATGCCCTTTTGACAAGCTATGGGCACGTGCGAAGGTTTTCTAGCCGCGCTGGAGAAGCATATCATGAGGTGCGGGGAACTCAACGTCCACCCGCATGTTGCCATTACAACAACCTCTCATGTGCAACTTCAACCCGTGTGGCTGTTCAACCTCCATCACCCTTGCAAAAGGGGTGGGAAGCCGAAGATAGCTACGCGGGGGCTCGCGCAACCTAATGAGGAAATCTAGCACCATATCCCTAGCATGGCCCTCCCATAGGGTCGAAGCGGCTGGGGGAGGAGTGGTCGGGGCACCACTGCGTCCTCTCCGGCCCTGAGCGGTACACCGGCCACGACCACGTCTAGTGGCTTCGCCTTGTGCACTGGATCATGCCCCTGCGTCCCCAGTGGGGGTAGGGATATGGTGCCGAGAGGAAGCCCTTGTAGCTGCTGCCGGAGCTCGACCACACCCACTTCCCCTCACCATGATGGAAGAAGGATGCAAGAAGAAGAAGAAGGAGAGGATGTGTGGGCGAGCCCTTCCCATCACTTCCGCACCATTTTATAGTGGAGCGTGGCAGGCGGCTAGCTCCTCACCACCCTGGGGGCAACCACCCCACTTCGCCAGTCCAGTTCATCATCACTGACGACGTCCAGATTCGCTGACCACCCTGCCGCACCAATCCGTGGCACCTAGCTTTCTGCCATGGCACTCATTCCCGCACCCTACGCGTTCGCCACCTACCCTACGCAATGCATGCAGTGTACATGGAGGAAACAGCGGGCGTGGTGGGGAGAGTAAAATGGCAGTTACCTCCTCCCCCGGGGTCGTGCGCGGGTACTTCAATTAACTTCCCATGAACATCCCCTGGCCCTTGACGTGGGTATACCCATGACGTTTGACATCACACGACTCGCCGGGAAACCGGGAATTGATTCAATTCTAGGTTAATGAAGAAGCAAAGAATATCTCGAGAAAAACATGTATCCCGCTGCGGCACGGTCAAGGTGCCCGCCCATGCAATGTTAGGGCCTACCCCAACGATGCCCGTCAGCATGCATGGGCTAGGCCGGGGGCTCCTGGCGGTGCAACAAACATCCATCTTTGTTGACCGGACTCATACATAGGCGTGATGACGATCATACATCCAGCACCAGTGTCAAACACAAAATCAAGCCGGAAAAGCCGCTCTTCGTGAGATCAAGGAGAACATTAAGAAGAACAAGACTATAGAAAGCCACCTAGGGAGGGCCTCCCTTGTCAGGCAGGAGGGCCTGGTCAGGTCGAGGCCACACCCGAGGACAAGCCCAGACTCACCGGCAGATAGCCGGGGCCTCCAAGATCAAACACTACAAAAAAATACACTTCCGTGATGATACGTGTTTGTCACAGTAGGTCACATTTTCTGTCATGCATGTATATCCCTGACAATTTTATGACAGAATCAAGATAGTCATACCTGTATTGTCATAGAAGTGTTCCATGACATTACCAAAATTATCATCAAGGAAGTGTCCACTTCCATGACGATAAATCGTGCGCCATAGAAGTGCTTTCGTTAAGGGTGACCGACACATGGCATCCACCGTAACAGGTCGCCATTAAGCTATCGGGTCCGGTTTTGGATCTGATAACCTGTTAACAGCCTGGACCAATGGGGATTTTCCACGTGTAAAATTCTCATTGGCCAGAGGAAACACGTGTTGGCTCACCGTTGGGACAGATGTCATCCACTCATTGGACAGGAGGCGCCTATGATACGTCGACACGTGGCATGGCCCAACAGAGGCCCATTCCGGTGAAAAGGCCGGCCCGTTTGACTTGGTCAAAAGGTAACGGGCCGGCTCACGGAAAGCCTGTTAACGGCATGTTCGTATATAGCCCATTTACAGCCCGCTAACTACCGGCCCGTTACGACATATCGGAACTAAGCCCAGTAGCTCATCTGGACCGTCCAATATGATTCCAGCCCATTGTAACTTCCGCCCATGTCTGGACGATGATGTCTTTCGGCCCATATGAGGCCCTTTGTAACTCTCGGCCCATTAAAGACCCGAGATGAAACTGGCCCATGATGAACAGTGTATCGCTTTATACCCATTAACGCACTATGATTTCAGAGGGCCGCTTTCTAGCCCGTGTTAACTTTCGGCCTTGTAAGGGCCCATTTTTTCTTGGGCTCATTTCTAGAATTCGGTTAGATACGGTACGTTACTGGCCTGTTCAGTTTATGGGCCAAATACAGCCCGTGGTTACATTCGGCCCGTTTGTGGCCTGTTAACCCGTTGGGCTGTTTTCATAGTGTTATCAAATACGACCTATTAACGACCCGTTATGGTCCACGAATAGTATGGCCCATGTTTGGCGAAATGATTATAGGCCCCGTAGAAGGCCCATGGATCCTACGGCCCGTAGAAGACCAATGGATCCTAAGGCCCGTAGAAGGCCAATGGATCATACGGCCCATAGAAAGTCCATGGATCCTACGGCCCGTAAAAGGCCCATGGATCCTACGGCCCGTAGAAGGGCCACAGATCCTATGGCCCGCCTGAGGCCCATGGTTACAACAATCTGTGTGTTGCCATGATTATTGTGGCCTAGTTACCAAAAATAGGTTATTGTGGCCACTAGAAAAACGCGGAAAAAGAACTGCAGTGACTACAAGCAAACAACTAAACAAGACAATAAGGAAATAAATAAGCTAGCAACTAATGCTAGCCTATTACAGCTATTACACATATTACATCCATCGGCATCAAAGTTCTCCACCAAAGGCAAATATAGGGAACAAAGCAGATATTACATACACTTTGGCCGTCAAAATTGGCCACCAAAGGCAAATAAACGCGAAGCAAAACAAGTCCATAATCGAGACAACTTTAGAAGAGCTCAAGAAACGTTATCCTCGGTATCCACCATGTCGGGCAATAAGCTTAGCAAGCTTATTAGCTTTGTCCTGTTTGGCACTAAAATCCTCCAACGCTTGTTGTTGCACCAGAAAGTATGCATCTGAATGCTCCAGGGACTTCCGCAGTCCTTCCGCTTCTTGTCGCAGCACATTTGATCGATGTCTTTCAGCTCGTAGTTGAGACTCAAGAAACCGAACTGATTCAGACAGTGAGTTTGAATATCTTGTGCAAGCGGTAGTGGCCAGTAACGCGAACAGTAAACCAAGACATGACTTTGGGGTTGCCTCACTGTCTTCAAGATAGTTTTCCTTAGCTATTTTATCAGCTTTGTTGGAGACCAACAAGGATGTCTCACGATCCTGAACCTTATCTCAGACATTTCCTTTATCATTGCTTAATAAGGCACTCTTCCCCAATATTCTCACAAGATTCTAAAAGAAGAAACAAGGCATACATAACAGGTTTAGCATGTACTAGTATATGAAACTCATTTCGGTGAACCAGTTCATTAGTAAGGTGGACAAGATTAAACTACCAAGTCTTCTATTGCCAAGTAGTACATTGCAAAAGCATCAAACAAACATATATCTATGTCCTATGGTCACTGCATTGTCTTGCCAAATCAAAATAGAGACACGGTTCAAATCATATCAGTTCAAGAGAAAGCAAAGACCGAAAAGAATACAAAGCTTGGGAAACTAAATGGCACAACAAGATTTCAGATGGGTACCACGGGTCTACATGTACAACAACACTATTGGCCCTGTTATGATGCTAGTAATGTGCATGATATGAGAAGTCAATCAGATACACAATTGAAATTGAAATCAATAGAGCTATTTATAAGAGCAAACCTGTTAAAGAAACATGTGTAAACATACCTGTTGTGCCATTGGAGTTTCCATTGGATAGTTCAATTTAAAAATAAGTTTGTGTGAGTAAATACAGTGATACAAGAGCAAAGCAGTATGCACGATAGCAATGGAATCTTAAATGAGAACAATTGTTCTTCAGGTTTAAGCACTTTTTATACATGAACAGAGTACAGTAAGACGCAAGCATATATGACTTAAAATAAAATGAGCTCATAGACCTTACCACATTCTTGGTTTGGTACTAGTAAAGAACAAGGCATTCCCAGTCATCGTCCAGTAAATGTGTCTCAGGAGAACGTAATGGAATTTGATTAGTTTCTTTGCCAGTGAAGTACGTTTTCTTCAGGTAATTCCGATACTGCCACCAAGCATTGTTGAAGATAGCAGAGGTATTAGCACAGGTTACCTCATCCCGAGTTTCCAAATTGGTCCTTCTCTACAGAGAAAAATGGGAATATTTGTTGTATTATAACCATCATGGAGGTAGAATGTATGGGACAAAGCAAAGTAGTTGCCATGAATAACATTACTTACAAATAACTCCTGGACAAACACCGTGAATCGAATTTTCCTTCATCTTCAAAGATAATATTTTCAAGATGGGAAGATACGCACATAGGATTTAACAACATCAAATGCGATAGATGCTAAACTATGAATGGCTGGTTGTGCTTCCTCCACATGAATAGGTGTACTAACTGGTGGAGTTGGGGTTCGCCGTGGTAGTACTGGCGCTTTGGGCACTGGAGCTACCTTACTAACTGCTCTTGTTTGGCAGCTCTGTGGTGGAGATGGTGATGTGTCAACATGAATCGGGTTACTATCTCATTGGGGTTGGGGTTAGATTGGGTGAAGCTGGTTCTCTGTCCATCACAGTAGGGGTAAAATCTGTGAGAGTCTGGGTTATGTGTGGTAGGGCTAGTTCTCGTGCATGTACAACCGTGGTGCTATCTCCACCAAGAGGTAGCACTGTTTTATTTGAAGACCGTGTTTTTACTCTGCTAGATGCTGCCATCACCCGCTCCAATTCAAATGGCTGATAAACAGGAAACATAGTTGAATGTACAGACATTGTATGAGAGACAGATGCAATAGATAGTGTGGAAAAAAGAGGGCATTAAATAATTGACATGTATATTGTTTAACTAAAACAGATAGCATGACATAATTTCACATATATGATGTCTATCTAAACTGGATAGTATGGCATAACATAATTCAAAGATATGATGACTAACTAAACAGGATCGCATGACATAATTCACATACATGTTATCTAAGTAACCAGGATCGCATGATTTAATTCACATATGTGATTTATATGCTAAGCAGAGGGCATTCACATATATGATGTCTGAACTAAGAACATGGTGTTGAATATTGCGTATGTGATGTCTAAACTATGCAATGCAAGACACCATATGCATGATATGAGCAGTAGAACCGTGCCAAGTTAGAGCATACACCTCGGTGGGGGAATAGGACTGGTCATCTGCTCTCTCAATCCATCTCTCGAGGAGCTATCGGGACCCAAAGAAGAGATCTGCTTCGATAGGTAGCACCTGCTCGCTCAAGGCCTTGTTTTCACTCCAGCTTTTTCCATCACCCACTCAAATGGCTGATTCACGTGAAGAGTAGTTTAATGTACAAACATTGTCGACAAATGGAAATTTAATGAAGAAAAGGATGGGCTAGATATCATTCAAATATATGATGCCTGGTTAAACAGGATGGCATTGCACATTTCACATATATTATGGCTGGCTAAAAGACACAAGACTGCATAATTCCCATATATGATATTGAAACTAAACAGGTGGCATTACAGAACATGTCTAAACTAAGCAGATGACATATATGATGTCGAAAGTAGGCACCACAAGGCAACATATGCATCATATGACTGACATCATCATACCAAGTTAGAGCAAACACCTTGGGGGGGGGGGGGTAAATAGGAGTGGTCAGCCGCGTCTGAATCCACCTCAGAACAGATATCTTCCTCTAGATTACAATCTGGAGAGGGGGGAGGGTTTGCCATTGAACCCACCATGGAGCGATGTCTGCATGACATTGTATTGTCACAAGAAAACTCTTCTCTTTTTCTCTACATGTCCAGCATGACTGCGTACAATATCTGACATGCATACAAAAAAATAGTGAGATTATGTAAGGAGAGCATGCATAAATCTAGAGTAATGGTAACAAGCAGTGGATGGATCCAAATATAATGATAGTAGGCTGATGATTGCTTTAATTTAATAAAAAAACAGATGATGATTGCTTTACTATTTGTTTCCCACCCAAGACGAACAACATAGGCATGCCCTAGGTGAACCAGATATTAGACAGAGATACTATTCATTGATGCCTCGATATGTGCCCCACAACTAATTTAGAACCCAAGTTTGAACATCAATTTGGACCTGACTTGGAGTCTAAGAGGTGAACAGGACAATAAAGTAGCAGGTAATATTAAGCAATGCATAACATAAGCAGAATAAAAAGAGTGCGACCTCTCTTGTGGACCCGTGTACTCCTCAGGTTCATCTGCTGAGTCGATGATGGTGATGCCGTTGCAGTGGGTGCCGGCGGCAGGGAAGGAGATCTAAGGCGGCGAAAGACGGCCAGGAGTCGTGATGTCTGGTTTGGTGGATGCTTCTGTCGATGGAGCAGCTCAGGTGAGGTGGACGACGTAGCGGCAGGAGCAGGACAAACCACACAAACTTTTCTTCGACACCTACCTGTAACTGAAGTAATTCTGTAAGGGCTCATTTGGCTTGCATGATTCTAAAAACGCAGGGATATGAGGAAAAACACCGGAATAGGATAGGAATGCACATGGGAAACAGAGCATTTGTGAACATAGGATTTCTGTCAACTTGGGTGTTTGGTTCACAGGAATTGGAGGAGCAGAGGAATGCAAAGAAACATGGCCAAAATAAAGTGAAACCATATGAAAGCGTGTACACTTAGAATGTTATTCTGCCACTAATGCACTTGGTATTGTTTTCATGCATAGGATTGGTCGCTGAAGAAGTTGAGGCAGAGGTGGCTCCGAACTTGACATGAATGTAGACTAACAAGTGATGCAACAAGTGTACAACCTCTTTGCCGTAGCCGTGTCGACCTCAACATCATTGGATTGGTCGCTGAAGAAGTTGAGGCAGAGGTGGCTGTCGGAGGTGTGGTGGAAGATCTGAGGAATCTGTAGACGGCGTCCAGGGCACTGCTCTGTTGATGGATTGTTCTGTCATTGGAGCAGCTCCGGTGAGCCGTAAGACGTCAAGGCTGAAGCAGCACAATACAGACATCATTAATCTCAAGAGGGATTCTCATAGCATCTCCAATAGATGATGTAAAATGCATTACCAAAAAGTGATAGATGTAAAATTTACATCACCAAAAACCACCTGACTACAACAGATGAGGTAAAAACTGTTGACTCTGAACTTAACTGTCAAAACTTAAATTTACCGTGGAATCTGAATGTTAGTATCGAAACTGAATGCAATGGTAGCAGAGAGGCACTTCACATGGGATAGTTTAGGGAGGGCCTGCAGTTCATCTTCAACCTGCACCCCCCTGAGCCGCCAGCCACCACCGGCCGAACCCCGCACCGCCACGCCACCCCGAAACGACTCCCCACCGCCGGTCCGCCGCCGCCCCGAAACAACTTCCCACCGTCGGTCCGCCGCCGCCTTGCCGCCCCGAAACAACTTCCCACCGCAAGTCCGCCACCGCCCCGACCAGCCCTCTAGTCCCCCCCCCCCTCGCGCCAAGCTTTTCCTCCGGCGATCCCCACGCCACCGCCCCACCACCGCGCGCCCCACCACTGGCGAGCAGCACCCCACCCAGAACCCTAAGATAGATAGTGGGGTACCTCTCCGGCGAGCCCCCCTGTAAGTGCATCTAGTGCCCCATAGTGATTTTGGTGTATTGAAGACGTATAGGTTAAGGGACTGATGCGTTTGTGAGTGTCCACAGGTCTATAAGTCTATGAGGAGTTTGATATTTACAGAGAAATTCGACCCCTAAAAATGAATTTCTTCAACTGAAGACTTTGGATTTCTGAATACTTTGAAAGTGAAGAAATTGGTGTGACCGTGAAGACTCTATATTCATGCGAGGAATATGAAGCGTGAAGACTTTGTTTTTGTAGTTTCATTTTTCTCTTTATTGAGTCATAGGAAACACTGTACTGTTAAAGGGGGTTGAGGAAAAACTAAGGAAAAGTTTCCAAGTGATGCTCATCTCAAAATCCCACACCTACCAATCCTTTCGAGTGAAGCCATTGGAAATCTCATGCAGTTCAGTCAATTTCTTCAGTGACAGAGATGGATTTCTTCTGGTCTCTGAGGAATTTGTTCTGACAGAGGAGTTAGGAATTCACCAGTGCGGATTACCTACAGTGAGGATCATGATAGCCCTGAGGAATTTGATAGTCAAATTTCTGACCGTTGCTGTGCTATGAGCCAGCTGTCCCAAAATATCTACCCACCTAACTGTCATATCATTGAAGGGCATTTATGTCTTATCATGTCGGGCTGTTCCCTAGGCTATAAATAGTCGCACCCTACAACCACTAGCTGGTTGGCTACTCCGAGAGAAACTGACACTTGTCATTGAGAGCATCCCATCCTCCGAGGACTTTGAGAGAAAATCATCAAGTGAGGAAAACCCAGACCCAAACACCTACAAACCCAATGTGATTGAGCATCATTGAATAAATTGTTATCCGACGCTTGTTACCTTTGAAGACTGTGCATCTTCCAGACGGTTAGGTGTCATGGTCTAGAGCATCCAAGAGAAAATTGTGGATCGCCGAGTGACCGAGTTTGTGAACGTTTGGAATTCACCTAAAGACTTACCACAAGTGATTGGGCGAGGTCTGTGTGACCTTAGCTCAAGGAGAATACGGTGAGGACTGTGTGTCTGGGACTATGCGTCATCAGGTTTAAATACCTAGCCGCTCCAACTAGACGTACAACTGTCACAGTAGTTGGAACTGATCTACCAAATCATTGTCTTCATCGAGCTAACTGGTTCTATTTCCTCAACCCTTCCATTTCCTTAGTACTGTGTTGTGTGCTTGTTCATATCTGTTTGAAGAATTTGACTGAAGACTTTCTCAATTTTCTCAGTTCAATTTCTTCAGTCTGTTTGTCTTCATCTTGTTTTATCATGTGCTTACACTTTCTGTACTCTGTGTTTGTTTTCATTTCATCATGATGACTATGCTTATGTTATGTTATGTCTTCATCTGAGTACTTATTCTGCTGCAAGTAGTCTTCGCTTAGGAATTTCCTCGCCCTGAAATTCCTTAGTGAAGAATTCATAAAAATCGCCTATTCACCCCCTCTAGTCGACTTAACACACTTTCAATTGGTATCAGAGCAAGGTACTCCCTTGTTCTATGTGATTTTGGTTTAATCGCCTGGAGTTTTAGTTATATCGACTGCATGTATGATCAAGGTCTCTGCTGGGTGTCCTACCTTCCATGGGAAGAATAAGATGCGAGTGCATCTTGAGGCAATTGATAACAATCTCTGGTATGTTGTGGAGAATGGTATCCCCTCTGTAACTCCTACCATCAACGCTGCTGACGTGAAGAGATTCAAGCAACTCGACTCTCAAGGGAAGAACATCATATGTGGCCATCTGAGCAAAGGGCAGTATGGCAGAGTGAGTGCTTTGGAGACAGCTAAGCTTATCTGGGATAGGCTATCCTAGGTCAATGAAGGAGTCTCAACACAGCGTGACTCTTGAGTTGACGTTCTTCGCAATCTCTTCAACCGCTTCAAAAGACTCGACAATGAAAATGTTCAGCAAACCTTTGATTGTCTCACTGACATCTCAAATGAGCTTCAAGCACTTGATGCCACTGACATCACCGACCATGAGGTGGTGAAGAAATTGCTGAGGTCGCTTGATTCCTCATTTGACACTGGCACTAATGATACAAGAATGTGAAGATTACAAGTCTCTTGATCCTGCTGATATCCTCGTGAGGCTAAACACTCATGAGTTCCAGCTAGCTGAAAAGAGAGATCTCTATGGACCGAGCTATGGCAGATCACGCGCTCTAAAGGCCAAGGCAGTGTCTGATTCTGAAGGTGAAGGTTCTGGTAGCAGCCTTGGTGATCCTGAAGAACTAAGCCAGGAGCTAGCAATGCTCGTGTAGAAATTCCAGAAGTTCTCAAGACGTGATCGCTTTGGAAAATCCTCAAGAAGTGATGATTCCTCATCCCGTGACTACAAGAAGAGACTGTGCCACAATTACAAGAAACCTGGTCACTACATTCAAGACTGTCTTCAGTGGGAAAAGGAATCAAAGAAGAAGAAATACAAGGATTACAACCTCGATGAGTCAAAGAAGAAGAAGAAATCTTCAAAGTCTTCATCATCAAAATCCTCGAAGTCTTGATCTCACAAGAAGAGCATCTCTAAGAAGGCTCGAGCATTCATTGGCAAGGAAATGGACTCTGAAGCTGAATTTGAGGAACATGAGGAAGAGGAGGCATCTGAAGAGTCAGAATCTGGTGTGGCGAGCCTAGCCCTCGCTACTGCGTTCGTCAGCAAGTCCATCTTCAACTCTGAAGAAAATGGCTTCCATAACAAGGTCGATGATTTACGATGATGAGTACGCTCCCACCTATTGCTTCATGGCAAAGGGTGCCAAGGTACTCAAATATTCCTCCTCTGAATCAGGTGAGGATGAATCTGATGAAAACCTCGAGCCTAGCTACTCTAAACTTGCTAAGATTGCTGTGAAACAACAAAAGGCTTTTGAAAAGGTTCAAAATATGTTAGATAAAATTGATGATATGTTGGGTGAAGAAATGGATCGCACTAAAACCTTGACTGAAAATCTTCAAAGACTTCAGTCTAAGTTTGACAAGCTTCAAAGTCATCATAACACTCTCTTATCTGATCATGAGAGGCTTTCTTATGAATTTTTTCAAAGAAAGCAAGATCTTGAGAAGCTAAGGGTGAGTTATGAAGATCTTAAGAAGGAGCATGATTCATTACTTGCTCAACAAACCAGCGTTGCTTAGGAAGAATTCATTCCTCCATGTTTGAAGTGCATTGAACGTGAATCTGCTAATTCTTCACCTGAATGTTCAAATGCTTCTACTACTACAAATTCTTCACCTGTCTCTGCTATCACTAATTCCTCATATGAGGATATTGCTAGTATCACTAACAATGCAGGGCTGAAGGAATTGTATATGACACGCATGTACAAAAGCCTCAAAGGGCATCAGGCTCTTTGTGATGTGCTTAAAAAGTAGATCCTCAACAGGAACCCTAGGAAAGAGGGTATTGCCTTTGAGAGGAAACTCATTGCTGATGGAACATACTAGAAGCCTAAGCAGTATCCCAAAACCTCATGGGTTGCTGCAAAGGGACCTCCAGTAGATCCATCTATTCTCTCTGGCTTTACATGTGAATCTCCTCATTCTTCTGATGAGTCATTTGACTCCAACTATAAGCTGTTCGAAAATCAGAATGGTGAAGTATTTGCTAGATATGTTGGCACTAACTGCAGGAACGACCCTATGAAGAAAATCTGGGTTCCCAAAAGGTGCCTTGAAAGTCTTCAGGTGAATGTCATCATGACACCACCTGTGAAGAATAGGAACCCCAGATCAAATTCTTCATATAGACCAAATTGTTCATATGGATGCAAGTCCTCACATGGATCAAATTACTCAAAAGGATCAAAATCCTCATATGAACGTCATCGTGCTAACACTTCTGTTTCACAGGGAAGATCAAAGGGCTATGAATATGAGCATTATTCTTCTAACCATTATGTTCATAAGTCCTCCAAGAATTTCTCTGCTTATTCATATGCTTACCCTAACTCCTCTTATGCGAAATGAAGTGGACTGGCTTCTATGCCACCTTTCTCTTATGGATCTCGCAGAATGATGAACTCTTTGCCACCCCTTCAGATGTGGGTGGTGAAGAAAAAGAACTAATCTCTTATGCGATTGTCAGTCTCCGCATCGTGCTTAAACGTCTCAAGAATTTCTTGGAGACCTGAATATGCTTGAAAGGACGCAAGCTAATCATGAAGAAATGAATTTTCATTTCTCACGTCCTCATACTACTTTGTCTATCTTCTTGCTTGATGAAATTGATCTGATGAAATTGATGTCATATTTTTCACTGATGAAGTATACGAGTTCGTAAGTTGCACTAAGACATCTGCAGGATGATCAACCCAAATCCACTGAGTGGGTCCTCAATAGTGGATGTACAAATGTAACATCCCAAATTTTCATCATATGCATATCATAATATGAAAATAAATATTGGAGGAAAAATATTAAAATCAAATAAATAATTTTATTGCTATTTTATTTGAATTAGAAAAATATGCATTTTTCAAAGTTGCATTTTTGGGCCAAGAAATTTTTCACTTTGTTCTAAATATTTTATTTAGACGGCGAAAATTGTTTTTGGCATTTATAGTTTTTTTATATTTTTATTTAGGAATTTTTTCTTTTCGGCAGAATTATTTTTTTTAAGAAGTCGCGCGCTCGACTGGGCCAATGACCCAGCCAAGCGGGCCGAAGCCCAGCGCCACCGCCGCCTTCCCCGCCGCCGTGCCGCGCACGGACGCCGAGGGGAGTCCGAGCCGGACTCCTCCCCGGGCCGGCCCCCTCCCCAAGCAACGCCGCCGCCCGCCCCCTTTATAAGCGCGCCCGGGCCCCCCCCGGAGCCCCAAGCCATGGCCGCGCCCTCGCTCAAGGCCACCACACCACCCGCCTCTGCACTGCTACTGCAGCCCGCCTCACCACCTACCAGAGCCGCCCGTCGCCGTTGACCGCCGCCGCCGCCGCCGCAGATCTCGCCTGAGCCGCCGCTGTTGACCCCGTTTGACTGGTCGGTTTTCTCAGTTAAACCCTGATTTTTTAGTTTTCCGGTTTAATTTCTTAGATCGGTTTTCGTCGGTTTATTTTATTTAGCGGACGTTCGTCCGTTCGTTCGTTTTAACGAACGTTGTTCTCCAGTTAGGTTCAGACAGCGAACGTTCGTTCGTTAGTCTTTTCTTTTTATTTTATTTTCGGCCAGGGATCTATCCATGATTAGTTTTATAGCAGATTAGTCCCTGATCTTCAAACCCTCGCCATTTCTTAACCGTTTGTCCAAATCCAGTGAAACCAACGCCAAAATCTTTGTCTCCAGTCCCTCTTTCTGTTTAATCAACTTGAACAAGGTTTTGACAATTTAAAATTTGGTTTCAAGCAGATTTGAATTCGAAGTTCTTTTGACCATAGTTTCAGTTCCATAGCTCCGGTTTGATTGATTCTTTTTGCATATATATTCTCTTCAGTTGAATTTTCAGATTTGATCTTTTTATTTGAGTTTTACTCGTGCATCTTGCTTGAGTGCTTATGTATGCTATTGTTTGTTTGTGATAGAATTCCCGGAGTGTGAAGCGTGCTACTACGAGTCTTTAGGATTTGTGCATCGTCAGCAAGGCAAGTAACACATTGATCATACTCTTTTCATACCCAGTTTTTATGCATTAGTTACAACCCTCAAACATTTCATGAGTAGGATCTCTTAACATGTGAGTTTTGGGAAGTAGATGATGAGGTAGAACCTATTGCCCTTTTATTATCAAACCCTTGGGAGTTACTTCTACGTTATGCTTAAATTTCCATGCTATGCTCATAGACGTGGATTGGGTTTGAGTGTATCCATGACAGATGTGAGATTATTGTTTAATGGTTAACTTAAGGTGGCTACTTAAATACACATCAGTGTGGATTGGTTATGCACTGGAGAATCCAGGTTGTCCTAGGATATCCTGTAGTACCCGTGTGATCATCCTATGGTTCGCCACCCAGGCTCAAAGGGATCATAAGATTATTCATGCTAGAAACTTCCGTGTACAGCCACAGGCTATTATGGGCTCTAGCATAGTTGAGTATGTTGCATGACCTCTTTCAGTGGTGGGCTAGCAGATGTAGGGGAAAGTAGGTGTAACTGTCCACCCAGAGTAAAGAGTTAATGTTTCTCGAAAGATCGTGTCTCGGCCATCCGATTCTCAAACACCATTTAGTGAGAGAAATCCAACGGAGGAGATTGAGTCTTGTGGGGAAAGTGCTAAACCTCTCACAGAGTGTACAAACTAATCATGATTAGTCGTGTCCCCGGTTATGGACATCTTGAGTATCTGGTTCTTGGATTATCATGTTGATCTCATCACTCTAAATTAATTTGTTAGGTTATTAATATTGCTTAATTGGGATTGAGTTGGAGGAACCTTCTCAATGTTTAACAACTACCATGATAGTTAAATAAAATATATTCCTTTGTTGTAGGAAAAAATGGCTTTTTCACGAAACATTATAACCATAGAGCCTCCACCAGCCATATATGCATGTAGTGATAGCATTTATCCTATTCATTGCTCTACTATGTTACATTGCCAGCATATTCCATGTGCTGACCCGTTTCGGGCTGCAACATATCATGTTGCAGACTTTTTATACGAAGAGTAAGGTGCGCTAGGTCGTTGTCGTGCACTCAGCTATGCCGTTGGAGTTGATGGACTCACTTTATCTTCCAAGTCTTCCGCTGTTATCTTATTTAGTTGACGTTAAGCCATATTTATTGTAATAAGTTCTCTCTTGAAACTATTGATGTAATAAGTGTGTGATTGCTACTCTGTTATAAATCCTTCAAGTACTGTGTGTGTCAGCATTACCGATCCAGGGATGACACTTAAGCACAGAGATTTGACCATCTGATGTCGGATCGCTACAAGATGGTATCAGAGCACACGCTGAATGTAGGACACGACCACTAAGATGAGCCATAGGTCACTCTTCTCTACTCATTTCTGATGCCTCTCCATTTTCTACTCTATAGGATGGCATAATCAAGGAACAAGTTTGCGCAACCAAATGAAGACACACCTTTTGGACGACACTTGAAGGAAGTCACTACGAACCTGAACATAGGAATACCAAGCTTCACCGGGACCTACACCGCCACTTTACCAGAAGAGGAGTGATGGATGATTTGAGTTCAAGTTCCAGGAAGTACATTCACGCCTACATCGAGCCCATAGAGTTTTTCTTTGATGCACCAACCGGAGTCTAGGTAAGAGCATGGCAGCCCACATCGCCATGGGACGACGGCTAAGTTTATCACAAGGAACTTAAGGACACCATTTACCAGATATGTGGGCGCCGAGATGAGCAATGGGAGATGATCAAGACCAGAGGGACAGGTCCATTGCAGCTTTCATCCAGAGTTAAACCAGCACATTCATTTATTGTGGAGAACCAGATGTGTGCAAGCATGATAGACCTGAAGAAGGTGATGACCCAGAACATGGAGCTAGAATAGGAACTCAAGTCTACACGTGACGAATACAAGGAGGAAATCGCAATACTAGTGGAGAAGAATGACGACCTGACAAGGAAGCTAGGAGTGTTCATGGGAGACCCCGCGCCAGGAGGAGGTGACGATCACCCCGATGACATCCGTTCTGAAGACTACGTCATCATCGATTTACACCGACTCCAACCCCGACAAGAGTGATGATGACTATGAAGATGAAGCTAGAGCAGATATCATGGAGTCTTCCACCGATCAAAATTTCTAGTAGACCACCATATGATCGCATTTATTTTCCCTCATGTATATAGTAGTAGTCCGAGCACCGTGAACGATAGTTAGATCGATTGTATGCCCTTGCTTGAATTGATTTGGTGTGATATGAATGTGTTTGTATCATGTGCATATGGGTAGTGCTTTCTCACTGGACCTCATTCCATTCTAATCTCTCCCCTCTAAACCCATCAGATGCCCCCGAGACGTAACCCCGGATTTGCCTTCCCACCGGAGCTCACCCAGTTGATCCAACAGAAGAATGCCTTGATGCAGCTACTAGTCCAGAACCAAGGCAACAACAACAACAACAACCCATCGCCACCACCTCAAGTTGACAACTTAGCCCGTTTTATGAGGTTACAGCCACCGGTATTTTCCAGTAGCACCGAGCCAATAGTTGCTGATGACTGGCTACGCAGGATTGGGAGGGAGTTGACCACCGCAGGTTGCACAGATGCTGAGAAGGTGCGCTTTGCTGCACATCAATTGGACGGACCCGCAGCCTCATGGTGGGAGAATTACACAACCACTTTCCCTATAGCCAAAATCACTTGGGAACAGTTCCAGAAAGCCTTTCGCACTGCACATGTGTCAACTGGAGCTATGAACATGAAGAAGCGTGAGTTTCGCAACTTGCGCCAAGGAAATAGTACTGTGGGGCAGTACGTGGATGAGTTCAGCAAGTTAGCTCGCTATGCCCCAGATGATGTGGCCACAGATGCCGCTAAGCAGGAGAAGTCTATGGAAGGGTTGAATGATGAAATGAGTTTGAAGTTGATGGTGGCCACCTTTACTAACTACCAGGAGTTGGTAGACAAGGCTCTTATGATTGAAGGGAAGCAGCAGCAGATTGAGAGCTGCAAGAGGAAGTAAGGACAAGGGAAGTACAATTCAGTAGCTCAGGAGAAGCCCCATTTTACCCCGAACTCGGGAGGATATACTCATAACCATGGAGGCTGTCGAATGTGGGGTTCCGACAAACCCTTAAGGTTCGAACACTGGGGTGCGCGCGAAGTCTCTCCGTCCTACCGATCTACGCTCTAGCTCGCTAAGATCTTGCGGACGAACTCGATGAACTCACAACATAGAGAGTGACACGAGGTTTATACTGGTTCGGGCCACCGTTGTGGTGTAATACCCTACTCAGTGTGGTGGTGGTGGATTGCATCTCTGGCTGATGATGAACAGTACAAGGAAAGAACAGCCTCCTGAGGTTGAGGTGTTCTTGTGCGTATGAACTTGTG
This sequence comes from Aegilops bicornis, assembly GCA_021605145.1. Lineage (NCBI taxonomy): Eukaryota > Viridiplantae > Streptophyta > Magnoliopsida > Poales > Poaceae > Aegilops > Aegilops bicornis. Next base: position 207,072,612 of record CM038673.1, on the reverse strand, counting down.
GTGTGAGGAGTCCATGATTTGCCCCTACTACTGTGGTGGCTAGTCCTATTTATAGAGGCCCTGGTTCTCTTCCCAAATGTTGAGCGGGAAGGGAGCCAACAATGGCGGGAAAATTTGAAGGGGGACAGCTAGTACAAGTTATCCTGACAAAAGTGGTCTTCGCATGTGAAAAGCCCTGGGGTGACGCCGTCTTGGGCTCCACGATGACCCCCGCCTTCCCGTCCTCCTGGTCTTGGTCTTGTTGCACCAATATGGCAACCTTTGCATAATGCCTCGGTACTCTTCATCTGCGCTTGCCCCCTTAGCACCAATATGCACCGGCGCCCGCCTGGCACACGGCGTCAGGCTCACGTCACGAGTGCCTCGAGAGGTTTGCCCCACCTTGATATCTCCGCTCCTCGTGAGCCTGCCTGGCTAGGCCACTCTAGAGGAACTCTTGTGTCGTCCGCCTCGCGAGGCTTGGACCCTCGCGAAGGTCTTGGATGCCTTGCTGATGAAGATGGGCCGCACGGCCTGCTGCTTAGCCATGCCATGGGCCGCAAGCAGGCAAGTCTGGGACCCCTGCTCCCGAACGCCGACAAGAGCCCCGGACCACAGGCGCTGGCTTGGCTTCACGGCGAAGCCAAGGGTCGAGTTTGGAGCACCGCGGGCCCCAAAAGCCTGCGGCCTCAGTCGACGCGTGGCGGTTGACTGGACGTGGGCGTCTTCGCTTCCCCACAATGCCTCGGCAACTGCACGACCTGACAAATGGCTGGTGCTGGGAGTTCTCACCTTCATTGCTCCTTCCTCGCCTTGCTATAGATCCCCTTTCTCGCCCTTCGCCGCCGCTATCTCCAGATCTGCTCCACCCCTGCTCTGCTTCCGCTGCTCATGGCACCGCGCAAGGTCAAGTCTTCCTCAACACCGGCTTGGTATGAGCCAGCTCTCGAGGCGCCCACCGTCACGGAGAAGAGCCTCGCCTCCGTGCGCCTACTGACAGCGGACAAAGGCAACGAGTGGGGAAGACGGAGCTTCGGCTCGCCTCCGACGAGCCGGAGCCTGAGGGACGCACCTTCTTCCCCTTCTTCTCAAACAGCGTAGCCGTCGGGTTGGTTCCTCCCTTCTCTGATTTCTTTTATGAAGTCCTCGACCACTACGGGTTGCAGGCGCTGCATCTCCATCCCAACTCTGTCCTTCTTCTATCCATCTTACTACGAGGCATACCTGGGCGTCATGCCGTCCGTGGCGCTCTTGTGCCATTTCTTCTTCCTCCGTGTAACCAGCGAGCACATCACCGGATGCGCTAATTTCGTCGCCTGCGGCAAGGCCAACTCGATCTCGAGCACCGGGAAGAGGGCCGACAACATCCATTCCAAATGGGTTATGATGGATGCTCAGCGCGCCGACCCGCGTCTGGAATTGCCCACAGCAGCGCCCCGTCCCAACAGGGGGTGGCCCAAGGCGGAGCTTGTTGACGAGCGGGCATCGCTGGTGCTGGGGCAGATGATGACCGACCTGAGGCCGGGCAGCGCGAAGACAGCCAAGGTGACGGGGGCGATTCTCCTGAGGGAGTTCTTGATGTTGCGGGTCGCCCTACTCCAGGCGCGTGCCCGCCCCCTCTGGTAGCTTGACGAAGGGGAAAACAAGACCCGCCTGAGGCCGGGGGACCTGCCTGGCGATGAACTGGACGCTGTCTTGCGCCTCTTTGTTGGGGACAACCAGGAGTACCCGGCTAGCGCCTTCCTTCCCCTGTTCAAGCGCAGGGACTGGGAGGAATTCGTCGCCTCCAGGCAGACTTTTGATCCGCGCAGGCTGGTGCCACCAGCGCTTCCGGAAGCCCCCATGGCGCAGAACCCGGTGGAGGTGTCTTCTAGTGAGTCCCACGGAGGGGAGAAGAGGAGGCGGACTCGGAGGAGACCCTGGAAGAGGTGGGGGAGACTTCCCCTCTGAGCAAGGCCGAGATTCTCAGCGCCCTTCCCGATGATGCTGACGCCGACGCCCACCGAGGGGATAGGGAGCAGCCTCCTATCTCTACGAGGAGCAGGTCGTCGCTAGTGGCCCATGGTGCTGCCTTCGACCCGATTCCTCCTGGGACTGGATTCGGTTCTGCTTCCGCTCCGCCTGGTGCCGCTGGTGTCCGAACGCCCGCTCCTCAGGTCCCGCAGCTATCGGGCCTCAAGCTTCTCAAGCGGTCAGTGGAATACGTTGCAGTGGACCGGTGAGTGTTGTTAAGCTTCGCCTCATCCTTGTTTGTGCTTGTTGTTTTCCTGATGTTTGCTTATGGTTGGCCAGGCCGGCACCTTCGGCGAAGAAGAGGAAGGAGGATTCGTCGGCCGTGCCTCCCTCCGCAGGGAAAGTAGGCAACAACACCAGTGTCTCCCCAGCTCGGTCGTCCTCGCGAGGCCAAGGGGAGCCTCGCCGCATGGAGTCAGCCCCCATGCCCCCCTAGCTCCGAAGGTGCAGGTACTTGGTGCGGCTGACAAGGTCCCAGCTACTCCGGAACCCGCAGTATCCCAAGCCCTGGTGATGATGTCGCTTCCTCCTGCTACTGCGCCTCCACCTCCTGGTCCTTCTGCTCCTGATGCTGCCCTGGAGCGTGCCATTTCGGAGATGACCCAGCTGCGGGCGGATCTCCTGAGCGCGGACCCGTGCCTGGTGGCCGGGCGTCTGGAACTAGCCTCTGGCTGGCTTCACTCTGACCTAGCAATTCACGCGGCGTTGGGCCAAGCTGCTGAGGCTTCCGAGAAGGAGAAGCAAGGCGCCGCCAGCGCTGCAGCCGATCGTGAGGCAGCGCTGCAAGACGCCAAGGCCGCCCGTGACCGCTGCCAGGAGCTGGAGGGCGAGTTGTAGAGCCTGCGCGACAAGCATGCCGAGGAGGTGCGCTACCGCCAGGCGAAGGAGGAGGAGATGAAGGCCCGGGAGGAAGACGTCAAGAACCGTGATGCAGAGCAGGCGGATTTGGGGAAGAAACAGGCCGCCGAGCGCAACCAGTTGGAGGAGCTGGAGCGGAAGATGGGGACGAGGGAGGCAGATCTTGACGCCAAGGGCGAGTCCTGGCGGAAGATTGTGTGGCCTTAGCCGACCTCGAGAGGAGGTCCCGCGAGGCGCTGGAGACGCTCTACGAGCGCGGCCTGGAGAAGCCTCTGGACACCGACGAGGACGGCCCCGCCTAGCTGCTTCCCATTGTGGTGAAGGCGCTTGAGGAGGTCGTCGACGGCCTCGCTCCCATGGCAGAGGTAGAAGCTCGCGTCTTGTCTTCAGCTGCACTGACTCGGGTCTTCAGCCATCTGCACCTCCGTGACCCCAACGCTCGCCTCGACGAGCTGCTAGAGCCTGTGGCTGAAGATCAATACGAGCCAGCTGCCGCGACTGTGTGGGATCGAGTGGGGGCCTTGCTAAGAAGGTTCCGTGGCTTTGTCTCCGCTCCTCTGTCCGGCGTCGTCAACCTTGCGGCTGGCGGTGAAGACAAGGCCGATCGTGGGTGAGTGTCTGCCGCAGGTGTTGGCGACGTCTAGAGGTGGTCCGCGGCCGTTTCTCCCGTTCCGTTCTTGCGATATGTATCAGGCCTCGTGGAGGCGTTTAGACTTTTATTTGGTATTGTGAGGACAATATGTGTGTAATATTTGCTTCGAGATTTTGTGATTTCTTTCCTATTTGCTTTATGCTCTCGTCAGAGTCTGCCTCACAAGATACCTCAACCGCCATTGGGCCGACCGGAGACCAGGACGGACCAAGGAGTGAGGGGCTACGTGACCAGTTAGGCTTCTGAGTCGCGATGCTCAGGAGTCCCCCTTGACGCGCAAACAGCATGTAGGGAGAGCTCATGGGGATAGATTATTGTTCTACGTCGGCAGAACCCGGCCCCGTGCATACCTCAACCACCATTGGGCCGACGGGAGACCAGGACTGACAAAGGAGTGAGGGGCTATGTGACCAGTTAGGCTCCTGAGTCGCGATGCTCAGGAGTCCCCCTTGACGTGCAAACAATCCTGCACCTGCCCTCGCCCGAGGCCTCGGGAGGGGCGCGCGATGCCCAGGTCCGGGGGACCTGGTTGGGTGGCGTGCGCTTGGGCGTGACCCGTGCGCAGCCCCCGTGCCCAGCCCCCATGCGCGGATTTACCGAGGGGAGGCATTGCGGTAAGGCTGGGCGCTGAGCTCTGGGCTCCCTAAGGTTGGCACGACCGTGGGGTCGCTCTCAATTGTTTATCACCAGCGCGGAGCATAATGCTTTCGCTTGTGCACGGGCATAGCCGCTCCTCGGCAGTGTCGTCAGCCAGCGCGGAGCATGGTGCTTCCACTTGGTCGTGGGATGGGGCCCCTCCTCCGGGAGGAGCCCCCGGGGCGTGAACAGCCCCGCCCTGACACATGGCTTGCACGGCAGGGCTGCGAGGTGTATCTGGGCACCCGTGAGCCACAGCGGGACTCACGAGGCCCTACCTCAAGGCGGGTTGCGCCTGGTCTTGAGTCTTGGTGACTGTATGTTCCTGCAAGGCGGTTAGATGCAAGCACTCTACGTCCTCAGGTCCCGGCCCTCGAGCGAGCTCAGCTGCCACTGGTATGCCAGGTTGCGATGCCATGGTCAAGGCCAGGGGGTGAGGGCTGGAGAGCCAGTAAGAGCTCCTGAGTCACAATGCTCAGGAGCCCCCCTTTTAATGTGCAAGAGGGTTGCATAGGGTGAATAGGCCCGCGGCGGGCGACAATCGAGCAGGCGATGGCCATTTGCAGGTTAAGCATAAAGGGAAGATTGTCTTGGATAAATGCACGAACATACATGCCACTGGGCCTGGCCCGAGCGGCTTGGGGATGATGCAGCCCGAGGGGCGCCCCCAGCAAGGTAAACTAAAGACTTAATCAAAGGGGATACATGCCACAGGGACGGACCCACATGACATGGGAATAATGTAGCCCGAGGGGCGCTCCCAGCTTAAACAAACTTGGAAGATGTCACCGGTTACTCAGACGGCGTAGAGTTGATGTAGCTGAAGCCACGCGTTGAAGGAATGACTCCTCATGAGCCACTGGGACCCTGAGCCTCGGGAGGCTCTCGGGGCTCAGGAGGTTCCCTGAAGAGCGTCTCCATATCCTCCTAAACAGCGTGGATCCTGGCCTCCTGAGACGCGAGGACCTGCCGTAAGTTGCGCTGATAGGTCGGTGCCACGCTCGGCAAGCCGAAGGGCATGCGAACGTAGCTGTGCGGTGGGCCCTCACAGCGGCCCACACGCGATGGCCAGAAGCGCTCCTGAGATGCGGCCCTGTTGAGCCCTGGGACGTCGACGCAGAGACGCAGCCCGGCATCCTCGCCTGGATGGGGAGCCGCGCCTTGTGAGCGGCTGTGGCCGCGCATGGCTGTTGCTTTAAGAACTTTCTTGGGTGGTCTTGGTGATGAATTCCTGGGTGGTGGGTGCTCCTTGCCCTGTGTTCTCCTGAGGGGGACGTTTCGCGAAACACGCCTCCAAGTGGTGCCCAAGCGCCTCCCTCGTGAGGTTGGCAAGGTCCGAGGCCCTCGGGAAGAGAGCCCCCGAGCCCTGCCCGAGGAGGGCGCCGGGCGCCCCTTCCTATGCGATGGAAGGAGGCGCCCCTAGAACGGGCGCTAATCCTGATGAGGCTCCTGACGCGGAGCCATCTCCTTGGGGTCCTGCACAGCGCGACAACTTCTTGGGGATGGTCCCCGGAAGGCCTTCACTTCTGCTGTCGGGGTCGTCGATGGCTGCGTCTTGAAAGGCGCGCTCAAGAGAGCACACCGCATCCCTCTCTTCACACGGGATCGTGATGATTCCTGCACTTCCTGGCATCTTGAGAACGTTGTAGCCGTGATGAATGACTGCCATGAACTTGGCCATGGCTGGATACCCGAGGATGGCGTTGTACAGCATGCGGATGTGCGCGACATCGAAGTCCATGAGCTCGCTGCGGTAGTTGTCGCGCTTGCCAAAGGTGACGGGCAGGCGGACTTGCCCTATCGGTGTGGTGGAACCATCAGTCACTCCTGAGAAAGGCTTGGTCGGCTGGAGCTGCTCATAGGGCACTTGAAGATTGTCGAACGTGTCGACGGATAGGATGTTGAGCCCTGCGCCGCCATCGATGAGAGTCTTGGTAACTTGCACATTGCTGATGACTGGGGAGCACAGCATAGGGAGTGCGCCGGTGGTGGCTGTGCACTTGAGCTGGTCTGCTGAGCTGAAGGTGATGGCGCATTGGGACCACCTGAGGGGGTGCATGGCCTCGAGCTTGGGGAGTGCCGCGTTCACCTCGTGAGCGAACTGTTTGAAGATGCGCCGAGAGGCTGGGGCCTGTGCGCTGCCCAAGATGCAAGCGATCGCGCGCGGCTCCTGGAAGCCCCTAGCCCCCTCGTCCTGGTGGTGGTCATCGTTCCTTCTTGGTGGCGGCAGTGGGGGAAGACTGGTGTTGCCCTGAGGGCGATCCTCATGAGGCGGATCTCTCCAGGCGCCCTCACGAGGTTGGTCCTGCCAGCGATCCTCACGAGGCCGGTCACACCACTACTGGCGCGGGCCACGGTCTTCCCAACGCCCGCCTCTGCATCCCCCTCCATGGCCGTAGCCCCGGTCGTTGCGCTCGGGGCGTTGACCGTAGCGTCCTTCTCGTATGGCCCTGAGCTGCTGGCAGTCGCTGGTGTTGTGGGTGTTCAGGTTGTGGAAGGCGCAGAACGACCGATTGTTCTTGGACGACTCAGGCTGATCTCTGCCTCTCTTGGTGTCGGGCTCCTCTGCGAGCACCACTGCCTCTTTGCGCTTCACGTCCTTGGCCTTGGCCTTCTTCTCCTCTGCTCCTGCAGCTGGCAGCTCGAGGAGAGAGAGACGCCCCTCCTCAGCTCTTGCGCACTTGGTCGCCAAGTTGAACAACTTTTGAGAAGTGCAGAGCTCCTCGTGGATAGCCAGCTCTTCCTTCATCTTGACGTCGCGGACGCCGTCGGAGAACGCGGAGATGATGGCTTCGTCGGTGACCTTGGGGATCTTGAGGCGGGTGTTGTTGAAGCGCTGGAAGTACTTCTAGAGGGTCTCTCCTGGCTGTTGCTTGATACGGCACATGTCACCTGCGGCCGGCGGGCGGTCGCGAGTACCCTGGAAGTTGGCAACAAAGCGGTCGTGCATCTCGTCCCAGGAGGAGATCGAGCCGTGCTGCAGGTTCAGGAGCCAAGAGCGGGCCCCATCCTTGAGAGCCATGGGAAACCAATTCGCCATGACTTTTTCGTCGCTGTTGGCTGCTTTGATGCTTAGCTCGTAGAGCTGCAGGAACTCTGCGTGGTCCGCGGTGCCGTCGTAACAAGGAGGCAGATCTGGCTTGAACTTGCTTGGCCAGGCGACGCTACGCAGCTCGGGGGGAAGGCGCGACAGCCGGCTGTGGTTGCCGGGGCCCGCTTCGGGAGTGGAGCTTGGTCTTGACGGGGCTCGCGCGCTGCTGGCCGCGGCGCGTCTTGTGATCTTAATGGCGGCGCTGGGAGCGCCGGTCAGCTTCATGACGCGCAGGATTTCTTGGCAGCTTCTTTCTTCTGTGGCGCGCCGGGCACGGTGGGTCACGCTGTGGAGGTGCGCGCCTTGGTGCCAAGGCACCGTCTTGGGGTTGAGGTGGTGGAGGCACGCCATATGCCCCGTCGCCCGCGGCTGGTTGAGGGGGAGGCAGAGAGTGGGACAGTGCCAGAGATCCCCCTGCGGCGCGGACGAGCTCGGCGACGCGGTCGAGCCACTCCTCGTAGACGTCGTCGACAGGGCGGTAGCGCAGGAGCTCGTTCGCCGCGATGAGCGCGGCTCGTGCCTCCATGGGAGTGCGGTGCGCGGGACGAAGAACCAGCAGGGGTGAGCGATGTAGTAGCGGTGCGGCCGTCCTGCCGCAACGAGGGATGCAGCGAGGACGCCTGCTGCTCGTTCCCCACCGGGCCGGTGGCAGCATTTGCGACTGGAGACGGAGAATGACGAGGTGGCCCGCCTACGGGAGCCGTCTGAGCGACGCGGGCGGAGAGGGCAGCCCGACGCTCAGCTCGAGCACGGCGAGCATCCGCCATGGAGACGACGGAGCGATGGAGCAGTGAATCAACAGAAGGGAAGCTACGGCGCACCCCTACCTGGCGCGCCAAATGTCGGATGTGGGGTTCCGGCAAACCCTTAAGGTTCGAACACTGGGGTGCGTGCAAAGCCTCTCCCTCCTACCAATCTATGCTCTAGCTCGCTAAGATCTTGCGGACGAACTCGATGAACTCACAACACAGAGAGTGACATGAGGTTTATACTGGTTCGGGCCACCGTTGTGGTGTAATACCCTACTCCAGTGTGGTGGTGGTGGATTGCCTCTTGGGCTGATGATGAACAGTACAAGGGAAGAACAGCCTCCTGAGGTTGAGGTGTTCTTGTGCGTATGAACTTGTGGTGTGAAGAGTCGATGATCCGCCCCTACTACCGTGGAGGCTAGTCCTATTTATAGAGGCCCTGGTCCTCTTCCCAAATGTTGAGCTGGAAGGGAGCCAACAACGGCGGGCAAATTTGAAGGGGGATAGCTAGTACAAGTTATCCGGACAAAAGCGGTCTTCGCCTGCGAAAAGCCCTGGGGTGACGTCTTCTTGGCCTCCATGATGACCTCCGCCTTACCGTCCTCCTGGTCTTGGTCTTGTTGCACCAATATGGCAACCTTTGCCTGATGCCTCGGTACTCTTCGTCTGCGCTTGCCCCCTTAGCACCAATATGGAAACGAGGAAGAGGTCACATTCCCCAGAAAGAAGAACGCTCGTCGGACTATATCCGAAGAGGTCGCCAATCACGCCTCAACCAGCCGGGCTCCAGGGCCGGACACGGAAGCGAAAGCGAATCCAAGGCGCGTGCCGGATGCTCCTCCGACAGAGGATGCGGATAAAATATCCGCCACAAATTCCAAGGTGGAGAGCGCCATGAACCACAGGCGTCGCCGAGCCGTTCTCCGTGACGCTTGTTTCTCCCAAGAGGCATTTGATGCCTTCAACTCAGGAGACGCGTACCTCCGTGCTGCTCACAATGGTCTAGCCAGAGCCACGGACCAGTATGTAAAGGACATACGGGTGAGAAAATTTGATGATTATATATAGCAGTAGCCCCTGAGACTTGAAACAGTTAGAATAACTGATTTAAGGATCATTTGTTATGCAGGTTCTTACAGAAAAGAATACCCAACTGTCCCATGAGCTTGAAGAGTGCAAAACCCAACTTCAGGCCGCACTAGCCGCAGAAGAGGAGTCCAAGAAGACCCCCTTTGGTAATACCTATTTCAAATGATAGATACCGTATAGAGTGCGGAATATGTGCAAATCTGACAACAAATATTGCAGATGACGCCGGAGGAAATCCGGATGAGCAACATCTCCTACACCGGCTAAAGGCTGGCGAGAGCGTGCTTATGAGAGTAAGGCAGGAGAAAAATAATCTCCAGGATGCCAACACCCAGCTGAGCGTGGAACTAAAGGATGTTCGTGCCCAACTGTCGGACTCCGTGAAGGAGAATGAGCGGCTGTGACACGACATTTTCAGTAAGTGCTTGAACGAACTTGTTAAAAAGAGTTCGACGAAGAAGCCAGCTAACAAAGTTATGTCTGTAGGTATGCTGACGAGTCGTTCTGTGGATGAGATGCCCGGGTCCGCGGGTGATCTTATACCAGAGCTTTCACAACTGCACGAACAAGTTCGGCAGGTGATGCGAGGTATTGCCCAGGCCTTATGGCCATCCGTCTCCCTGCCTGAAGGCCTTGCAGAGCTTGCGGAGAAGCTTAAGGGAGCGCGGCGGCGCTTCCAATTATGGAAGATATCAGCCTACCGTCAAGGTGCCAGGGAAGCCTGGGCCATTGTGAAGACGCGGTATACCAAGGCTGACCCAAACCACATGGCCGAGGTCAGACCTGTGGGGCCTGATGGGAAAGAGATCCCCGTTAGCTTAGTGTATGGGCAAGTAGAATTGGCCGCAAAGTATTCCCAACAGGATTGTAGACTAGACAGCCTGTTGGATGGTATAGAAGAGGAATTTAGCCAGTCAAATTGACTATGTAATTAAAGTGACATGTATAATGCCTTCTAGCCGGATTGTAGATCATTTGTCATGGCGGACCTTTTCGCTTCAACCTCGTGACCTGATAGTCCGGAGTGTATCCGAATACCCTCTCGGTTATGTAACAACCGGGGCATGCATGGAAACTAGGCGTAGGGGTCATTAGTGCTTGAACAGACAAGTGCCCAACTAGTTATGTTATATTACATGGTTAGTAAGAAACATCTTCCAGGGAGAATAGTTCCGTTAGGGGTTCCTTTCCCTGGGTACGCATGCGCTAAAGTGCATGTCCAGATTGCGAAAAGAGACGCAGGAAAAAACATCTAGGGGCACATATGAAAATAAATAAAAAAAATCATCTTTTGTTCACCGAGCAAATATTCCCTTAAGAACGCTAGCTTTCGGTTTCACCCAGTCTGAGGTACACATCCGGCTGAACCGACAGTAAAAATCGCAGAGGTGCTCCCCTTATGCCCTAGCCGAATTAACGGGAACGTAGGGCATAAATACAAGAGCCAGGCAACCCAGCTTGGCCAAAATTTAAGTCATATCGATGCATATAATGGCGAAGAAAAGGTACATGCGGAAGGATGACACATGTGCTGGGCATGAAGCCCGGATAAATAAGTAAGCTTCTATGTAAGAAGCCCCCAAGTATAATGAGCGCTGCTAGAGCGTCAATTGTGTGCAAAGAAGGCACGAATTGGCCCTTAAAGGCTTTGAGAGAGGGAAAAAAGGGGAGAAAGAGAGAAATAAAAGACAGATAGTGTATATATAAAAAAAAGGTCAGAGGAAGGAGACGAACACAGAGTCCGGTGCTAGGCGTAGAATCTTCGGAGCCTGGCTGCGTTCCATGGGTTCGGCTCGAGTCGATTATCCGATGCATCCCGCAGACGGTACGCCCCACCGGTCAGAACTTGGTCAATAATGAAGGGACCCTCCCATTTGGGCTTGAGTTTGTCCTTTTTCTTCTCCGGCAGGCGTAGAACTAACTCGCCAACATTATAAGTTTTGGCCCGTACTTCTCTGCTTTGGTATCTTCAAGCCTGTTGTTGATAGAATGCGGAACGGGCTTTTTCCACGTCGCACTCCTCCTCCAGGGCGTCCAAACTGTCCTGCCGATCGAGCTCGGCTTCCCTTTCTTCGTACATGCGCACTTGAGGTGAGTCATGAATTATGTTGCAGGGCAGAACCGCCTCTGCGCCGTATACCATAAAGAATTATGTCCGCAGCCCCCAGAGTATGGAGTCGAGATCCTCCACCCAGTGCGTGTTAGATTCCTTAAGGGACCGCACTAATCTGGGTTTTATGCCGCTCAAGATAAGACCGTTTGCTTGTTCGACTTGACCGTTAGTTTGTGGGTGATAGACAGAAGCATAATCGAGCTTAATGCCCATGTTTTTGCACCAGACTTTTACCTCATCGACCGTGAAGTTCGTGCCGTTATCAGTGATGATGCTGTCGGGGACACCATAATGGTGTACAACCCCGGATATGAAGTCTATCACCGGTCCGGATTCGGACGTTTTAACAGGTTTGGCTTCTATCCATTTGGTGAATTTATCCACCATGACCAGCAAGTATCTTTCTTGTGGGTTCCCCCTTTAAGGGGTCCAACCATGTCAAGCCCCCAGACCGCAAAGGGCCAGGTAATGGGGATTGTGTGGAGGGCGGTGGGTGGCATATGGCTTTGTTTGCAAAAAGCTGGCAACCGATGCAGTGTTGGACCAAGTCTTGAGCGTCTGCCTGGGCCGTCGGCCAATAAAAACCTGTATGGAAGGCCTTGCTTACAAGGGCCCGGGCTGTGGCGTGGTGGCCGCCGAGTCCGGCATGAATTTCTGCCAGAAGCTTCCGCCCCTCCTCTTCGGAGATGCACCTTTGAAGGACTCTGGTGGTGCTTTTCTTATAAAGCTCTCCCTCATGGACCCTATAGGCTTTAGATCGCCGTACTATGCAGCTCGCCTCATTTTGGTCCTCGGGGAGTTCCTGCCTAGTTAAGTAGGCCAGTAATGGTTCTGTCCACGGGGCGATGACGACCATTATAACGTGGGCTGAAGATGTTATTTCGGTGGCAGAGCCTCCGATTATGTCAGAGTGTTCGGTATCGGGCATTGCGGTTGGGTCCGGGCTATTTTTACCGGTGTCCCCTTCCCATACCACGGATGACTTGAACAGCCTCTCCAAAAAGATGTTAGGGGGGACCGCATCGCGTTTTGCACCGATGCATGCGAGGACATTTGCCGCCTGATTCTTTTCCCGAGCTACATGCTGAAATTCGAGCCCCTCGAACCGGGCTGAAATTTTTAGGACGGCGTTGCGGTAGGCCGCCATTTTCGGATCCTTGGCATCAAAGTCTCCATTTATTTGGGATATTGCGAGGTCCGAATCCCCGCGCAACTCCAGGCATTGGATGCCCATGGATACTGCCATCCGAAGACCATGTAAAAGGGCCTCGTATTCGGCTGCGTTGTTGGAGTCTCAGATACATTATCTGGAGTACGTCTTGAATCAGATCTCCTGTTGGGGACGTCGAACGACCCCAGCCCCTGCATCAGCCAGCATTTTGGAGCCGTTGAAGTGCATGATCCAGTTGGAATATGCGCCGTACTCTTTAGGGAGTTCGGCTTCCGTCCATTCGGCGACAAAGTCGGCCAATACTTGCAACTTAATGGCTCGCCGTGGTTTGTACGTTATGTCGAACGGGAGGAGCTCAATGGCCCATTTGGCAATCTGGCCCGTGGCGTCACGGTTGTTTATAATATCATTAAGTAGCACTTCCGAGGCTACTGTTATTGAACACTGTTGAAAGTAGTGTCGCAGCTTCCAGGATGCCATGAATACCGCGTATGCTATCTTTTCGCAGCTTCCAGGATGCCATGAATACCGCGTATGCTATCTTTTGATAATGCGGATACCGTGACATACATGGAGTAAGGACAGTGTATACATAATAGACCGGCTTTTGAAGGGGGAATTTATGTCCGTCCGTTTCTCGTTCGACAACGAGCACTGCGCTTACAACTTGATGAGTTGCCGCAATGTATAACAACATTGGTTCGCCAATGTTTGGCGCGGCTAGGATTGGGTTGGTTGCTAGTATGGCTTTTATTTCTTCCAATCCGGCTGTGGCAGCATCCGTCCACTCGAAGTGTTCGGTGCACCGTAGGAGGCGATAAAGGGGTAATGCCTTTTCTCCCAAAGGGAGATAAAGCGGCTTAGAGCCGCCACACATCCGGGTTAATTTCTGGATTTGTTTGAGGTCCGTTGGGATATCCAACTATGATGAGCTCGGATCTTGGCGGATTTGCTTCAATTCCTCACCGGATACAATGAAGCCCAGGAGTTTTCCTACCGCACAATCAAAACGCATTTTTCCGGGTTGAGCTTGATGTCGTATGTTCGGAGGTTGTCGAATGTGAGCCTCAAGTCGTCTATTAGAGAGTCGACGTGTTTGGTTTTGACGACCACATCATCTACGTATGCCTCCACTGCTTTGCCGATCTGGTTCGCCAGACATGTCTGAATCATGCGCTGATATGTTGCGCCGGCGTTTTTGAGCCTAAAGGGCATTGTGTTGAAGCAGAAGGGGATGTATGGTGTGATGAATGACGTTGCGGCTTGGTCGGGCTCCGCCATCTTAATTTGGTGGTAGCCGGAGTATGCGTCGAGGAAACACAATGAGTCGTGTCCTGCGGTAGCATCGATAATTTAATCGATGCGGGGGAGGGGGAAGGGATCCTTTGGGCAAGCCTTGTTGAGGTCCTTGAAATCGGCCTTTATGCGCCAGGATTTGTCCTTCTTTGGTACCATCACCAGGTTTGCTAGCCAGTCCGGGTGTTTTATTTCTCTAATGAATCCGACCTCCAATAACTTGGCTAGTTCCTCTCCCATAGCTTGTCTCTTAGGTTCGGAGAAACGCTGAAGTGCCTGCTTGACATGCTTGAATCCCTTTAGAATATTGAGGCTGTGCTCGGCCAGCCTGCGTGGGATTCCTGGCATATCTGAAGGATTCCAGGCAAAAATGTCCCAGTTCTCGCGCAGGAACTCTCGTAGTGCGGCGTCTACGGCGGGGTTTTACTGTGCCCCGATGGAGGTTGTTTTTGTAGGGTCCGTTGGATGGACTTGGAATTTGACTATTTCATCCGCTGGTTTAAAGGAGGTGGACTTGGATCTCTTATCGAGGATCACATCGTCCCTATCCACCGTGGAGCGCAGCACAGTCAGTTCCTCGGCCGCAAGGGCTTCGGATAATGCCTCGAGGGCCAGTGCGGCTGTCTTGTTTTCGGCGCGGAGTGCTGTGTCCGGATCACTAGCGAGAGTGATGATTCCGTTGGGCCCGGGCATTTTGAGTTTCATGTACCCGTAATTGAGTATGGCTTGGAAGATCGTGAACGCCTCCCGCCCTAAAAGGGCGTGGTATCCGCTACTGAACGGAGCCACTTGGAACGTAATCTCTTCGGACCTGTAGTTCTCCGGCGTGCCGAACACTACATCTAGTGTGATTTTGCCTGTACAGCACGCTTCCCGACTAGGGATTATTCCTCAAAAGGTTGTGCTGCTTCGCTCGATGCGGTTCCAGTCTATTTCCATTTTTTGAAGGGTTTCCTCATAGATGAGGTTTAATCATTGCCGCTGTCCATGAGCACCTTGGTGAGTCGAAGTCAGCCCACAATTGGACTGAGGACCAATGCGGCTGGTGCTCGGGCTGTTAGGATTTTAGGTTCGTCACTGGCATTGAAAGTAATAGCCGTGTCACTCCATGGATTTATTGTTGCCACGTGGTAGATTTCGGCGAGGCTGCGGAGTGTTCGCTTTCGCCTATTATTTGATGCGAAGGTCCCAAAGACTGTTAATACCGTATTGTTATCCCTGGGATGGTGCTCTGTGGCTTCTGGGATGAGAAGATCCTCGCCACTTTTGGCTACCTGCGGGAGTTTCCAACATGCTCTAAGGCTATGTGTTGGTATGGCGCCCTCTGTACTATGAATTTTGCAGGGTCCATTGAGCCATCCCTCCAATACGGTTCCATGCCCTGTAGAGGGTTTTTGCTTTTTGGTAGTTAACCCGGGTGTCTTGTGATAATGCACCCTTTTATTTCGGACTGGGTTCGTATTTAGGGCTGGATTGTCCCAAAATTTTATTTCGGTTTTCCAGGCACTTTCCATCGCACAGTATTTTTGTACTATGGATTGCGTCTTCCTCGCGATAGTCCTTAACCTTGTTCATTGGGGACTAACTACGTCCAAAATTATTGCAGAAGAATGAGATTGCGTCTTCCTCGCGATAGTCCTTAACCTTGTTCATTACAAGGAGGAATCTGGCCCAATAATGATGTACTGTTTCCTGGGGCTCTTGCCTGATGTGGGAAAGATCGCTTGTGTTTGGGTGGGTGGGTGGAATTGAATCCAAAACATCACCCGATATGAGACCCAGGGGCCGAGGAGTTTCCAATCTTGGAAGTTCGGGTTTTGCGATGTTGCCCGATAAGTCTGGCCCGCTGCCTGACTCTAGGTTCAGGGCTTGGTTGGCGTCCTCCCGTAAACGGGTATCCAGCTCGAAGGGCTTAGGAATCTGGACGTAGTTAGTCCTCAAGATAGATGAAAGGTCGCCGCATTGTTCCTCCACCACCGCAATGTGATGGGTGACCGGTGGAGAGTTAATCTCCCTTTGATCGGGTTTAAGCCCAATCCGATCATAGTCCATAGCGACTCCCAAGGCGGCGATGTGATCCAAGAGCTCATTTAGGGAAGAGAGATCCATTGGATCCATCTGTTCGGCGAGTTCCGAGTTGACGTGGAGGCTGTTTTGAATGACCCGAGAAGTCATCGTTGGTGTAGCAGCCGAACAGGCGGTCATGATGAAACCACCTAGCCGGAGAGTTTGGCCGACAGCCAAAGCTCCCCTAGCGGTAGTTCCGTCTTTAAATAGGAGGCGAGACATCCTTCCTTATGGCGACGACACTGTGGAACTCTCAATGAGAGTACCAATGTCGGTGTCAAAACCGGCGGATCTCGGGTAGGGGGTCCCGAGCTGTGCGTCTAGGCGGATGGTAACAGGAGACAAGGGACACTATGTTTTTACCCAGGTTCGGGCCCTCTCGATGGAGGTAAAACCCTACTCATGCTTGATTAATATTGATAATATGGGTAGTACAAGAGTTGATCTACCATGAGATCGGAGAGGCTAAACCCTAGAAGCTAGCCTATGTTATGATTGTTGTTGTCCTACGGACTAAACCCTGCGGTTTATATAGACACCAGAGGGGGCTAGGGTTACACGGAGTCGGTTACAAGGAAGGAGATCTACATATCCGTATTGCCAAGCTTGCCTTCCACGCCATGGAGAGTCCCATCCGGACACGAGACGAAGTCTTCAATCTTGTATCTTCATAGTCCAACAGTCCGGCCAAAGGTTATAGTCCGGCTGTCCGGATACCCCCTAATCCAGGACTCCCTCATTCATCAAAAGGGACGAGTTCCTTTGATGGCATGCTTGAGACGGGAACAACATCAATCGGATTATCAAAAGAGCTAGTCAACTTCTTCATCTTCTTCGGAGCTGAAGAATCTGATGAAGTTGATGCTTTCCTTCTCTTGACAGCTGCACGCTCCGCAGCCTTGGTCTTCTTCGCTCCTGATGCAGAAGGAATAATTGGACTTGGTGTAGGTGCCGGAGGAGCAGAGGAAATTGGTTCAATTACTTCAGGCACAATTGATGCAGTTGTCCTGGCATTTTTAGTTTCTTCAGGGACAGTCATTGAAGCTTCAGCTGTCCTGACAGTTTCTTCAGGCGCAACACTAGTGGTTGCCCTGGCAGAGTCATCAGAGGCTGGAATGCAGTCATCAGCCCTGACACTAGCAGTTTAATCAGCAGACTGATTTTCATCAGCGGTGCTGGCATGTTCTTCTCAGAGGCTGAGCGGATGCCTCACCGAGGAATTTCCTGTTGCGTTGGGGCTGCAACATTGGTAGTGAACTTCTCGGTGATCTTAAGAAATCGACTTTGGCTCCAAGCCGCCAAAGATAGTAGCGATCAAATTCATCACTCAGTTGCTTGATCTCTGATTGCAGAGCTACAAGTTCTTCAGGTGAAAGCTTCAAGACGTTTTGCTTCAGAAAGCGCTCTTTCTTGTACTGCGCTTTCTTCACCTTCCTCCCCTATTCATATTTCCATTTTTCCTCATCAATGAAGGCCGTCAACACATGAATTTGACCAGGAGTGAGGTTCATCTCAGGCAGAGGGGTGTTGGGGTCCTTGTGCCACAGGTCGATGAAATCGAGGATCAACTTTGGATCCAGTATCAATGGCACATTACTGCGTTTGGCTCTAGCGGCCTTGTGCTGCCTGTCTCTGATGATTTCAGCAAGTTCTTCATCATCAGCTTCGTCGTTGTCAGACGGTACTTGAAAGGCGACCTGCTTCTTGTGAGGAATTGGTCGAGAACCTCGCCCAAAGAAGGGCCTTTGTCTTCAGTAGCAGGGGCCTGTTGAGGAATTTGGAGGAGTCAAGAACTAGCAGAGGCTTCTGAGGCAATAGAGATGCCTGTTGTCCTTTGGCACGAGGCGAGATGCGCAGGTGCTGAGGATTTGGACGGAGGAGCTGAGGACTTTGGAGGAGCTGGTGCAGCTTGAGGAATTGGCTGTGAGGGCTTTGCTGAGGAGCTGGGCCGTGAGGGCATTGCAGATGAGCTTGGCTGTGAGGACTATGATGCAGAAGCCATGGGCTTGTGTGCGGGTTTCTTTGGCATGGCCTTCTTAGGCTTGCTTGCAGAGGCCTCAACAGCAGCAGCAGCAGAATCTTCATTGAATTTCTTCACTGCTTCTTTTGCCACTTTGGCCAGCTTAGCTTGACGCTTAGCCCACTCCTTGGGAAATTCTTCACCTCTTCTGATGCTAGAGAGGTCAGCTTCTTGGGCAGGTGCCAATGGAGGTCTTGGGCATGGAGGGTGTACAGCGAATTTCTTCATGTACTTAGGTGTAACATAACGACATTCTCTCCATTCCCGTGCCCATCTCCTCTCAATCTTCTGAATGTGCACTTTGCGCTCATTCTTTGTTTCCTCAAGGGGTGTGCAGTACCCTGCATAGATGTCATCAGGGATCTCAAACGCAGTGTTGACTTCAGGTTTGTTTCCTCCCTTCTGAGGTTTCTTTCCATCAGCCATTTTCTACAGCTGAGGATTTTGAACTATTGAGTTCTCAGATGAGGTGTGCAACTTTTCTTCGAGGAATGTTGCAAATGAGTTAAGTTTATGAGAACCTAGAGATTCAGCAGCGGACATGTGTACCTGTGAACAGAATATAGTTGCGAAGAATTTGGAGAGGTCATATACGTTCTCAGAAGTTTTTGCAAAAAGAATAAGTTTGAGGAATTTGACCAGATGAGTCTTGAGGGATTTCACTAAGCGTTCTTTGACTTAGGTTCCAGAGTTGTATAGATTTGAAAAATCCACACAATTGAGGAATCTTGAAGAAAAATGTTGCTTAGGGAAACAGGTCAAGAACACATGATATGTGAGGTGTTTAGTGTGTGAAGATTTGAAGAATAAAACACCTTTTGAAGATTTTGTAGAAACATCAAAATCAACGAGGGCAGTAAAAGTGACTTTTAATTACCCTTGACGAAGAACACGACGAACTGGGAAGTGTAGATTTGAAGCTCGTCGGTTCAGATATTCCACGCCCTAACTTGGCAGAGGAAGACGGCTATGGCGGCGGCAGAGTGAAGAAATCTGCAGCCGGCGCGAGTACGACGGCGACGAGGTCGAGGCAGTGAAGCTCTTCCTCACCAACAACGATGGAAGTAGCGGCGGCGCTAGGGTTTGAGATCTCGAGCGAGGGAGTGAGGTCGAGCGGAGTAAAAACAAAGTGAGGAAGGGGAGGGGTATTTATAGCCGAAGTGAAAAACTGCTCGCCCGAGGAAATTGGACGAACGTGAGCCTGACCCTTCTCATTCGCGCGACATGTGTCACCCACGTACTGAGAGGTGGCGATCGTGCGAGATCGTGGGTGAATAGGATAATGTATCGTGGAATGTGGAACGGTTTGAGTGGAAAAACCGAAAATTCAGATAAGATAAGTTTTAAAGTTTGCGTTCGCAATTTCTTCAGCTGACAGGGACACAGTGAAGATTTTGAACGAGTTTTAAATAGAATGCACATGAAGAATTTGTGAATAGATTGGTTTGAGTTTAGCATAGAGGGGGAAGGGTCCGATCACATTCACTTAGCAGAAAAGTCAACTTGAAGAAATAGCAATAAGTGAATGCTGTAGAGGACATAAACTCATATATATATATATATATATATATATATATATATATATATATACATATATATATATATATATATATAGCCAATGAAGAACAATAGCGGAAAGGGTGAAGACATCAAAAAGTTGAAGAAAATGAACAACTGAGGAATTTCAAGACAAAAAAACTCAAATTGAAGTTTTTCAACTTTTGGTGGGGTGTGACCCACCGTATAAGAATGATGATTTCAGACACCACGTACAATTGTCGTAGGGCTCTGAGAAACAAATTCTTCGTTAATTTCTTCACACTTAGAGTGTTAGTCTTCATTGATTGAAGAAAAACATTTCTTCGCGTGTTGCACATCTAAGTCATCAATTTTGCATAAGTGTTAGGATGTGTGTCCTTTTCAAAGGACATTTGAAGATTCTAGGATATTTAGCTCACACCTGAACTTGCTAAATCTCTTCTCATCCAAGGGCTTTGTGAAGATATCGGCTAGCTGTTCTTTAGTCCTTACATGCTCAATAGAGATGTTGCCCTTCTCATGTCTACTACACAACCTTCTTCTTGTAGACGTTGTTGGGCCTCCAAGTGCAGAGGTTTGTAGGACAGTAGCAAATTTCCTTCAAGTGGATGACCTAAGGTTTATCAATCCGTGGGAGGCGTAGGATGAAGATGGTCTCTGTCAAGCAACCCTGCAACCAAATAACAAAGAGTCTCTTGTGTCCCCAACACACCAAATACAATGATAAATTGTATAAGTGCACTAGTTCGGCGAAGAGATGGTCATACAAGTGCAATATGGATGGTAGATATAGGTTTTTGTAAACTGAAAATATAAAACAACAAGGTAGCAAGTGGTGAAGGTGAGCGTAAACGGTATTGCAATGCTAGGAAACAAGGCCTATGGTTCATACTTTCACTAGTGCAAGTTCTCTCAACAATAATAACATAATTGGATCATATAACTATCCCTCAACATGCAACAAAGAGTCACTCCAAAGTCACTAATAGCGGAGAACAAACGAAGAGATTATGGTAGGGCAATGAAACCACCTCAAAGTTATTCTTTCCAATCAATCCGCTTGGGCTATTCCTATAAGTGTCACAAACAACCCTAGAGTTCGTACTAGAATAACACCTTAAGATACAAATCAACCAAAACCCTAATGTCACCTAGATACTCCAATGTCACCTCAAGTATCCGTGGGTATGATTATACGATATGCATCACACAATCTCAATTCATCTACTCAATCCAAGACATAGAACCTCAAAGAGTTCCCCAAAGTTTCTATCGGAGAATCACGACGAAAACGTGTGCCAACCCCTATGCATAGGTTCATGGGTGGAACCCGCAAGTTGATTACCAAAACATACATCAAGTGAATCACATGATATCCCATTGTCACCACAGATACGCACGGCAAGACATACATCAAGTGTTCTCAAATCTTTAAAGACTCAATCCGATAAGATTACTTCAAGGGGAAAACTCAATCCATTACAAGAGAGAAGAGGGGGAGAAGAAACATAAGATCCAAGTATAATAGCAAAGCTCGCGATACATCAAGATCGTGCCAAATCAAGAACACAAGAGAGACAGAGAGATCAAACACATAGCTACTTGTACATACCCTCAGCCCCGAGGGTGAACTACTCCCTCCTCGTCATGGAGAGCGCCGGGATGATGAAGATGGCCACCGGTGAGGGTTCCCCCCTCCGGCAGGGTGCCGGAACAGGGTCCCGTGAGGTTTTTGGTGGCTACAGAGGCTTGCGGCGGCGGAACTCCCGATCTAATCTCTGTTCTGGAAGTTTTAGGATACGTAGGTATATATGGGTGAAAGGAGTACGTCGGTGGACTGAAGGGGGGGCCACGAGGCAGTGGGGCGCACCCCAGGGGGGTGGGCGCGCCCCCTACCCTCGTGAGCACCTCCCTCATCTTCTGACGTAGGGTCCAAGTCTATCCGGTAGGTTTCCTTCCAAAAATAACTTCTCCAGTTGATTTCGTTCCGTTTCGACTCCGTTTGATATTCCTTTTCCTCGAAACACTGAAATAGGCAAAAAAAAAACAGCAAATCTGGGTTGGGCCTCCGGTTAATAGGTTAGTCCCAAAAATAAAATAAAAGTGGATAATAAAGCCCAATATTGCCAAAAACAGTAGATAATATAGCATGGAGCAATCAAAAATTATAGATACGTTGGAGACGTATCAAGCATCCCCAAGCTTAATTCCTGCTCGTCCTCGAGTAGGTAAATGATAAAAAGATAATTTTTGATGTGGAATGCTAGTTGGCATAATTTCAATATAATTCTTCTTACTTGTGATATGAATATTCAGATCCGAAACATTCAAGACAAAAGTTCATATTGACATAAAAATAATAATACTTCAAGCATACTAACAAAGCAATTATGTCTTCTCAAAATAACATGGCCAAAGAAAGTTATCCCTACAAAATCATATAGTCCGGCTATGCTCTATCTTCACCACACAAAGTATTTAAATCATGCACAACCCTGATGACAAGCCAAGCAATTGTTTCATACTTTTGACATTCTCAAAACTTTTTCAATCTTCACGCAATACATGAGCGTGAGCCATGGATATAGCACTATAAGTGGAATAAAATGGTGGTTGTGGAGAAGACAAAAAAGAGGGGAAGATAGTCTCACATCAACTAGGCTTATCAACGGGCTATGGAGATGCCCATCAATAGATATCAATGTGAGTGAGTAGGGATTGCCATGCAACGAATGCACTAGAGCTATAAGTATATGAAAGCTCAACAAAAGAAACTAAGTGGGTGTGCATCCAACTCGCTTGCTCACGAAGACCTAGGGCATTTGAGGAAGCCCATCATTGGAATATACAAGCCAAGTTCTATAATGAAAAATTCCCACTAGTATATGAAAGTGACAACATAGGAGACTCTCTATCATGAAGATCATGGTGCTACTTTGAAGCACAAGTGTGGTAAAAGGATAGTAGCATTGTCCCTTCTCTCTTTTTCTCTCATTTTTTTTATTTTTTTTATTTTTTTGTTTGGGCCTTTTCTCTTTTTTTTATGGTCTCTTTTTTTTATTTTTCGTCCGGAGTCTCATCCCGACTTGTGGGGGAATCATAGTCTCCATCATCCTTTCCTCACTTGGGACAATGCTCTAAAAATGATGATCATCACACTTCTATTTTTCTTACAACTCAACAATTACAACGGTACTTAGAACAAAATATGACTCTATATGAATGCCTCCGGCGGTGTACCGGGATACGCAATGAATCAAGAGTGACATGTATGAATGAATTATGAACGGTGGCTTTGCCACAAATACGATGTCAACTACATGATCATGCTAGCAATATGACAATGATGGAGCGTGTCATAATAAACGGAACGGTGGAAAGTTGCATGACAATATATCTCGGAATGGCTATGGAAATGCCATGATAGGTAGGTATGGTGGCTGTTTTGAGGAAGGTTTATGGTGGGTGTATGATACCGGCGAAAAGTGCGTGGTATTAAAGAGGCTAGCAATGGTGGAAGGAAGAACAGTGCGTATAATCCATGGATTCAACATTAGTCATAAAGAACTCATATACTTTTTGCAAAAATCTAGAATTTATCAAAGCAAAGTATTACGTGCATGCTCCTAGGGGGATAGATTGGTAGGAAAAGACCATCGCTCGTCCCCGACCGCCACTCATAAGGAAGACAATCAATAAATAAATCATGCTCCGACTTCATCACATAACGGTTCACCATATGTGCATGCTACGGAATCACAAACTTTAACACAAGTATTTCTCAAATTCACAACTACTCAACTAGCATGACTCTAATATCACCATCTTCATATCTCAAAACAATTATCAAGCATCAAACTTCTCATAGTATTCAACACACTCATAAGAATTCTTACAAATCTTGTATGCCTAGCATATTAGGATTATTAAGCAATTACCATGCTATTTAAGACTCTCAAAATAATCTAAGTGAAGCATGAGAGATCAATAGTTTCTATAAAACAAATCCACCACCGTGCTCTAAAAGATATAAGTGAAGCACTAGAGCAAACAACAAACTACTCCGAAAGATATAAGTGAAGATCAATGAGTAGTCGAATAATTATGCAACTATGTGAAGACTCTCCCATTTAATAATTTCAGATCTTGGTACTTTATTCAAAAAGCAAGCAAAGCTAAAGAAAATAAAATGACGCTCCAAGCAAAACACATATCATGTGGTGAATAAATATATAGCTCCAAGTAAAGTTACCGATGAACGAAGATGAAAGGGGGATGCCATCCGGGGCATACCCAAGCTTAGATGCTTGGTTATCCCCAATCTTAGGCTCTTTCCACTCCTTATTCCATAGTCCATCGAATCTTTACCCAAAGCTTAAAAACTTCACAACACAAAACTTAACAGAAAACTCGTGAGCTCTGTTGGCGAAAGAAAACAAAACACCACTTCATGGTACTGTAATGAACTCATTCTTTATTTATATTGGTGTTAAACCTACTGTATTCCAACTTATCTATGGTTTGTAAACTATTTTACTAGCCATATATTCATCAAAATAAGCAAACAACACACGAAAAACAGAATCTGTCAAAAACATAACAGTCTGTAGTAATCTGTATCAAACGTAAACTTCTGGAACTCCAAAAATTATAAAATAAATTGGTGGACCTTAGGAATTTGTCTAGTAATCATATTCAAAAATAATCTACTAAATAGCACTCTCTAGTAAAAAGTTCTAGCTAATCTCGTGAGCGCTAAAGTTTCTGTTTTTTTACAGCATGATCATAAAGACTTCACCCAAGTCTTCCCAAAGGTTCTACTTGGCACAAACACTAATTAAAAAACAAAACCACATCTACACAGAAGCTAGATGGATTATTTATTCCTAAACAGAACCAAAAAGCAAGAAACTAAAATAAAATTGGGTTGCCTCCCAACAAGCGCTATCGTTTAACTCCCCTAGCTAGGCATTATGATTTCAATGATGCTCACATAAAAGATAAGAATTGAAACATAAAGAGAGCATCATGAAGAATGTCACTAGCACATTTAAGTCTAACCCACTTCCTATGCATAGGGATTTTGTGAGCAAACAACTTATGGGAACAAGAATCAACTTGCATAGGAAGGTAAAACAAGCATAACTTCAAGATTTTAAGCACATAGAGAGGAAACTTGATATTATTGCAATATGTAGAAGCATATGATCCTCTCTCATAATAATTTTCAGTAGCATCATGAATGAATTCAACAATATAACCAGCACCTAAAGCATTCTTTTCATGATACTGTGCGCCCCTACCCTCGTGAGCACCTCCCTCATCTTCTGACGTAGGGTCTAAGTCTATCCGGCATGTTTCCTTCCAAAAATAACTTCTCCAGTTGATTTCGTTCCTTTTCGACTCCGTTTGATATTCCTTCTCCTCGAAACACTGAAATAGGCAAAAAAAACATCAAATCTGGGCTGGGCCTCCGGTTAATAGGTTAGTCCCAAAAATAAAATAAAAGTGGATAATAAAGCCCAATATTGCCCAAAACAGTAGATAATATAGCATGGAGTAATCAAAAATTATAGGTACGTTGGAGACGTATCACCTTCCACACATGATCATGAAGAAAATGATGACGAATCTGAATGTGCTTTGTCTTCGAGTGCTGAACTGGGTTATGAGCAATCTTGATGGCACTCTCATTGTCACAGCAGAGAGGTACATTCTTCATGTTGACGCCATAGTCCTTGAGAGTTTGCTTCATCCACAAGAATTGAGCACAGCAAGAACCAGCAGCAATGTACTCAGCTTCAGAAGTAGACAGTGATACACTGTCCTGTTTCTTCGAGGACCAACAGACCAAGGATCGTCCATGGAAATGGCATGTGCCTGATGTTGACTTGCGTTCCACACGATCACCAGCATAGTCAGAGTCTGAATATCCAATGAGATCAAAAGCTGAGCCCTTGGGGTACCATAGTCCAAGTGTTGGTGTGTGAGCTAGATATCGAAGAATATGCTTCAAAGCCTTATGGTGTGATTCCTTCGGCGTAGCTTGAAATCGGGAACACATGCAAACACTAAGCATAATATCTAGCCTAGATGCACATAAATACAATAAAGAACCAATCATGGAGCGGTATACCTTTTGATCGAAGTCAATACCATTTTCATCAGTGCATAGATGGCCGTTTGTGGGCACAGGAATTTTGACCCCGTTGCAATCTTGCATGCCGAATTTCCTCAGTACATCCTCGAGGTATTTCCCCTGAGATATGAATATGCCATTGCGTTGTTGATGAATTTGAAGAGCTAAGAAGAATTTCAATTCTCCCATCATAGACATTTGATATTCTTCACTCATCATATAGGCAAATTCGTCACTGTAACGTTGGTTAGTGCAGCCAAAAATGATATCATCAACATATATTTGGCACACAAATAATTCACCATCATAGGATTTAGTGAAAAGAGTTGGATCAAGTGAACCGGGTTTGAAGCCTTTCTTCATGAGGAATTCCTTCAAAGTACCATACCACGCCCGAGGGGCCTGCTTGAGGCCATAGAGGGCCTTATTGAGTCTGAAGAATTTGTCGGGATGCTTTGGATCTTCAAAACACTGGGGTTGAGCAACATATACTTCTTCCTCAAGCTTACCATGGAGGAATGCACTTTTCACATCCATTTGATATGAAGTGATATCATGATGGTTAGCATAAGCAAGTAATATGCGAATAGCCTCAAGTCTAGCAACAAGTGCAAAAGTTTCCTCGAAATCAATTCCTTCAACCTGTGTGTAGCCTTGAGCTACAAGCCATGCCTTATTCCTCACCACAAGGCCATTTTCATCTTGCTTGTTGTGGTAGATCCACTTTGTGCCAATGATATTGTGCTTGCGAGGATCTGGACTTTGACCAGTTCCCAGACGTTGTTGAGCTCGAATTGATGTAATTCCTATTGCGTAGCTTGAATCCACTCAGGCTCCATAAATGCTTCATCTACCTTAGTGGGCTCTGTGATAGAGACAAAAGCAAAGTTCCCACAAAAGTTAGACAAATGTGAAGCTCTTGAGCGTGTGAGAGGACCTGTAATGTTGATGTCGCTGATGATTTTCTCAATTTGCACTTTGTTTGCAACACGAGGATGAGCGGGTTGTCTTCGAGGAATTTGATCAGCATTTTCTTCAGGTGCATCAGCATGACGTTCTTCACGTTCTGGAATGACTTCTTCAGCAGATTCTTTGGTAGGAATGTCATCCTCAGTGGCTTTGAACTTGATGGATTCCTCAGGTGATTTTTCATCTAGCACAGGAGGTAGGTGCTCTCTTTGCAAGCCATTAGTTTCATCGAACCACACATCTACAGGTTCAACAACCTTGTGGTGAACGTTGTTGAAGACTCTGTAGGTTTGCGAGTCCTTCCCGTAACCAACCATAAAACCTTCATGTGCTTTCGGTGCAAATTTAGAATTGTGATGAAGATCTCTAATCCAACATTTAGCACCGAAGACTTTGAAATAACTCACATTGGGTTTCTTGTCAGTGAGGAGTTCATATGCAGTCTTCTTGAAGAATTTGTGAAGATATACCCTGTTGATGATGTGGCACACAGTATCAATTGCCTCAATCCATAAATGACGAGGTGTCTTGTATTCATCAAGCATAGTGCAAGCCATCTCAACAAGAGTCCTGTTCTTGCGCTCCACGACGCCATTCTGCTGAGGAGTATAAGGAGCAGATAACTCATGAGTAATACCAAGCTCATCAAGATAGTCATCAAGACCAGAATTCTTGAACTCAGTTCCATTGTCACTTCTGATGTGCTTGATCTTCACACCAAAGTTGGTTGAAGCCCTTGAGGAAAATCGTTTGAAGACTTCCTGCACCTCATGTTTGTAAGTGACAATATGCACCCAAGTGTAACGAGAGTAATCATAAACAATAACAAAGCCATATAGAGATGCTTCATTTGTAAATGCAGAATAGTGATTAGGACCAAAGAGATCCATGTGAAGCAATTCAAATGGTCAAGTGGTAGTCATGATAGTCTTTGCTGGATGTTTGGCCTTGGTCATATTTCCAGCTTCACAGGCTCCGCACAAGTGATCCTTGAGGAATTTGACATTCTCAATGCCAATGACATGCTTCTTCTTTGCGAGCGTGTGCAAGTTCCTCATGCCAGCATGACCTAGTCGTCGATGCCATAGCCAGCCTTCTGAAGCTTTTGCAAGTAGACATACAGCTGGCACGATAGAAAATTATGATCTATGTTCGTCTTTAGCAAATAAATATAAATTTCTCTCGTTTTCCCATCTTCCTTGGTCACGGTGCACAATCTAAGATGACTTATTCACTAGATGGAGGGAGTATAGAAAATCTTACCAATAGTCAAAACCAAGTGTTACTACTACACCAAACAAGTTCAAAACGAGAAACTGGACCCACTCATGGCACGACACGCCTGTCTCGTTTGGTCCATCGGTCAAAGCGCTTCCTCTTCTTGGCATAACAATAGAGTACAATACGTTTTTTAGAATGCTCTTGGCATGACGCTAACATGTGATGAGTTAACCGACCTCAATAGACGGCAAAAACGCCAGCCCGCCGCACTTTGAGTGAGACGAGGAGCGAGAAGCGATACGGGCTGGTGGATTACTAGAGCTAGGTGTCGCATGGAGGCCAAGAAATATGGTGATAGCGTGGGTTGGCCACGTACAGTCTGATGTAACTACACTGGGCTGCCGTGTTTTGTACTCTTCCGGTCTACTGTGGAGATGATTGGTTGATTTTATATCGCTAAATAATAAAAAAATATTATGAGTGCAGACGCTCCATCACGAGGTTCCTTGCTCCTTCTCGGTCGTCGGGTATCTATGTTCTTCCACTCTCTTTTTTGACATGAGCTTTGTTCATCCTTTTGCCAACACACGGAACATCTAGCATCAAGGTGCACGTGTCATGCAAGAAAATGGAGATAAGCAATGCGTAAGTGAGTCGTGCACTACGATGGCACCTAGTACTACGTAATATTTTTCCTCCTCGATGGCACGTGAATAGCGCATGTACTCAATGACAGAGCACGGGATGGTAGCCATGGACATGGCCGGCCCTTTTTGGAGAGAGTACTAAATACGTATTAAATTTGATTTGTACCGTCAACTCGCGGAACGACGAGAAGCACACACTGAGTGACGGAGCACGGGATGGTAGCCATGGACATGGTCAACCCTTTTTGGAGACTAATGCACTACTTTTGATGTGTCCGGTCTACTCGCAAACGAGGAGAAGCTTTGCTTACTAGTAGTACACTATAGACTGTTGTAACACCCCGGATGTAACTTTCCATATTTGTAACTCCAACTCTTGCCATTTTCGGCATTGTGATATGATATTCCCTCCGTGGTTGGGTTTTTCTTCTTTTTGCATTTTGTCCATGTCATGCATTTTACATCATGCCATCATGTGCATCGCATTTGCATACGTGTTCGTCTCATGATTCTGAGCATTTTCCCCGTTGTCCGTTTTGCAATCCGGCACTCCTATGTCCCCCGACGTCCCCTTTTACGTTTTTCCGTGAGCGGGTACTAAACCTTCTCGGAATGGACCGAGGTTTGTCTAGTGGCCTTGGTATACCACCCGTAGACCACCGGTCAAGTTTCGGGTCATTTGGAGCTCGTTTGGTACTCCAACGGTTAACCGCACTCAAGAAAGGCCTCTTTTAAGTTGCAGCCCAACACCCCTTCAAAACAGCCCAATAACCCATCTAAGTCACTTCCATGCTCTCCGTCGTTCGATCACGATCGTGTGGGCGAAAACTACACCTCATTTGGACTCTCCTAGCTCCCTCTATGCCTATTTAAGCAAACCCCCATTCCAATCTCGGGTCTAACCCTAGCCTTCCCCTACCTCGCGCCCGGACGAAACTCCCGCGCCGCCCGGACACGTCCGTCCCACCGCGCCGCCGCCGTCCGAACCAATCAGGGTGCGCCACTTGGCACAACGCCGCCACCGCCGCCCAGCCGCCGCCCACGGCCGCCCGCCCGAGCAGGCTGGCTCCAGCGCCCGCGCCTCTCGCGCCTCCAGCCCCTCCGCCGCCCGCTGATGCGCCTCCCGCCGCCGCAGCCGGGCTACGCCACCTCGCCCGGCCGCCCGGATCTCCGCTCCGGCCACCGGGCCTCCCGCTTGCCCGCCGCCACGGCCACCGCCGCCGCCACCTCCTCCGTGGCGCCCTGCCCCTGCCCCGGCCCCGCCTCCTCTCCGGCGAGCCGGCAGCTCCGGCCACCGGAGGAGCCGCGCCGCCGCCTCCCCGATCCGATCGGATCCGGATCGGCGCCTCCCCGTTGACTTCTTCCCCCCTCTATTTTCTTCCAAGTTTTTAATCCTGTGAATATTTCGTAGCAATTTCAACGTAGCATATCTTTGCATCTGTAGCTCCATTTTGCGCGTATAATATATCAAAATGTTCGCCTCGAGGAGTAGATCATTTCATCTCATTGCACCATTTTCATTTGAGCTCACGTTGATGCCCGAAATGCTGTTGGAAGAGGGCTATGTGATGTTAGTTTCTGTTTCTTTACAGAACTTGCACTTTTGTTATTTTTGCCATTATTAATGTGTGCACCCTATGAATTTGAGTCCTACATGTGTTTTGTAATATGCCATGCCATATCTCCAGGGGTGTATGCCATGTATTTTTGTGATCTATGTGGTGACTATCACAAGCATGCAAAGTAGGTGTCCTGATGTTGCTGATTTCAGCCCTGTTTTGCTGATATTTTGATGCCATGTTAACTTGATGCTACCGAGATATTTATGCATATTTTGAGATACTTCAGTAAGGATGTTTTGTTAAACATGTCTTGCTATATCCATCCATGCCCTTGTTTGCAATTATGGAGTACCATAGCTTGAGTCAGTCGAGCTATACTTTTGCTATCAAATGTTTCCTGGCAGATTGTATACATGTTATTCAATTTTGCCAAGGTTGTTGTGGTTGATCCATTTATGCTATGTTATTGTTCTTGCCATGTATGTCTTCTATGCCATGTCTTCTTGATGTATGTATGCTTAGTTTATCATATAAGGCTCTGTAGTGAGTGCATTGATCTTGTAAACATGCCTACTTGTTATCAGTTTTTGACATGCCATGTTGCTGAATCTGTTAACGGAACTTTCAATATTGACATGGGTGTTACTATATTTTCCGATCCTTTTTGGCTTATGGTCAGTAAGGGAATTTTGTTCTATGCTTTGAGTAGATTCATGCCATGCCTTGTTCTGCTATTTTAAGTTCTTGTAGCATGTAGTTTTCTTGCTCTGAACATTGCAACCTGATGCTGTTTTTGCCATGTCCAGCCTGATATTTTGTGCACTTTTGCCATGCTTATTTGAACCTGTTATGATGTGATTTATCCGTAGCTCAGTGCTCATCTTTTGTCACGCATCTTGTGTAGATCACTGCAATATACTTTGTTGGTACGTTTGGGTGCAGTAGCTTAATTTATTGTTGCTTGCTAAGTGGCATCATGCTGTTAATGGCAGATTTGTGCCATTCTTGTTTTGCTTGTCATTTCCAAACCGTGCATCCGATTCCGGTGATCTTTATATCGATTTCAACCGAAATCATCTCATCTTTCCAGTGGCATACTTGGTTTGCCAAGTTGATGCCTAGTTCATCATTTTCCTTTCGGGGCGCACATACGCATTGCATATCACATCTCGCATATCATGTCATGTTTTGCATCATGTTGCTTGTGCATTGCACCGTGATTTATTGTGGTTCCTTTGTTTGTGTTCTTGCTTTGGGTAGAGCCGGGAGGCGAGTACGTGAACGAGGAACCTGTTGAGAACGCCACGAGGATCAAGCTTTCGACAACTCTGAGAACATTGCGAGCAAGATGACCATACCCTCGAAATCACTTCTATCTTTGCTATGCTAGATGCTCGCTCTTTTGCTATGCCTATGCTGCGATGCCTACCACTTGCTATATCATGCCACCCATATTGCCATGTCAGCCCCTAACCATCCTTTCCTAGCAAACCGTTGATTGGCTATGTTACCGCTTTGCTCAGCCCCTCTTATAGCGTTGCTAGTTGCAGGTGAAGTTGAAGTTTGTTCCTTGTTGGAACATGGATTTGTTGTTCCTTATTGGAACATGTTTACTTGTTGGGGATATCACAATATATATCTCCTATAATTAATACATCTATATACTTGGTAAAGGGTGGAAGGCTCGGCCTTATGCCTGGTGTTTTGTTCCACTCTTGCCACCCTAGTTTCCGTCATACCGGTGTTATGTTCCTTGATTTCGCGTTCCTTACACGGTTGGGTGATTTATGGGACCCCTTGACAGTTCGCTTTGAATAAGACTCTCGTCCAGCAAGGCCCAACATTGGTTTTACCATTTGCCACCTAAGCCTTTTTTCCCCGGTTTTCGCGAGCCCGAGGGTCATCTTTATTTTAACCCGGGCCAGTTCTCCTTCGAGTGCTGGTCCAACTTGAGCGATGTCCGGCGCCCTTGGGCAATCAGGGTTTATGCCAACCCGACGTCTTGCCCATACGGTGTGCCCTGAGAACGAGATATGTGCAGCTCCTATCGGGATTTGTCGGCACAATCGGGCGGCTTTGCTGGTCTTGTTTTATTGCTGTCGAAATGTATTGTAGTACGGGATTCCGAGATTGATCGGGTCTTCCCGGTAGAAGGAATATCCTTCGTTGACCGTGAGAGCTTATTATGGGCTAAGTTGGGACACCCCTGTAAGGTAATATCTTTCGAAAGCCGTGCCCGCGGTTATGAGGCAGATGGGAATTTGTTAATGTCCGGTTGTAGAAAACCCGAAGTTGACCTCAATTAAAATACACATCAACCGCGTGTGTAACCGTGATGGTCTCTTCTCGGCGGAGTCCGAAGTGAACACGGTGTTGGAGTTATGTCTGACGTAAGTAGTTCAGGATCACTTCTTGATCGCTACTAGCTTCACGTCCGTGCTTTGCTTCTCTTCTCGCTCTCTTTTGCGATGTAGCCACCATATATGCTAGTCGCTTGCAGCAGCTCCACTGTACTACTCTATCCTTCCTATAAGCTTAAATAGTCTTGATCTCGCGGGTGTGAGATTGCCGAGTCCCCGTGACTCACAGATACTTCCAAAACAGTTGCAGTGCCGGCGATGCGGTCAGGTGACTCAACCGAGCTCAAGTGGGAGTTCGACGAGGAACGTGGTCGTTACTATGTGTCTTTTCCTGATGATCAGTAGTGGTGCCCGGTTGGGACGATCGGGGATCCGTGTAGCATTTGTGGGGTATCTTCTTTTATTTTGGTTCCGTAGTCGGACCTTGAGTGTACTCTGAATGATGGATGTTTATTTATGTATTGTGTGAAGTGGCGATTTGTAAGCCAACTATGTATCTCTTTCCCTTATGTATTACATGGGTTGTATGAAGATTACCTCACTTGCGACATTGCTTTCAATGCGGTTATGCCTCTAAGTCGTGGCGTCGACACGTGGGAGATATAGCCGCATCGAGGGCGTTACAAGTTGGTAATCGAGCCTTCCCGACTTAGGAGCCCCCTACTTGATTGTTTGTCATGCGTTGTTGAGTCTAGAATGGAAAAATGTTTTGAGTCTTAGGATTATATATATCGGAGAGTAGGATTCTTTTACTCCCAGTCCCTTAAATAAGCTCTGTGAGGTATCCCGACGTAGTGTTTTGACTCTTCTCTCCTCAAATTTCACTAAATTTTTTTAGGATCACGTGGGTATCTTGGAATCGTTCAGATGGTTTTGTGACGAGAACATTGTTCTTGGTGCCTCGACATTTAGGGGTTGTGGCAGTGTCCCGGGGAGTTGAGCTCTGAGGTGTTGTCGTCACAATTTTATCGTTGCAGTTCTGGAATACCTGAGTTTTGCCGACATCGAAATCTCTTTTGTGCAGTTGTTGGTGAGATAGCCCTGATAGCCCAAAGATCTTGGCGAAAAGTGGAGTATTGCCATGACTTGTATAACGGATGTTTTTCAAGGTCGAGGTACCACGATTTCCGAGGATTTCTTGGTTATGTGTTGACGGATGGATACAATGGATCTAGGTATTGTTAGTTTGGGTGATATATTTTGTGTCCCCTGTATCCCCAACACCAGATTGCATAACCAGAAAGTTTCGGGAGTTTATAGGTGGGAATTCCAGTAGCTTACTGGATATCTTTCCGACAGATGTATGATTTGAGATTGGGGTTCAACGTCTAGTGGTCCGCCCATTCACGGTCGATTTACAGTGGTCGCGAGACGTCTTAAAGAATCCTTGGCTATGCTGATTCGGGGACGTCTTGTTTGTCATTCATGACGGCCGCTATACGTCGTGTCCGTGGGCCCCACCACGAACACTTTGGGCGTAAATCTCTATCATGTGTTTGTTCCGCTCATTCTAGAAGCCAATCTTTTGTTTTCAGTTGTGATATTCGATTTGTTTCTAAGATGTATGTTGTTTCCATATCTTTATCTAAGTGGCTTCTCACCTTAATGGATGTGTGATGATTAACTTTGGAATTCATTCGTTCATTCTTGTTCGAATGTTATTGTGAAGACTATATGTTGCAATTTCTATCCGTTGATTCTACTTATCTTTTGTCTATCAAAGGACTAACGGATGTCACCCTCTTCAGATGGCTCCGCCACGCTGGCGTCTGAATCCGGATCGTAATGATGGGGATCGATCGAACCCTCCACCTCCACCTCCGCCTCCAGAGGCCTGGCAAGCTATCATGGCAGCCACCAATGCCAATGCTCAGATGATTTTGCAGCTCTTGCAAGAACATACTCAAGGGCAAGGCAGTCAAGGAAATCAAGGTCAAGGCAACAATCAGCCGCACTTTGCTACTCTCAGTCAGTTCCTTGCTAATCAGCCGAAGTCTTTCAGTTTCTGTGTCGAGGCCACAGACGCTGACGATTGGCTTGTGGACATCTGCAAGCATTTTGATTGTAGCAATGTCAGACCTGAGGACTTTGTCAAGTTTGCATCATTTCAACTCAAGGATCAAGCTGCTGAGTGGTACCAGCAATACAAAGATTCCAGAGGAGGTCGTGTCTTTTCCTGGTATGAGTTCCTACGTGATTTCAGAGCTCATGACATTCCGAAAAGTGTTGTTGAGAGCATGCGTTATGAGTTACGCAATCTCAAGCAGGGCAACATGTCTGTCTATCAATACAATATCCAGTTCCTGTAAGCTCGCGTTTTGCTAAGCAAGACGTACCTGATGAAAAGAGTATGATCTATCAATTCAGAGGTGGTCTGAGAGAAGATCTGCAATTACCTCTTGTGCTTTTTGAGCCAGATAAGTATGATGATTTCTACAACATGGCACTCAAGCAAGAAGCTGCCCAGCTCAAATGTGAGGCTTCTAAGAAGAGAATCAGGGATGCAGTTCAGTCTTCTTCTTCCTCTCAAGTGGCAGCTAAGCAGAAGAAGTTTTACCTTCCTCCTCCTCCGTTCCGTCAGCCTTATCAACAGAAGAACTCAGGTGGCCGTGGATCTTCCCACCCACCCAAACCTGGCTATCAGAACAAGTCTAATTCTCAAGCTCCAAGGTCAAATGCTCCTTATCACCGTCCGCTCTCTGAGGTGACTTGCAACAAATGTCAGCAGAAAGGTCACTATGCGAACAAATGCTTCAACCAAAGGCGCCTTCCGCCTCCTCCTGTGAAATCTTCCAGCAATGCAGTGGTAAAGCATAATCCCAAGTCTGCCAAGGTGAATATGATGAATGCAGCTCAAGCAGAGGAATCTTCTGATGTGATCATGGGTAATCTTCCAGTTAATGATATTCCTGCAAAAGTCTTATTTGATACTGGTGCATCGCATTCTTTCATTTCAAGACCTTTTGTGGCTATGCATGATTTGGTTACTCAAGCATTGCCGAGACCTTTGTCTATTGTTTCTCCGGCTAAGGAGATGACTTCTCGAGTTTTGGTTCCGAATGTCGGTATCAAGATGGGCGATTATAGATTTACGGCTAAACCAATTGTCCTTGGTGACTCGGATATTGATCTTATTCTCGGGATGGATCGGCTTTCTCAGCACAAAGCTCAGCTTGATTGTGCTGCGTGGAAATTCAATTGACTCACTCTTCTAATGATGTGATCATCTATGCCGCTTCGTGATGAAACCATTCGGTCGTTTTCTCTCAATGAGAAGGGCGAATTGGATGCTATCTCTCGATTCCGATCGTTTGTGAGTACCAAGATGTCTTTCCGTAAGAGCTTCCAGGAATGCCTCCTCACCGCCGATTGAGTTCGTTATTGATCTTGAGCCCGCACGGAACCCGTTTGCAAGCGTCCATACAAGCTTGGACCTAATGAGCTGAAGGAATTGAAGAAGCAGCTCGATGAACAAGAGCGTCTGGGTTTGATCGGACCGAGTTCATCTCCTTGGGGTTGTGGTGTTCTTTTGTCCGTAAGAAGGATGGCACGGACCGACTGTCGTCGATTACCGTCCATTGAATAAGAAGACTATCAAGAACAAGTATCCACTTCCCAACATCAATGAGCTTTTCGAGCAACTCAAAGGTGCTAAAGTGTTCTCCAAGCTTGACCTTCGTATGGGTTATCATGATTCGCGTTCGTGAACAAGATATTCCCAAGACAGCATTCAGAACAAGCTTTGGTTCTTATGAATATACTGTCATGTCTTTCGCCTCGTCAATGCTCCTCCAACATTCTCTCGGATGATGAACTTCATTTTCAACCCCTATACCAATGAATTCGTCTTTGTATATCTTGATGATAATATGGTCTTCTCCAAGAATAAGAAGGATAATGCCAAACATTTGCGATTGGTGCTAGACAAACTCGTAGAGTATCAATTCTATGCTAAGTTCTCCAAATGTGAATTTTGGCTTGATGAAGTGATGTATCTTGGTCATATCATCTCCGCCAAGGGCATCGCTGTTAATCCCGAGAAGGTGTCCGCAATTGTGAATTGGGAACCTCCTCGTATGTCAAGCAGCTCCATAGTTTTCTTGGTCTTGCAAGCTATTGTCAAGATTCGTTGAGAACTTCTCCAAGATTGCAAAGCCTCTTTCCAACCTCCTCCAGAAGCATGTGAAGTATGTTTGGTCTCCCGATTGTGATGTTGCTTTCAATACTCTCAAAGAGGAACTCGTCACAGCTCCTGTCTTGACTCCTCTGATGAATCCAAGCCATTCAAGTTTTCTCGTGATGCTTCTCTTCAAGGTCTCGGTCTTTGTGTTAATGCAAGAGAAGAGAGTTGTGGCTTATACCTCTCGCCAGTTGAAGCCCAACGAAAAGAACTACCCCCACTCATGATCTTGAGTTGGCGGCAGTTGTCCATGCATTGATAACATGGAGACATCTCTTGTTGGGAAGGAAAGTGGACATTTTCACCGATCACAAGAGTCTCAAGTATATCCAAGGCCAATGTCATTGCAGATGCTTTGAGCAGGAAGGCTTACTGCAATAGTCTAATCCTCAAGCCCTTTCAGCCGGATCTCTGTGAAGCTTTCCGCAAGCTGAATCTTCAAGTTGTTCCTCAAGGCCTTCTTGCCAACCTCATAGTCTCTCCTACTTTGGAAGATCAGATTCGTGAGACTCAACTTCTGGATACCATGGTGAAGAAGGTGAAACGTGGTATCGACAAGGGCATTTCCAAGTACAAGTGCTTCCACGTCGATGACAAAGACACTCTTTTCTTCGAGGACCGGATTGTGGTTCCTAAGGGTGATCTACGAAAAGTCATTATGAACGAGGCTCACAATTCGCTTCTATCCATTCATCCCAGAAGTACGAAGATGTACCATGATCTCAAACAGTCATATTGGTGGACTCGAATGAAGCGAGAAATTGCTCAATTCGTGAATGAATGTGATGTCTGCAGAAGAGTGAAAGCAGAACACCAAAGACCAGCTGGTCTCCTTCAACCTCTTGCTATTCCAGAATGGAAGTTTGATCATATCGAGATGGACTTCGTGACTGGTTTTCCTAAGTCCAAGCATGGAAATGATGCTATCTTCGTCGTCATTGACAAGCTTACTAAAGTGGCTCATTTTCTTCCTATCAAAGAATCCATCACAAAGCAGCTCGGTTGGCGAGCTATACACCTCCGAGATTGTCTCCTTGCACGGCATTCCACAAGTGATCTCTTCTGCACCGTGGCAGCATCTTTACCTCCAAGTTTTGGGATTCTTTTCGGAAGGCCATGGGCACCAACATTCGTTTCAAAGACAGCTTTCCATCCTCAAACAAGTGGCCAAGTCGAGCGAGTCAATCAAATCCTTGAAGATATGCTCGTGGCTTGTGTCATTTCTTCGGTATGAAGTGGGAAGATTGTCTTCCATATGCCGAGTTCTCCTACAACAACAGCTTCCGAGTTCGGGCAAGGCCCCATTCGAAATTCTCTATGGCGTAAAGTGTCGTACTCCTCTCAATTGGTCTCGAGACAATTGAACGCCAACTTCTTGGCAATGACTTGATCACGTATGTAAGAAATGTGCCAAGTCATTCGTGAGAATCTCAAAGCCGCATAATCGCGCGGAAGAGCTATTATGATGACAAGCACCGTGATGTGACTTTTGAAATCGGAGACCATGTCTACCTCCGTGTCTCTCCAATGAAAGGCACTCGTCGCTTCGGTATCAAAGGGAAGCTTGCCCCTAGATACGTGGGTCCTTTCAAGATCATTGGCAAAAGAGGCGATCTCGCCTATCAACTTGAGCTTCCCTCCAACTTTGCGAACGTGCACGATGTGTTCCATGTGTCACAGCTTCGCAAGTGCTTCAAGACTCCTGAACGCACTATCAACTTCAAGAGATTGACCTTCAAGAAGATCTCTCTTATCATGAGCACCCCGTTGCTATTCTTGAAGAAACCGAGCGCAAGACTCGCAACAAGTCAATCAAATTCCTGAAAGTGAAGTGGTCACACCATTCCGACCGAGAAGCTACCTGGGAGCGCGAGGATCACCTCCGTTCCGAATATCCGGAGTTCTTTCACTCTTAGATCTCGGGACGAGATCCTCTTGTAGTGGTGGAGTGTTGTAACACCCCGGATGTAACTTTCCATATTTGTAACTCCAACTCTTGCCATTTTCGGCATTGTGATATGATATTCCCTCCGTGGTTGGGTTTTTCTTCTTTTTGCATTTTGTCCATGTCATGCATTTTACATCATGTCATCATGTGCATCGCATTTGCATACGTGTTCGTCTCATGATTCCGAGCATTTTCCCCGTTGTCCGTTTTGCAATCCGGCACTCCTATGTCCCCCGGCGTCCCCTTTTACGTTTTTCCGTGAGCGGGTACTAAACCTTCTCGGAATGGACCGAGGTTTGTCTAGTGGCCTTGGTATACCACCCGTAGACCACCGGTCAAGTTTCGGGGTCATTTGGAGCTCGTTTGGTACTCCAACGGTTAACCGCACTCTCGCAAAGACCTCTTTTAAGTTGCAGCCCAACACCCCTTCAAAACAGCCCAATAACCCATCTAATTCACTTCCATGCTCTCCGTCGTTCGATCAAGATCGTGTGGGCGAAAACTACACCTCATTAGGACTCTCCTAGCTCCCTCTATGCCTATTTAAGCAAACCCCATTCCAATCTCGGGTCTAACCCTAGCCTTCCCTACCTCGCGCCCGGACGAAACTCCCGCCGCCGGACACGTCCGTCCACCAGCGCCGCCGCCGTCCGAACCAATCAGCGCGCCACGTGGCACACCGCCGCCCGCCTGCCCGACCCGACCGCCCCGCGCCCGACCGCGCCCGCCTCTCGCGCCTCCGCGCCCCTCCGCCGCGCGATCGCCTCCCGCCGCCGCAGCCGGGCTGCGCCACCTCGCCGCCGCCGGATCTCCCGCTCCGACCCTTGGGCCTCCCCGCCGCCCGCCACGGCCACCGCCCGCCGCCACCTCCCTCCGGCCGCGCCCCTCGCCCAGCCCCACCTCCTCTCCGCGAGCCGGGCAGCTCCGGCCACTGGAGGAGCCGCGCCGCCGCCTCCCCGATCCGATCGGATCTGGATCGGCGCCTCCCCGTTGACTTCTTCCCTTCCCCCCCTTTAATTTCTTCTAAGTTTTTAATCCTGTGAATATTTCGTGGCAATTTCAACGTAGCATATCTCTGCGTCTGTAGCACCATTTTGCGCGTATAATATATCAAAATGTTCGCCTCGAGGAGTAGATCATTTCATCTCATTGCACCATTTTCATTTGAGCTCACACTGATGCCCGAAATGCTGTTGGAAAAGGGCTATGTGATGTTAGTTTCTGTTTCTTAACAGAACTTGCACTTTTGTTATTTTTGCCATGATTAATGTGTGCACCCTATGAATTTGAGTCCTACATGTGTTTTGTAATATGCCATGCCATATCTTCAGGGGTGTATTCCATGTATTTTTGTGATCTATGTGGTGACTATCACAAGCATGCAAAGTAGGTGTCCTGATGTTGCTGATTTCAGCCTGTTTTGCTGATATTTTGATGCCATGTTAACTTGATGCTACCGAGATATCTATGCATATTTTGAGATACTTCAGTAAGGATGTTTTGTTAAACATGTCTTGCTATATCCATCCATGCCCTTGTTTGCAATTATGGAGTACCATAGCTTGAGCCAATCGAGCTCTACTTTTGCTATCAAATGTTTCCTGGCAGATTGTATACATGTTATTCAATTTTGCCAAGGTTGTTGTGTTTGATCCATTTATGCTATGTTATTGTTATTGCCATCTATGTCTTCTATGCCATGTCTTCTTGATGTATGTATGCTTAGTGTATCATATAAGGCTCTGTAGTGAGTGCATTGAGCTTGTAAACATGCCTACTTGTTATCAGTTTTTGACATGCCATGTTGCTGAATCTGTTAACGAAACTTTCAATATTGACATGGGTGTTACTATATTTTCCGATCCTTTTTGTCTTATGGTAAGTAAGGGAATTTTGTTCTATGCTTTGAGTAGATTCATGCCATGCCTTGTTTTGCTATTTTAAGTTCCTGTAGCATGTAGTTTTATTGCTCTGAACATTGCAACCTGATGCTGTTTTTGCCATGTCCAGCCTGATATTTTGTGCACTTTTGCCATGCTTGTTTGAACCTGTTATGATGTGATTTATCCGTAGCTCAGTGCTCATCTTTTGTCAAGCATCTTGTGTAGATCACTGTCATATACTTTGTTGGTACGTTTGGGTGCAGTAGCTTAATTTATTGTTGCTTGCTAAGTGGCATCATGCTGTTAATGGCAGATTTGTGCCATTCTTGTTTTGCTTGTCATTTCCAAACCGTGCATCCGATTCCGGTGATCTTTATATCGATTTCAACCGAAATCATCTCATCTTTCCAGTGGCATACTTGGTTTGCCAAGTTGATGCCTGGTTCATCATTTTCCTTTCGGGGCGCACATACGCATTGCATATCACATCTCGCATATCATGTCATATTTTGCATCATGTTGCTTGTGCATTGCACCGTGATTTATTGTGGTTCCTTTGTTTGTGTTCTTGCTTTGGGTAGAGCCGGAGACGAGTACGTGAACGAGGAACCTGTTGAGAACGCTTACGAGGATCAAGCTTTCGACAACTCTGAGAACATTGCGAGCAAGATGACCATACCCTCGAAATCACTTCTATCTTTGCTATGCTAGATGCTCGCTCTTTTGCTATGCCTATGCTGCGATGCCTACCACTTGCTATAGCATGCCACCCATATTGCCATGTCAGCCCCTAACAATCCTTTCCTAGCAAACCGTTGATTGGCTATGTTACCACTTTGCTCAGCCCCTCTTATAGCGTTGCTAGTTGCAGGTGAAGTTGAAGTTTGTTCCTTGTTGGAACATGGAGTTGTTGTTCCTTATTGGAACATGTTTACTTGTTGGGGATATCACAATATATATCTGCTATAATTAATACATCTATATACTTGGTAAAGGGTGGAAGGCTCGGCCTTATGCCTGGTGTTTTGTTCCACTCTTGCCACCCTAGTTTCCGTCATACCGGTGTTATGTTCCTTGATTTCGCTCCTTACACGGTTGGGTGATTTATGGGACCCCCTTGACAGTTCGCTTTGAATAAGACTCGTCCAAAGAAGGCCCAACATTGGTTTTACCATTTGCCACCTAAGCCTTTTTCCCCTGGTTTTCATGAGCCCAAGGGTCATCTTTATTTTAACCCCCGCCAGTTCTCCTTCGAAAGTGTGGTCCAACTTGAGCGATGTCCGACGCCTTGGGCAATCAGGGTTTATGCCAACCCGATGTCCGGCTCATCCGGTGTGCCACGAGAACGAGATATGTGCAGCTCCTATCGGGATTTGTCGGCACATTCGGGCGGCTTTGCTGGTCTTGTTTTATTGCTGTCGAAATGTCTTTTTGTCCGGGATTCCGAGATTGATCGGGTCTTCCCGGTAGAAGGAATATCCTTCGTTGACCGTGAGAGCTTATTATGGGCTAAGTTGGGACACCCCTGCAGGTAATATCTTTCAAAGCCGTGCCCGCGGTTATGAGGCAGATGGGAATTTGTTAATGTCCGTTGTAGAAAACCCAAGTTGACCTCAATTAAAATACACATCAATCAAGTGTAACCGTGATGGTCTCTTCTCGGCGGAGTCCGGGAAGTGAACACGGTTTTGGAGTTACGTCTGACGTAAGTAGTTCAGGATCACTTCTTGATCGCTACTAGCTTCACGCCCGTGCTTTGCTTCTCTTCTCGCTCTCTTTTGCGATGTAGCCACCATATATGCTAGTAAACTGCAGCAGCTCCACTGTACTACTCTGTCCTTCCTATAAGCTTAAATAGTCTTGATCTCGCTGGTGTGAGATTGCTGAGTCCCCGTGACTCACGAGATACTTCCAAAACAGTTGCAGGTGTGCCGACGATGCCGGTCAGGTGACTCAACGAGCTCAAGTGGGAGTTCGGACGAGGAACGTGGTCGTTACTATGTGTCTTTTCCCGATGATCGATAGTGGTGCCCAGTTGGGACGATCGGGGATCCGTGTAGCATTTGGGGTATCTTCTTTTATTTTTGGTTCCGTAGTCGGACCTTGAGTGTACTACGAATGATGGATGTTTATTTATGTATTGTGTGAAGTGGCATTGTAAGCCAACTATGTATCTCTTTCCCTTATGTATTACATGGGTTGTGTGAAGATTACCTCACTTGCGACATTGCTTTCAATGCGGTTATGCCTCTAAGTCGTGCCTCGACACGTGGGAGATATAGCCGCATCGAGGGCGTTACAACTGTAGTATCATCATCATTGTTCGACTTTCGGAAGAGGCGAAGAGCCAAACGCATGGTCACCTACTCACAGTATAATCGGCTGTGTTTGCACTAATTTTTTAACGCAGTACCTGAGTGTATTGCTCCACTGGTCATCACACGTGAGCCAATCGATTCGCACCCTTCCACGCTCCATTTGTCTTGTGTTCCTTCCTCCGTCCAGCACGCTGACAAGTGGGCCCAATGATCATGTATGCCAACGTGGTAGAAAATTATTTTGCAAGAGTCAGCTATCACACCATTTCGATGCCACGTCAATGTACCCACTAGAAACAAGTTATACTTGTTCGGTTCAACTACCTCCCTAGGTGTTTGGAGAGGAATTGGCCTACGCTGCCTGCCCACCTATAGAACCGCCTCACACTTAATGTTTATTTACTAATTAATAGCATTGCATGCAATGAACTAACCACTGCATGTCGTGTTTGCTAGTCTCAAGTCATTAAAAGCATGCATACCCACATCTCTTATTGGTTGATATGTCAAGCAACAAGAAACGAGGTAGAAGTTAATGCACCATACCTAAGTATTTTGGGATTATTTGGTTTTCGTGAGATGACACCTAGACGGAGGGAGTATTATACTTGAAGGCTACAAGGTTGGCTATAGATGACGTGGCAGTGTCATGTAGCCATCAACTGGTTATACTATTAACCATGCTCTTATAATACTCCTATATTTAGGAACAGAAGGAGTAGTTGGCATGCATGATACTGCCTATAATACTCCCATTACAACCAGCCTGGTAGAATTAAAATACCTAATCTAAATGGTCACCGCCCGATCTCTTTGTCCTCCTCCAGCATCCGGCAGAAGAAGAATCGAGCAAGACATCGACTATATTCGCTGGCGTCACCTCAGCGGTGGCCTTCATGGGATACAATCGGCGGCGGCCTCCCGTGTTCTACTTTTCCTTGATGATGGTGGCGGGGCGGGGACGTGCTGCCTGTCGCCTCGTCCACATCTGCGTAGCTGCATCACCTCGTCGACATCCGCAGTGGCTTCTTTCTCTGCATACATGTCGCGGTTACGCGCGCGTCGACGGCGGATGGCGCAGTGGCAGACACTGGAGGCGTTGTACGACGCGGCAGCGTCGAGGGCAGCAACAATGCCCGTGCCGATGTGCTCCCTGACAAGCCAGCGTGGAGCAAGTCGGCACTCTTCCTCGAGCTGTATTGGGGAGGCTACCAGGCGAGCCACGCTACCGCTAAGTCTGGCTGCTTGCCTCCGACGGGCTAGGTGAGGTAGGTGGAGAAGCGAGCTGCCGGGCTCGGCGGGCCACCTATACGGCTTTTATGCCGGAGAACTGTTCTTCCTGCTCGTCGGATGCTGCCGAAAGAGTGGACAAAATGGTGGAAGGAGGAGCGTGGCCAGCGTCCTGCTCCTGAACGGACGTGTGTGGCCGGAGTTGGTTTTTCGCATTCCATGCGGGTTTCTACATCTATACTATCTTC
This sequence comes from Aegilops bicornis, assembly GCA_021605145.1. Taxonomy (NCBI): domain Eukaryota; kingdom Viridiplantae; phylum Streptophyta; class Magnoliopsida; order Poales; family Poaceae; genus Aegilops; species Aegilops bicornis. The sequence goes on along the minus strand of CM038673.1, from coordinate 207,028,634 downwards.
TTCTTTTTCTATTCTTCTATTTCTATATATAGTGTACCAATTTTAAGTAGGACCAAGAACATCAAGCATAACTGTTGATCTTCTAAATCCAATGGCCAATATCAGTAGGATTCACATGAACAGTACACTGCTGCTACCTCACCTGTGTTATAGAACAATCATGTACCCTTTCTATAAAAAAGAAGCCCATAACTAGCTCCAATGGGCTATGTTGCCACATGACCACCAGATGGTTTGATTGAGCCCTGTCGAGATGGTTTAGTAGGAGAATGTGGATATTTCTCAAAAAAAAAAGAACACGTGGAAAAAGTGAAGCAACGTGCAGTTCTTGTTAAATGAACGTACAGTTTTATGGCATGAATACTACTTCCCGCTTTTACAATATTAAACTAATATGAGCTTTTATACATCACTATAATTTCTTTTTCTTTGAATCTATTAGCACATATATTACTTCTTTTCCCTTTTACCAAAATCACTCTGTTATATTAAGACGTGCCTTGCACGTGTATACATACTAGTAAATGTAGGTTTTTGAATGCGGCGAGGAGGCGGGTACAGCTGGGAGTGCAGCGGGCGGCGCCCTGGGCCGGCACGCCGCTTCAAATGTTGGACGCAGTGAGAGGTCGCGTTCGCCCTGACTCCCTTGACCGTTGACCTTGATGATGTACAACACCTTGTCTCCTGATCTAAGATGCCACATGTACCAGATGAATGACTCCAAGCTCGACCACCATGATGCAAGAGGTGCGAGCCGAGGAACACTGTTGGAGATACACCCCCATAATTTTCCTCATCATCATCTGAGTCCTAGAAGATCTCACCCACATCATCGTTTTTCATGCAGCCGCCTTCACAGACAACATGCGCAGAAGGAGTAGAGGCAACTGGGGACGCACCACGTGTGGGCACTCCGTACGTGCTCGTGTGCGTGCAGCGTGCGTGCTTTTCCATCAGTGCTAGCTCTAAGGCCGAGGCTGCGGTCGTCTTCGTCTCCGGCTAGTCGTTGAGCAACGACGGCAAAGAGGTGATGCAAGAGATGCGTAGGCGCTGTTGTGTGCGAGCTTCGCCGTAGCACGACGAACCGGACGTCGCCACAGATGGCGGACGCCTCCATGCAGCCGCGTGTGTGCGCATGCATGTGTTATTCACGTGCATTCTGCGGCCGAGTGTGTGTGCATGCATGTGTTGTGTACGTGTGTTGTGTGCTCCATGCCGTGCGCGTTTATGCATGAGTTCGATTGGCATGAGTTAGTGCGCCGGCGTGTGTACATGCGTCGCTGCATGCGTCCTGTACATGTGTGACTTCTTGTGTGGTTATCAATACTTCCTCTGTCTCGGTTTATAAGACATGTGCGTCGTTCTAGGTTGACAATTTAACTAGCTAAATATGTATCATATTGGATGAAAATATATGTTTAGAAACTACATCCACTTAAGAATCTAATGATATACTTTTGGTGACATATAACTCATATTTAGTTAGTCAAATCGATGACCTAGAACTATGCGCACGCCCTATAAACCGAGACAGAGGGAGTATAAACTAATAAAATATCTTCAACTTAGCATCCTGATGTATCGTCTCTAGTGGTTAGCGAAGAGCTCGTGTTTTTTTATTTGTTTATAGGTGGGCAGGCGGAAAAAAATAGGGGAAAACGCTAAAGGTTCCTTGCAGACGCTCTACCGCGAGGTTCCTTGCTCCTTCTCGGTCGTCGAGAATCTGTGTTGTTCCACTCTCTTTTTTTATGTGAGCTTTGTTCATCCTTTTGCCAACACACGAGACATCTAGCATCAAGGTGCACGTGTCATGCAGGAAAATTGAGATAATCATATAAGCAGTGCATAAGTGAGTGATGCACTTCGATGGCACCTACTCCTACTACGCAATATTTTTTCTCCTCGATGGCACGTGAATAGTGCACGTACTCAACGACGGAGCATGTGATTATAGCCATGACATGGTCATCCCTTTTTTGGAGAGAGTATGTACTAAATAACTTTGATGTGTCCCGTCAACTCGCAGAACAACGAGAAGCTTGCTTACTATGCCTTCTCCCTCGCCAATGCGTGCGCGGTGGCTCGCAGCACGAGGAGAAAATTTTGCTAACAAGCGGTGGTCGTGCAGCAGTTCATTTGGTGTCAGATTGCCAGAAGTACTATTGTAGTACCACCATTGTTGTTCGACTTCCGGAAGAGGCGAAGAGCCAAGCGCAAGGCTAGCCATAGTGGGAGTAACATAAGTAGGAGTACCTCCTTTTTTTATTCTAGAAACAACCACACGCAAATATTGGACGGTAGCAGCACATTAACTGAATCAAAAATCAAAACCTTCCCACCCGGCGCCACCTGATCCTGCCGCTCCACATTGATGGCAAGTCACGACGACGCAACCTCTCACTGCTTCCGCCGTTGAAGCGGCACGCCGACCGAGGGCACCGCCTGCTGCACGCCCGGCATTTCAGACTACACATACTTTGTGAGACAAAAGGTGGGGCTATTACTAATGATATAGTATTATACTAAAGGGACTAACTATTGTAAGCAAGCTACGTATTAGATTGGTTCTAGATGATGTGTCAACTTCATATAGCCGGATGTTGGCTATACTATTAACCATGCTCTAAGTGTGGTGTGAGTCGGAAAATTTATTATGTCATTAATTAATAATTAACGGACGCCTTAATTACTCAGCCGTTTCTGATTCTTTTGGATAGTGGGGCTATTATTGACTTGGACGTGGGGTTTGGGCCAAAGGCCTACTATTATGTACTTGGTCTTACTCGCACGACCGACCTGATAGGCTCTACCCTAGCCGCCGCTATATCATATGGTTTCGCACCATTCCAGATCTTAGCGCCGCCACACAATTCTTCTCCATCCCTCCTCCCGGCGTGCACCGCGAGAAGGGACGGCATTCCTCCGAACCCCGCCTTTCGTGATCCTGTACGGGAGAGGGGCGGTTAGGTTTTTGGGGAGCACACTCCTGTGACTGCTGCCAGCGACGACTTCCTCAATGACAACCTTCTTCCCCGACCTCGGTAACCTCTTCATCAACGACATGAGTGAGAACATCAACCACAGCGGTTCTACTCCCGCTGTACAGTATGTGATTCTGTCCTCCTGGTTTAGTCCACATCATCCCGTGGAGGCTGGAGGAGGTCGACAGTGGAGATGAACAGTATCCCGTGGAGTCCCGTTTTGCAGTACGCCACACCCGTCCCGATGAACAGGACCCCCGTTTCGACCGTAGCACTCCAACACAAGTCCGTTTCCTCTGTTTTGCGGTACACCACACCCCTCCCGATCAACAGCACCCCGTTTCGACCGTAGGAGGTCCATTTCCTCCGTTTTGCGGTACGCCAGACCCCTCCCGATGAACTGGATCCCGTTTCCACCATGGCCAGTCGAACACAAGGCCGTTTCCTCCGTTCTGCGGTACGCCAGGCCTCGTTTCCATCGCCTGTTCCGTCCAAGCCGGTTGGCTCCTGATGAACAGCACACGTTCCATTGCCTCCCGATGAACATGACGCATTCCGTTGCCTCCCCATGAACACGAGGATGATGCAATTTCTCCGTTCCGACCCAGCAACAGCCATGTACACGAGCCCTGGCCGTACGTATGCGCGAGTAGGCATTTGAGACCCCGCCCGTATGTACGTACATGGCCATATTTACTTTCTTGCAACATGGCCGCTGTACGTAAGTGTACATGCTACGTGCGCGCCTCTACTACGACACGTGCGCGCCTCTACTATGACACGTGCCCTTCCTTACACGGCCACGGCTCATCGCTGCAGCCTGCAGACAGACCAATCGTATGTACGTACACGTTCGCGACCAAAATGACAATGCTACGTACGCTTCGACCAGGTGGGTCCCGACTGTCAGGCACTTCCTTGCGTGCGAAGATGTAGCTGGTGGGTCCCAGCACTCAAGGGGGGGAATCATTTTTTTTGCCCGTAATATGGATGCACTTCCTTGCGTTTGAAGATGTAGCTGGTGGGTCCCAGCAGTCAGGGGGAGAAAACATTATTTTTAGGGTAAAAAGGATGCAGTTGCATGCATGCGTCCATGGGCGTGGTGCGTCCCCACTGTCAGCCTCTCACGTACAGTCATCTTCCGATGACTCTCGGTTGTTGACCACGTTGACCACATCGTGCCGAGCGCACCAAGGCCGGTGGACGATGGCGAGGCCCCAGACTGGAACGACCCGGAGATGGGGAAGACGCGGCAGTGGATTCGCAGTTGGAGAGGAGTGGGCAACTTGACTGGTTCGGGTGCGCGACAGCACTGCCGTGGTGCTGCCCACGGGAGACAGTAGCAAGAACAGAGGTTGAGGAAGGAGCACGGCTCTTGGATTAACAACCAACTGTCCAGCTGCTAGAATCATTTGTTGATTAAGTTGACAAAGCCCTGCGTACACGTCCGCTTAGTAGGCCCACAAGTCAGCCACCAAATTTGACGGGTCCCAGCTGTCAACGGGAGGAATAATTTTTTTCGCATAACAAGGAGGCACTTCATTCCGTGCGAAGATACAACCGGTGGGTCCCAGCTGTCAGGGGGAGGAAACAACTTAATAAGGAGGAACTTTCCTTGCGTGCGACCATGGACCTCGTGGGTCCCAGCCGTCAGGCTCTCCAAGTACAGTCCTCTTCCGATGACTCTCGTTTGTTGACCATGCCACGCCGAGCGCAGTGAGGCGATGGACGACCGTGAGGCCCCAGACTGGAACGACCGGAGATGGGGAAGACGCGGCAGTGGAGTCGCAGACGGAGAGGAGTGGGAAACTTGATTGGTTCGGGTGCGGGGTGGGCCTACACTCGGCAGAGAATAACAGGAGGTGCGGAGTGGAGGGATGGCCTGGCCGTTGGTGGGGTATTGTTTCACTGAGGCACACAAAACAACGCCGATGGATGCTGGAGGCTGCAGCAAGCGGTCCCAGCAGCGCTGGGGGGAGAAGACGAGAGATTGAAGAAGAATGCCGACCGTTGGATGTAAATCCAACGCCTTGTTAGGCTTCGACCTACTGGCCCACATGTCAGCCAGTCCATTTGTTTTTTAGTCCATTTGGTGGGCTGGGTGAAACAATGATGTAGCATCTATGCAACCCGTTTATATATATGGTAGAATTTAAAGCCCATTTTCATTTTTCTCAAAATCCACAGACTTGCTGGGCTGGGTGAAAGTATCATGTTGGACTGGACGGAGAAATGTTATAAAAACATAAACACATGATTGCACGTCTATTACTGCATTGGTCAGTAAAATCTTTGCAAGCTTATGTACGCAATCACTAGGAGTTAACTTGCCAAGTTATATATAAACAATTATTATTATTATTTTGTAAGAACTTTCAACTTACGAAATAAAATGTCATTTTAATTTGATGAGTTAATAGGACGTGGGGTATTATTATTATTTAGGCTAGACGTGGGATAGTTGAGTTGGTTCTAGGGAATAGTACTAGGAGAAAACTCAGTTTACATCGAAAAATAAAGTGGGAGAAAATTCAGATATAGGATTAATTAAAACGAAAAATAAAGGAAGTGGGAAGGTCTATAAAATGGTTGGACCAATGACAGGTTTAATGGAACCTTATGTTGTTTCTATTATATATATATATATATGTAATAAAATAAGATATAAATATAGGTTCAGTTTTGCATTCTTATAGAAAACATAGGTTTAGTTTTGCATTCTTATAGAAAAATAGAACTGAGTTGTGCGTCGTCTTGAAAAACAAACATAACTTGGGTTGCTGATGTTATAGACAAGCTAGGTTGGGAGGCCCAGAGGCCGCTTGATACCTGCTGGATCCAAAAAATGTTGAAACATGTCGTGGGCTGCCCATGTTTAACAACAAAACCTAGGCCATGGACCTGGTGGGCCCGGGACTGTCAGCCTTTCGACAAACAGTTGTCTCCCGATTCCTCTTGTTTTGCTGACCATGTTGGGTACGACAGACGACGGCGCCACGGCGAGAGGACCAAGGCGGAGGACGATGTCAAGACCTCGGACTGAACGAGCCGGAGCGGGGGAAGACACAGGCGGAGGGGAGTACGAGGGTTGACTTGTTCTGGTGCAGGGTGGGCCGATGGAGCTGCCGTCGCCAGACAATGTGTGGGAGTAGCGGGATGGTCAGCCGCTGTATAGGAAGAGGACGAAAGATCGAAAAAAAATCAAGAACTACAAATGGATTGGTGGTTGGTCCCATATGTCTGTGTACGGGACCTGCTGGGTCCACCTGTGAAGGGGAATATGTTGGCAGGAAGGAGATTCAAAGCACGACAGCTGAGTGAACTAGTTTTTTTTTCAACGGACAAGTGAATTAGTTACATACATAAGCAAATAGCCATTAAAAAAGCAAACAGGTTAATGCATTCTTAAAAGAAATATTTCGGACAAAACAGATAATTATGACACATAGGCTAATGCATGAAAAACCCAGATGATAAAGGTGCTTATAAACAGATAAAGTACAACATCTAGACCTTCCTAGCATGCTTGATCATAATGCTACGGCTGTCCGTGTACTCGTCGGTTACGGGAAGCAGACACGCCCTCATGTCCAAGATCCTCCTGTACATGTGGTAGCATGCGTATGCGTCCTTGGTCGCGTAGGTTATGTAGGCTAGATTCAGAGGTACCTCCCACGTGTTCAGGTCCTTGGTAACGTTGTCTTCTTTCATGTTGGCGTATCAAGGGTCGATGATGGTGTCGGCGAGATCAACCACGGAGTCCTTCTCCTGCCCGTTGACGATGATCTTGTATTGCTTCTGGATGTCGACAAGCTTGTTGCACCAGATGGCCGAATCGTCGCGTTCTTCCTTCTCTCCACTGTAGCGAAGGTGCAGTCGGCGCTGCCGATGAAACGGGCGAATGCTCCAGAACCTCTGATGGCCCTACAGCAGTGGTAGACGAGAACCTCATCCCGCACACATACCTGGGCGACGGTGATCCGCTGGTCCCTGAGAGGAGACGAATGCATGGGCACAAGGTCTAAATCCTGCGACCTTGTGCTTTCTCGTCCTGTAGGTACTGCTTGAACTCGGCGAGGCAGAGCTTCACCGAGTCCGGATCATTGGTGTACATCACATTCAACTTGGTGCAGCCATAGGACTGAACGGCGAACTCAAAGGGGAACTCCTTGCTGAAGTCCATATCCAGCAGGCTCACCCCTCGGATCGCCATTGGAGTCTCTTCAAGTGAACGAGTGGGTAGGCGGCGGCAGCAGTTCATTTTTCAGCTCTTGGGGAACTGGATTCAACAGTAAACTGAGTGTGTATAGGCGACAATAGTTACTACCCATCCCTACTTTCGCTGCACGCCCGGCAGAAGATGCACCCTCGGCGCATTCAAACGCCTCCATTAAGAAACCTACTCCGGCCACACGTCGGTTCACGAGCGGGTCTGTATTGGCACTTTCACATGGATAATACTACCAAGTTTGAACTGTTTGTTATGGTTGTTGTCCTCTGCATCATCATGCCGTGTTTCCCAGCTTGCAAGATTCAGAACCAGCAAATAAGATCCAAATAATAAGTATAACAAAGATGCCTACACATCTCATTGATTCCCAGCTTGCAAAATTCATAACCAACAAATAAGATTCAAATCATAAGTACAACAAATACGCCTACACATCTCATTGATTCCCAGCTTGCAAGATTCCGAACCAACCCATTAGAGCCTTTTGATAAAGTGAATATCGGGATTAAATCCATCTTGGCTAGCCATGTCATACAACTGAAGAACTTGGTGAATGCTCTTGACCGTCACAACATCTGTAGTTGAGTATTACTGTTTGCATAGCACAAATAAGAAGAGCCTGGTTACTATAATTGTGGCACTCCTTGAACTCAACTTGCAGCTCCACTCGGATGAGGCCTGCCTGGACTTCCATGATTCAATTCATGCGCCTTTTTCTGTAGTTCACCTGAAATGAAGCAAAGATTGCATCATTCAGCTAGCAAGACGTACTTGCTCTCGTGAGCTGGCAAGTTCTTTAGTAGTTGCACTAAAATTGAGGAACATTAAGGTTGGCTGTCCTGCTCATGTAAGGCGCAACTATAATTTGCTAATCCTTTTGTGCAGACCCACTAAAATAAAGTGCCATTGTGGTGACAGTGACGGCTCATCTTGCAAAGGATAATAAAATGTTGCACGAGATTACCAACAGAATTTGACGGAGATATTGGAAACTCCAATCACAATTTTGTGCAGTTCCACCAAAATTGAGAGATGTTGCCCACGTGACATTTTAGTTGAACTGCACAAGACACTCATTCCAAAAAAATAGTGTTTTCCACCAAAATTGAGAGATGTTGCCCACGTGACATTTTAGTTGAACTGCACAAGACACTCAATCCAAAAAATAGTGTTTTGTGCAGTTCACCAAAAGGTCACAATAGCAACAAAGTGAAATGGGTATCCCTATCTGCACAAAAAGATAGAAAGTAAACAGTTGCTAGTCAATAAGAATATACGAAACATACACGAAATGAAAATAAGCATCTTAATTATGTTCATGGCAATCACGCAAGGACATTATAAATTTTAAAACGTCAGCAATGCTTCATGTTACCGGAAGCATTACAATCAACAATGACATTCGTCAAATATGGGATTACTTTAATGGTGGCATTGCTTGTTTACCAGATACAGTAAATCAACAGCAGCTAAAGAGTTGGTTTAAGGGCATGGGACCGTGGGGACACCAGGACACTCAGCAGCGTAAAGGAGCAACTTACTTATCATACTGGGGAAAATAGCAGGAGTACCATTTGTAACACAGTTTAATTACATCATATCACTGGAGGCATTAGATTAACAATAACACTGGTTAGACA